>OX424569.1:2518732-3748232 GCA_949152475.1 Terebella lapidaria
ATAATTCTACAACATGTACTCGCCCTGTCCCTCCGTGTCCACGCCTCTACTACATGTACTCGCCCTGTCCCTCCGTGTCCACGCCCTCTACTACATGTACTCGCCCTGTCCCTCAGTGTCCACGCCCTCTACTACATGTATTCGCCCTGTCCCTCCGTGTCCACGCCTTCTACTACATGTACTCGCCCATTCCTTTCGTGTCCACGCCCTCTACTCCATGCACTCACCCTGTCCCTTCATTTCAATCCTTCTACTACATGTACTCGCCCTGTCCCTCCGTGTCCACGCCCTCTACTACATGTACTCGCCCTGTCCACGCCCTCTACTACATGTACTCGCCCTGTCCCTTCGTGTCCACGCCCTCTACTACATGTACTCGCCCTATCCCCCCCCCCCCTGTGTCCACGCCCTCTACTACATGTACTCGCCCTGTCCCCCCCGTGTCCACGCCCTCTACTACATGTACTCGCCCTATCCCTCCGTGTCCACGCCCTCTACTACATGTACTCGCCCTGTCCCTCCGTGTCCACGCCCTCTACTACATGTACTCGCTCTGTCCCTCCGTGTCCACGCCCTCTACTACATGTACTCGCTCTGTCCCTTCGTGTCCAGCCTTCTACTACATGTACTGGCCCTGTCCCTTCGTGTCCACGCCCTCTACTACATGTACTCGCCCTGTCCCTCCATGTCCACGCCTCTACTACATGTACTTGCTCTGTCCCTTCGTGCCAGCCTTCTACCACATGTACTCGCCCTGTCCCTCCGTGTCCACGCCCTCTACTACATGTACTCGCCCTGTCCCTCCGTGTCCATGCCCTCTACTACATGTACTCGCTCTGTCCCTCCGTGTCCACGCCCTCTACTACCTGTACTCGCCTTGTCCCTCTGTGTCCACGCCCTCTACTACATGTACTCGCCCTGTCCCTCCGTGTCCACGCCCTCTACTACCTGTACTCGCCTTGTCCCTCCGTGTCCACGCCCTCTACTACATGTACTCGCCCTGTCCCTCCGTGTCCACGCCCTCTACTACCTGTACTCGCCTTGTCCCTCCGTGTCCACGCCCTCTACTACATGTACTCGCCCTGTCCCTCCGTGTCCACGCCCTCTACTACATGTACTCGCCCTGTGCCTTCGTGTCCATAATTCTACTACATGTACTCGCCCTGTCCCTCCGTGTCCACGCCTCTACTACATGTACTCGCCCTGTCCCTCCATGTCCACGCCCTCTACTACATGTACTCGCCCTGTCCCTCAGTGTCCACGCCCTCTACTACATGTACTCGCCCTGTCCCTCCGTGTCCACGCCCTCTACTACATGTACTCGCCCTGTCCACGCCCTCTACTACATGTACTCGCCCTGTCCCTCCGTGTCCACGCCCTCTACTACACGTACTCGCCCTGTCCCTCCGTGTCCATGCCCTCTACTATATGTACTCGCTCTGTCCCTCCGTGTCCACGCCCCCTTCTATATGTACTCACTCTGTCCCTCCGTGTCCACGCCCTCTACTACATTAACTCGCCCTGTCCCTCCGTGTCCATGCCCTCTACTACATGTACTCGCTCTGTCCCTCCATGTCCACGCCCTCTACTACATGTACTTGCTCTGTCCCTCCGTGTCCACGCCCTCTACGACATGTACTCGCCCTGTCCCTCCGTGTCCACGCCCTCTACCATATGTACTCGCCTTGTCCCTACGTGTCCACGCCCTCTACTGCATGTACTCGCCCTGTCCCTCCGTGTCCACGCCCTCTACTGCATGTACTCGCCCTGTCCCTCCGTGTCCACGCCCTCTACTGCATGTACTCGCCCTGTCCCTTCGTGTCCACGCCCTCTACTACATGTACTCGCCCTGTCCCTCCGTGTCCATGCCCTCTACTACATGTACTCGCCCTGTCCCTCCGTGTCCACGCCCTCTACTACATGTACTCACCCTGTCCCTCCGTGTCCATGCCCTCTACTACATGTACTCGCCCTGTCCCTTCGTGTCCACGCCCTCTACTACATGTACTCGCCCTGTCCCTCCGTGTCCATGCCCTCTACTACATGTACTCGCCCTGTCCCTCCGTGTCCACGCCCTCTACTACATGTACTCTCCCTGTCCCTCCGTGTCCACGCCATCTACTACATGTACTCGCCCTGTCCCTCCGTGTCCACGCCCTGTACTACATGTACTCGCACTGTCCCTCCGTGCCCACGCCCTCTACTACATGTACCTCACCGGTACCTTTTTTTCTGAGCTGTCTCACACCGCCATAAATTTCCGAGGAGAATTATTCTACTGCAATATTATACACTTTATGTATCAGTCAGATAATCAGATGTCAAGTTCATTCAACAACATTTTGATTGAACACCTGATACATGTTCATCTACATATGATATTAATACGAGTATATCCACACTAAATGCATCCCAGAACAGTTCAATGAACGGAATGGAGAACTCTTATTTTGCACCATGCTTTCTATAATTTGTTCACAAATTTATCATTCAGTTAATCAGACGTCAAATTCATTCATCAATATTTCGATCAAACCCGTGATACAGGCACCATTCAATTATATTGTAACAACAATAAATTAGCCCAAGGGCTTAAATAGGTTACTGGACAATTTTGTGTTTTTTCAGTCATTTTGTGCTTGGACCTTGAAAATAAGGTCAAAGGTCATAATCAAGGTCATCAGAATATTCAACATACCGGTATATCATTTCCTATATGTCCACAGTTGATCCCCAAGCTGTATAGTCGACAATAGGTGAGATATTATCCATTCTGTGTTCTGCCCTTGAAAATGAGGTCAAAGGTCAAGTCATCCGAATATTTGACATATCATTTCCTATTGATTCCCAAGCTGTAAAGTCAATAAGCTAGATATTAGCCATATTTTGTGCAAATGACCTTGAAAATGAAGTCAAAGGTCAAATTCAAGGTCATCAGAATATTCGGTTCTTATCATTTCCTATAAGTCCACAATTGATTCCCAAGCCATTAAGTCGACAATAAGCTAGATATTAGCCATTTTGTGCTCTGACCTTGAAAATGAGGTCAAAGGTCATATTCAAGCCCATCAGAATATTCAGCATATATCATTTCCTATATGTCCACAATTGATTGCCAAACTCTTATCTCAATATTAAGTGAGATATTAGTAACAATGTGTCCCACTATGAAGCATAGGAGAATTTAACATGGAAGTCCCATTTGGGCTAATAAGTTTGGGCAAAAATGGCCCACTTCGAGCGATTCAAGGGCAACAAAACTTATGCACGTTATGAAGGACATCCTTGTGCAAAAAAAAGACAAAAAGTTACTGAACAGATTTTTGAACATTTAAAAAAATTGCGAAAATCAAAACTAAAAAACACCTCCTTCTTGAATTATTTGCATTTTTGTGCTAAATTTCAGAAAGATTCGACCGTAAACAAAATGTGGACAATGACCCCGGATGACAGACAACGACGGACAACGGACGCAACGCCATGCCAATAGGTTATGGGACCATAGGTCTGGAAACCTGAAATCAACAAATCTTAAGCTAGTCAAGTTCCAACAAATCTTAAGCTAGTCAAGTTCCAGCTTCCATTGGCACATTTTTTTCAGCTTTCTTCTGGCAGTTTGATTAGAATTGTGCACCCAATTCTTCACATCTTTCCAACTTCGAAAACGCAAGGCTGGTTCATTTCTAATGGCATTGTCACAGTCGATTCTGTTTGGAACCTTCAAGGTTCTCAGATTCTTATCCAGCTGCCGCCTTACTGCTGCCTTCTCTTCTGTGGTCCAAGGTCTTCGAGCACTCTTAGGAGGTGGGGGCTGCGGGACTTCTGGAATGAACACATATTTCATTAATCAGCACCTTCTCCACATGGCTATACATAAAATTAGCCCAACGGCTGAAATAGGTTACCGGACAATTTTTACATGTGACCATAAGATATAGCACTCAAGGTCATCTGAGGTCAAGTTCAAGGTCACCAAAAGTTGTGCCATATATGGCTTCCTATATGCTCATAATACAAACCTAAGCCACTTTATAATGGTCACTTTGTAATGGCCGTTTTGAACTTTCAAGGTTATCAGAGGTCAAATCCAAGGTCACCACAAAATATTATCAAGCAGATTTTGTGCAAATGACAACTGCTGTTAACATTGAAAATCCCTATCTCGAGCCGAAATGGGGAAAATTCAAAATGGCCACCGAAAGTGGCCCAATCCAGAACTTATGTCCCGAGTTCAAAACCAAGCTCCGTTTCGCTCTACGACTCACCGTTTCCGAGATACTGCCACTTTTCGTTTAACATGGGAAACTCTAAAATCTAAAATTGGGCCAGGCCAAATTCAACGAACACGGGGTTTGTGCTGTACTATGTGCTAGTCATATAGATTTTCTGAGCCCAATTAGAAAAAAATTCATCAAACAGATTTTGTGCGAATGGCAACTACATTTAACATGGGAAATCCCTATCTCAAGCCTAGACCGAATTGGCAAAGGCCCATGGATCGGCCCGAAACAAGGTCCGGGGATATGGACCCACAGAACATTTTATGAATTACAGCAATATTCATCAAACAGATTTTTCCCAGCGTTTGACAACGCGGACGCCGCCGACCGACGGAAGCCGGACGCTACCTGATGACAATAGTTTATCGAACCTTTGGTCCGGTGAGCTAAAAACATCGTGTCTTACGGACAAATACTATTAAACAGCCTGGAAGGAGATAAACAGGAATTGAAGAGACACATCATTTAGAAGTACTTGCCTTCATCAGAACTGTTTGGTTCAAATTCTTCATCAAGTTCATCCTGTTCGCTTTTCTCATCTTCAATCAGTTCTGTAAAATATACAATGCTAATGATGAGCTGAGTGTCCAATGGAAATGGGTCAGAACAATTATACACAATCAAATATCATCATGAGCACTGACATCATGTTGACATTATAATATTTACCGTTTTCATCAAACTTGATAGTGTCATAGTTTGCGCCCTGTTGTACGTGCCCGGTATTAATCAGATGGAGAACCTTGGATACTTTTGCAGCCTGGAACACATCATCAGCCAATCTGTAAAATTTTCTGTGGACCAAGAGGTCATGTCCAAGGAACCGAGCCAACTGATCCTGATCTACTTCAGACAGGTTCAGTGCTTGACACATGGTAGCTAGTTGCTGTCAGAGCTTAGTGGATCGCAGTCGTTCTGGGTATTGGGCTCCACATCTGGAGGAGAAGGTCCTCAAGCAGTCCGTTCCTCTGTATGGATGTCGGAAGTCTCCTGAAATATATTATATTGAACATACTAGAACACTAGAAAACATCAGCTTCATTTGTTTATAACGAATTACATAATGCTAGTGCTATACTTTCATGATAATTAAAAACCACAAACTACTGAACTGGAGTGTTTTTTGTATGCATGTAATACCTGGCTTGGCGAACAGCAACTCACTGGTGACACCAACAGCTTTTCTGCACTTTAGAAGCAGCTTCAGGTGACGCAGGATGTGTAGAATCGGTACCTTCCGGAAGAATCATCTTGTTGAACTGTGATGTCACCATTAATTAAGTGTGCCATATGACTTTCATGATATTTATAATACTAGTACAAAAAACTAGACGTATTGTCGCAAAGGCGACTGAGGTGTATCTCCGAACTTTAAACACTCCTGAGACAGGACTTGGGCAATTGCCATAAAATAATTTTAAAGATCAAGGTAATTTTTTGCAGTTAGTTTCAATAATTATATATCACACATGGCAGTCCAACATCAGAGTTTGAGGCTTTTATAACAGCAAATGAGCTTAGAAGTCAGTTCGACCTTTCAAGGTCATCCAAGGTCAAGTTCAAGGTCACCATGTTAAGGCCATATATGACTTCCTATAAGTGTTCAAAACTAACATCTGCAAGCGTTGAGGCTCCAGGGGCACTTTTTGAAATTTAATTGAATTTTTTTCTATTTTTCACTAGAAAACCATGAAAAAATCTCCAATACCATGAAAATCAATAGGTGTCCAGATGTAGACATGCTGATAGTTATAAATTGCAAATTACAGGCCAATGTCTTGAGTTTCAGGCTTTTTAACAGCCAAATACCTTGAAAAATCAAAATTTGACTTTCAAGGTCATCTAAGGTCAAGTTCAAGGTCACCATTTTGAAGGCCACATATGATTTCCTATAAGTGTTCAATAGTAACATAGGATCTATCTGCAAGCGTTGAGGCTCTAAGGGCACTTTTAAAAATTTAATTAATTTTTTTTTCATTTTTTGCCATAAAACCATCAAAAATTGTCCGATTGCCGTCAAAATCAATAGGCATCAAGAACAAACCCCATAAAATGCCCATACCAAACTACAAAGCAATACATGCAAAATTGTGACCTGTAGTACGATTACGTCAAAACTCTGCGGACGCGGCAATGGACGCGGACGTAGGAACATGGCCAAAACCATAGTATCTCTGATTTTCGGAGATACAAAATGTACAGTACAATCAACCCAAGGACTGAAATAGGTCACCAGACAATTCATGTTTTAACATTGCAACTGAGATACGACCTGTGCTCTGACTTCGAAAATGAGGCCAAGGGACACGAGCCTTCGTCAGACATTTTGTATTTCTAATACAGTGATCAAATTCCAGGTCATCAGAATATTCCACATATATCATTTCCTAAATATCCACAATTGATTCCCAAGCTGTAAAGTCGACATTAAGCAAGACATTAGCCATTTTGTGCTCTAACCTCGAAAACGATGTCAAAGGTTAAATTTGAGGTCATCCAAATATTCGGCGTATATCATCTCCTATATGTCCACTGCTGATTTCTGAACTGTAACGTCGGCAATAAGCAAGATATTACATGTATCAGAGCTCTAACCTTGAAAATTAGGACAAAGGTCAAAGTTAAGGTCATCAGAATAGTTGGCATTTATCATTTATCATTTCCTACATGTTCACCATTGATTCCCAAGCTGTAGAGTCGATAATAAGCGAGTTATTAACCATTTTGTGCAAGTGAATTTGAAAATGACGTCAAAGGTCAAAATCAAGGTCACCAGAATATTTGCCATATATCATTTGCTATCATATAAATATTGACTGGTTTGAAGGGTAACATGCCGAAATGTTCCCCCGAGGAGACAATGTTTCCCGAGGCAGAATGTTATTGTACCGAATGTCAATGACTTTATTTTGACTTCTGAGTGGCAGTGGGGTTTTTGTTTACAATGTACATTCCATTTTCACACGGCGACAGCTACCAAGGTACGCTAGCGTGGAAAAGTTACGCTTGACGGAAACATGCGTTTTGTTTCACGGCTGATTGACCAATCAGCGGCGGGGATTCTAACATGAGGTATACTAAATATGTATAGATCCAAAATTGATTCCCAAGCCATAGGTCGATAATAAGCGAGATATTAGCCACGACCATAATCATGATAATCGATTCCTAATTGATTAAGCTAGATCTCAATCTCAATATTAATATTAAGATATTGGGCCAAGTTTGGGCCAAATTGGCCCACTTCGCATGATTCAAGGGCAACGAAACTTCTACACGTTATGGAGGACATAAATAAGCATCCTAGTGGCAAAAAAATAAAAGTTACTGAACAGATTTTGAGAAAATGGCCACTCTAAGCTCTACCCACTTGTGAAAGCATAATTTTGTCTGCAAAGCCCGAGATTTACAGATATCAGATGAGATGTGATCTTGAGGCTTTAGCTAACCTATCTATAAATTCAAAATGGTCGCCACAAAATGGCGATCTCTTCGAAAAGAGGTTCATAGGGCTTGACAATGTATAATCTCTCCTAAATGGCATGTTTTCATACTTGGCGTTAATTTTACGATTTACGCTTATTTCCGGTCCAACTAATAAAGCCGCAAAATGTAAGAAGGCCAAGAATCGTAATAAACATTTGAAAATTGCTACATTTTGCGAGACCCCCATTTTACGATTTGTGGCTTTTTTCGTAAGAAAAAGTTTTTACGAATTTCGTTGGTGTGTTACATTTTGGGTTGATTTTTACATTTTGTGAAAATGTTACGATTCGCGGCCTACAACTCTCTTCTGTGAGATACTGTATGTCCACATGGAATATTATGAAAATTGGTTCAGATTTGCAACCTGTAGAGCGTTCACAAATAATCTCTGCAGACATGCAAGCGGACGCGTGATGAACGCAAATACATAGTATCCCCCGAACAAAGTTACAATGATGTATTGATATGTCGGCTTTTGATTGTAAATCAAGAACAATTACCTTTTTCACTGACTCCACTAAGCAGGGAACGAATTGGACTGCACTCATGGAAATATGGTTGTTCTCCACACTGCTGGTGAGTCTCAATAACACCTCCTTTCCCTTGTCTATGTTCTGGAATCAATTTTTCATCTTCAATGTTTTCTGTACAAAAAACCACCACTGGATTGGAGGTCAATCAAACTTGGGGTTGGTCTATCAGGGGTCTGACGGCTCGACAATACAAATAGTCCCATTAGTAGTGGGGTTGGTCTATCAGGGGTCTGACGGCTCTTCATAGTCCCATTAGTCATGTTAGTAGTGGGGTTGGTCTATCAGGGGTCTGACGGCTCATCAATACAAATAGTCCCATTAGTAGTGGGGTTGGTCTATCGGGGGTCTGACGGCTCGCCAATACAAATAGTCCCATTAGTAGTGGGGTTGGTCTATCAGGGGTCTGACGGCTCGTCAATGCAAATAGTCCCATTAGTAGTGGGGTTGGTCTATCAGGGGTCTGACGGCTCGTCAATGCAAATAGTCCCATTAGTAGTGGGGTTGGTCTATCAGGGGTCTGACGGCCCGTCAATACAAATAGTCCCATTAGTAGTGGGGTTGGTCTATCAGGGGTCTGACGGCTCGCCAACACAA
This sequence comes from Terebella lapidaria, assembly GCA_949152475.1. NCBI lineage: Eukaryota > Metazoa > Annelida > Polychaeta > Terebellida > Terebellidae > Terebella > Terebella lapidaria. The sequence continues at coordinate 2,527,626 of OX424569.1, forward strand.
ATAGTCCCATTAGTAGTGGGGTTGGTCTATCAGGGGTCTGACGGCTCGTCAATGCAAATAGTCCCATTAGTAGTGGGGTTGGTCTATCAGGGGTCTGACGGCTCTTCATAGTCCCATTAGTAGTGGGGTTGGTCTATCAGGGGTCTGACGGGTCGTCAATACAAATAGTTCCATTAGTAGTGGGGTTGGTCTATCAGGGGTCTGACGGCTCGCCAATACAAATAGTCCCATTAGTAGTGGGGTTGGTCTATCAGGGGTCTGACGGCTCTTCATAGTCCCATTAGTAGTGGGGTTGGTCTATCAGGGGTCTGACGGGTCGTCAATACAAATAGTCCCATTAGTAGTGGGGTTGGTCTATCAGGGGTCTGACGGCTCGTCAATACAAATAGTCCCATTAGTAGTGGGGTTGGTCTATCAGGGGTCTGACGGCTCGTCAATACAAATAGTCCCATTAGTAGTGGGGTTGGTCTATCAGGGGTCTGACGGCTCTTCATAGTCCCATTAGTAGTGGGGTTGGTCTATCAGGGGTCTGACGGGTCGTCAATACAAATAGTCCCATTAGTAGTGGGGTTGGTCTATCAGGGGTCTGACGGGTCGTCAATACAAATAGTCCCATTAGTAGTGGGGTTGGTCTATCAGGGGTCTGACGGCTCGTCAATACAAATAGTCCCATTAGTAGTGGGGTTGGTCTATCAGGGGTCTGACAGCTCGTCAATACAAATAGTCCCATTAGTAGTGGGGTTGGTCTATCAGGGGTCTGACGGCTCGTCAATACAAATAGTCCCATTAGTAGTGGGGTTGGTCTATCAGGGGTCTGACGGCTCGTCAATACAAATAGTCCCATTAGTAGTGGGGTTGGTCTATCAGGGGTCTGACGGCTCGTCAATACAAATAGTCCCATTAGTAGTGGTGTTGGTCTATCAGGGGTCTGACGGCTCTTCATAGTCCCATTAGTAGTGGGGTTGGTCTATCAGGGGTCTGACGGGTCGTCAATACAAATAGTCCCATTAGTAGTGGGGTTGGTCTATCAGGGGTCTGACGGGTCGCCAATACAAATAGTCCCATTAGTAGTGGGGTTGGTCTATCAGGGGTCTGATGGCTCGTCAATACAAATAGTCCCATTAGTAGTGGGGTTGGTCTATCAGGGGTCTGACGGCTCGTCAATACAAATAGTCCCATTAGTAGTGGGGTTGGTCTATCAGGGGTCTGACGGCTCGTCAATACAAATAGTCCCATTAGTAGTGGGGTTGGTCTATCAGGGGTCTGACGGCTCGTCAATACAAATAGTCCCATTAGTAGTGAGGTTGGTCTATCAGGGGTCTGACGGCTCGTCAATACAAATAGTCCCATTAGCATGATTAGTAGTGGGGTTGGCCTTTCAGGGGTCTGACGGCTCGTCAATACAAATAGTCCCATTAGTATTGGTTTAGAATGGTAATGAATATAATGCAATAAGCACAAATGATACCCTCACATTCATAACATTATATGGAAAGCCTCATTGGCCACAAGAGCATTTTCATTATTACCAGGCAAGCAATATGAATTACACGCATGATTTGCAATGAGAATGAAAATGTATGCCAAACCGTACCAGTAAATGCAAAACAGGAATTACCAGTGTATGCAATTACTAGTACTAGTGCAAGCTATCTGCTCACTCACAGGATTTTCAACCGTGAAGTATTCACGCAGCTGACTGTTGATCCTGGTCAGAAGTTCCACATTTGCACGATCTGTAACAAGAATAGTCTGATTTGAACACTGATTATTTATTTACTAGGGACTTTAAATACCGTTTTCATAAATACTGTTTTCATGTAATACATTCTTACAACGTCGTGAATGTCTGCGAGGAATCAGTTTCTGATACATGTATACTGTGCTGTAGCACAGAAACAGACCATGATACAATTTGAGGAAGTTTACCGTATCATGTTTATTTACCATTGGAAAGAGCAGTGTCTGGTGACCATTGCGCATGCTCAGGTACAGGCAGTGGACAACTGCCGCAGTCAGTTTCCTCATATTGAATAAATGAAAAAGCACATATTCAGCATATTTAGTACATAATTCATCTTTGATAACTTAAGGAGTTTCGCTCTCAGGTTCTGATACATGTACAGTGATGTAGGGGCCAAAATTTACAATTTATTTCTTCACATCGTGATTTTGTTATATGAGGGAATTTACAAATTTCAATTGTAAACTTCATTTCTTGCTATACATGTACTTACCTCTAAACTGCATGTAATGTTCCATGCATTGAAGTTGATACTTAATATTATACAGTTTGTTTGAACATAATTCCTACCTGTTCAGTTCTCTTCTCATTGCTTTCTGTGTTGCTGACGTTCGATTTTCCGTAGCCATCCACCAGAGCTGAAAGGTACACAAACTTTCTTAAAACATGTGAATTTGGAGCCACATTCTGGAATAACCACAGCATTAATCAGCTTAAATCAGTGTTATATATTTCAAGTTCGGCATAAACACCTATCACACCAATCGCAGATAATTAACTGTCCTCTGGTGCAAATGATAAACCTGGCGGTCTGGGAAAACAATCCTTGTCATCAGCTGCTACAATCATAGCAGTATTCTCATGATTTTGCGCAATTTGCTGATGCGGACCATTTCAAAATCATTGTGCGTGATTTTAGAATGCAGATAGTGATACAGGGTCCGGTGCTAAAGTTAACTTGTCAACTTTGGAGGCTATACATATTTATCATAATTAGCTTTTCGTCTCGCTTTAGGCCAATGACATACTAGTACTGTGCTGAAATGTAATAGTGGAGTCGAGAAAGTGCCAAATAAGAAGAATGGAGTCTTTTGCCTATTCATGCTATTTGAAGGCTATTGAGGCTATCTGTGTGCTTGATGAAAACCGATAAAGAGCTGTATTAAAGTATTTTTGATGAGATCTGAATATTTATTGAAGATCCTTTGAGACTGTCAAGACTTATCTTCTAGAAATGAGCAAAAATAATAAGAAGAAAAAATAGGACCAAGGGTCCTGAAGCTTACCGGCACTTTGCCCATATTTTCATTTTCCCTAACATAAATCATTAACACATCATTTTACACATTAGAGGTCACACATGACCTTTATTATTCTTCTGATGTCAAGCTTCAAGGTCATATGTCAAAGTTCCAGGTCACCAAAAGCTGTGATGTACATGTTTTCATATATATTCATAGTACAAACTTAAATTTTACCCACTTTTGTGCTTTTCGTCTGCAGAGCCCACCTTACAGATCTCAGATCAGATGTGACCTCGAGATTAAGCCCTCAAGGTCATCTGAGGTCAAGTTCAAGGTCACCAAAAGTTGCGCCATCTTTGATCAAGCGCTTTCACTCAGAGGCCAATTTGTGCATTTCAGGCTATTTTGGAATTGCCGTTTTGACCTTTCAAGGTCATCAAAGGTCGTTTTCAAGGTCACCAAAAGTTGCGCCATATATGACTTACTATAGGCTCATAATACAAACCTAAGCTCTATGATCAAGCGTTTTCTCTGCAGAGAGCAATATGTGAATTTCAGGCAATATTGTAATGGCCTTTCAGACCTTTCAAGGTCATTGAAGGTCGAATTCAAGGTCATCACACAAATCGCCATATATGACTTCACATTTGAAAGTGCCATTATCTAAGCTCTATCTTTAAGCGTTCTGGGTGAACTCATACAGCAACCCCCATTATGAAGGAAAAAAGTGGCGAAAAAAGTCCCAAAATTTCTTAAAAGGGACAATCTAAGTTGTTTCGACATTGTTTCGAATAGGAAATCACTTACGCAATGATAGTTGGACTCTAGACATGACATCAGAAGCGTGCTTTAGCGAGTGCCCAATGAACTGAATACAGTAGTCATTAGTCAACTGACTGTTATTGTCTTATTGATGATCTATTTTAATTTTTTTTTGCCATGGTAATCCAGAGTTGGTACTTTGATACTAGTACTCGGTTATGAGTTGAGTCACAACACCCGAGTACTTGAGTTACAAAATTTGGCTTAACTGTCGAATCTAGCGGGCAAATATGTTCCCCGTGTTTAACAATACGAAACATACTGTAAGTGCATTTGATTTCGTGAGTAATAATATTAATTTTCGCGTTGTGGATTTTTTCGTGAGGATTTAATTTCGCGGGTTTACGTGACAAAGGACCGTCACTTCCATGAACATACAGGAATGTTTCATTTCCTGAATTGGACATTTACTTGTGCCAACAAGGATATAATGGCCAATGTGTCATAAACATGATAAAAATATAGTCCGATGCCCAGGGAGAGGGGTATTGGTTATGGATATTTGTACATGGAGTGTGGTAAAATGTAAGCCACTTAAATTTTTTGATGGTTTTCATTTCATGGTCTTTAAACATGTATGTCTTCAAAATATGTAAAATTACATGGTCTCTGCTTGCCGCCAGACTCCAGTCCTAGCACAAAAGGACAGGCGCGGTACAACACGCGTTTGGAATACAGTAGGTCAGCCGTTGTAGCGATTTGAGCCGAGGTCATTGCCTACGCAGTCCAAAGTGCGGGTGGAGACATATTTGCGGGGATTAAAGTTCTGCTCGCGAAAATCGCGAACTAAATACGACTCTACTCGAGAAAAACGTGTGCTTTTACAGTATATTGAGTGCGTTATGATCTCCCTATGAGCTGTCCGTCCCTAAGTCGCCACACCCCAAAAGTCGCCATGTGGGTTATATTTTTGTTACAAACAGTGCAATCTTTGGCAAATCCTAAATGAAAGTTGCACTAATATGGATGGAATGTGATGTGTAGTCACAATTACCATGATTACGATTGTGACAAAAATGATCACAGTAGATGCACCATGGCGACTTTGGGGATGCGGCGACTTAGGGACAGACAGCTCATATGCTACAATCAAACAATTGTACCTACCTACCTCTCAAGATACATCCATATAAAGTGGAAGTATCATTTGTGATTTGTGGAAGATTGTACTGTTTGTAACAAAAATATAACCCTCATGGCGACTTTTGGGGTGTGGCGACTTACTGACTTAGGGACGGACAGTTCGTAGCCAGTCGCCTCCATCATCATTCATGATGCCTCAATCATTCAACACATGTGTCATTTAGACTCTATTGTAGTAAAATTATAATAATTTCACATTCACAAGTGTATATCCTAGTTTCCATGCTTGCTGTGCGCCGTGTTCGGTCGGCAGCGCTCGGTATCGACTGACTCACTCGGTAGTACGGGTTGAGCGATAATAGAGGTTTTTCGACTTCGTGGCTTCGAAATGCGGCTAATATGTGAACATTTCTTTTTACTTGGTTTCAATATAGACCTCTCTATGGTTATTTCTTAATCCTACCATGTTTCAAAGTTGTTATTTTGTACAGATCGGCGTTTTACTCACCACCAGAAGTCCGGCAACAATTTCACCGTGAAGGTCAAGGTCGCTCAACTCTCCCACCGCGAGCACACGACACACACCCGACAGAAAAATGGCGTGGCCATACACACATGTTTCATGCGGTGGGTGCCAAGTGAGGACATTTCGGAATAATGCTTCTAATCATTGATAGTGACTAACTAACGCATTTCAAATAAAAATAATCGTGTTACCAACTGAGGACCGGGGTGTGTGTCCTCAGTTGGACATACGGTCCTCACTTGGTTGGTGTGTTTTCTAACGTTGGTCCCCAGTTGGCAGGTTATACAAACACACACATACACACAGACACACACACACACAAAATTCCCCCCAAAAGGTCCCTTGAACTGATAACTGGTCTCCCACGGAGAATGCGTCCCTCGAAGGTTTTCTAATAGCGTCCCATGTAGATTTCTAATAGCGTCCAACGTGGCTTTCTTCTAGCGTCCCACGTAGAGGTGAGCGGGAACCACGTGGTCGACGTCAGAGCGACGTGTCGCCCTAGACTGGACGTGAATGCACTCGGCGCGAGGAGAACTGCGACGAGGCGACGTAGTGCTACGTATTGGACGTGGGCACCCTCCCGAGTAACTGGACTAGCAGGCAGACCCAGCTAAACTTTGTCCCGTTACGCTGTTATGTAACGTCTACATCTTCTACAAAAAAACTGAATAGAAACAAAGCTTTACACAAAATTAAATTTGTACGACATAAACCTACCTAACAATACCCCATTCTCATATTGTACTCACGGCTGTGCTGACCAACGGCAAACGTCAAATTAACAAAACACCAGCGGCATTACAACATAACTGGCACACTCTGCCACGTGTATAACGACGAATTTCCTGCCGCTGCGTGAACCGAATAGTGACTGACAATGTGACTTTGCCGGTGGTCAGCTTTTATAGACAGCGCCACTCGCGCGTGACCATACAGCCGGGCATACACTCGACGCGCGAGCAACCCGCCAGACATTGAATGCACACTGTCGCGGCAAAACCCAGACCAATGACCACACATATACCGCTGGTCTAAATTCAAGCAACACTACATATATACTCTACGACACAAATTTGTGACATAGTTACCATGTAACTACACATGTTACCATGTAACTACACACGTTACCATTTAACTACACACGTTACCATGTAACTACACATGTTTCCACGAAACTACACGTTACCTTGTAACTACACATGTCACACTGTAACCACACATGTTACCATGAAACTACACATCTTACTTTGAAACTACGCATGTTGGCATGTAACTACACATGTTACCATGGAACTACATATGTGACCATATAACTACACATGTTACCATTGAACTTCATATGTTGCCATGTAACTACACATGTTACCTTGTCACTGAACAAACGATGGAATGCGAGGTTGGAAATGTGCATGTAGCAAACACGTGAAAATTGAACAACACAAAACATGATAATTGTTTTATTCATTCACCACTCCAAATAGGCAATGACATCATCCATATCTGCCGGTGGGAGCAGGCAGTCCTCTCCATAATCGTCATACGAGGAGCTGAGGTAAGCGAAGCCAAACCCCAGTCCGGTCTCTGATATGTCCGTCCCTCTGATGTACACGTCCAAAGGACTATCAATCATACCTTGGATGTTAGCCGACCAGAACGGCTGCCAGTTTGAGTTCTCCGACTTGACATCAATCTCAACCATAGAGGTTGCCGGATAGAAGCCTTCTTGAAAGTCGAGTTTTCCCTTCTCAGTGAAGTTCCCCTCATCCAGAACAGAGCCTTGGTTTACTACTGTGTACCTAACAGCGACACTTGAGCAATTGAGACCGTCAGTGCCACCGAATGTTCCCATTCCGTCCCACTCATAATACCCATTCATTGGGTTCCCTTGGTGTGCAATGGTGACTTCTCTGACGATGTTGCCAGCATTGGCCTCTATGGCAGTCTCAACCAGAGTGCTAACCTCGAAGTCATCCGTGTAGATAATGTTGGGTTTGTAGAGGTCCGGCCGAGCGACCCAGTGCCTTACTTGCTCGTTGACGCCACTGTACTGAACAGAGGCACCATTTGTGTACAGATGTGGGGGTCGTTCACGCATACCGTCCGTGACTGTACCGTAGGTAGCCTTCGAGAGAAGATCCATCCAGAGGCCTTCAAAGCTCATGTTAGCTGGGTTTATGTCGGACGTACCCAGCAGGATTTCCTCGATGAGTTCCAGGATGGTTTCATTGTGACCGAAGACGTTGATGAGCGCTGCCGAGTATATCTTCGCGTCTGCCGTCGTACAACCGCTGAGGTCTGTCATTTCGTCCGCGTGTAAGTTTTTGAAGTCGACTAGCTTCTGTGATCTATCTTGGAAGAGTTCTTCCGGATTCGAGACAGGGACCCATGCCGAAAACATCTCAGGCTCCCAATATCTGTCGTCTTTACTCTGGATGTATGGAACTCTGGTTATAGCTACTATACTTCGACCAGTCGCTATCACCTCGTTGACCGTAGGATTGGCTGATAGGTTCGAGCGGTAAGCCATGCTATCTCCCATACTGTCTAGGATCATGTCACTGATCAGGTCCAGGCGATGGTCTGGAATTGGCACTGTCGGGTGTGTAACGTTTCCAGGAGCGACAAAGTGTTGGAAATCTAGCACGAGAATTTCTTCAGGGTGTGTCCGAGCAAACTCTCCGACAAAGTTCAAACCCTCGCTGATCTCGTCTCCAGTCATTCCATGCCACCACCTGAATTGACCATCGTACTCTTCCGTGTCCGCAACTCGTAAGTCCAAGTTTCGGAATCCATGAAGAAGTTGTTGATCCAATTTCTCAGAATGTGTTCGCGACCAGTTTGCGACAAACTGTGGGTCCAGCCGTTCACCAATCTGGAAGATGAAGCTTTTATCAACCAGTATTCCGTTCTCATCAATGCCGGATGTAGCAGCGTCGTGAGCTCCGGGGATTAGGAGATCTCCGAGACGTTTGTCGCCAATCTCTGGACGAAGTAACCCCATCCAATTCTCCTTGTCGTTGACTAGCTGCCATCTACACGCTGATTGGTCCAGATCTATGACGTCACCCTCGCGCACCACACTCGACTCTCCCGCTCGGTAATATGTATCTTCGCGTTCGTCGTAGAATAAATCACCGACTTCACAGCTTGATCCCACCGTAAAGGATTTCGGCAGCAAGTAACTACCGCGCCTGATGTGTCGCCAGTTTTCATCGCCTTCAATGTGGACGAAATCCTCCAAGGCACTCATGTCCGTACCCATATCGAGGTCGACCAAAGCTCGGTAGTATTCGCCATGTAGGAGAAAGACGTCACCGACTCGGGCCCGTGGTGACAATTCCGGAACCTTGGGGTGCTTCACCGTCCCGAGCTGAGGTATCCATGGCAACGCTACCAAAGGGTAAAGGAGAGAACTATTGCTACTTTATACCAATAAGTTGATGACCGATCCATTACCGCAGTGTTATCGTGGTTTCATTAGGACAGTTATAGGACAGTACCCAAATAAAAAATGGAACAACTGCAGAAATTAAGTGTTTACTAGTATGCTCAGTCCAAACTGCCCTGCTTGATGGCGATTGCTTAGAGTTTATATAGATTTGTAACTAAGCAAAACGACTTACCATAGGCGCCACATATAAGAAAAACACTGATTGCGAATGAATGAAATCTAACCATATTTCTAACGTTTGCACATCGTATAATGTACAGCACTGTTGTATGAAAAAGGTCAGTCGAGGCATGAAAAATCTGGGAATATTTGCTACGACCACGTGTGCATATTTGATAAAACTGATAAAACTTGTATTTATCGCTGATCGAATTAGGTCTAGGTCACATTCATGGCTGACACTCAGGTTTGTCTTTGTGATACAATGTCATGTGTAATTCCCGTATTTGATATAGGGTGTGTCACTCACATTACATTTCTTAATGCGAAAAAAAGTAACTCCCGCTTTTGTAAAAACTTTTTATGCGACATTATCTGATTAATATATTGAGCACAAAAAAAATGCCACCAATTTAAAGTCCTAGTAGCGTTTGTCCAGATCGCTAGACTAGGGTGTAGTAAATCAGTCAATCGGCAAATAGAAGCTATAACAACCCAGATAAGTATACTGACTTTACTTAGACTTTAAGACGATGTGTTGCGAAACGTGTCAATACAATAGTCATATTGTGCGAATACAAGTGTAAAATACACCGTAGATATCGTCTCAAATGCGTAAAATCTCGACATTTTGTGTGACAACACTGAACAACAAACACCTTGATCGGTATGCCCACAATACATTTCAAACAAAATATCCAAACTGCATAAATGCAAATGTAAAGTACACCCCCAGAAATTCACGTAAGATACATATACTACAAATCAATGTTGTTGAGGGGCTCACGAACAACGTCCATTGGTGGTAACCCCCCCCCCCCCCCTCAGAATGTCCATGATTTATATATTTTCAAACTGTACAAATACTGACGCCAAACAAATCGATACCGACAAAAACAGACACATTTATATTCCAAGACCATATACTAACCGAGTTTACAATTATCTAGTGTAAGTGGTCAAATCCGACTGATACTAAGGTATCAAAGTCTTCAATTTCAATATCCAACACAAACAAGATTGTTTCATTTACTTCTGATTTATTATTAGACAACGGGATAGATTTTTTACTGTCCCCGGTGCAGAGGCGGGATCTAACAATTATAAGGACAGATTTATGTCAAGCACTTCCTTTTCTAAAGCACGATCCATGTTTGAATGCCATGTGTAGTAAAAATATCCAACTCAACAATGAGGTAATTGAAACCAATAAGTTTTGCGAAAATACAATATTGATTGTGTGCTGCTATTGTGGCATGCTCTTCCAACTATCCGTGGACATCTCAGAAACCACCTGGAATACTACCAAATACAACATTTTTCAGGAAACATACCGGTATATATCCATGAAATTCTGAATATCTAAACTGCCCCATTCTCCTCCCACCGGGCACCCTGCCCCCTCTATTGCAGATTTCTGGATCCGCCCCTGATAGTAGGCACAGAGAGTGTAGGCATATCTTCATGATCTTTGGGCATAGTCCTTGTTCGGGGGAATTTCACCACTGTCTGGACCCTGTCTGCCGTAAAGCGCGTGCGCGTTATGAGAATAAGGTGTATTTCATTATGAGAATTCATAGGAATTACCATGATTCCATTTGGGGCCTGAAATAACATTGGGGTAGATAGCTATTTTTGTTCAGTTTCAGAGGTAGAAGTCTAAAACTTGGTGAAAAACTATTTGACATGTGGACCTACTCGAGTAACAGGCTTACAAATTAGAGGTGTCAACAAACAACAAACCAACACAGTATAATACCATACCAGCAGCTTTGCAAGGACTCGCAGTAGCCTATACACTGTACATGTAAAGTACACAAGAATAATTTTATCGAATAAATGACACTAAGGGAAACACTGAAAAATAGCGAAACGCTTTTCGGCCACTCAACCAATAAACCACTTAACCAAAAATGATCGTTTTTATACAATATTGGATTCGAAGTCGTGCAATATCTGAACCTATCTGTATGATAATTAACAAATCTCTCTGCTGGAGCTGTTTCAAAAGTAATGAAATTCGCCAAATAATTCCAATCTACAAAGGCAAAGACAAGATGGAATTCGACAATCACGAAGCAACTTCACTACTCCCTCCTATGTCCAAAATTGTAGAAAAGGTTGTACACAGCGGACTCTACGAATCTTTTTTAATGAAAAAGCACATGCTAATTAGCAGTTCGGTTTCAGGCCAAAACACTCAACCGCCGATGCCTTTTCAATATGCCTCGCTCATATCCATGAAGAACTAAGTCATGGTAAACATAGGTTGTCTGTATTCCTGGACCTGTCCAAGGCTTTTGATAATATCGATCACAAAATATTCTAAGTTAACGTAGTCCGCTACAAACAGTGAGGTAATGAAGAGTCAAAATTTATTTCTTGAATATTATCCCTTAAAAATGACATATTTTGTAGAGTAACTGATCAGCATCATAATACTGAAAAGAAAATAGGGAGTCATCGTTCTGACTTTTTCGACATATTCGATCAAAATCACAAACATTTACCTAAAATGACATAAATTATGGCATTTTTGCATATTTTTTGTCCATATTCACATCTTTCATCGTGTTTTCTATGCGAACGAATTAGGTGACCCCCTATTTTCTTTACAGTTTTAGGATGCTGATCAGTTACTCTACAAAATATGTCATTTTGAAGCTCTAGATTATGTTGATACAGCTTTTTTTTAATTTGACCCCCTCCCCTCACTGTTTGGAGCGGACCACCTTAACTGGAATTCTATGGGTTAGGGGGTTTTGCCGGGCCCAGAAGCCAACGACCTGTATATGCTCTGTGGTGGATTTTCTGCTTGAAAATGTGTTGCTGACAAGCAGAAAATTCTCATACAAAACCATATTTTCGAATCACAACATGTAGAATGTTCATTAAAGTGAAAAAAGTCACTACATAATACCCAACACATGTACAAATGTGATGACTTTCTTTTACCATATAATATACAACGACATCTGAATGATCATGGGGAATTGAGAGGCTCTCAGAGCTCATAGGCGTATCTGGGGGGGGGGGGGCACGGGAGGCACGTGCCCCCCTTTCAGACAAAATGGTGTCTTTTTGCCCCCTCTTCAGAGAGACTGTGCCCCTGTCTTTCCCTGTACCAATAATAGAGCATATATCATAAGTCCTATAAACATTTGTATTATCAAAATTACAAAAGTTACCGAGCATTAAATTTGTTCAAAACTTTCTTGCGGATATTTACATGTATAATAGTTGCCGGCCGCTCCTGTCATTGGAAGAGCCCCGTCGAACCCCCCGTACAGGGTTACTGTATATATGCAATCTGTTGCTCACTCATCGCACAGCACACTGAATCAGACTGAATCCAGTAGCAGATTTAGAGGGGGGGGGGGGGGGGGGGTGGTTACTGGGGTTAGGAATCCCCCCCCCCCCTTTCGGACAAAATAGGCCTACTATACATCAAAGCTGCTTGAGTGGCCCCCGAAACCACATCGGAGAGGCAAGAAGTGGGATTTATATCCAGGAGATTCCAGGAAGCTACCACAGGACATAAAAAAGGATCTGGCTTCTGGGGCCCTTCGGAGGGCCCCAGACCCCACGCCGTATAATGTTGGACCCCGTCTCTTCGAAATCCTGGATCCGCCCTTGGCATCACTGTATCGCTTTTAGTTTCATTATTTTGAATACTCAATTCGGCGGAAAATACAAAGACACGTTTTAACATGTTAATTGTGGAAAAACACTTGTATGTTATGTATTACTAAAAAGTGCCACCATTATCGCCAAGAAATTGAAAATAGATATGCATGTCAGTATCTGTATGCCTAAGGAACAACAGATTGTATTCTCTGTCTTTTGTTGGAAGAACTTTACATACAATTTATACTCGCCCTTCGGTCATTTATCTATGAAAATTAGCTGAATTTTCACATGCATATTTTATGGTTTATATAAATGTCAAATTACAGCTGAATGCATACCATCTTAATATTTGATTACAAAACTGCTTGTACTTGTAGTCATAGCTGTTCAGTTGTCAAGGGTAATATGTACCCAAAATAGGGCCAGAATGCACCAGCAAACGCCTAAAAGCGTTTGGCTTCTGGGGCCGTTGAACTGGGACCATACACTTCGCTTCGCAAGGACCATACACTCAATTTAATTTTTGTGCCTTCCCCCCCCCCCCCCCCCCTTTCTGAGATTTTCAGATACGCCCCTGGAGCTTGAAAACATGTGAAAAGATAACAATTCAGAAGGGAATAATTCAAATACCGGATTCGAGATGCGAGCTGTGCAAATAATTATTCTGTAATACCTATAAATGGATACCTCGATGTTTGCCTCCCTTTTTTGCACGAAGGCGGAAGGAAAGATTTTTTTGGGTTAAATTGACCAAACAAGCACGCGTGCGGTTTTGGGCCCGCCTAGGGCCCCAGAAGCCAATGACCTCTGGATGAACTATGGGGAATTATAAAGCTCTCAGAGCTTGAAAATGAGAGAAAAAAACATTTCACAAAGGAACAAATACCGGATTTCGTAGAGGCGAGCGTGTGCCATGAAAAAAATGAGACAAACATCGACCACATGTTCTGATATTAAAGGGGGGGGGGGGGGAGGGGGGGCTTTCGCCCATGCAGATCGATGACAATAATAATGTGTCTATTTCTAACACAAATTTCAGTCGTCATAACGTTTCCTGTGGTGTTCTCCAAGGTTCAGTCAGAGAGTGCACACTCTCTGGTTCGGTCCTTGGACCACTACTGTTATTATCTACATCAATGATCTATTTTATATATTTCATATATATTTTTTGGACACTCAACTGTATAATTAATATTATGAACGTTGACCAATATAATGAATATATTGAATAGTCTCATTTATAGCTGGGGCGTTGTGATAATTAGTCATTTCTATAAGACGGAAATTGTAAACCCCTTGAAAGTCGGTTTTTAATTTTTTGTGATTTCTCCTTACGCGCCCGATAGGTGGGGGAGGGGGGATCCCCCACGGCTCTGCCCACCCCTACCCCCAACCGCCAGCAGAGCGTTACGGTAGTCATGGACTCGGACAGTGCTCGAATGTCGTGCGCGATGGGGCTGCCACCTGTAGGGAATCGTTGGAATAAACCCAATGCGCAAGTGCTGCCACCTTGCGATTGTATATTGGAAAGTTCAAGGCCACGCGGATGATAAAATTTTCACACCACAATATTTTGACCAATATTTTTAACAAAATCTAGATATAGATCTAGTTGTGCCGCGAAATCTTGCTTTTTATTCCATTGACATAGATCTAGACGTGACATCACAGAAATGGCGGAGAGTATCGACATGAACGGAACACGACCTAAACCAGGCCACGATGTCAACACAGGTGATAGAAAATTAATTACAGTCTTGCCACTATCGATTGTCTTGGTTGGCTAACAATCGCCACGTCGTTGTTTCAATCTTCATTGACACAAAAATAACGATATGAAAATGATGTGTCATATAGCGCCTATCTGGCTAGATCTAGTTAATATATATCTGCGATGTTATTTGTACGCATAACACTGTTTGTGCCCTGTATGATAACAACGCTCAGTGGTCAAATACGAGGGCAAATATTCAGGTCAATGGCCCGTAATCTGCACGCTGTCAACGATCGCTCATGCGTACCGAATGACGTTGCTATAACAACACATAATTCTTTTCACGATGGTCTATATAATAAACACAAAATCACCTGGTTTCTTCAGCATGTGCCCCGATATTTGCCCAGACTTTTGAACCCAGCCGGACCCAGCGTTTGCCCTCGGTCTTCGGCTCGGGCTGATACTCTCGGGCAAATATCAGGTCACATACTGGAAAAACCAGGTAATATTGTCTATTTATATACTAGCTTACGTACTAGGTCCCGCTTATAAAAGTTATTTCGCACGTTATGATTTATGTGAGACACAAACAATATATTGTCTTCTCTGAGCATCAGAATTCTGCTGAATTTCCGCCAATTGAAGGGTTACATGTAAAATAACCAGGGCAATCTGAGACCTGTAACATGATTTGAATGGTTTGAGCATAGCCAATAGCCATGGTGGTGGACTTGGGGGGTGGAAGGCTGGGGTGCCAGTGGCGGATGTCGCCAAGCAAGGGTCCCACTCATGAGATTTTGGCGCCCCTGTAGGCAGGAAAGCTAAGTACATGTAGGATACAGTGGGCAGTTCTTGATTGCCAAGTGATAAGTCACCATCATATCATGTTGTACTGCATTAAAGCGCAATTATTTTACAACAACTACTTTATTTTAAATGTAAGTAAGAAAAAAGCGGCAGAAATTGAGAAATTCTGCACATAAATGAGTGATTTAACATATTCAATGCCTCATTCTGTGTGCTGGTGACAAGTTGTCTTGCCTATAGGCAAACAACATTGTCTTCTCTGAGAAGCGAAGCCCTGAAGGTGAAATGCCTCTGGTGTCAAAACTCAGCTGAATTTCAGTTTACTAGTAGATAGCTAACGATGTCAGTCTGTTTGTCAGGAGACCGTGTCCAGCTGATAGCTGAGAGCGTGGAGCTGCCGACTCACATGTCCACAGACGTGCCGTCAAGTCCTGGCGACACCGTCCAGGTCCGCTCCGAGATGTCTCCTTTACAACTGGAGTGTGAGGAGGCCGAAAAGTGAGTTGTGAAATATCAAATGCCATACTTGGCCAGTATTACATCGCTGAGATATTTAGGAACCAATGAACAATACATATCTGTGACATTGGTGACTGTGTATAAATCTGATATTCAATCAAAGCCAATTAGCCAGCCATTAGCTATTGATTTAATTGTAGAAAATCTAGACATTGAAGTCACTCTCTTACACAATTATTATGCCGTCGTGACCTGTGGGTATACACTAAGATATATAAAACTTTATACTGTTGAAAGATCGATTGATTGCTGTAGGCTAACTGTTAAGTCGGTAGATTGTTTTCATCCTTTCGAATGTTGGTACTCAATGGAAAAGCGAATGGAGTCAATCAATCAATCAGTTGATAATTCGATTGAGCCTGTTATTATTTTCAGATCTCGGAAAAAGACACATGAAGGGTTGAAGATCATCATCATCACCTCCGTCATGTTTGCTGTGTCCGTGACTGTGGCCCTGATCGTGACCATCTTCCTTGGTCCACCTGCGGTCAGTGCTCCAGCTTCTTATGGAAAGAATTTTTAACAAAATTATCAGAGAATTATACTCTAGTCATCGATTCATGAATTATTATTGTACCATTGTTGTACATGATTGTATACTGTATTATTGTCATAACATGCATGTTTTTGTGTAACACTAAGTTATGTTTACTATATTTACTGTGCTGTATCCATGGTTACCTTGGTTATGCTTTTGCTCTATCTACATACTTATTATGCAGAAGATTTTCAATTAAGAGAAATCCCTCTTGCATACGACCCAGTGTGACAGAGCCATTTGGCGTTGGAACTGTAGATTTAATGAATTTATGAGTTAAATTTTTCTGACATCCCATACTCTATTTATGAACATTACAATACAACTGCCAGGAGTCACCAAACTCGGCTAGAGTCAGATCTACTGCATGTATGTATGGTGTTACCCTGTTGCTATGGTTACAGGTGCCGCCCCACGGTGCTGTGGCATGTGACGTGCAGGAGTGCGCCGACATCGGTGTCGCCTTGATGAAGGCCGGTGGTGGTGCAGTCGACGCTGCCGTGGCTACTGTGCTCTGTCTGGGGGTCGTCAACCCTCACCACTCAGGAATTGGCGGGTGTGTAGATGGGAGTTCTATACACATAGTTCATATGAAAATATTCTGTTTACCTGAACTTTATATCAAAGATTACATTGTCATGATTTTAATTTGTATGAAAAATAACACAATTGTGTGGATATTACAAATTTTTCCATAGATCCATGTGTTCCAATCAGGCCTATACAACCCTACAGCATGTTTACACATCTAATATCATTACAGTGGAGCTTTCCTTGTGATTCGAGATCACCGTGACAACAAGTCTGTTGCTATTGATGCACGGGAGACTGCGCCGTCCGGTACCAGCTCCAGGATGGATGTAGGGGTCCCCGGGGAACTTCGGGGCTTACAGGCCGCCCACAAGCAGTTCGGAAAGTATGTATGCATGGTGACAGCAAGTCAGCTGCTGTTTATGTAGGATATGCCCATCTACATGTATGTATATGTGTGTTATGTTCTTGGGAAAAATGACTGACTCCTTAACTGACCAACTAATAATAACTACATTGTAGGTAATAACAAAAATACATATGTTTTCAATGCCTTTGTTGGTTATGAAAGGTTTTCATATAGCAAAAAGAATAATTGATTATCGACTGTGAACATTTAGTATAATATTCAGTCACAAAATATCAATGTGATCCATGTGTAATATCGTTACAGACTGTCCTGGGCCAAGGTGGTGGATCCTGTTGCTAAACTTGCACGTGACGGCTTCAATATCTCACACTCGTTAGGTAGGTGTCCGTTTTATAATTACAGTGATATTTTACTTGTATGTAATCAAACCTGAATGTAGCTAGGTATGAAATTATATACAGTTAGACAGACTCACATACCATCATTGCCATTGAAATCGACATGATTTGAAATAACTTTCAAGTGAATTTTGAATGTAAGAGAGTCCCTAGTACATGTGTACACGTATAGTATTTACCAAGGATACATGCTGACACACGTACTGTTTGACCTTTACTACTGTAGCCCATGCGATAGAGTCTATAGAAGCTGGTGACACCGACCTGGTGGAGCTGTTCTATCGTGATGGTAACCCCCTCGTCGCTGGAAGTTTCATGACGCGCCCCGACCTGGCGGATATGTTGGAAACACTCGGAAGCGACGGCGTGGATGCGTTCTACGAAAACTTATTCGCAAGTGAAGTGGAACAAAATGTGAATATTTCCATTGGTTGCATGAATTTGAGTTCAGTTTGGTTGGTTTGTGACAAAGAGTGTAAAAGATTTCCGTGTGTTTAATTTTTTATTTTCTTGTTATGAAAAATTCTTGCAGACGAATGGCCACATCACGGAAGGTGATGTGTTGGACTATACAGCTTTGAAAAAGGAAACACTGAAAGGTTCCATAAATAGTAAGTAAGGACGACCTCGCTCTATTTGAAATCTTAAAAATCACTTGTATTCTTCATGATGGTTATGTTCATGTAATCCCAGAATTCTGCAACATGTACTTCTCCCACCCAGACAAAACCGTGGAAACGATGCCGGCCCCAGGGGGCGGACCTCTTCTCCTCTTTGTACTCAATGTCATGGAGGGCTACATATCAGCTGAAGATGGCAACCGTACTGACGAACTGTACTACCATCGACTGATAGAGGTATGGTAACCATGGCTACTCACTGCTGTTTGACTGTCAGACGATGAAATTTAATATTGAATTCATATAGTATGCTTTACAGTCAAACCCAGTACAAATCACTTGGAGAATCGCAAATCAGAAACGCAAATTCACATGTATTTGTTATCAGTATTGTCATGCTTGTTTACATGTAAATGTTGTGATTTTCTCTCAGACACTGAAGTTTATGGAGGCTCAGAGACCTATGTTTGAAGATCCAGGCGTTAACAACACCCTCAAGAATGTAACTGATAAAATCACAAGGTTTGTTCTTGCTGTGAATTACGCTGTGGTTGATCAGATGTCATAATGAATGACTTTTACACAATAAATAAATTTCATCAATAGTTCATATACTTTGTTGAGAACTATGTACGTTACATGTGATAAGTATCGTGTAAAAATTCATATGATGAGCGTATTATATGAATATTAATAAACCGTATAATGGACACATATTTATTAAGAGTGCCCGAAATGTGATAACAGTTTTGGAACATGTCTCTTTCAGTAAGGATTATGCGAAATACATCCGATCTTTAATCAGTGATGACCAGACTCAGCCTGCGGATTATTACCAACAGACAGGGGGGTTCACTCCGGATCATGGAACAGCCCAGGTCTCCGTGATCGGCCCTAATGAGGATTTTGTCTCCATAACTAGGTTAGAAAAACTCGAAGGCTTTCATATTTAGAAGGTAGTTTGATACAAGTGAAGATCTCGGGTTTTTTCACTCTGATAATTCAACTGTAATGGGGCTGAAAATACCGGTGATTTCTCTTCAATAAGACTTGATTGAAAACGTTGCATGAAAAATTGCAATCACAACTACACGATGTCATTCTGTGATTCGCCATCATTCCAGTTCGTTGAACAATTATTTCGGCTCGCGTCTGGTGACCCCCAGTGGCATCATTCTCAACAATCAGCTGGCAGACTTCAGTGTACCTACTGGAGACCCGAATCAGGTCAGAACATCGGCATACACATGATACAAGAGATCGCACTTTTGAAATCTTATGCATGAATTCAGATATTTAGTGGGTGATCGAAAAGGTGACAGTGATATCTGGGAAAAATCGTCAAACTTTGCAGAGATAATTTCCACCTTTTCATCTAAAGCCTGGGAGGTGCTCTTATTTTTCCCCTCGGAAAATCGATTATTGCACACAAAAATACATGTAAACTTCTTGTTAACAGGAAGGTAGTTACATGTAGCAATGGATATTGCAATGAAACACTCGGTTCTAGACTGATAATCATGTCCATGTGCATTTGAGATATAACTAATTTTGAACTGAATCGCTACAGAACTTCACAGTTTAATCATGAAGAAATACTGTTTCCCATCTGTTGCCCACTTTGCATGAGTAAGTTGGATAGTTATGTCACACAATTAAACAGTATCAATATCTTCCACTGTTGTCATGCAGAAGAACCTGATCGCCGCCGACAAGCGCCCACAGTCCTCTATGACCCCAACAGTAGTTCACATGTACAGCAAGCCTTGTGCCTCTCGGGCGGCGCTCGGGGGAATAAACGGCTCCAGAATCATCGCAGGTATGAGAATGATGCCTATTCAACACCTATTGTTTGTGCATTCACAGTGGTGTAATGGCTAATATTTTTCTGCATGTCATCAGTTGTTAATAACCATGATGATCATAATATACCTCCATAAAAAACATTCGTTCTATTTTCATACTTCCATATTGAACACATTTCTCGTATTCTCATCCTATGCCTCTATAATAAACACTGGATTTATCACCATACTATACCTCCGTAATGAACAGCCCTACGAGATTTCAGTTTGTACATTTTTGGCATATTGTTGTCTTTTGTAGGTGTAGCTGAGGTGATTCTCAATATGTTTGCATTTGGGCAAAGTGCGAAGGATGCAGTTGACGCGCCGAGGGTTAACGCGGTGCTCGAACCTGACCGAGTGGAATATGATCGTGAGTGAAAAAAAAAACCTATACTGTAAACCTGGTAATATTGGTGATATTCAGGATTTATTTCGAAGTGAAAATATCAGTGGCCATGAAGCTGCAGCAACAGAAGCAGATTTTAATAGGTAGCTATCAGGAATATTAGCGAATATTGTGAAATGTTGAATCTATCCAGTATTGGATGACAAATTTTGATTTGTTCATACTAGTTCTTTTGAAATTCATGAATTAACTTTTTTAAAAAAAATTCTTTTGAATTAACTGAAGGCAGTAAAGAAGTGATAATTTTTCAGCAAAGTAACTCACCTTTTCAAACTAAAATCCAGTATGTTGTGGACTGTGTGTCAATCTACAAATTGCCCTTTCAGAGAGCATCAGTGAAGATATATTAGATTCCCTGCGAGACAAAGGACACACAGATATTCAATTCTACGAGCGTGGCGTGGATTTGGTCAACGTTGTCGCGAAAATCAACGAGACGATATCAGCGCAGTCGGACACAAGTCGAACTAACGATGGCGGCATGGCCGAATACTAACCATGCTTTACTCTAGTCAAGTGTGTTTTTGTGTGACTGAGAATTTTGCATGGAAATTGTGTAAATAGGTTTATATGTGTGTGAGATAATAGGTTTATATGTGTGTGAGATAATAGGTTTATATGTGTGTGAGATAGAAATTTGCTTTGTGTATACATTCAATCGGTTCTGTTTTTATATAGCTGGATTTTTCTGTTTTAAATATATTTACATGTGGCAGTACCAAAGAGACCACCACTTTTAGCATATATCCGTATCTTTTTTGGTGGTCTTGAAACATGTAATATTCATCCTACAAGTGTATTGTGTTTTGGCAAGTTATACATAGTGCCAGCATTGATAGAAATCCTGGAATAAATATTTAGAAACGTAATCATAGGCTCAAATATTAGTACTTGATTATTAATGTGGTTTTATTTTTTCTGGTTGCTGATCTGTGCTGTAATCAATGCATTGTTCATGTACTGTGTTGGTCCTAATAGAAGATCGGCGTCCTAATGCAAGACTTTCAACATTAGCGTATGGGAAGGCAGGAAAATTTTTAGACATTTTTGAAAATAAATAATATATACAGTGTCAATTTTTAAAAAAAAAAGCCTAAATATGATGTTTGAAACAACATAAAACCATGCTTTAAGAAAATAAGGACAGCTATGAGTTAACACAAGAGGGGGTACTTGTCTCTCAGACGTGTACTTCTATTAGGACCAATACCATGGATGTAAATGTATACCAGAATGATGCTATACAGTCTGTACCTTACATTCCTGAATGGGAGACTAGCCTGCCAGTGTAACACATGCTGCTTATACATAGAATGTTTGATCTATATTCAGTTAGGTTCATTCCAATGGAAATATGACCGAGTAGGTAGATACTTGTGGTGAGCTAAATTATGTTACCTGTAGTAAATAAATGAATATTATCTGATCTACTGTATATCTGTGACCCAAATGTGTGAGGTACAATACTCAAGAACTAAGTTCCTAACCATAGACATGTATATAGTGAAGACATATGCTAAGCTTATTAAGATAAAAACAATTGTGATAATATCTGCCCATACTGTAGAACTTTCAAAACAAAATTTTTTGATGGCAGATTTGAGGAAAGCTTCCCCATCAAT
The DNA here is from genome assembly GCA_949152475.1 of Terebella lapidaria. NCBI lineage: Eukaryota > Metazoa > Annelida > Polychaeta > Terebellida > Terebellidae > Terebella > Terebella lapidaria. Next base: position 2,549,663 of record OX424569.1, read on the forward strand.
GCGGGCAGAAATATAACAGTACAAAATGTTGTATTGTGTGGTTTGTACTCTTCAGAAATGTTTTGAGAATTATTTCATCGGTATTGAAAGGAAATTATGATTAAGGAATTATTGCTAAAGGAAAAAATAAAGTTGTTTTTGATTGGTTTTGGTAACTATACGTGAATTTCTGTTTCTCAAATTTATCCAGAATAGTTGGATCATACTTTTTGTTGTAGTTTAGGGCTGTCGTATTTCTTATGTAATCAAGAACATTTATTATGTTGAATAGTTGCAAGGGGTAGGAGTTACCTTCTTAATTTGTGAACAAACTCAGAAAATTTGAGAACAACATCGTATTTTTAATAGTAATTCATATCTCATGTGTTCAGAATGCTGTAATATTTGGTGATCATGGTAGAAATAATATTGTGGTATTGGATATTATTGTTCCGATTGATAATGACATGGAAATGTGCATTTGTTCCCAACTTGTTCAATAAGTATACATTCCAAATGGGGGTGTTAAGGACTCATTCGACAGAGGGCAGCATTGTAACAAGAGTCATTGTTGGCGCCAAATCACTAACTGATATCGTCTGTATCCACCAATGACGTAAATTTTGGCGGTAAAATTATGCTTATACTGATAACACAAGAGAAACCCCATGAAACAGTGCTGCCAGCTGGCGATTGCACCCCCATTGGATAGTGCCATTAAACAATCGTTGATTTCCACTATCCAAGTTGATTTCCACTGTCGTTATGGAAACTAAACCAAATACTATAATACACTTCTACAGTAATACTGAAGAAGTGAATTATTTCGTGAATGTTGAAATTTTGCTAATTTGAATTGTCTGACCAATTTGGTGGGTTTTTGGGCGGGTTGCGTGCAACCAACCCGCCTATTAGATTGGCGTGTCCGTCTGTCTGTCCGTCCGTCCGTCCGTCCGTCCGTCAACAATTTCTTGTGAACGCGATAACTTACAAAGTTTTTAACGAAATACCACCAAAATCATACCAGAGGTGCATCATGAACAGATCTCGGACAAGTTCGATGATGGGTGACCTTGACCTATTTTTCAGGTCGTGGCAGGACTTCGAACTTGACAATACATGAAAACAGGACTTTGTACCTTGTGAACGCGATAACTTACAAAGTTTTCAACGAAATACCGCCAAAATCATACCAGAGGTGCATCATGAACAGATCTCGGACAAGTTCGATGATGGGTGACCTTGACCTATTTTTCAGGTCGTGGCAGGACTTCGAACTTGACAATACATGAAAACAGGACTTTGTACCTTGTGAACGCGATAACTTACAAAGTTTTTAACGAAATACCGCCAAAACCATACCAGAGGTGCATCATGAACAGATCTCGGACAACTTCGATGATGGGTGACCTTGACCTATTTTTCAGGTCGTGGCAGGACTTCGAACTTGACAATACATGCAAACAGGACTTTGTACCTTGTGAACGCGATAACTTACAAAGTTTTTTAACGAAATACCGCCAAAATCATACCAGAGGTGCATCATGAGCAGATCTCGGACAAGTTCGATGATGGGTGACCTTGACCTATTTTTCAGGTCGTGGCAGGACTTCGAACTTGACAATACATGAAAACAGGACTTTGTACCTTGTGAACGCGATAACTTACAAAGTTTTTAACGAAATACCGCCAAAATCATACCGGAGGTGCATCATGAGCAGATCTCGGACAAGTTCGATGATGGGTGACCTTGACCTATTTTTCAAGTTGTGGCAGGACTTCGAACTTGATAATACATGAGAACAATGCCAATTCCTTCCACTAACAGCCCTCCTCGATGCAACCCGCCCAATTGTCGCGGGCGCGACTTATACTTGTTGATTCAACGAATTTAACCCAACAGTAATATTGTAATTTTAATATTGTACATCAATACTGGCAAAAATATTCGCTGGTTTTTATTTTCGTGTACCGGAAAAAACGCGAAATTCAAACTCTCGCAAGATAATCCCATTTCGCAGTACCTCATATACCTCCATCAAACAATGACCTGTGATACGTCGTTAGTTTGTTACATTTCTGTTGTTGTTGACTATATCTTTTTCCGCACTTTGTGAATATAGAAAAAAATGTTGGATTTTGCTTGAATACTAACATGCAATTTATGCTTATTTACATTCAATCATCCTGACCTATATGGTTCAAAGTGTAATGATCACATGAGTACTTTTGATACCCTGACAGTGATCACAATGATGCATTCCCCATTCATAGTAAGAGTATGAATAAATATAGAATGTTTATTCCAGTTTATATGTATATTATATGCTTTGTTAAAATATATCGGTTTAGTTATATGTAAGGAAGACCACCCCCCCCCCCCCCACTGAAAATAATGTTTATATCACAACTTTCTGCGAACTATGCATGTATCAATGCTATTCCATTAAGTATTTGCATTGTTTTGCAGTATGTTCACACCATCTCTTGATTTTATTTCACAAAATAACAAAAAAACAGTTATTTTAAGTGGCGTCTGTATTTCTGTAGATATTAATAATGGGTAAAAGAGAAAACATTATCAATAATTGTGTAGTTGATGCTAGGTTTGAATTTGAAAATGTATGTCATAATGTAGACATTGAACGGTGTAGGGAACAATGATGGAATTGAAAAACATAAATGTTACGGAATGGTATAGTGAGTGTTCTATTATGAGTTTACATGCATCAAGATGATATGTTTGTTTCTGCTTATAACTATCGTTTGTGTTGTGTATGCGTGGTACGAGTAGTCTATATATCCTCGTTTCCAATTGAATCTCGTATCAGTTTAGCATGGTACAATGCCATTTTCAGAATGCATGTGAATATACATGTAATGTCATTCTGGATATATTTAACAAAGAAGCTGGTTCTACTTTTAATGTCACATTGTTGTAATAAATGAATGTGCAAAGATGAATATGTCTATTTGCTTCACAGATTTGTCATTATTCACAATACACATATAATCGATGAAATCTCAAAACATGAAATACATATTATTTCCAATATACATTTCAATTCAAAATACCATGATAGATGTTCATAGCTTTTAGTCAAAAGTGTATTAAAATCGTCATTTGAAAAAATGTTCCATATCGCCATAAAATATATGCATACTGTTCAAAATGTTTTGTAGAATTTGATATGTGTTTTTGGCTGCCCAATTATTTAAGTGGCCTGTATTCTGCAAGCACGTGCACAGTTGTTCTTCTATACTCGTAAGCATACAGCAGCGAAGCCGTCGTACCGCCTAGTGATGACGCAAGCATGTAACCAAGGAAAGGCACGTGCAGTTCCGCGGCATCGTGCGCAGTCAGCTTTTTATACACGTGCATGTAATACACAACCGTCGTCATAGAAACGATGATAGCTGCATGGAAAACAAATTGATTAAAAACTGAATGCTATCACAATGTCATAAATTGTGGATTCAAGATAGCGAATTCAAACTGAAACTATTTTATTACTCTAGTGAATAATATTCTATAAATAGGTTTTGGATATGTTTTTTTAGCTTACCGGCCCTTTGGGCCGATAAGCTATTGTCGTGGTATTTCGTCCGTCGTCCGTCCGTCGTCCGTCCGGGTCTGTAACTTTTTTTTGACATGATGAATTTCCCCAAAAATTTGTCAGAACATACCTTGGACCAGTATCTAAAGACGTTTTTAAATTTTTTTTGATTGAATCGTTTTTGCTTATTTGGCGGCCATTTTTGATGAAAAATTGCCAATTTTGGACTTTGGAGGTCATTTTTTCAAAAACTGTCTGATCAGTTTTGAGATTTTTGTTTCAAAACATTCCTCTCATGTACCTTTATGATGTGTATAAGTTTTGTTGCCCTTGAATCGACGGTCTGCGTGTGGCGGCCATTTTGATTTTTTGAGGGGTCGGCGAAAAAAAATTTTCTTGTCCCAAATCAAGTCACTATTCGTTTTGAGCCATTCATTTCCAGCAACAAAAAAAAAAATTTTTTTTGGCCATTGAAAAATTTTTTGGACTTAGAAAATTTCACCCAATTCTTCTTCATAATGGGAGCTGTGCAGAGTAAACTCATAGAACACTTGAAGATAGAGCCTAAGTATTGGCACATTCAAATGGGAAATCATATATTGCGGTTTGAGTGATGACCTTGAATTTGACCTTCAATGACCTTGGAAGGTCAATACGACCTTTTTTGTCGAAAAATGGCCAATTTTGGATTTTTGATGGCCATTTTCTCAAAAACTGGCAGATCAGTTTTGAGATTTTTGTTTTAAAACATTCCCCTCATGCACCTCTATGATGTGTACGAGTTTCGTTGACCTTGAATTGCCGGTCTGCGTGTGGCGGCCATTTTGATTTTTCGACGGGTCAGACAAAAAAAATTTTTTTGTTCCAAAATCAAGTCACTATTCATTTTGAGCCATTTCGAGCAGAAAAAAACAAATTTTTTTTTTTGGCCGATGGAAAATTTGTTGGACTTAGAAAATTTCACCCAATTTTTCCTTCATAATGGGAGCTGTGCGGAATAAACTCATAGAAGACTTCAAAATAGAGCCTAAGTATTGGCACATTCAAATGGGGAAATCATGTATTGCGGTTTGAGTGATGACCTTGGATTTGACCTTCAATGACCTTGAAAGGTCAAAAACGATGAATTTTGTCTTTGGTGGCCAATTTGTCAAAATCTATTCAGACAGTTTTCTCAAAATAATGTATAAGATTCTCTTAATCTACCTTTGTGATGTGTCATTTGATTTCGTATTATAGTCCATGCAGAAAATGTGTTTCCAGCAACATTTACGAACATGTTTTGACAATTAGAGTTCAAGATCAGTGTAACAATTTATATGTTGGAAAATCAATACTCTGAGTTTCTCATGATTGCCGGTAAGCTACAGCACCCTTGGTGCTATGTTTTTCATATAAAATTATTTGCTAAATTTATCAAATAAATAATAATGGTTCTAATCTATTAATATCGCATATTGATTTATCAGAATACCCCCCTCATACCTCCCACAAACAGTAGCACTGCCAAGCCTTCCAGGTTCCTTGCTGGCATACGAAGTGGTATCGCCAATACAATCGCATAGATGGAGGACAAAAAGTATATAATGGCTGCCAGAATTGCCAGAGCTTGAACAAAGAACATTCCTCCTGCGGGGAGAAGCAACCACATACATTGAAATAAATTGTAACAAACAATTCCTATACTGTGTACTTCGTAGTGTCAGATGACGATATTCATAATACATTTATTTATTTTGACACCTCTCCTCTATAATAAACGTTTAGAGACAATCGAAGTGTTTGTTATAGAGGTGAATATGCGTTCAGTGCTACTGTATAATTTTGTGAAGTCACAGGATATTTTCAAGAGTGAATTGCATACATTGATATGGTATTGCATATAGTTTCATTCACCGAAAATAAAACAAGATAATAAAGCCTCTGCCCCATGCACCCCCCCCCCCCCGCCCACACACACACACACACACCTCCAAGCACTCACCAAGAATGGCCACTAGTTGACTGTTATTGTCTAGTAGCGATGCACACTGATCCTGTAGACACGCTCGCCACAGTCCTAGAGAGAACGGCTGGCCCAATACCACTCCGTAAACCCAGTGGTCGGATGATACCACCAGTAAAAACTCAACTAGCACCATCGCATGCAGCCCCAAACCACAATAGAACCGCCAACTCCGCCCCTCCATCTGCGTGGATTTGGTGATTTCCATGGTAACTGAGCCATATTCCGTTGCCATTGTTGCAACTTCAACATAAAACGAATATTAAGAATCTTCCTAGTGATAGCAATAACACAATTACTAGATTTACGCAAAGAAAAGTAAATTGAATGAATGAATGAATGAATGAATGAATGAATGCACGTCATAAGATTGGACACGCTTAATTTGTCACTAATTTCTATTTGGGTTATTCGATCAACTCAAAATTGTGTATGTCCTAACAGGGTGGGAACTGGGAAACCACAACTTTCCACCGAGTTTCAGAAGGCTATCTAAAAATGAAAAATATTTAACAGTCTACCTCCAATGTTTAATTCAGAGCTTCTATCAAACTTTTGCTGGTACAGAATGAACATATCGCATCGATTTTGAGTCGAAAGGCATAGTTGGTATAAATTTTGAAGCATACATATATCGAAAATCGAAGAAAAGAAATTGTGTGCAGAAAACTCTAAAATTCCATGTTTGAGATGAAATTATACTTTGGCCCCGTGTAGATTGCACGTAATGACATTTTCTTTTCATACTTTAGATAGAATTCTGAGACTTGGTAAAAAAAAATTGCATTGTTTTAGGAAACAAACACATGAGCTGGGAATACGGAGCCCCTAAACCGCTACATATATGTGAAGAAAAACTAAATATTTTTCGTTCGCAAGATAATAAACGAAAAATTTCTTCTTTCTAACGATAAATATATGTTGTGATAACTACATAGAGTGGCTAAAATTACGAATAGTAGTCATTAATTGTGGTGTATAGTTTAAGACTGGTACATACCAATATTATGGCACGTCAGGGTTAAAGATGTATACTCTTGAAGTCGTACAAAGTTCCTGCCAAATTATGGTATTGCTTGTTAAGTTGTTATCAACCCATCACAATAGAACACGTAATTGTAATCAATAGACGTGCGAATTATGGTTAAATTGACGTAAACAGTATACACATACTCCAAAGAAATGTGTTGCAACTACTGATAGTCCTAGCTAGGCGATAATTTGCGATGTACGTTGGCTTAAGTAGTGTGGACTTTGGCATCTGGCGAACGCATATAGAAACGAACAGAACAAAACATTCTCATTAGCCTAGTGTAGAAACGTAATAAATAATATGCAGATCATATATATTATGATGCTATGAGCATGTTTGCAAATTTACATGCATACATGATAAGAAAGGCGTGTGATGAAATCAAATATATGATACATGTATTATTAACATCAGTAAAAGACATGCATCTGTGTTTTCGAAAGTGAATTCAATTTTTTTATATTCAAGGAACGTGTGATTACTTGGGCTGTCGTGTGCTGAAAATATTCACCATCATCCAATGAAATTGTTGAATGAAATCTTCTTTTTTCGCAAACAAAATACAATGTAATTGATGTGTCGATGTACTTCAGTTTTCACTGTGCTATTTATATATAAACGTGAGCAAGATAAATTAATATAATCTATACGTGTATTCTTTGTCTCAGATCTTGATTCTTGTATAGCAAACTTACTGCATATGCAAATGTATTAACCAGCATATAAGTGACAAAATATCTGCATATAAAATCATTCATTTATTCGTGTTTGCAACGTATGTATGATCATACAACACACATACAGACAGTATACAGTATATAATACAGAGAATCGTATGATTCGTATGATATTGAACGTGGAAATTAATTTCACATCCAAGAAAAAATTTAATGGATCTTCAACAGATTACTGTATTTCACCGATTCCACGATGGCCTTTGAACAAACATCACTCTAATTTAGAAACCTGAGCTGTTCTACATGCACATGCAATGTGGTAGAGGTATGCCATGGATATTGATTTGATATTCGGAACCAACGAACAGGTTGATAGTCATAATAACGACAAATCACCCATTGAACGAATATACACAACATCATACATGTATGTAGGATACAGTACTTCCAAACATTTATCATTTGTATGTGTAAAATTGGTAAAACATGATTGTATGGAACTACTGTTGTACAATATATATATGATGGTAGCTAATTTTACTAGGTAGTTTTACTCGACCAAGGACTTTGTGATTTCGCCAAAATCATATTTTTAAATGTCAGATCATATATATTGTCATATGGGCACTCCATTTTTGACAATATGCAACAAATATATAAAATCACGCTATCAACCTGCATGCCATACTCACAGTTACGATATTCAATCAATATGAAAATATGTTATTCCCATATGCACGCATCGATCGAAGTGGGCGTTCATACATTGTACGTACACAGATGCTATAAAATACAAAATTACGAATTCTATACATTTAATCTCTTGTTCTACACACCCAATGTCACCGACAAAGGTAAAAGAAAATGCAATAGCCAAAACTGAATATAGATTCAGATCTATTATAAGCATACAATAATGAAATAAACCATGCTAATAAAGTTATCGTTTCAGATCTAAATATCAGATCTAGTCTTCATAGCTAGCACATCCCAGGAAACGACTGGGCACCTGGAGCCCTGATTCAAATGATTCATGCCATAAACTGATAACAGTGACTCAATTTTTGTTGAATCAACTAACTTTTATACACAAGCAAATGATTTTGTCCTGCACCAAATTTTTCAACTCAAACCTCTATTAAATAAAGGACCTTAAGATAATTGATAGCTGAGAAAGTATCAACAAATTACTTTCACCATAGAAACTGTTACTAGCATTAAAGTCTGTTGTGGAATAATTGTGATGACGTGGCACGCGTTGATTGGATAACTTCCTCCAAAGCTTGAAAAATGGCGGCTCCTCACGAATAACACTAGCACTTCGCGTATAAACACATCTAAATAACTTGGTTCCTTCCACTTTCATATCCATCATAGCGACAGCTCTCAATAAGATAGAGCATGGCAGAGAGAAGCGCCACAATAACTCCGGGTATACCGATATAGAAGCCCCATTCAAACCGAGAGATCTGGCTGTTAGCCGACGTTTTCTTCTCGTCATAACTCTTGCCGCCAAAGAGACCCATAGCCGTTATGATCATCAGTGCTGTTGGAAGCAACCGTTAGAGAATACAGAGTATTACATAGGTGTACTTGTTACTGTTCGTATTTTATGACATGTAGTGTTGTGTACCACAAAATAACAGCTATAACATTAAAAAAAATAAACATTATTAATGAAAAATTATTTTATGTAATATACAAAGTGGAAAGTAGCAACTCTCAAATTGTTGAAACTCAATATTATTAGTTTATAAAAAATTCTTATTAACACATCTCACTACATTTTCACATTTCTACACGTAAGGCCAATGAGAAACCCCCAGAAATGTGTTCGTATTGATTTGAGCATGAAATATTTCCATGTGCATTGCTTAGTAACTGATATGCAATTAACAATGCAGGACTTACATCCCAGGATGAGGACAACTCCCATCGCCTTGAGTAGACTGATTGACTCCCTACAGCAGGAGCAGCAGATATGAATACTCCCGATGAACAGAACTGCAAACAACGTCACAATCCCGAAGGAATCCAGGACTTGGCAGGCCAGGTGCCATGCTGGAAGATAGGATGGGAACGTTGATCATTATTGTGGTGTTAGTAGTTAGGTGTACAAAAATGATACATATACTGGAAACACTACTCCAGCTATTATTGTGGTGTTAGAGTTAAGTGTACAAAGCTGGTACTGATACTGGAAACGCTCGGTGTATTATAGTGGTGTTAGAGTTTGGGTGTACATATCTGGTACCAACGCTGCGAATACTGTGTGTATTATTGTGGTGTTAGAAGTGTAACAATTTAATATTCATGCCGACATTAAATCAAATGTATAAATGTGGTGTCAGTACTAAGTCAAGGGGGGGGGGGGGGGGTCGAGAAAAATTCTTTAATATTGTGACGATAACGCATTATTTTGGTGTCATTAAACTTCTGGGTACCATCCCCAATGGAAAACCGTGGGACATAATATAGTCTTCAGTGAATAAACATCTCTTTTTACAATTTTGAAAGTCATAATGTGAAACTTGTATATAATGTGTATAATTTTCAAATTCGTTCCCTAGCAGGCTAATCTGGACAGACGATTCAGAAATAAATCCATGCCAATCCTTTGTTTGCTCATGGGTTTTAGCGCAAGTCTGTTTTTATACATATTTATGTCCTTGTGTGGCAGATGGGAGCGCTATATACGGCCACATATCGCCCCTCCCTGTACGCTCGAGCTTCACTGGTGTCTGCTCGTGCCAGCAGCTGTGACAAACACATCGTCAATCTTCGTTTGAGGGGCATATAATTTGATTATGCCTTGAAACTATTGTGTAGTCGAGAACTATGTGCATTCAGGCACATATGTAAAATTGTAGATAGTGTATATTTTCAGTCCATAATGTGTCAATGCAAGTGCAAGATGGTCACTGTGAAATAGATGTGGCATGAAGTCAAGACACAAACATTAATGTGCCTAATGTTATCGATTTGGTTCGGTATCAAAAGTCAAACTAATAAAACCGTAGTCGGATTTTGTTATGGCCCATTTCATTGTCCTGAGTGAAAGTCACGGAAGCGACGGAGGACGTATTAATGTCAGATCGCATAATACCCGACATTTATCACTTCAGCTACGTGTATCCCTTTCAGAGAGAGGGGAAGAGAGAAGGAGGAATATCTTATTCAATTCCCGCTCTATTATTACTCTCTTTTTTGGCAACAAGCACCAAGGTCGTCCGCCGTTTGTGACCATACACTGATGATGTCCCTATTCACGGGGCCAGCTATAGCTTCAAAGCCCGCCATCGTGTCCGTGAATTTGTCGACGCTACAAAACTTGAAAGGGCTGCTCGGAGATGTGATATTACGCTTATATTGCTGCGACCGTCAAAGAAAATAAACCCAACGTTATCAATAGACTAGGCAATACACGTAAGTTATCGGGACATTGGCATTCAGAACACCATTCTCTCGAGGGGTATTACTCCATGATACTGCGGAGGGAAACTAGCGCCTATGGACTTGACAATGATTCGCTATGGAATCGTACATGTGAAGCCGACGCAAGAATTATTGTGATCTTTTTCTGATCTGTATATTGCGATATTCACTGGAATTGGAGGCTATGCAAGCTTATTACTCCAGCCTGGTGTATCAATACCCATTAATAAGCAGGCTTCGCGACAAATCGTGCTGGGTGAATAGAAAAGAAAACATTTTGGTAGCCAGGTGCGGGAAAGTAAAAATCAATGTCATTTTTCTTTTTAAAATCCAAAGAACACCACCGACCTAAGATACTTCTTTTGTAACGTTACAGTAAAACACGAAAACGAGACATTTTCCCCATTATCCCTCAGGAAATAAGCGCAAATACCCTTACAATCATGGGTCCTTCATTGCCCCCCAAGCCATGGCACGAGGCAATTAAGATTTACCCCGGGGCAATAAGCCTGGTATATAAGGGTGGGTAATTCAGTATGTGTGTGTGTGTGTGGGGGGGGGGGGGGGGGATAAGGGCGGCTTGGACTTCATTACTGGTTCCTACTATAATCGAATTAGATCACGGATCGTCGGAGAAAACCATCGGGTTAGACATAGAGGAAGTTTTATAATTCCGCCGATCACTCAAGGCAAGGTGGCAGAGCCCTAGGGTAATGTCCCGAGATTGGCCCCAGTCAATAGATATTTATCCGGGATGTCTGTCTCGGACTATGCCTCAGACGGCTCACAGTCGAGGGGTGAAATTTTTCTTGTCAAACGAAATCAATACCGAGTGAATCCCACGAGGAAACGTTTGGCTTCTCTGGTTTCAGCTCGGATTTTTTTGTGTTTGTTTGTGATTGCAGATAAATGCTGCTTGTGGAGATTTTCATTGCGTATAAATCGATCGATATCATTCACATGTAGTGATTGTGCTGTAAATCGTTGCTGCAATATCGGTCCACTTAATGGTGGAAAAATTGTGATAACATGATAAACTAATCGATAATCAGGGATGAGATTTTTGGAGCTAGTTTGCGTAATGTGTAAATGTTATTGAGCGAAATCCATTTAGCCGACACATTAAGTGGCGAAACATAGGTTGTATAAAACGGTTGTCTAAATGGGCTGATGAGAGTTTTTGTTTCAACCAATTTGTGAATCTAAACGAATTTGTTGCCAGACACGACCTAATTGGCATATACGCATCTGTACACAATATTCGAAGCAGATATTTGATAGTTTTCGAGTTTCAGTTTCATTTACATCACTACATGTACGAGCGTAGGTACAAAAATTATGTTACAATTAAAAGTGATCATGTCAGTTATGATTTCAAAATAAAGTACATATCTGAATAATTATATATTCGTGTACTGTTAGGTAATTACTTTAACGGATTGCATAGTGTTACTCAGTATCAGTACATCGTACCGTTAATTATCTTTTTAATTATTGTTTAAAGTTATTTTTCCCCTAAATTATAATTGTACTGAGACATGTCATACTTCAATACTTTGCAACTAAACTTTGTATATGCATTTGGTCTTTTTGTACCAAATCGACAATTTTGTTTTAAACAAACAAAAACCTTTATCACAAGACAGGGCAAAGTAATATATTTCTATGCATGTTGTTGTCGAATATCAGTTTTGAAATTTGAAGTAGACCACAATTTGCAGCGAAATTCTGCACTCGCTCTGTCAAATGTATCCAAGAAATTGACAAGCATATAGGACAACATACAAATTCAAACAGCAAATATATAATGCTGTTACTAAGCTATCACTTGTTTGGGAATCATTAAATGAAAATTATACAAAAATATAAAATGTGATAATACAATTACACCCATTATTATTATGATACAACTCATACCAGAAAACCAGACAACAAAATACTACTAATCACACATTTTTGTGTTAGTGAAAATACTATTTCATTCACCATTATTGTGATATAACAAATATCAAGTAATGCCAGAAACCCAAAAGAGATGGATTTCTGGTAATACCGGTATTCACGCCTATTACTCGCGTGTTGAGGATACTCACAAGGTCTAGAGCGCTCCCAGCCATAATTATCCTCATGGAACCAAACACACTTGAACCGTGTGACGCCTTCCTCATAGTCCTGCTCAAGGTTCCGACAGCGTCCCCATAGACCCTCATAGGCGTCTTCATTGACGGTCAGGACCCAGTAAGGAGCGAAAAAACTCACCCCACAGGCCAGAAAAGCCAGGAGAAGACAGAGATAGGCACTGACGATCACACAAGACGCCATTGCTGCAATAATGATGGTTGTATTGTTGATGGGTAATAATAAACATCAAGTACAATAAAGTATATGTATGGTAATAGCGAAGTTGGGTATCAATCAAAAGACAATTTCATATATATATTTAGTCGCGATACTTGCTGTTTTCAACAATAGCTAACAATGCATGTGTAATGCATGTAGGATGTTGGACACTCTGCCTTTTGTATGGTTACGTCATTACTCGTCAAACCGAGTATATAGCCTAAGGTCACAAATATTCACCTGTATGGTATCCGCTCTGAGTATTCCAGTTTATTTTTCGTTGTGAGATAAGTATTCACTTTCCGAGTCAGTCAGTTGTTCAGTCACTGTCAAATCATACTGTCCGTGAAAAAAATGTTGTTTCCACATTCACTTCAACAGGTGGGCTCCAAATATAGACAAATCAACAAAACAACGACCCAAAACATCCACAAATCACGGTAGCTACATCGCTATTGTCCTGTCCGAGTGACCAATTGCTCGTAGCATGTGGAGTATAATGTTCTATTTCGAGTGACCTGTTTCGATTTTCGTTTATTTCAAGCTGTCCATGCCTTTTCCCCAGTGTGTTTTCATCGGCAATATCCGTGTCACCGCCGTGTTCACCTTTGAAAATCGCTAACTAGGCCGCGTTCCGTTCCGTCCATGGATAAATGAATATTCAAGTTTTCCTGGCTTGTATACAGTGCGCCAGCCACACTGACGTGAATGACATGCGAGGGCGGCTGTGGTTCACAGTGTCGCATGTAAAATGTCGCCGTGTTCAGCTAAAGCGAGCCACCTACTGTGCGCCAGTGTTAGCGCGCGTATGTTGACAGAGCGCCCGGCGTGCAGGCAGCAGCCACCACCATCCATCCTCTCACCTTACAGCCCAGGTGAAAACGCAAAAATCGTTCGTCTGACCTAGAAATTCTGCCGGCGACTGTCACGCTTCGTTGACTCGACGTGTACGACGAATTCTTACACAGGCGACATCTATTCTTGATCATTCAGATGACTCGTGTGGGCCCAGAAAAACCTTCTGAATACAAGAAACACTCGATCGGTTCCGATGCCTGTAGTCCACCGCGGTGAGGCCCTGCCATAATGCAACCCTGCCATTGCATTATGCCTGCAGGACTGAAGACACTGCCAGATAGGCAAGGCTGTTGCATTATGCAGCTGCTTCGAACGTGGTATATTTAGTGGTTGGTGAATATGGAACCGTCTTGATACACTCTGGCAACTTGGATTTTCCTAACATTCAAATTGTATATATCAGTATAATATATGTTGTCATCCTTGTCCGAAACCATTCTTTCTGTTCTTTGATTTTTTTTTAGCTTAGCACACCTGCCTATCTCGGTCGATAAGCTATTGTCGTGCATGTTTTACCCTGCGTGCCTCACCCATCCTTTGACTGGATTAATTTTCCGATAACAAGAAAAAATGTATTCTTTGCAAGATTAACACATATATGGTGGCTGATATATTATGACATGTAAAATATTTTTATAACAGCTCATTTGCTTATCAGAAATGAAATACAGCAAAACATTTTATTTGTGAATAAAACATTTTATCCACGAATGAACTTATTCAATTCCCGAATAAAAACTTCTTTTTGAGATGATTTGCATATCAGAAATGAAATACAGCGAAACATTTCATTCACGAATAAAGTAGTTTTATCTGTGGATAAAATGTTTTATTTGCGAATAAAATGTTTCTTTCACGAATATATTTATTCACGGATAAAACGTTTTCATCTAGAATATAATGTTTTATTCATGACTAAAATGTTTTATTTGCGAATAAAACTTTCATTCATGAATATAATAGTTTTTAATTGCAAATGGAAAGGTTTTTTTCGCAAATCAAACATTTTATTCAAAGATAAAACATTCTATCCGTGAATAAAACGTTTTATCTGCGAATAAAACTATTCCATTCACGAATAAAACATTTTATTCGTGAACAAAGCATTCTATCTTCGAATAAAACTATTTTATTCGCTTATAAAAGGTTTTGTTGAATTTCTTTCCTGATATGCAAATGATCGCGAATAGCACTTTTTATTCACAACCTTTTTATTCACAAAGTTTTATTCACAGATAAAATGTTTATTCACAGATAAATATGTTCTATTCGAAAATAGAATAATTTTATTCGTGAATAAAACTTTTTATCCATGAAAAGAATGGTTTTATTCGTGGATAAAACGTTTTATTCACGAATAAAGTTTTATTCACGAATAGAACTTTTTATTCATGGTTAGAATAGTTCTATTCACAAATAAAACTTTCTATTCGCGAATAAAAAGTTTTATTCGTGAATAGAATGTTTTTTTGTGGATAAAATGTTTCATTCATGGATGAAATGCTTTATTCGCGAATATAATAGTTTATCTGCGAATAAAATGTTCTGCTGTATTTCATTTCTGATATGCAGTTGAGCAATTATAAAAAATCAACATGTCATATATCAGCCACTGTACATATTGCAAGTTATATGTGGTGCATCTTTTGGTGACCTTGAACTTGACCTCAAAATATCCCGTCTGACCTGACATATATGTAAATTGGCTCTGCAAACAATAATCTCATGAATAAACCTTGGGAATGTATTATGAGCAAATCACACATGCTGGATCTTTTGATCACCTTGAACTCGACCTGAAGTCCTCAAGGTCACGTCACACATGAGAAGTATGACATTGTGATTTAGCCGCTTCGAAAAAAAATTGTAGAATGAGTTTAGGAGTATATAATGAGCATAATGATGGGAAGTCTTATGCGCTGAATTTTTTGATGACCTTGATATTGATGAATCGCAAAGTCATGTTCGACCTGAAATGCAAATTGGCATCTGCAGCCAAAACAATTGTGGATAGAGCGTATGTTATACTACAGACAAGGTGGATCTGCGGCTGACCTTGACCTCGACCTGAGTTGACTTTTAGTGTTAAATCGCAAGATCGTGTTTGCTATGATTTTGAGAAATGCGCTAAATGGCCTTTACAGACGAAGTGCTTGCAGATAGATGTCAGGGTTGCAATTCGAGCATATATGAAGTCATATATGGTGGGTCCTTCGGTGGCCTCGAACTCCTCATTGAGTTACATTAACTGGTGGGCCTCAAGGTCACATCTACTGTGTTATTTGACCTATTCAAGCAAACCACTTTTGTAAATATAGCTGAATATCGTATCATTGTCATATAAGATCCATATTAGTGTCTATATCCATATAATGTAATCGAATGGTGTTAATTTTGGTAGACACACATAAACCGATCATAACGTCCCCAGAGACGGCACCCTTTTTTCAACCACTACCATCATCTCGTGCAAGTATACATCAATATGATTACTAAATTATCGCCCTATTATTTTGTCCGTCAACAATATTTGTTGTATATTTTACTGTACCCATTTGAACAATAATTTTGCTGCAGAATGCGACACTATTTTCTTTGTACATTTGCGTCAACAGTCAGCCAACGATAAACGAAAATGTAATATGTCATATGATCATTATATGATAACATATGATGTTATCGTGTTCATAGTTTTTGCGAGAACGTCTTGCTAGAAAATTCAGAGACACGACCCTGATGGTATTATGAGTCAAATGACATAGGGATATTTTATATACTGATTTTATACGAAATGGCAGATATTTTACGAGGAAAAAAACCCTCAAATACATATATGCTAATCATTTGATAGTTCCGGATTATTCCGTGTATTTTCCGATCTGTGTTTTTTTTAACTGTATGTTTGGACAACACCAATGCTATGCATTTAGTAAGTATGAGTATTATAATATGTTAACGTCGTACAGGAGACACGAAATACAGGGTGATATCCAAATTCTTACAGGTTACAATAACATGATGATATCCCACCACGAAAGGGCAATAACTACACCCAAGTAATGCTCCGCATGGTTCATCGTAGACATGTTATATACCAGTGATTGTTCATGTTGTTTGCAGGACATAAACAAAGCTTCGTCACAAGTGTGAATATCTTCAGTTGACACACTTTGTATCGTTATCTTCCACAATATTTTCACAACAGTAAGGTATTTAGTTCCATGTCCACTCACCATACGGCAGTACACGCCATAAACTCAGCTTTCGTGGTAAAATGCTTTCAATCTTAAGAGTTAGTATACTCAAATACAAATAATACAACGTTGAATCGCTTACCATGTAAAGTATAAAGGCCATTCAAGGTATGTATGTACCTATGTATGTACAAATACACATAAAATTCGAATATATTTACAGGACACATTTTACACAAACTTTTCCAACTTTCTATAACAAAGAACAGGAGTTAACTACAAACACTATACAACAACTGAAATCCATATTTCTGATAATTTTAAAACACATCACATAACTGAAACTTCAGGGTAGAATCCTTAACAATGTCTGAAATCAGATTATTGAAAACAAGCATTGACTATTATAATCGTGCATAATACACAATGTATTCACAATAATTCACAATATTGTGAAATCAGATTAACAGTTCAACTTTCATATTCCATCTGTGATTCAAGTCCGAATTTCAACACTTGAGCAATCTTACGTGGTGGTCGAAACATGTCTTTTTGATTGAAGGTCAGAGAGGTAAATACGAAAAAGGAACTTCTTTGGATAATAAACAAAAATGTACAAAGTCAGTATCTAATTCTGAACAACGACACAACGCGTTGACAATACACATGTACACAACCTGCTCTGGTACACAAGAACAATTGAATCCAAGCCCTAACAGCCCAGAAAGCTCAACAATGCTCCCTACAATTTCTGGATGACATTTTGGTACTTCTCTTTTGGGAGGGGGGGGGGGGGGGGGGCGGCAACTCATTCTGATCATTTGAAGTATTAGTATTGCCTGAACTTCCGAGTAATGTTTATATCTTCAAAGTACTTGATGAATGATTTGGTAGAATATCATGTATACCTTTGTACCGGAACTGCCCCCAACATCCATCGTACTGGCCCAAAGTTATTACCTTGAACATCGCTTTCGGGTTTGAAACATGGTAAATTGAATTTATAGTTCAAGTTTTAGTTCATGTGCTGCGAGTTAGTAATTCAAGATGTGCATGCTTTTCTACCCGAATAACTCACTTTTTCTTTACAAATCTCTGAACATAACTTGTGCACAGAGTAGCACATATAGTCGTATGGACTCTAGAAGCGAAATCCCTAATTGATGCGCACCACTTCGACGTTGTTTGAGAAATACGTACAATGAATGAGTAAGGTATAAGGTACATTGGTATGAGGGATACCAATGATTGATTGAATGCTGACAGAAATCTCCTTATTCAGCAAAGAAACTTCAGCACGGCCCAAAGTTTGTCATTCACCATAGCCTCAGAAAACTCCGAGTTAATTGATGGAGTTATTATGACGCATGGAGAGAAAAGAGTGGGCGGGGCTGTTCGGTGATTGGCTGGCTTAGTTAGGCGGTAGGCGGGGCTGATATCCGCGTGCCTTGGACCAGGAATACGATCCCGGTGATCAGAGCGATTCCAAAGCCAGCACATGCCAACCACATGCCCCAGATTAACTTGGGGGTGCTGTCCAAATCATACCCCTCTTCATCGTGGCCCTTAACGCCGAACAGCACGACTGATACGCCAATCAGAGTTGCTGAAACATACGAAAATGGACCGATCAGCACACTTGTTACACTTCCTACCCCATATCGTTTGTGATTCATTTTTAGGAATAGAGCGTTATTCAGTTTCGATGATACATACAAAAATCAGCCAATATGGGCACATGTTACACTTATCGATTACGTGAATGATCACATATTGGGATGTTGTTTTTTCATAAGTAGAGATTTCTATGTCTCTATGAATGAAAACGTATTTTATATGCAGAGATTTCAATGCCTAGACATATACCTGCGACGAGCATGAGTGCCCCCGCAGCCACCATCGCCTTGCCATAGGACTTCTTACTACAACAGGAGACAATGAAGAGGGTGAGCATCGCCACGCCCATGATGGCGACTCCAACCGCATACAGCCATTGGGAGGCTTGATACCAAGCTGTCAAACAGAACAAAATGTGACATGCTGGTAACGGTTAACAGTCAAGTACAAATAGCGGTGAAAATGGATACTAATACTCTGCAGTGTTGTTATATTTTAATGCTAATTCAAGCAGCATAATTATTTATTATTCCATTGCAATAATGAACAAAGCGATTTATCGTTCCTACTGCCTCCGCCCCCAAAAAGCCACAAAACTAACACGGTTTGTCGCTGTCCTCGACGTCATGGTAGTACCATGAGCACTTGCACCTTCCCCAGAGGCCGGAGGTACTGCGACCTGCCATGTTGGTGTCCTCGACCCAGTACGGAACGAGAAGCGCTATCGCGTTCACGGCCAGGGAGAAGAAGAGCAGAAAGGAACCTGTCCCGATTACGATCGCCATCTTGGATTACGTATCTGTCTGTCTGTCGTAGAGAGTGAGAATGTGACGGTAGAGCGATATCGTCACGAACCTGTGGCGAGAGAATGAATTTATAAAATTTACTTGTGTGAAAGCTAAATGTGACTGACCGTGAACGCACATGATGAGAAACTGTTCTTATTTTACTTATGTCTCATCAATGACCACAGATCTATATATCGAACGAGATTGTTCAGACATGTGTCTAAATATTTCTTACGCAACTCGATGCATTTGTGTAGCTTGTATTGTATAGCTTAGGTATCGTGTACTACTACACATACATTTATTCATTTCGTTTTACATGTATCAGGGCTTGTAAATAGTGCAGGTCCAATTCATATCATAACACGTATTAGAGAGATATGTCGAGAAAGGGACCCCAAGGTGGATAACTTAGTACACTTGTAAGAGTACACATGTACACTCACTACAAATGTAGTACGTGTGGGATCTAGAACACGCATAGCACACATGTTTCAATGGCCTTCAAATAATAGCAAGCAAGTATAGCGGACAACAGCAGGAAGAGACGAGATCTCGTTGATTGTTTTTTTCCCACGCTCAGAAATAGAAAAAGGGGGTATATACATTTATCACCAAAACGAAGGAAGTGCATTGAATAATCTATGATCGATTAGTCAGTGATTAATCAGCAAAAGTGTTTTGATTAATCGTCGATCGGACCAACTAAAATTAACGTTAATTACGTAGAGCTCACATCATTATTACCGATACTAATGTACAAATAATATCTTTTGACAACAACTATAGATGTGCACTGATTGTAATTGCTATAATATATTGTACATACATTGTAGTATACTCACAAATATTTCGTCAATCCTTTTGTGTACCTATTTTGATGTCTTGTATCATCTCCTGACACATGAACGTACATGTATGCACTACTGGTGTCGCGTGACGAGAAGATAGACGTATAAATAGCCAGCGAAATTTTAACGAAACGACTCGGCGAATAGGTGATAGAAGGATGTTTGTACTCTCATAAAATACGGTTGTATGCCCAACCAAGTATTATTTTCATGTAAGTTTTCGAAAAAAAAAAACTTAAACACTTAAACAGAGTGGAAATGCGCTTGTGACTTCTGACAATTTCTCCTAGGGATGAAAACCACCAAAACACCATCATCACAGATGAATGCCAACTGTGAGTTTTGCCCCTGATACATTCATTCGTCAGACGCCAGTTACATATATATATAGACTTAAAAGTGAAAGCTGCCTACTTCTTCGGACGGCCCTTATGCGGCTTTGATAGCGGCCATAACCACTCAAGTTATTAAACATGTTCAAGAGTCGTCCACCGCAAAATTAACGTCCAAGAAACGAAAACAACCCCCGCCACTTTGTCCGAAGAGGAAATGTCCGATGATGGTGAGGCTGGTCCATCCACTTCGGGTGCCAGCAACATGATCCATGATGGCGAGTCTCAGCATTCGCTTCAAGACACCAATTCTACTTTCCAATCGGCCAGTAACCCACTGGGCGCCTCCTGTTCAATGAAAGTGAGGCAAGCAATTTTGGCCGGGGAATGTTTGGAGTTACATCAGCTCCTTAAGGATCAGCCAGATCAAAAGAAGTCATTCACCATGACACACAAGGACGGAAAACCACCCTTGTCTCTCAATTCGGCTGCCTCAGCTAAACGGCTGGACAACATCAACGACTGGACCAATGCTATGATTGTCATGGGCTTCATACTGACGGAGCATTCCCCAACAGAAGCGCCAGGATTCTTCAAGTATTTGCACACGGTGCGGGACTTGCAGGAAAAAAACAGGGCACAGCGTGGTCTATGATATACAATTCCGTGAAGCCCAACATGGGATGGACATGGGACTACATCAACTGGGAGCTGTATTTTTCCGGCTTCTGGGCGGAAGCAGATGTCAGCCTCTCAGAATGCTCAACGGAAACGAACCCAGTCCTTTCGAGTCCCCAGGGGTTTCTGCTGAAGTTATCACAAATCTGACAGTTGCTCCGACCAAAAGTGCCCGTGGAGGCATCTTTGCTACCTGTGCAACAAAGGAAACCACCCCGCCAAGAACTGTTATGCTTCAGCATCCAGCCAGTCGTCATCAAAACCGGCAGCGAGTCGTAACGCCAATCGACCTGAGCCACCTCGCTAATATTCTCCATGGTTACGATCCGGTTGAGACTCGTTACCTATGCGATGGTTTCACTCACGGTTTTGTTATTTAATCGGATCTATCACCAATTCAATCCGATAACCATTGTTCGTCACTTTTGCACCAGTCTGAGATTGAAGAGTATATTGCCGAGGAACTGGCACAAGGATGGATAGCCGGTCCGTTTGTTTCTCAACCATTGGATAATATGTCGGTGTCACCAATTGGAATGGTCCCTAAAAAGGAACCAGGAAAATATAGACTAATTCATGACTTGAGTTATCCTCAGGAAAAATCAGTTAATGACTCTATCCGCAGGGATGATGCACACGTTAAATATGATACATTGGATCATCACATAAGCCTCATCTTGAAGTGTGGTCGTGGATGTTTTATATCTAAAACGGATGTACAGGCAGCCTTCTGCATCATACCAATCCATCCGTCATCTTATCATTTACTCGGTTTTAAATGGGACAATAAGTTTCATTATGACAAATGTTTGCCGATGGGCTGCAGGTTTTCTTGCCGGTTGTCTGAGCGATTTAGTTCAGCTCTGAAGTCGTCCCTCGTGAATAACTATGGTATAAAGACAATGTCACACATTCTCGATGACTTCGTTTTCCTCGCCCCCAGTGATACCATTTGTCAGAAATATCTAGACACATTTTTGTCGGTTGTTCAATGGATTAATCCCCCCATCAAACATGAAAAAGCTGCTTTTCCATCAACTACCGCCGTGGTTCATGGCATTGAGGTTGACACACTTTTGTTTGAGGCCAGGCTGCCAAATGATGAGCTTCAGAAGATCAAATCACACCTGACTTTACTCCAACACGCACGGATTACAACTCTACAGAAACTGCAGTCAGTCATCGGATTACTTAATTTTGCGTGTCGGGTTTTAATTCCGGGCAGCTCATTTCTACGTCGCCTTATCGCCTTGACCCGTGGCATATCCAGACCACATCATCACATACGTCTCAATAGCGAGGCACAAGCAGATATCGAGGCTTGGTTATCATTCATCACACATCACAATGGCTCGACGATGCTCGTGGAACAACGGTGGTTGTCATCCAGGAAACTCGACCTTTATACTGACTCTCCCGCACTGCAAGTTGGTGAATTCACGTTCACGCCAGGTCAGCACCACACACTACAACTCGCTGATATTAAGTTTATGGCAAAATCAAAGGTGTGTGTCGCCATGTACGTTACTATCTGGTCTTTCAAACACAGCAATGATTGCTGCCCAATTACCCTCCGCATCCCTGTCCAGTCTGGCATGATGTGTCCAGTTGCTGCTCTTCGGACGTACACTGAACACCGTGGGCGAATCCCAGGGCCATTATTCATCTTTCCAGATGGCTCTCCTGTCTCTCGCAGCTATTTCTGCACACACCTGAAACGGTCATTACGATGGGCAGGTTTGGACCCACGTGTCTACAAAGGTCACTCTTTCCGCATTGGTGCTGCCACCACGGCGGCTCTGCGAGATGCCTCTGAGCCCCAATTTGAGGCTATGGGAAGATGGAAATCCAAGGCTTACAAGAAGTATATCCGTATATACCTGCAATGTCAGTGTGAAAGTGCCACACGGCGGGTTATTTCCGCTTTCTCACTAAGGGTCATCTGTATGTCTAATTAGTTACGTTTCCTGGCTGTATCAATGGGTACAACGTTTTGTATGTTCAATCTGTTTCTGTTTCAGTCTTAGTATGTAGTCGGGTGTGCCACCAACAGGGTTGGTGCTAACAACAGCATTGTTTTCCTGTACATACGCTTTTTAGGTAGTGTTTTTGATCTAGCGTTGATTACTGTTACGCCAACAGGGTTGGTGCTTACAACAATTATTGTTGTCCTGTACATACGTTTTCCAGGTAGTGTTTTTTCACCTAGGTTTGATTACTGTTATCGTCCCATATTCTGACTTCATACTCCAATTTAATCTATAACATTCAATGTACATACTTGTATTGTTCATCGATTCACCAGCGGGTGGACCACTGTAGTGTATCCATCAGTATTATTAGTTGTATATAGTCATCATATCTAGTCGTTACATGGTTATCAACAGAATTGGTACCATGGTTTTAATGGTTCTTGTGGAGTGTCTCCCGACTGTGGCCTACCTCATCTACATAAAAACATATTATGTTCATATATTTGTTCAATACTGTAAAATTATAAGTTTATCCATACTTCTATTCATTGTATCGTATAGTTTTCACTATATTATGTTATATATCAATTTATTCTGTACATGTTTGGTGTATTTCTTTTCTGTATATCATATCTTATATTATCATTTTATAATAATATCTCCATTGTCAATAAATATTGACCTTTATCATCAGACATGATTTCTGGTATAATTATTACCTATATATCTGGACTCACATAAAGACTTAAAAGTGATAGTTGCTTATCCTGTAGTTATCCAATTCAACTGCAGATGTCCTCGATCGTGGCATTGCCTAATCTCGTGCGTCTGTCTGTGAACCAAGTAATTTGGCACCACAAAATCAAGGATGAAGGCAAAAAAAGAGTACAACGTCGATATACTACATAATTATATACTACTAAGAACCAACGTTGCCATTGGTTGAAACCTGGTCACGTGTCGATGCATAAAAGTGCATATTCACCAGACCAACCGGTCAAGTTTTTTTGATATTCACCGATCCGTCCAAATCACATACATGCACTTCTCACCGAAGAGCTATTCAAATGATTTTTCATGTTTTTTTTCTTCTGTTACTAGTATCGCGTATCTAATGATATAGTGAATTGGATAAGCTAGTGTCAGAAACCATTCCTCATTTGTGTTCCTGAAATATAGACATCAAATTGGAATTTAAATGCGTGACTGGCGCAGTACTCATTCGAATCAACACATGATAATTTTGGTTGTAGTATGTTTATATCATAACATCCACGTCATAAATTAACATTGCTTCAGTATTTGCATGAAGTTTCAAACTTTTCACATGTATTATATAATAAAACAAATATTAACTTTTTGGTTTCGGTGAATACGTGAAAATATGTACCTCTCGCATATTACATATTTTCACGTATTCACCTTACCAAAAGTCAATATTTATATTGTCCTGCGTGTATATATTCCTTCTCCACCAGCCACCATAGATCTCAGAAACCTTTGTATTTATAACCTATGGTCTCAAGTACCAAATACAGCCATAGGATCGAGGAGGAAGCGAGGAACACCGTGACAGTCTCCAGAATAGCCTGGAACGCCAACCAACAATCGATTTCTTCAAAACACCGACCTCCTCCATTGAAGCTTAACTAAAAATCAATAGGCTTCCCTCCCCACTCCTCTCGCTATCTGCACTGCATACATCAGGGACAGGGACATATGCTGAATTATTTATAACAAGACCTCATCACGATCCAACGGGCTTCTTTAATTACGTTACATTGTATTTTTTTTCTCGTGGCTTACCATATTTGTTTGCCACCCCCACCCCCGCCCCCCAACCGGAGCTGGTAACTGTATCGTCACGTTATTATCATATTCATCACATTTAATTATACTGGGCGTATTTAACAAATGCCAGTTGTTTTGTATTATTCATATTGAGGTTTAGTGAATGAGACCCTCTCAGTCTGGGCCGGGTTTAGATATAATGTACAATTGTTTTGTTCACACCAGGCAATACGGCCCTGGCCCTGTTTGTGGAACCTGTCTGTAATGACTGCGAGTGTACAAACAGTGGATGCCAAATCCCACACATGTTTATTCACTGGTGTCGTTTTCATCGGTGCCGAAATTTAATCCGGATGGCGTCATAAACTGCACGCTGTGCCGGACTATGTAGATACCAGGTCATGTTATGTTGGTGGTGTTCATATTGAGGATTGAACGCCACCAACATTTGCCGACAGGTGGCAGCATACGAAAATGACAAATAGTGGAGATACAGATTGAACGCATTGAAAACATGAACGTTATCTGTCCTCCGGTCAATGAGGAATGAATGCAAATCACGTCAAATCTGCCATGTACAGGGACAGTACGCCTACACAGCCAGCACTTTAACCAAGAGTGTCACGGTACTAGTGATCAGAAAACATTCGGTTCTCGTAGCCAGGATACCAAATATGTAAATGGTGTTGATACTATGATACATGACATGTTTATGTTTTTCCCGTTCACATGTGAGGCTCTGAATTCATTCACGTGTGACCATTAAAACATTAACCGATCATAACGGCCACAGAAACGCCATTGAATTTTCAACCACTGCCATCATCTCGTACAAGTATACATCATTATAATTACTAAATAGTCGCCCTATTATATTTGTCAAAAAAATTTTGAGATATATTTATTGTACCGGTTTTAACAATAATTTTTGTTGGAGAAATGTTAATGTCTTTTCTTCGTATATTCGCATCAACACTCTGCTTATGAAGATCGAAATGTAAGTAATTTTGTGGTATCACATTTCAATGCAAAAACAACAAATTTGTCATATACCACTGCAAATGTCATATGGTAATTAAATGATAACATGTGATGCTATCGTGTTCTAGAAAAACGACCCTAATGGTATCGTGAGTCAAATAATGCTTGGATACTGGTATTATACGAAACGGCAGAATGATATTTCACGAGGAAAAAAACAACAAATATACATATGCTAATCATGTGTTCCGAATTATTCCTTGGTTTTTTCTGATACTCGACCTTTAGAAAAAATTAGGCCAAGGGCCAAAGATAGTGTGGCGATTTTGCCCTAAGCACGCGGCAGGTGATTGTAAACATACAAGCCATTTATGTGGCCTTTTCGTACTTGGCCTTGTTTTGACATGCTCCGTTCGAGCGTGCGTTGCCACGGCGACGTATTGTAATTTACGCTCCAGTAAACTATAACAATGGATCGATTAAACCTCGCGTGCGCCCTACAGTTTCTGGTGTATTATATATACACTGGAAGCGACTCGTTCGAGGAGATTGTCCAAGATCGAGAGACAGGACGCACACGAGGCTCACCATGAGCTTTGTGTTCACTGTTTGTGAGTAGTGGGCTCCTAAAGCCCTGGGGACGATTTCCATGGGGAGGCCCGGCCCGGGAGAGACAAATTGCTGACTCGGGGGCCCTCGGCCCTGTGGATCGCCAGCTCTCTCCCTTCCCGGGACGTGTGACAGAGGCTCTGGCCAGCATGTCGGACTGTACGGGGTTCCGTCCCCGAGGCAGAACGCGGCTCGCCAGGCCCCGCCAGTTAACACCGTAGGGATGAACTAGTTTCTGAACGGTGTCCGTAGGCCTGGGAGTGTCGGGTGGGCTGTTACCTGGTTACCGTTAATGCTGAAGTAGTTACCGTGTCCGCCGCGACCTCCGGTGAGCGGCCCTGCCGCAAGGATCCGGAATAGCGGATGCGCGTCCGCAAGGACTCGGATGAGAGAGGATTATCCTCGAGGATCCCGAAGAGCAGACGGTAGTCAATAACTTTACATTGGTGCCGTGACCAGGATCAGTCCGACAGTGTTCCATCGCAGCCTACCGTCACAGCGTTGTAGCCTCCTTCGTCCCTGGGGATCGCCCGCTCCTCAAGGACAACTCGAAGAATGCCAAAAGAAAGAGACAAGGCCAAAGATAAGGCCGATGAACCCAAGGGGAGGGATAAGGGTGGAAATGTCGCGGACCACACCCGGTCGCGCGACAGCCACCGTGAGACGTCTCCGGACGACTCCGGTGGCCGGAAGGAACGCGCGGAAACCTCCGTGGACAAGACCCCGTCCGCGGAGACGACTCCGGCGTCCCTGGCTCCGTCTCCGGACGTAGAGTCGCGCCCTGAGGGGCAGCAACAGAGATTGCTATCAGGGCCTGGCCCTGATCCGGTAGGCGCGGTAGGTGGAGCTGGCAACGGCGCTACCCCGCGCCCGCCTAAGTCCGGACGGCAGTCGTGGCAGGCGACGCTCTTTCAGGGGACATCTCCGGATGTCCGGGATCGAGTGGTAGCCGGCCCGAGTACCTCCGTGCAAGCGGATCAGCAGTACTGGATGCCACATCCAGCCGGAAGAGCTCCTGCAAGGGCTCCCGGCCGTGAATCCAGGCAGTCCGCGTCAGGCGGGATGGACCAGCTCACCCACACTCTGAGTGAGCTGGCTCCTCTAGGGGACCATCAGGGACGATCAGACCGGCGGAACCGTTCCCCCTCTCCGCTGTCACAAGGCAACTCGGGGCCTTTGACGGAGAGGGAGAGGTGGCTGATATCCGAGGCGCTTGTACTGTTCAAGCGGAATCAGCCGCCTTCGAGCGTTGACCCGTCGGCCATCTCAAGTCCGGGGATGTCTGGGCCAGTAGCCCCTCCCCAAGTCCTGCCGAGTCCGCAGGCGCCAGTGGCCCCCGCAATGGGACCCGCGCCTGCCCCGCGGCTCGGAGGCACCACGTTGGCGACCGCGTCGACCGTTCCGACGGTTGGAGCGCAAGCCGCGTGGCCGACTTACCCTGGCACGTACAGTGTGTCGGACGGGCAGTGGCAACAGGCGGCTTCGGCCCCAAGCTTTGCCGCCCCTTCTGGAGCCTACCCAGTAGGTTCGATGGGAGCCCCGCCCGCACCTAGCCAGAGTGGGTTTTTAGCGGGAATGACCCCGGCGGCAAACGTGAGCTTCCCTGCTCCTCCGTCCGCGGCGTCGATGTTTGCTCCGGCAGACTCCGCCGCAGGCGCAGGAAGCGCGCGGAACTTGCTGCTGTACACGGACGACCCCGGAGCCGGGACCGCATGTCGGGCGCGTAGCAAACGCGATGACGGGCCCGACCACTCTTCGTGGCGGAAACGGTTCAACGGGGATAACGCCGACTTGGAGGACTACTTGCTCCAGGTATGGCGTACCGCCGTGTACGAAGGATGGTCCCAGCATGAAGCTGGACACGTCCTCGCGGGGAGCTTGGAAGGAAAAGCTCTCCGCGTGATGCCGTGTCTGCCGGTGGGAACAGTGACGTTCGGCGAGGTTGCTCGTCAACTTCGCCTGCTGTTCACGCCGACGACCAATCGGCGGCAGTCTGAACGAGATTTCAAGGCGCGTATCCGCCAGCCGACTGAGTCCGTGACAGACTATGCGTTCAACTTACGCATACTCGGCCGGAGAGCTTTTCCGGACATGGACTTCAGACGGTTTGAGACGATGCTGATCGATCAGTTCATCGATGGCCAGCCTTACCACCTAGCGTACGGGCTGGCCACCCATGAAAAGCGATCGATGGAGGAGGCAATAGACTCCGCGCTTGCGCTTGAGGTGGCTGTCCGCCCTAGACAGTTGCCTCTAGCCCCGGCTCCGGCCTCGGCTGTACCCGCGCAGGCGGCGACTCCTCCTCCGGTTAAAGCATCGCAGGTAACCCCGTGGCAGGACCCGGTCATCCGGGAGCCCGCCAGGGAACCTACCCCGCAGCGGGTTAGTGCGCCGGCACCCTCTACAGGGGCGCCCGCACATGCGGCACCAGTCGCCGCGCCGTGCTCGCCTTCGGACGAGTACGACATGGAGGAATACGACCTCGGCGCCGCGCGGATGATTGCGCACTGCGCCGGGATCGAAGCAGGGACACTTTTGGCTGAAGTGTCCGGAGTTGTTGGAACGCCTGCGGTCGCGCGGATACCAGGGAAACCTTCCTGGCCCGCAACGGAGGAATTCCTTCCGGTCTGGTCCTCCGGGACAACAGAACCGGAACCCGCGACAGGGAAACTAGATCCGGACGTGGTGGCGACCAACACTACGTCCGGGGATAGTTGTTCGGTGGCAAACGATGCCGCCCCACCCGCTGATGAGCAGGACGAACCCCAAGTAGATATGACTTCTCCGGAAGTAGTCCTTGGAGATCAGTCCAGCTCCTCCGCGGCTGAGGCGGATGGCGAGGACTCCGTAGATGAGCCCAGCGCGTGCGAAAGGTATCGCCCTACCTGCGCGCTGGTGAGGGACTCTTGCTGGTACCTGCCCCTGTCCTTCGGACGGGAGCCGGTCCGGTTCCTCGTAGACTCAGGCTCGGAGGTGACCATCGTGGCTGCCGGAACGTTTAGGAAGGAGCCCGCGCTCCGCAACCTCGAGTTGCGGGATCCCGGACCGTATAAGCTCTACGGAGCGGGAGACAACCGCATCCGTGTCCATGGCATCATCGATCTGCCTATTACCCTTGGGGACAAGGTGTATCTGACAGAGACGATCGTGGCGGATATCGGAGCGGCCGGGATTATTGGGATGAATTTTCTACGGGCCCACCGGGTGATTGCCAACTTTAATGCTGGCGAGTTCCGGATGGGAGAGGACACACACTTCCTCTTCCGCTCGGGCCCGATGCATTCATTCCAGATGCGGACATCGCGCACTGTAGTAGTGCCACCGATGAGTGAGATGATCATCGAGACGAGGCCGCGTCGTCCCCGCATGCCCCTCGATGGTCGACCGTGTATAGTGCAACCCGTGAGCAGTTTCGCCGCAGGAACTGGGCTCGTGCTGGGTGGGGCCCTGGTCATGTCCAACCCCCGCGCGATGCCCATCCTCGTGGTGAATCCTACGGATGCTCCGATTGTACTGAAGCGCGGATGCATAGCAGCTACTGCTATTCCCGCGTCTTCGAGTCGTGTCCTCCCCGACGATCCTGTCTGCCGCGCTGCGTGCACGGCGGCGGCCACCGGGGATGACCCGTTCACCCTGCCGGACCATTTGGAATCTCGGGTTCCGAAGGACCGGTTGGATGAAGAGCAGCGCCAAGCGCTCCGCAAACTGCTGCGGCAGTATGCGGATGTGTTCATGGGTCCTGATGGTGCAGTTGGCAAGACTGACGTCGCCAAACACCGCATCGACCTCGTGGACGAGCGTCCTCTCAAGCAGCGTCTTCGTCGGGCAGCAATAGTGCACCAAGAGGTCATAGACCAGGAGGTGCAAAAGATGCTCGACTTGGACATCATCGAACCCAGTGACAGCCCTTGGGCTAGTCCGGTGGTTATGGTGAAGAAGAAGGACGGCTCGTGGAGGTTCTGCGTGGACTATCGGAAACTCAACGATGCCACGCGGAAGGACTCATATCCTCTCCCGCACATTGAAGATACCTTCGATGCCCTGGCCGGGTCGCACTATTTCTGTGCTCTGGATCTGGCCTCCGGGTATTGGCAGATGGAGATGGAGGAGAGTGATCGGGCGAAGACTGCCTTCGTTACCAAGAACGGGCTCTACCAATTCAAGGTAATGCCGTTCGGGCTCTGTAACGCACCAGCGACGTTCGAGCGCCTCATGGAGATGGTACTTAAAGGGTTCCTCTGAAAGCGATGTATGGTCTACATCGACGATGTCGTCGTGTATGGCCGGTCGTTCGAGGAAACCCTCACCAACCTCCAGATGGTGCTATATCGCATCCGCGGAGCAGGGCTTAAATTGAAGCCAAGTAAGTGCGAACTATTCGCGCAGGAAATCCTGTACTTGGGCTTCATGGTAACGGGCACCGGAGTGAGACCAGACCCCGCAAAGGTGGCGGCCGTACAGAAATGGCCTCCGCCCTGCAACGTGGCGGACGTGAGGTCCTTTTTGGGCTTCGCGAGCTACCACCGCAGGTTTATTCGCGGCTTTGCGGAGATCGCGCGTCCCCTTACTATCCTCATCCCGCGACAGGGAAACTAGATCCGGACGTGGTGGCGACCAACACTACGTCTGGGGATAGTTGTTCGGTGGCAAACGATGCCGCCCCACCCGCTGATGAGCAGGACGAACCCCAAGTAGATATGACTTCTCCGGAAGTAGTCCTTGGAGATCAGTCCAGCTCCTCCGCGGCTGAGGCGGATGGCGAGGACTCCGTAGATGAGCCCAGCGCGTGCGAAAGGTATCGCCCTACCTGCGCGCTGGTGAGGGACTCTTGCTGGTACCTGCCCCTGTCCTTCGGACGGGAGCCGGTCCGGTTCCTCGTAGACTCAGGCTCGGAGGTGACCATCGTGGCTGCCGGAACGTTTAGGAAGGAGCCCGCGCTCCGCAACCTCGAGTTGCGGGATCCCGGACCGTATAAGCTCTACGGAGCGGGAGACAACCGCATCCGTGTCCATGGCATCATCGATCTGCCTATTACCCTTGGGGACAAGGTGTATCTGACAGAGACGATCGTGGCGGATATCGGAGCGGCCGGGATTATTGGGATGAATTTTCTACGGGCTCACCGGGTGATTGCCAACTTTAATGCTGGCGAGTTCCGGATGGGAGAGGACACACACTTCCTCTTCCGCTCGGGCCCGATGCATTCATTCCAGATGCGGACATCGCGCACTGTAGTAGTGCCACCGATGAGTGAGATGATCATCGAGACGAGGCCGCGTCGTCCCCGCATGCCCCTCGATGGTCGACCGTGTATAGTGCAACCCGTGAGCAGTTTCGCCGCAGGAACTGGGCTCGTGCTGGGTGGGGCCCTGGTCATGTCCAACCCCCGCGCGATGCCCATCCTCGTGGTGAATCCTACGGATGCTCCGATTGTACTGAAGCGCGGATGCATAGCAGCTACTGCTATTCCCGCGTCTTCGAGTCGTGTCCTCCCCGACGATCCTGTCTGCCGCGCTGCGTGCGCGGCGGCGGCCACCGGGGATGACCCGTTCACCCTGCCGGACCATTTGGAATCTCGGGTTCCGAAGGACCGGTTGGATGAAGAGCAGCGCCAAGCGCTCCGCAAACTGCTGCGGCAGTATGCGGATGTGTTCATGGGTCCTGATGGTGCGGTTGGCAAGACTGACGTCGCCAAACACCGCATCGACCTCGTGGACGAGCGTCCTCTCAAGCAGCGTCTTCGTCGGGCAGCAATAGTGCACCAAGAGGTCATAGACCAGGAGGTGCAAAAGATGCTCGACTTGGACATCATCGAACCCAGTGACAGCCCTTGGGCTAGTCCGGTGGTTATGGTGAAGAAGAAGGACGGCTCGTGGAGGTTCTGCGTGGACTATCGGAAACTCAACGATGCCACGCGGAAGGACTCATATCCTCTCCCGCACATTGAAGATACCTTCGATGCCCTGGCCGGGTCGCACTATTTCTGTGCTCTGGATCTGGCCTCCGGGTATTGGCAGATGGAGATGGAGGAGAGTGATCGGGCGAAGACTGCCTTCGTTACCAAGAACGGGCTCTACCAATTCAAGGTAATGCCGTTCGGGCTCTGTAACGCACCAGCGACGTTCGAGCGCCTCATGGAGATGGTACTTAAAGGGTTCCTCTGGAAGCGATGTATGGTCTACATCGACGATGTCGTCGTGTATGGCCGGTCGTTCGAGGAAACCCTCACCAACCTCCAGATGGTGCTATATCGCATCCGCGGAGCAGGGCTTAAATTGAAGCCAAGTAAGTGCGAACTATTCGCGCAGGAAATCCTGTACTTGGGCTTCATGGTAACGGGCACCGGAGTGAGACCAGACCCCGCAAAGGTGGCGGCTGTACAGAAATGGCCTCCGCCCTGCAACGTGGCGGACGTGAGGTCCTTTTTGGGCTTCGCGAGCTACCACCGCAGGTTTATTCGCGGCTTTGCGGAGATCGCGCGTCCCCTTACTATCCTCACGGAAAAGGGCGCCGATTTTGTTTGGTCCGCCGAGCAGGCTGACGCCTTCTCGGGACTCCGGCAGGCCTTGGTAGTGGCCCCGGTGCTGCGGCACCCTCGTCCGGACTGCGAGTTCATCCTGGACACTGACGCGAGTAACTTTGCACTCGGCGGTGTCCTCTCGCAGATCGTGGACGGGCAAGAGCGGGTAGTAGCTTATGCGAGTGTGGCCTTGAGCAGCTCTCAAATGAACTACTGTACCACTCATCGCGAGTTGCTCGCGGTGGTTACGATGACCAAGCGCTTCCGGCACTATTTGTTGGGACGCCATTTCCGCTTGCGGACTGATCATAGTTCGCTGAGATGGCTCCTCAACTATAGTGAGGCCGATGGCTTGGTGGCGCGGTGGCTCGTCAAACTCCAGGAGTATGACATGCGGATAGAGCATCGCGCTGGTAAGTTGCACGGCAACGCGGACGGCCTGTCCCGTTGTCAAAAGTGCAAGAATCAGGGTTGTGCAGGGATGGCCCCATTCCAGCAAGCCGCGGATTCGTCCTCAGACTCGGAATTGGACGTTCCGGGGAGACCGCAGGCCGCCGCCCCCTCTAACAACACGGCGGCCGGAGCGTTTAGGGCTAATCTCCGCGCGCGGACCCGCCGTCATCGGCGAGGGCGTCCCGCATACGAAGCGGATGTGCGGCTCAGCTCCAGCGAGTCCTCCTCGAGTCCGGCGGTGTACTCCTCGTGGGTACCCTCGTCCTCTGGAGAGTCTGAGTATGAGCGGTCCTTGCCCCCTGTGGTGATGGCCGCTGCGGCGCAGCCGGACGCGACGGATGAGGAGCCTAATTACTTGGGTGGCTACTCTCCGGCGCAGATAGCTGCGACGCAAAGAGCTGACAGAGCTCTGGCACCGGTAATTACAGCCCTTGAGGCCGGCCAGAAGCCCTCGAAGGATGAGCGAAAGACCTACAGGGAGGAGACTTTGTCTCTAGTATCTCAGTGGGAACGACTCTCCTTGAGGGATGGCCTCTTATACCGGCGCTATGAGCCACCGACCCCACTGCCTCCAATATGGCAGTTGGTGCTTCCGGTGGAGCTGCGAAAAGAAGTACTCCACCAGTTGCATGACCTCCGGGTGACCGGTCACTTGGGAATCCGGAGGACCGTCCATAGGCTACAACAGCGCTTTCATTGGCCTGGTAGCAGCTTGGACGTGCAACGGTGGTGCGCAGCCTGCCCTCGGTGTCAAGCTCGCAAAGGAGTTCCGGCTCCTGGCCGCCACCCCTTAACCACGGTTAAGGCGGGCGCGCCGTTTGATCGGATAGCTTTGGATATACTGGATACCCACCGGGTCACCCCGCGCGGTTTCCGGTACATCCTGGTGATATCCGACTATTTTACCAAGTATACCGATGCCTACCCACTGCGCCGCCAGACTGCGGACGAGGTAGCTCGGTTATTGGTGAATAGATGGGTGGTGTACCATGGGGTACCTAAACAGGTACATTCGGATCAGGGCACGCAATTTGAGAGCAACCTGTTCCGAAACCTAGCACAGATGCTAGGCAGTACCAAGGTGCGGACCACCCCCTACAGGCCCCAGTCTGATGACCAGGTCGAACGCTTTAATCGATCGGTCCTCAATATGCTGGCGGCCTTTGTGAATGATCGTGCGAATGATTGGGATGACCACCTCCCGTATGTCTTAATGGCGTACAGGTCGTCGGTCCACTCTTCGACCGGAGTTACTCCGCACGCGATGTTGTACGACCGGGAGCTAAATTTGCCCGTGGATATTATGTATCCAACTGCGGCAGAGACCGGCGCAGTACCCCAGTGCGGTCCGGAGTACGTGGAGTGGATTGCCGCGCCCTGGCGAACGCCCATGATTTCGCGCGCGCGCGCCTGGACAAGTCTGCCATCCGGCAGAAGCGAGGCTATGACGCCCATGCTAAGGGTAGGCCAGCTTTTGCGGAAGGCGACAAGGTGCGCTACTATTATCCGCCGCTTAAGCAAGGCAATAAATTTGCTAAGCCGTGGATAGGCCCGTTTACGGTACTGAAACAGGTGACAGATGTGGACTACCGGATCCGGAGGGATTCCGATCCGGACAGGGTTCTGGTTGTCCATATCGATAATCTGAAGAAGTACGAGGGCCCGCTTGTCATGGATCCGCTCGTTCAGGATGCGGAACCGGATGATGCTCCCGTGTGGGATCCGTCTGGTCAGCATCCGCGGACTCCGGACGAGCGTGTGCGCCGTATGGTGGGCCTCCCGGACCTCTCTGACCCGTCAGATGATGGACTGGGTGGCTATCAGCCAGAAGACGGCGATCCGCAGGTACCCCCACTACCTCCAGTACCTGCGGATGACGGGCGGCCATGCCGGAAACCACGTGCGCCAGCCCGGTATGGGTGGGAATAACCTTCCGCCCATGCGGATGCGTCTGCGGTACCCGTCTATCATACTACGGATGGGTTTTAGGTCGTTCCGTGAGAGTCCGCACGACTTACCTCCGCGGGTGGCTACTTTGTGGCTATCTTCGGAGTTGAGGTCCGCGGAGACTTTCATGTCGTAACGCCGCCGCTCCGCATCCGCCCTCCTGTAGTTTCCAGCGCCAGGGACGTGCAGATGGCCTGTCCGCACATTGTGGACGGCTGTTCGGCGTAATCCGCACAACGGTTACGCTGGCCGGACGAATTTACTGATCCGGCCGGACGCCCCTGGTCCCGGGACAACCTCTTATATGGACAGACTGAGGTTGGGATTTACGTCCGCTACGGGAGAAGCGCCTTCCCACGGATTTGGGGAACTGGCTCTGGACGCGGGGATAGTGTCCGCAGATGAGGTCTGATGTCCGCGGTTCGTCCGCGTGACTCGTCCGGCGTCCGCGGCGCTTTAAGATGACGCACTTCGGTGTAGTTATCCCCCGTGAGCCATTACTATAATTACGGTTATAGTAAATTAAGGTTTCTTACGGCAGGAAACCGACTATCCATTATGATAATGGAGCGGTTGTTAAGTTCGCGCGTGCGGACCAGCCGCGGCAGCGGGTGACGCTCGTTCTCGTCCGGATCGTACCTTACAATATGCGATCCGGCCGGAATGACCGGAACCCCGGCCTCCTTCTAAGAAGGGGGTCGTATATTACATGCGCAACACTTGTGGTGGCTTTTAATTCCAATTTCATCTTCATTGGATAAGGGCAATACGCCGTACAATGGTAGGCGTCCGGCCTGGACTCCGTCCGCGGGCAGCTCCGGACGTCCGCCGGCTATTGCTTTCACCATCTTTGGGCGCCTCTAGATTGGGCGCCGGTATGAAGGGTTCGCCCCCTAACCATTGAGGTTATGGACCATGCCGGCTCCGCGTCTAATCTATTGGCTCCGCGCTCCGGTAGTCGTTTGAGGAGGCTCTGGGCTGGACCGGGCACCGCTCCGCGGCCGGGCAGTACGTCGGGGATGCTAGTGGGCGCTTTGCAAACGCCCATAGGGCGCCCGATTGTCTGTCCGGACGTCATGGGTATGTCCGATCGCCCTGTAAGCATGCCAGCGGCTATGGGGAGTGATTTTGTTTATTTTCCATCTCATTTATTATTTATGGGAGGATTATAAGCCACAAGTGTGTGCGTGTTTCCCGTGGAAATGCTATTCTTACTCATTTATCCCATATATGAGAAAGTTTAGTGATATATCTCTTGTCCTTGGTGCAATAGAGAGTAAGAAATCGGGAGATTTCTGCTTTCGCAAGAGGGGTGTAGGAGATTGTGTACATTGTATCGAAGGCTGTATGCCGTGATCTATGAAAAGCATGCAAGCGGTGGTGGATTTATTTTCATTGCTGCTTGAGCGGTGTTAAATTTTTATTTATCGCTGCTGATAGGGTGACATAATCGTAACACCCACAAGTAGTTTGGCTTTTTGATACATTGTATACAATCTTTAACCTGCGAGGGTGATTGACTTCACGTCATTGATCGCCAGTGCGAAAGCTATTGCTAATGACTGCTGTTAATTACTGTAGTATTTTAGCGGGTTCCCCCGGGATGGCTTGTGTACACAAGCCACCCGTATACATGGCACGATAGGAGTCACCGGGGGGAGATGCGTGTATGGGAATGCGGGAGTGTAAAACGTCCTTTTGTCTGTCGATCGGGTAGATGCAGGGAACAGACGTTTCCACGGGAACGCGTCATACGATGCGTGTGCAGTATAACTGCCAACACTTGATGCCTATAATCGATGTAATTCAACACCTTCTGGTCATTCAAGCGCTCGGCACTGGTGGAGACAGATCTGCGGATCTGACTCCCAGTGTTTACGGCGTTTAGAGCGCTTGATATGTCTGAGAGCAGTGATGGTTGGGAAGGTGATGTAGGGAGGGAAGAGGGGTCTCTTGAGCGCGGTAATTCGTACTCGAGACCCCAGTCTAGGCCCGAGGGTGATGACCGCGAGGACATCCCCCGGGGAGCCTATGTGGGTTCTGCGGAATCCAGCTCCGGCTCTGGTTCTTACACAGGAACCGAGTCCGAGAGCGAGGTCGCGGAGGACCGCCCCGCAGAGAGTGACTCGGCCACGCCAGGCGCTGAGCAGCTCTTGAATCCGTCGCCTTTTCCTCGTATGGAAGAGATGATGGACTGCGGTGGTGCGGGACTCGTGGATGTGGACATTGAGTTGCATCCGCACCCGTAGATGCTTGCGTCTTTGGGTCCGGATGAGAGTACTCGTGCGGAAACCCGTCCGGATGGCCGTAGCCGTCCGGACACCGGTTCCGCCGAGAACTCCTCGGTGTCCGCACCTGTGGAGTCTGGTCCGCACGACCAGAAGGCCCCTGGGACTTGGGCGGAGCAGGTTGACGCGGCTGAGGAAGCCGCATCCCAAGCGCCGCCTCAGGAACAGGAGTCTGGCTCGAAGGAGACCGAGAACCGAGATGACGGGTTTACATCGCCCGTCTCTAGGCGTACTCGCCGTCGAGCCCGGGAGATTGCCCAGAAGCAGTGGAGAGCCCAGCAAGAGCTGGAAGCCTCTGAGCGCGGGCAATCTGAGGCCGGATCCGACCCGGACCCGGCCTCCTCGCCTCCGAAGAAGAAGAAAAAGAAGCAGCCGCACCGGAAAAAGAAGTCCGGCGGCCCCTCGCTTCAGACCGGATCGAAGTCCGGAGGACCTCAGCCACTGGCGCCTAAGCCGGGCGGCCAGAAAGGGTCCTCCGCCAAACCCGGAGTCGCCAAGACGCCTAATCCCTCGGGATCTGGTGCGGGCGGCGCCTCCGCGGGATTCGGCCCAGGCGCGGGAGGTTCCAGTAAGCGGGTGCCTGTCCAGGCACCGAAAGGAACCTCCTCTTCTTCTCCCTCCGGTACCAAGAAACCTACCGGAGCTGCGGAGGTGGAGTCGAGTCCAGTGGACCGAGGGCGTCCCGTGCCGAAGGAGGGAGATCTTCGCTTAGAACTCCTCCGGAAGCGCGCGGAGAAAGACAGGGTCCACCTGTCTGACGCCGCACTGGAAGCGGGACGGCGGTCCTTCGTTGCGCAGCAACAGAGGGCCGCGGCCCCGCACGGGAAGAGTGTGCCCCAACAAACCAGGTCGGAGAATCGTTCGGGGGCGGCCAAAAAGAAGAAACGGTCGTCCTCGGAGCAGCCCTCTATC
The DNA here is from genome assembly GCA_949152475.1 of Terebella lapidaria. Classification (NCBI taxonomy): domain Eukaryota; kingdom Metazoa; phylum Annelida; class Polychaeta; order Terebellida; family Terebellidae; genus Terebella; species Terebella lapidaria. The sequence continues at coordinate 2,588,481 of OX424569.1, forward strand.
CAGAGGCTGCGGGCCGAAATGGGCCCCAAACTCCCTGGAGTCCGTCAGGGACACATGTTCCTCCCGCGGTATGGCAGGGATCCGCAAGGGCGCCGCACAGCGGCGGCCGGCGCGGCGGCCGACACGCCTTTCACACGGCCTCGTCCACTCACGGACGAGGAGCGTGTCGGGTTGCCGCCCGAGACAGAGGAGGGTGTAATATGCCAACTCTGTCCGAAATCCCTGGACGGGTATGAGGACCCGCACCTTGCGCTCAACCGGGATCGTGGGTATCCTACCTACGACCACTTGAGTCGACATATTGCGGGGTACCACTACCCCTGGATGCAAATGTTCGTTTGCAAGAGGTGCTACTCCAGCAGACCTCAGCAACGATATTTCGCCAGTTTGGAGGCCCTGAATAATCACCGCTCGGGTGCACACCGCGGTGAGGGACTTCACACCGTTGGTGATGAAGTGGGGCCTGTATTCAATTTTGGATACATACCACCGAGGGTGGCGTCGTTCATGACCACGTCAGGAACGACGAGGAACCGATTCTTTCACTGGGGTCCATGGCGCTTTGCACAGCGCGTCATAGACGATGCCTGGAAGGAGTCTGGCATTGTGTCCGCGGGCTCGAGCTACACCGCTCGCCTGACGGCGACAATGGGCCAGACCCCGGCGGAGTTCCAGGCGGCGGAAGCCGCCCGGACAGCAGCAGAGGCTGTCCGTCAACCGCCGGCGACCCAGGCAGGTGAAGAACGGCACCGGGTGACCATGGTCGTGTCAGAGATGCCACAGATCGCGGCCAAGACACGAGTGGCTTCTCCTAAGCCGCGCCCCCAGCCAAAGACTCAGGGGAAGAGTTCGTCCGCCAGAAAGACTCCGGCCGAGACAACGCCCCTGCAGTCTCCGGGTGCGTTGACTCAGGAGGATTTCCCGGGCTTGCTCGAGGTGACGGTACCCGCGGGTCCGTCTGAGGGACGGGTGGTGGCAGACACCTCCGCCTCCTCGAGTGCCGCGTCGGTGGTCCCGCCAAGGACCCCACGCGTGACTCCCTCGGTTGCGAGCAGTAGCGGACGTGTGGTACCTCTCTCGAGGTCGACGTCCGCGTCCTCGTTGGTAGTTGAGGGGACGTCCGCAGGATGGCAAAGCACCGCCTCCCTGGACCTGGACCCCCTCGACGCCACGGCGGACGTACGCCGGAGGCTCGGTCCCACGACCGCCAGCGTCTACGAGACTTTCCGCGAGTCTGTAGGCCAGGCGGTCGGCCATCGTCGCGATGGTATGGACCGGATCCCCGGTGACCCGGCGTTGGTGAACCTGCCGGTGCCCGAGCCATTCGTGACTTGGGGTCCGCAGGTGTAGCCGCGTTGGTCCGCGCTCGGGAGGAGCACCCCTGGGATCACCCCCAGCGTGGTCGACTCACCCGAGCGGCGGAGTACCTTGTGGCGGAGATGGACAGCTCTCTGGATCGGTTCAGCCGGTGCCGCGCCGAGGCCTCCCGTGTCGCATGCGATCTCGCATACGACCAGGGCCTCATGGAAGGCACCCGGCGGAGCCTAGAGAGCTACCGGACTTTGTCGGCCGTCATTGAGCGGCGCGCGTTCGACCAGGGTCGGACCGCCGCTCTTGCCGAGCAGTCCGGGGCGTCCGCCCCCGCCCCAGAGGTAGCCGCACGGATGGAGCACCTGGAGGCTGAGAATGAGCAGCTACGGCGTCGTCTTGACGAAGCCGAGGCCGCTCGGACTCGCCTACTCCAGGGCGTTGATGACCCCGAGTCGTCCGCCCTGAACCAGGCGGCTCTCCGGCGCGCGGATGCCGCTTTGGAGCTGGCCATCTACCCATACCTAGTCCAGGTGTGGGGAGAACGGACGGCCGGTCCACAGCGCACCCGCGATACGGTGGAGATGTTCCGCGCCATTGCCGATCTCGGCGCGACCTCTCTACCGGCCTCCGTCGTGATGGCTCCGTCAGGACCCGGATTGCAGGGCTCACCGCAAAAGCCCATGCAAGCTCCACCGGGCCTGCCTCATCCGCCCGTGCAGCCGGCTTTCACTCTGCCGGCTCCGCTGCTTCCGCGGCGTAGGGACTCGTCACCGCCGCCAGACCCCAAGACAGGCGGCACGGATGAGGAGCCCATGACGATGGGGGAAGGCTAGGGTGCTAGCCTCGTCGCTGCACTTGTGCGGCGGCGTGCCGGAGTCGCTTCCGCGGCTCCGCCCTGCCTCAGACCCGTTCTGCGGATCTGAGGAGCCGGCCGGCAGGGCGGTCGGCAACATTTTTAGAGGTACTATCACTTTTGATCACTCGGTGTGTCGTTTTACAAAATTTCTAAATTTAAAGTTTAACCTTAAAGATATTCCAAAGACTCGGCACACCGTCCTTTTATAATGGATGACCTTCCAAGGTCATCACACGGTTTTGGACCACCTCGGTCAAAATTTTAGCTTGTTTATGAGGGTTTATTCAAAATTGCAAAGCGCGTTATAGTTTACTCCGTAAGTCCGGGGGTAGTTCACCATTCTTCGAAAAGGGACTCTTAAAGTCCTAGTCTTGCGCCGTGACTTCCGGGCGTTGCCATCTTGCCTTCTTCCGGACCCCGCCATGCGAAGCCTTCGTCGGGTTTTGGCTGTTTTGGGCGCGGGCGGAACATGTTGGGGACCAACATTGTAAGAAGGGGGTAATGTGGCGATTTTGCCCTAAGCACGCGGCAGGTGATTGTAAACATACAAGCCATTTATGTGGCCTTTTCGTACTTGGCCTTGTTTTGACATGCTCCGTTCGAGCGTGCGTTGCCACGGCGACGTATTGTAATTTACGCTCCAGTAAACTATAACAATGGATCGATTAAACCTCGCGTGCGCCCTACAGTTTCTGGTGTATTATATATACACTGGAAGCGACTCGTTCGAGGAGATTGTCCAAGATCGAGAGACAGGACGCACACGAGGCTCACCATGAGCTTTGTGTTCCCTGTTTGTGAGTAGTGGGCTCCTAGAGCCCTGGGGACGATTTCCATGGGGAGGCCCGGGCTGGGAGAGACAAGTTGCTGACTCGGGGGCCCTCGGCCCTGTGGATCGCCAGCTCTCTCCCTTCCCGGGACGTGTGACAGAGGCTCTGGCCAGCATGTCGGACTGTACGGGGTTCCGTCCCCGAGGCAGACCGCGGCTCGCCAGGCGCCGCCAGTTAACACCGTAGGGATGAACTAGTTTCTGAACGGTGTCCGTAGGCCTGGGAGTGTCGGGTGGGCTGTTACCTGGTTACCGTTAATGCTGAAGTAGTTACCGTGTCCGCCGCGACCTCCGGTGAGCGGCCCTGCCGCAAGGATCCGGAATAGCGGATGCGCGTCCGCAAGGACTCGGATGAGAGAGGATTATCCTCGAGGATCCCGAAGAGCGGACGGTAGTCAATAACTTTACAATAGGTTACCGGACAATATGTTTAATATTTTAGATGTTAGCCAGGTCACTGGTTAAATGCAAGGTCAAGAGAATATTCAGCATATATAATGTTAAACATATATCATGTCCACAGTTGATTGCTAAGCTGTAATTTCAATAAACAGAGAGGTATTAGCAATTTTGTCCTGTGGCCTTGAAAATGATGGCAAAGGTCAAATTAGGTCATCATCACATACGTCTCAATAGCGAGGCACAAGCAGATATCGAGGCTTGGTTATCATTCATCACACATCACAATGGCTCGACGATGCTCGTGGAACAACGGTGGTTGTCATCCAGGAAACTCGACCTTTATACGGACTCTCCCGCACTGCGAGTTGGTGAATTCACGTTCACGCCAGGTCAGCACCACATACTACAACTCGCTGATATTAAGTTTATGGCAAAATCAAAGGTGTGTGTCGCCATGTACGTTACTATCTGGTCTTTCAAACACAGCAATGATTGCTGCCCAATTACCCTCCGCATCCCTGTCCAGTCTGGCATGCTGTGTCCAGTTGCTGCTCTTCGGACGTACACTGAACACCGTGGGCGAATCCCAGGGCCATTATTCATCTTTCCAGATGGCTCTCCTGTCTCTCGCAGCTATTTCTGCACACACCTGAAACGGTCATTACGATGGGCAGGTTTGGACCCACGTGTCTACAAAGGTCACACTTTCCGCATTGGTGCTGCCACCACGGCGGCTCTGCGAGATGCCTCTGAGCCCCAATTTGAGGCTATGGGAAGATGGAAATCCAAGGCTTACAAGAAGTATATCCGTATATGCCTGCAATGTCAGTGTGACAGTGCCACATGGCGGGCTATTTGCGCTTTTCCACTAAGGGTCATCTGTATGTCTAATTAGTTACGTTTCCTGGCTGTATCAATGGGTACAACGTTTTGTATGTTCAATCTGTTTTTGTTTCAGTCTTAGTATGTAGTCGGGTGTGCCACCAACAGGGTTGGTGCTAACAACAGTATTGTTTTCCTGTACATACGCTTTTTAGGTAGTGTTTTTGATCTAGCGTTGATTACTGTTACGCCAACAGGGTTGGTGCTTACAACAATTATTGTTGTCCTGTACATACGTTTTCCAGGTAGTGTTTTTCACCTAGGTTTGATTACTGTTATCGTCCCATATTCTGACTTTCATACTCCAATTTAATCTATAACACTCAATGTACATACTTGTATTGTTCATCGATTCACCAGCGGGTGGACCACTGTAGTGTATCCATCAGTATTATTAGTTGTATATAGTCATCATATCTAGTCGTTACATGGTTATCAACAGAATTGGTACCATGGTTTTAATGGTTCTTGTGGAGTGTCTCCCGACTGTGGCCTACCTCATCTACATAAAAACATATTATGTTCATATATTTGTTCAATACTGTAAAATTATAAGTTTATCCATACTTCTATTCATTGTATCGTATAGTTATCACTATATTATGTTATATATCAATTTATTCTGCACATGTCTGATATATTTCTTTTCTCTATATCATATCTTATATTGTCATTTTATAATAATATCTCCATTGTCAATAAATATTGACCTTTATCATCAGACATGATTTCTGGTATAATTATTACCTATATATCTGGACTCACATAAAGACTTAAAAGTGATAGCTGCTTATCCTGTAGTTATCCAATTCAACTGCAGATGTCCTCGATCGTGGCATTGCCTAATCTCGTGCGTCTGTCTGTGAACCAAGTAATTTGGCACCACAAAATCAAGGATGAAGGCAAAAAAAGAGTACAACGTCGATATACTACATAATTATATACTACTAAGAACCAACGTTGCCATTGGTTGAAACCTGGTCACGTGTCGATGCATAAAAGTGCATATTCACCAGACCAATCGGTCAAGTTTTTTTTATATTCACCGATCCGTCCAAATCACATACATGCACTTCTCACCGAAGAGCTATTCAAATGATTTTTCATGTTTTTTTTCTTCTGTTACTAGTATCGCGTATCTAATGATATAGTGAATTGGATAAGCTAGTGTCAGAAACCATTCCTCATTTGTGTTCCTGAAATATAGACATCAAATTGGAATTTAAATGCGTGACTGGCGCAGTACTCATTCGAATCAACACATGATAATTTTGGATGTAGTATGTTTATATCATAACATCCACGTCATAAATTAACATTGCTTCAGTATTTGCATGAAGTTTCAAACTTTTCACATGTATTATATAATAAAACAAATATTAACTTTTGGTTTCGGTGAATACATGAAAATATGTACCTCTCGCATATTACATATTTTCACGTATTCACCTTACCAAAAGTCAATATTTATATTGTCCTGCGTGTATATATTCCTTCTCCATCAGCCACCATAGATCTCAGAAACCTTTGTATTTATAACCTACGGTCTCAAGTACCAAATACAGCCATAGGATCGAGGCGGAAGCGAGGAACACCGTGACAGTCTCCAGAATGGCCTGGGACTCCAACCAACAATCGATTTCTTCAAAACACCGACCTCCTCCATTGCATCTTAACTAAAAATCAATAGACTTCCCTCCCCACTCTTCCTGCTATCTGCACTGCATACATCAGGGGACAAGGACATATACTGAATTATTCATAACAAGACCTCATCACGATCCAACGGGCTTCTTTAATTACGTTACATTGTATTTTTTTTTTCTCGTGGCTTACCATATTTGTTTGCCCCCCCCCCCCCCACCAACCGGAGCTGGTAACTGTATCGTCACGTTATTATCATATTCATCACATTTATACTGGGCGTATTTAACAAATGCCAGTTGTTTTGTATTATTCATATTGAGGTTTCGTGAACGAGATCCTCTCAGTCTGGGCCAGGTTTAGATATAATGTACAATTGTTTTGTTCACACCAGGGCCATATTTTCAATACGGCCCTGGCCCTGTTTGTGGAACCTGCCCGTAATGACTGCGAGTGTACAAACAGTGGATGCCAAATACCACACATGTTTGTTCACTGGAGTCGTTCTCATTGGTGCCGAAATTTAATCCGGATGGCGTCACAAACTGCACGCTGTGCCGGACTATGTAGATACCAGGTCATGTTATGTTGGTGGTGTTCATATTGAGGATTGAACGCCACCAACATTTGCCGACAGGTGGTAGCACACGAAAATGACAAATAGTCTCATTGGAATGACTTGCATCATCTACGATCCGAGAATGGGACACAATTATCTATCCTCCAGTTAATGAGGAATGAATGCAAATCACGTCAAATCTGCCATGTACAGGGACAGTAGGCCTACACAACCAGCGCTTTAACCAAGAGTGTCACGGTACTAGTGATACTTGTACTTGTACTAGGGGTAAGGGGGCGCCATAACTCGATGATATGCCCCCTAGACAGAAACCCGGGATCGGGGAAATACCCTACTCTTTACGATAAATCCCAAGGGATCTTTTTAGGTGCCAGACACCATAGACAGTCTCTGACACCACCCGGCCTTTGTTTTTACCGTGGTACTAGTGATCAGAAAACATTCGGTTCTCGTAGCCAGGATACCAAATATGTAAATGGTGTTGATACTATGATACATGACATGTTTATGTTTTTCCAGTTCACATGTGAGGCTCTGAATTCATTCACGTGTGACCATTAAAACATTAACCGATCATAACGGCCACAGAAACGTCATTGAATTTTCAACCACTGCCATCATCTCGTACAAGTATACATCATTATAATTACTAAATAGTCGCCCTATTATATTTGTCAAAAAATTTTGAGATATATTTATTGTACCGGTTTTAACAATAATTTTTGTTGGAGAAATGTGAATGTCTTTTCTTCGTACATTCGCATCAACAGTCAGCTCATGAAGATCGAAAATGTAAGTAATTTTGTGGTATCACATTTCAATGCAAAAACAACAACTTTGTCATATACCACTGCAAATGTCATATGGTAATTAAATGATAACATGTGATGCTATCGTGTTCTAGAAAAACGACCCTAATGGTATCGTGAGTCAAATAATGCTTGGATACTGGTATTATACGAAACGGCAGAATGATATATCACGAGGAAAAAAACAACAAATATACATATGCTAATCATGTGTTCCGAATTATTCCTTGGTTTTTTTCTGATACTCGACCTTTAGAAAAAATTAGGCCAAGGGCCAAAGATAGGTTACCGGACAATATGTTTAATATTTTAGATGTTAGCCAGGTCACTGATTAAATTCAAGGTCAAGAGAATATTCAGCATATATAATGTTAAACATATATCATGTCCACAGTTGATTGCTAAGCTGTAATTTCAATAAACAGAGAGGTATTAGCAATTTTGTCCTGTGGCCTTGAAAATGATGGCGAAGGTCAAATTAGAGGTCATCATAATATTTTTGACGTATAACATTTCCTATCTGTCCTTCATTGATTCCCACACTATGAAGTTAATAAGTGAGATATTAGCCATTTTGTCCTGTCACCTTGAAAATCAGGTCAAAGGAGACTTGAAAATAAGGTCACTGGTCAAGTCGAGGTTCCGAGAATATCCAGCATATAAAATTTGGAGTTTGACCACAATTGATTCCTAAGCTGAAAAGTTGATAATAAGTGAGATATTAGCCATTTGTGATCTGACCTTTAAAATGAGGTCAAAAATCAAGTTCAAGGTCATGAGAATATTCAGCATATATCATTTCCTGTTCGCAGTTGATTCCTAAGCTGTAAAGTCGATAATAAGCGATATATTAGTCAATTTATTCTCTGACATGGAAAATGAGGTTGAAGGTCGAATTCAAGTTCACCAAAATATTCATCATATATCATTCCCTATTTGTTCACTATCGAATCATAAGCTGTAAAGTTCAAGGTGTATATTCAGTGTATATCATTTTCTATAAGTCCACAATTGGTTCCCAAGCCATAAAGATAGATGGATGGATAGATAGATAGATAGATAGATAGTTTATTTCATTTTCCCAAGAAGCAATTCAGAGTTTGTATATAATTTACAGATATAAGCATGGGGAAAATGGGGCCCAAGCTTAGCGTTTGCTGTCTTCCAGCTTGGCCCAAATCACATAAATCAAACATGGTAAAAGGTTATGGACTACGACCAGGTCGTGTAACGTTGACAAATTGAGAAGAAAAAAAAAAATAATAATAAATAAAATATGTTTACATTTACAACCGTACATATTTGTGCATCAAAATAGATGTTACCTTGCATGAGCAATAATATAAGCAATACAAGTTAAACAAATACAAATACAGGAGGGCTCCATGCGCCACATACATTCATACATAACTTGAGTTTCAAATTCATTATTCACTATCAGACCAGGGTGGGCTCATATGTTGAAATAAATTTTTCTTTCAATATTTTTTTAAATTGAGATTTGGATGGTGTGACACGTACATCATTAACCCACCGATTCCAGATCATGGGAAATTTGAAGATAGGGAGATTTCTGACAAACCTAGAGTCACATCGTGGGATGTAAATCAAATTAGATTGTCTCGTTATCCGATTTGCATGAATATCATGGTTATATTTGAACATAGAAATAAAGGACCTGGGGAGTTTGTTATAACAAAAACCATGCATGAAAAGCAATACATTATATTCATAAAGGTCAGCTAGTTTTAATATTTTGGACTCTTTAAAAAGAGGGTTCGTGTGCTCTTTGAATGGAACATTATGGATTATGCGAATAGCTCGTTTTTGAGTAGTGACCAATTTCTTTAATAAAGAAGAATTTGCAGCGCCCCAGGCGATGATACCATAATTAATATGAGGATGAATCAGAGTATTATAAAGACTCACTAATGATTGCCTTGGCAGTATTTTCTTTACCTGTTTGATTGCGAATAGAGTCTTCGTTATTTTAAAGCCAATACACATTAGGCGATATTATCGGCGATAAGCGGGTACGATATTATCGGCGAGCATGATCGCCGATGGAAAACCGGGTTACGATGTTATCGCTGATCCTCTGGGAACATGTCGCAGGATTCTAGACAGTCTTGAATTCTGCGATATTATCGTCGAGAATTCTAGAGTTCAGCCAATTGCGGGCCTTCAAAATGTCACGTGATATTATCCGCGCAAAGTTTGAAATGCGGCGTGCCACGTGTGTAAACATGGAGTGGACGAGGCAGAAAGAGGACCTGTTAGTTCAGGAGTGTACACGAGAATCGTCCAGTATTATATAATTCGTTCCTAAACGAGTACAACAATAGAGATAAGAACAGGAGGGCATGGGTGGAGGTGACCGAAGTCCTTGGAACGACGTGACCAAACCCAAAAAATCCGCCTACATCCAAGTGTGTGGAATGTGTAGAGATAGGCCTAAAGGGGCATGTCATTTGATGCAGAGATCAGCTGCTAGGCCCGCGCGGTGTTTATATAGTGCATGTATCTCGCTCTGCATGCAGTGGCGGATCCAGGATTTTCATTGGGGGGAGGGGGGGGGAAGCACTGAACAGCGTTGTAGCATAGTTTTTGTAAGAGGGGCACAAGCGAGCTGAAACATGCGGTCCGGGATTTGGGTTGGTTCAGTACTACTGTAGTGTTCTGGATTCAAAGAGTGAGAAAGTTTTCGTTTTGGGCTCTGTGTGCATATGTCCATGTGCATTTCCATAGGAATACAATTTTTCGAGAATGTACAGTCGAAAATATATTTTTTGGTCAACTGAAAAATCCACCTCACAATTTAATTTGCAAAGTTGCTAGATCTGATGCATTGCATTTTTACAAGCTTCAAAGCTCACGAAAGTAATACATACTTCATCCCCACCCTTTTTGTAGGGGGGGGGGGGGAGCTCACGAAAGTAATACAAACTTCATCCCCACCCTTTATGTAGGGGGGGGGGCATCCTCTCTATTAATTCGATCGTACCATGTTTCTATGGGGTCCGACCAACTCCAGATCTGAGAGTTGGTCCCACAGCAAAGTGTTTATAGGCCTATATAGGCATGGACAATCGGTTTCCAATGGTCTTTTTGTTTTGCGTGATTCCGGTAAAGTAATCTGTAGGTAACATGTCATATTACACCACGGTAATCTTTGTGTATGTGCCGTAGCCTATCGATTTTCGTTACGGTCATTTTTTTCCCCAACTTTGGGGGAGCCATGGCTCCCCGTGCCTTCCCCACCCCTCCACTCTGGATCCGCCACTGTCTGCATATGCCTATACATGCATCTAATCCATCATATTTCCGTGTCCTACCCTGTGTTTGCACTTCAAAGTAATATCCTGTAAATATTTGTGTTTAACTAAGGATTTTCCCACGAAAATAAATAAACAGTTGAGAGAATAAATGAATGAGATTGCCGTACAGTAGGGATGCGGCTCGTTCGGCTCATTTGACTATAATACACACCATCGCTAAAACATTTTCGCCACTGCAAGAAAACATTATTGTTTTATTTATTTGAGTTAATTTATTTTGTTTCATGGGTGTTAGTTTCACAGTATATCGCACATCATGAGGAGAACCGAATATTCAGATATTTAGAGAATATTGTATGACCAAACCGGGAATATGCACTTCAAATATTTCGCTAGGAGCAAAAATATACATTTCGGTATTTTGCTCAGGATTGAGTTATTTGCTGGAGAAACATTTTGTGTTGAATTAAAATAATGGTAGAATTGGTTATATTCTATAGCAGCAAATATATCTACACTGTTTATTCATGTGTTGTAGGTATATGATCTTTTGATCATACAATATTTTCCTTATCATTATGCATTCCCTATCTTGTGTTTGATTGGCGGGGCGCATGACTTACGTCATTCGGAAAATACTCATTTTTATTTGGAGGGGAATATTCTATTACCTGTGAAATATGTTCTTTTATTTAATAACATCGTAAGAGGCGACTATTTACTCAATGAATAATAATCACTTATGATCCACCTAATATCCACTCCTTGCCCCCCCCCCCGGTCATTATTTACTTCTTAATTGTTTAATTGCATTTCCTTTCTCTATTTATAAGTTATATAGGGATAAACCTAACAGCAGCATACACTGACAAACAGGCCTAGGCTGCTGGAATTTTGTATTTTTTTTGTAATTTTGGCGCCAAGATTTGATCACATGACAAAGCAGGTGTAAACACGAGTATCACACTTGTTGCAAATCATAAAATGTAGGAATATCAGGGTGCGCCTATATGTGAATAATAGTTTCAGTTGGAAAATTATAGTCTCTCAGTTATAGGCGCATGCGAATATAATGCGATATAGACGCATATTCCTCACTTATAGACCCATGCACCTGCATAATCATCACGGCACATGTACAGGACACCCAATTTTGGACATTGCAATATATAAACGTCTTCTCCTCTGATACCACTTGCTGGAATTTTCGGAAACTTTGTATATTGATACTATGGGATAGTCCCCCACAAACTTGTCTTTTAGAATTTTAAATTTCTCCTTTATTATTTTTTTTTTTGGGGGGGGGGGGGGGGAGGGCGTCATCATGTTTGTAGCCGATAATATCGCCTGATGTGTATAAGAAACATCGCCGATAAATTAATCGCCGACAATATCGCAGCTACATATCGCCGATAATATCGCTTAATGTGTATCGGGCTTTAGAAATTACATGTTGTATATGAAATTTCCAGGACAGAGATTCGTCAATATTTATACCCAAAAACTTTGTATATTTCTCAGCACAATCATTTCCTATTCGTGTGAGTTTGGTTCCCGCTATACAAATCGATAAATTATCTAAACACAAAGCTTTATGAGAGGGCTTGATAACTATGTACTTCGTTTTGGAAGGATTTACTGCCAATTTATTAGAACAGAACCATTCATATAATTTATTAATTTCAATATTTGATTGTGTAAATAGACTTACCGGATCAGAATGAGAGAGATACAATGTGGTGTCGTCCGCAAAGGAAAGTATATCACTGGAACAAGAGTTCGCAATATCATTTACATAAAGTAAATATAGTAAGGGCCCGAGTATCGAACCCTGCGGTACGCCGCATGTGATATCAACTAATGAGGATTTATAATTTTCAAATTCTACATATTGCTTGCGGTCCGTTAAATAATCCTGAAACCATTTGTTCACTATTCCACGCATTCCCAGAGAATTTAGTTTGTATAGAAGGATATCATGATTTATGACGTCAAAAGCTTTTGACAGATCACAAAAAAATTGCTAAAGTGTATTCAGGTATTGCTTTATTATTTACATCCGCGCAGTGTTTAAGAAAATGAATTATCGGTTGAATGGTAGAGTGATGTGGCCTGAAGCCATATTGATGCTTGAATAAAATGTTCTGTGATATTAAGTAATCCATTACATTTTTGAACATTACTTTTTCTAAAAGTTTTGAGAATGCAGGTAACAGGCTTATCGGTCGGTAATTTTTTAGTAGTTGGTTATTTGAGGACTTGTAGATTGGAATTACTTTGGCTATCTTTAGTTCTTTCGGTACAATACCATTTTTCAAAGAAATATTTATTATATGAGTAACAGGGACAATGATTTGTTCTATAGTATCTTTAAGCAATTTAGTGGATATGTTATCGTGTCCACAGCTGGATTTACTCTTAAGAGACATAGCAAAACTCATAATGTCATGATCTGTTACGGGTGTTAGGAACATAATTTGAGAGATATTATCCTGCAAATAATCTTTGAAGTGATGATGCGCGTTCGGTACATTTTGACCAGTAAGTACTCCAATTTGAGAAAAATAACTGTTGAAAGCATATGCAATATTTGCTTTGCTAGTTTCCTCAATGTTATTTAATAAGAACGATTGAGGGAAAGGGTCTTTTTTATTTCGCTTACCCATTACCTCGTTTAAAACACTCCAGGTTCCTCTCATGTTTGATTCATGCAATCTAATAATTGAAGAGTAATAAGTCACTTTTAGCTGACGTTTACATCGAGAGTATATCTTGTTGTATGTGTTGAATCTTTCTATATTTGTCTTAGTCGGCTTATGAGCTTTAAGTCGAATTAATTTGGATTTCATGCGTGAGGATACCAGGAACCCGCTTGTAACCCATGGTTCGTGCTTCATAAATTTGTTTTTGATTCTTCGAGTTTTTACAGGAAAACATTTCTCAAATGCTGCCAAGTACATGTTTATGAATGTTTCGTATGCAAGGTTCGGACAATCAATATCAGTAATATTGTCGAACGACATATTTTGGAGTAATTGCTTAAATTTGTCGATACTGTTTTGATTAAAGGATCTATAAGTACCTAGTTGCGGTGATTCTCCCTCAGCATGTTCCTTATCCTTGAAAACCAAAAAAGTTGCAAAGTGGTCGGCGACATCAGTTAAGATTATACCGGCCAAACGAGGTTTTAATATGTTGGTGTACATATGGTCAATTAGAGTGGCACTGGACTCCGTGACACGAGTTGGCTTCAAAATTAGAGGCAGAAAACCAGTAGTTAAAAAAAGTCCATTTAAGTAGGTGGAGGTATGAGAATGATTCTGGTATTTAATTAAATCTATGTTCATATCGCCCATGATGATGGCTTTTCTATTCATTGTGTTTATTTCTTCAAGCACATCAATCATAGTCGTGGAAAATATTTCCATATCTGCATGAGGAAATGAGTTTGGACGGTAAACCACACCAACTATTATTTTGGTGCCTTTTAATTTTGTTTCGACAAAGACGGATTCAAAGATGTTGGGAATGAAGACCGTAAGATCCTCGCGAACAGTGAACTGAATATTTTCATTAATGAAGAGCGCCACACCACCTCGGCTATCCATACCAGTCGGCCTGGACCGATACACCAAATTGTGGTATCCAGGTAAAGCTAAGCGCGGGTCTCGGTCGCACTGGTAGGCTTCGCTAACACCTATGAAGTCGAACAAAAAATTATTTGAGCACGTTTCGGTCAAAAGATATTTCAAGTTTTCCCAGTTGTTCGATAGGCCCCTACAATTAATATGAAAACAGCTCAAGCCATAGTTCTCACCAACGGTTTTCAGGGCATCCCTTGGTTCATAATAGTCACAAGTTAAATCAAGGTTTGAGAAAAACGTGCTCTCAGTATATTCTTCAGTTTCGTCATTTGACTCATTTAGCAAATTCATCAAGTTAAGGGTTTCGTCCATCCTGGTCTGATCAAAAACATTTTTATGTGACAACATCACCTCTTTTGGTATCTGATTCCACGCGTATAATGTGTAATAGAGCCATACCAATTATTGTTGAACACAAAATATAACATAAAATTTTAATTAGGAATATATTCACACAAGTAACATTGTAGCGAATTTTCAGATGTTGGAGTGTAATGAAACATATTTTAGCAATGAAAATGAACATAAACAACACATATTTAAACACAATAGACACACCACACATAGTTTGCGGTTGTGACACGAGAGCTTCTGATGTCTACCACAATAAATCAAATAAAATTTTCATCATATAATGAAAATAGCATACTTGAATATAGAAATGAACATAGAAAACACCACACATGAAAAATAGAAGAAAAAAAAAAAAAAAAAAAAAACCACACATGGCGAGAGTGATACGAGAGCTTTGGAAGTTTACTACTTTGAATCAAACAGAAGTTCCGTCATAATGATATCGGCACACATATATGCTTATGTAATTGTGCATTAGACTCAAACTAGAGTATATATTGTACAATGTTGATAAGGCATATCAAGTATGGTGAGTCAGGTTCCCAGACTATGTTAATTCACGCAGGTTGCCTCGGACTTCCATCAGCGCTTTGCCCTGGAGGTTTTCTCCTTTCCATTCAGAATTGTCGGTGACATGAGGATGTTTGAGAGACAAGCCAATTCCAAAAAGTCGATCGGAAGGGCTAGCTTCTCCCATCTCAGTGTCGCCAGTAGCCAACAATGCAGATTTCAAGTGGTCGTTTTGGCTGAATTTGGCAGTGAGCACAGTTTGGAGGATATCAGGCGCTGATCGTTCCCACGACTCCTCATTGAAGTTCTTGAGGCGCTTTACTTTAGATTTGATGGCTTTCGGGTCTGTCAGTTTGAGGACATCATGGGCAACAGATATCGCTGCAAACATTTCTGCTTTCTTGTATGCGATGTACTGTTCCGCGTTGCAGTACGTCCTGTCATCGACCTGGATCTCGCAAGGGTGGAAGTTGGAGAAGGGACTTTTTCCAGTGAAGAATACCGTCACTTTTTCGTCTTGTTTTGTATGCTCAGGATTTTCAACACGCTGTCGTAGATAGTATGGTATGAGGTCAACTGTCTCGTGAGTGAACGTTTGATTGTTCAGGATGAGCTTGTCAGTCTTCATGAATGCAGATACAGACTTTCCAGGATTGGCTGGGTCCCCTTCATAGGCAGCAGTAAGGTATGGCCACAGCAGGTTTCGGCGCCTTTGGATCTCTGCGGGGTGGTCTTCTTTTAAGATGATTCCTGTGCCAGCCAGGTTGCGGCGACTGTTCCAAACTGCCTGTCGATCAGCATATCGAAGAAACTTGACAACCACAGGCCTTGAGGCACCCTTCGTCGTTGGACCGTATCTGTGACATCCTATGATTTCTAGGTTGTCTTTAGTTTTCATTTTGTGTAGAATTTGTCGAATTTCCTGTTCGATGTTTTCCTTTGTTTTCTCTTGTATCCCTTCAAACTTGAGGTTGTTTCTTCTGCTGTACGATTCGACGTAGAGTGTTCTCTCCTGTAGTTGTTTTAGTTCATCTTTCAGTGAGTTGTGTTGTTCGGATACGTCAGATTGGATGCTGGCAGCAAGTTCCTGTGTTTCCAATGCAATCTCTTTCGCTTCTTTGGCTTCCCTGACTGCACCTTCCATTTTCCGTGACAGGTCAGAAATAATCTCTTTAATTGGGACCAGCTCTTCTTTCAGCACTGAGCGAATGGAAGCAACTAAGTCTTCCTGAGATTTCGCCAAGCGAGTAGCCATAATGACTTGCAGGAGACTTAACTTCAACACGAATAGAAGTTATACCGTTCAGTTGGTGCCCAGTGATGTAACATAAGTTTCTATCAGCACAATTGCTTGTGTGGAGCTTGTTTTCAGTGGGATTGAATTCAGTCATGCGTGACGAAAAAAATTGCCAATAGCTTCGTTCACTTAGATTTTTGAGTCACTGGACCATGTCGACACAAAAAACAGGTGGGCGATATTAGGGGTGTAATATGGTTAAGTATCAATTTTACCCTTTTTGGTCAGTCTCAAGTAAGTTTTGTATACTTTCACCATATCCACAATTGTGCGCGAGTCTCCTTGTGCTGTTACATTGATCAACTGGAACTTTAGGTCAACATTTCAACCATTTGAAAGCTCAGCAGTGTCACAGAGCGTATGAGGTCTACAGCGCCATTGTTTGAGTTACCAAACAATAGAGGAACAAGATATTAGCCATTTTGTCCTTTGACCTTGAAAATGAGGTCAAATGTCGAATTCACGGTCATGGCACTATTCAGCATATATCATTTTCTATATGTTCACAATTGATTCCTAAGCGGTAAAATCGATAATAACGGAAATATTAGTCATTTTGTCCTGTGCCCTTGAAATTTAGGTCAAAGGTCAAATTAAAGGTCATGAGAATGTATATAATTTCCTATATGTTCATAATTGATTCCTAAGCTGTAAAGTCGATCAGAAGAGAGATATTAGCCACTTTGTCCTGTGACCTTGAAAATTCGGTCAAAGGTCAAATTCAAGGTCATGACAATATTCAGAATATATCATTTTCTATATGTTCACAATTCATCCCTAAGCTGTAGAGTCGATAATAAGCGAGATATTAGCCATTTTGTGGTCTTGACGTTGAAAATGAGATCAGAGGTCGAATTCAAGGTCATGAGAATATTCAGCATATATCATTCCCTTTCCACTTTGTCCTGTGACCTTGATAATTCGGTCAAAGGTCAAACTCAAGGTCATGACAATATTCAGAATATAACATTTTCTATATGTTCACAATTCATTCCTAAGCTGTAGAGTCGATAATAAGCGAGATATTAGCCATTTTGTGGTCTTGACCTTGAAAATGAGATCAGAGGTCAAATTCAAGGTCATGAGAATATTCAGCATATATCATTTCCTATATGTCCACAATTCATTCCTAAGCAGTAAAGTCGATAACAAGCAAGATATTAGCCATTTTGTCCTGTGACCTTGAAAATGAGGTCAAATGTCGAATTCACGGTCATGGCACTATTCAGCATATATCATTTTCTATATGTTCACAATTGATTCCTAAGCGGTCAAATCGATAATAAGGGAAATTTTAGTCATTTTGTCCTGTGCCCTTGAAATTTAGGTCAAAAGTCAAATTAAAGGTCATGAGAATGTATATAATTTCCTATATGTTCATAATTGATTCCTAAGCTGTAAAGTCGATCAGAAGAGAGATATTAGCCACTTTGTCCTGTGACCTTGAAAATTCGGTCAAAGGTCAAATTCAAGGTCATGACAATATTCAGGATATATCACTTTCTATATGTTCACAATTCATCCCTAAGCTGTAGAGTCGATAATAAGCGAGATATTAGCCATTTTGTGGTCTTGACGTTGAAAATGAGATCAGAGGTCGAATTCAAGGTCATGAGAATATTCAGCATATATCATTCCCTTTCCACGTTGTCCTGTGACCTTGATAATTCGGTCAAAGGTCAAACTCAAGGTCATGACAATATTCAGAATATAACATTTTCTATATGTTCACAATTCATTCCTAAGCTGTAGAGTCGATAATAAGCGAGATATTAGCCATTTTGTGGTCTTGACCTTGAAAATGAGATCAGAGGTCAAATTCAAGGTCATGAGAATATTCAGCATATATCATTTCCTATATGTCCACAATTCATTCCTAAGCAGTAAAGTCGATAACAAGCAAGATATTAGCCATTTTGTCCTGTGACCTTGAAAATGAGGTCAAAGGTCAAATTCAAGATCATGACAAAATTCTGCATATATCATTTCCTATATGTTCATAATTGATTCCTAAGCTGTAAAGTCGATAACAAGCAAGATATAAGCCATTTTGTCCTGTGACCTTGAAAATGAGGCCAAAGGTCAAATTCAAGGTCATCAGAATATTCAGCATATATCATTTCCTATATGTCCACAATTGATTCCTAAGCTGTAAAGTCGATAAAAAGCGAGATATAAGCCATTTTGTGCTCTGACCTTGAAACTGAGGTCAGAGATCAAATTCAAGGTCACGAGAGTATTCAGCATATATCATTTCCTATATGTCCACAATTGATTCCTAGCTGTAAAGTCGATAATAAGTGAGATATAAGCCATTTTGTGCTCTGACCCCGGAACTGAGGTCAGAGGTCAAATTCAAGGTCACGAGAATATTCAGCATATATCATTTCCTATATGTCCACAATTGATTCCTAAACTCTAATCTCAATATTAAGTGAGATATTAGACATAACGTGTCCCATTATAAAGCATAGGAGAATTTAACATGGGGAAGTCCCATTTGGGGATATTAAGTACGTGTATGTAATATTAAGTATGCGTATTTAATATTATATCTGCGTAATTAACATTATGTCATGTATTTAATATTAAGTACGCGTATTTAAACATCAAGTACGCGTATTTAATAACAAGTAAGTGTATTACATCTGTCTGGAAAATATCGTAAATAAATGAAAACTAAAGAATAAAACTATGGCACATATCAGCCACCGTAGATACAAACCCCATTTATAAATAAATTATAAATCCGATACAAACCCCATGGAATAGACATATGACAAGTACATAAGTACCTAATCACAAGCCAATACTTGTCCCCTTGAATAAAGAAGCTGTATTTAACAAAACTATCAAGTTTGAGAACTGGGATGTTAGCATATCAAGGCCTATTCACGGAGTCTCAGATACTTCTTCTAAACCACAAACAGATCCCATCTCGAATCCTGATAACCGGCATCCACCATATTATACACTTTTCTTATTCATTCATTACATTTGAGAAAATAATATGAACGTCATTTTTCAGCTAAAACACTGATCACGCTTATTGACAGCACCCCATAATGTACTTACATGCATGGTGGACTACAACAGACATCAAATATCGACAAGTTGTTGACGGACACTAACTGTCTCGTAAATGTCTTGCTGGTTTAGACAGAATGAGACAAGGCAAGTTCATTGTATTCTGTAAAATAAAAGTTTATTTTTTTTCAAAACATTACAAAAGAGTGCAATACATAAAAACCTTCAACAAAGCATTGAAATTATTCAGAAAATAAACATAGCTAACTTTATAATACATACAGGCACATCACTTCTCGGTAAAAGCAATAGCATGGGACAGTTATTTGGTTTGATAGATCGTACCCTATCATATGATGGTAATATTCATATAGCTGTTTCAGTGCACACCAGCGGCCACGTTTTTTTGTAGACATTGAGGATAATTGTTGTGTACACAAAAGCGGTCGTCATGAGAATATTATTACAGTTAAGCGCAGATATTCATACAAAATATATTTATATCGTTTTCCTCTGTTCTTTCAGATACCGATAGTCGATAATTCCTTGCAGTACTAGCGGTATATTCGTACGTGTATATAACAAATAAATATATTAAAATCAGACCTACGATTGACAAAAAACTATTAACCAGTAATCAGATTCCTGTACATGTAATACATTGAAATAATTCGTTGGAAGCTTAACACTAAATTTAGCCACGCACTTCACAATACAATTTCTATGGCACATACATATAGATATTTTAAGTAGTACGACAAACAGTTTTATCTGTATGTTTGGACAACACCAATGCTATGCATTTAGTAAATATGAGTATTATAATATGTTAACGTCGTACAGGAAACACGAAATACAGGGTGATATCTGAATTTTTACAGGGTACAATAACACGATGATATCACATCACGAAAGGGCAATAACTACACCCAAGTAATGCTCTGCATGGTTCATTGTAGACATGTTATATACCAGTAGAATGAACATATAATATTGTGTTTGTAAGACGTAAACAATGCTTCGTCACAAGTGTGAATATCTTCAGTTGACACACATTGTATCGTTAGCTTTCACAATATTTTTAAAAAGGTAAAATATTTAGTTCCATGTCCACTCACCATACGGCAGTACAATCGCCGGAAACAGACAAGAGGAAGTAGAAACTCAGCTTTCTGGGTAAAATGCTTTCAATCTTAGAGTTAGTAAACTCAAATACATGTAATACAACGTGGAATCGTTTACCATGTAAAGTATAAAGGCCATTCAAGGTATGTATGTACCTATGTATTTACAAATACACATAAAATTCGAATATATTTACAGGACACATTTTACACGAAATTTTCCCACTTTCCATAACAAAGATCAGGACTTAACTACTAACACTATACAACGACTGAGGTCCATATTTCTGATAATATTAAAACACATCACATGCCTGAAACTTCAGGGTAATATCCATAACAATGTCTGAATCGGATTATTGAAAAATAGCATTGAATATTATAATAGTGCATAATTAGCAATGTATATTGTAAAATCAGATCAACTTTCATATTCCACCTGCGAAGAAGTCCAAATTTCAACACTTGAACAATCCTATACGTGGTAATTGAAACATGTGCTTAAAACTGTTTTTGATTGAAGGTCAGAGAGAGAGAGGTAAATTATAAAATATAAATTTCTTTGGATAATACACATAAATGTACAGTCAGTATCTAAATCTGAACTACGACACAACACGTTGAAAGTTGACACCCCGCTATCATATACAAGAACAATCGAATCCAAGCCCTATACCAGTCCTGAAAGCTCAACAATGCCCCTACAATTCCTGGATGGCATCTTATTCCTTGTGTGTTGGGGCGGGGGAGGCGGGAGGCGGGGGCGGCACTCTATTCATGTTATTCTGATAATTTTGAAGTATTAGTTTTTCCGGGACTTTCAAGTCATTGGTCAGATCATCAGAGTACTTGATAAATTGTTTGGTAGAACAAACCCATGTATACCCCTGTACCGGAATCCATCGTACTGGCCCAAAGTAAGGTTAATGCTTTGAAACATCGCTTTTAGGTTTTAAACATGGTTAAATCCATTCATAATTCAAGTTTTAGTTCATGTGCAACGGCTTAATATTTCACGATGTGCACGCTTTTCTACCCAACTAAACTAATTACGTGTTAGGCCTATACGTTTTTTTTTTACAAATCTCTGAACACAACTTGTACACAAAACAGCACAACTAGTCACATGGACTCTAGAAGCGAAATCCCTAATCATGCTAATTGATGCGCACAACCTCGACGTTGTTTGAAAAATATGTACAATAAATGAGGGATACCAATGATTGATTCAATGCCAATAGAAACCTCCTTATTCAGCAGAAAAAACTTCAGCACGGCCCAAAGATTGTCATCCATGGTACGCCTCAGAAAATCTCGAGTTAGTTGGTGGAGTCACTATGACACATGGGGAGAAAAAAGTGGGTGGGGCTGTTCGGTGATTGGCTGGCTTGTAAGGGGGAAGGGAAAGTGGGCGGGGCTTATACCCGCGTGCCTTGGATCAGGAATACGATCCCGGTGATCAGCGCGATTCCAAAGCCAGCACATGCCAACCACATGCCCCAGATGAGCTTAGGGGCTCTGTCCAAACCGTAGCCATTTTCATCATGGCCCTTGACACCGAACACCACGACTGCTACGCCAATCAGCGTTGCTGAAAAATACGCACATGAACCAATCAACACACTTGTTACATTTTCTACCCGATCTAGTTTGTGGTTCATTTATAGGAAAATAGAACGTCAATCACTTTCGCTGATACGTACGAAAAATCAGCCAATATGAGCCTTTTTACACATATTTATTATGACCATGTTTTATATTCATAAGTAGAGATTTTCATGTCTCTAGGAACGAAAACGTGTCTTTTATACATATATTTATCATGATAAGATTTGTGAATGTTTTTTTTTTCATGTCTCTACGAATGAAAACGCGTTCTCTATACCATGTACTGTATATGCAGAGATTTCAATGCCTAGTCGTTTACCTGCAATGAGCATGAGTGCCCCCGCGGCCACCATGGCCTTGCCATAGGACTTCTCACTGCAACAGGAGACGATGAAGATGGTGAGCATCGCCACCCCCATGAGGGCGACACCACCCGCGTACAACCACTGGGAGGCTTGGAACCAATCTGTCAAACAGAACAAATGTGACGCACTGGTAACAGTTAACAGTCAAGTATATATAACATAGCACCAAGGGTACTGTAGCTTACCGGCAATCATGAGAAATGCAGAGTACTGATTTTCCAACATATAAATTGTTACACTGATCTTAAACTCTATTGTCAAAACATGTTCGTAAATGTTGCAGGAAGCACATTTTTTGTATGGACTATACTACGAAATCAAACCACACATCACAAAGGTACATAAGGAGAATCTTATACATGATTTTGAGAAAAACTGTCTGAATAGATTTAGAAAAAATGGTCATCAAAGACAAAATTCATTGTTTCTTCGACAAAAAAAGGTCTTTTTGACCTTCCAAGGTCAATGAAGGTCAAATTCAAGTTCATCACTCAAACCGCAATATATGATTTGCCATTTGAATGTGCCAGTACTTAGGCTCTATCTTCAAGTGTTCTATGAGTTTACTCCGAACAGCTCCCATTATGAAGAAGAAATTGGGTGAAATTTTCCAAGTCCAAAAAAATTTTCAATGGCCAAATAATTTTTTCTTTTTGCTGGAATTGGTTCAAAACGAATAGTGACTGGATTTGGGACAAAAAAAACTTTTTTTCGCTGACCCGTCAAAAAATCAAAATGGCCGCCACACGCAGACCGGCGATTCAAGGGCAACGAAACTTATACGCATCATAGAGGTACATGAGGGGAATGTTTTAGAACGTACAATTCAAAACTGATCAGACAGTTTTTGAGAAAATGGCCATCAAAGTCCAAAATTGGCCATTTTTTTCCGGCAAAAATGGCCGCCAAATCGGCAAAAAGGAATGAATAAAAAAATTTAAAAAAAAACGTCTCAGGCTATTAGCCCAAGGAATGATTTGGTAAATTTTAAGAAAAATTCATCAAGGCAAAAAAAAGTTATTTGCCGGACGGACGACAGACGACGGACGCAAAACCACGACAATAGCTTATCGGCCTATATGGGCCGTTAAGCTAAAAATAGCGATGAAAATGGAAACTAATATTCTGATATATTCTAATGCTACTTCGAGCAGCATAATTATTCATTATCCCATGAAATAATGAACAAATGGATTTATCGTTCGCCCGATAGAACCCAAACCAACCAGGTTTGTCGCTGGACTCGATGTCGTCGACGTCATGGTAGTACCATGAGCACTTGCACCTTCCCCAGAGGCCGTAGGTACTGCCACCCGCCCAGAATGTGTCCTCGACCCAGTACGGGACGAGAAGGGCTACCACGTTCACGGCCAGGGAGAAGAAGAGCAGGAAGGAGCCTGTCCCGATTACGATCGCCATCTTGGATTACGTATGTGTGTCTGTCTGTCGTACAATGCGATACGTGTGGAGATATCAATTGAGATGGTAGGCCGATATCGTAGATAACCTGTGGCGAGAGAGCGAATTTAGAAAAATATATTTCTATGAAAGCAAAATGTGACCAATCGTGAATGCACATGATTAGAAACTGTTCTTATTTTATCCATGTGTTATCAATGACCCCTGATACATGATGTAGCGAAACAGATCGTTCGGACATGCACCTAAATATTTCGTACGCAAATAGATGCATTTGTGTAGCTTGTAAAGGATTGATACAGTGGATTCGCTATCACATACTTACTGTATCTACATTTTCTATTTCATTGTATATGTATAGGCAGAAATACATAACGAGAGATCTCTCCTTATGTATTTCTGGTATCAGGGCTGGTAAATATTTTATTTCTAAATCCTATATAATAAACACGTACATGTACATGTACATGTATTTGTACACGTGTGTTTTAGATATACGTGTCGAGAAAGCGAACCCACAGGTAGATATTCTGGTACACACGTGAGAGTTATGTGTTCATATACTAGTACTGGTTTGTTTGTTTACAGTGGTCAGTTCTAGTCGTTTGTGGATGTCCGGAAATCTGTACGGAAGAAAAACAAAAAGCAGACGGCCTTTGAACAACGCAGCTTTGCCGTCAAAATCTGAGGTACCCGACCCCACCGAAGATTAACTTACAACAATGTATCTTGGCATCCTTACACTAAACGTGTGCACTCACTCACTAAAC
This sequence comes from Terebella lapidaria, assembly GCA_949152475.1. Taxonomy (NCBI): domain Eukaryota; kingdom Metazoa; phylum Annelida; class Polychaeta; order Terebellida; family Terebellidae; genus Terebella; species Terebella lapidaria. The sequence continues at coordinate 2,613,190 of OX424569.1, forward strand.
ATGTAGCAACAGTGGGACCTAGAACACACATAGCACACATGTTTCAATGGCCTTCAAATAACAGCAAACGAGAATAGCGGACAGAAGCGGGAAGATACGAGATCTCGTCTATTGTTTTTTTTTTCCCCCAAGCTCAGAAATAGAAAGCTGCTCATCACCACTCGGTATTTAGAATGAAAAATCCTGCCTGGATGTCTAAATATAACAGTGATCTACTCGCCCGAAAAACAGTCGGCTCTTCTACGCCCGGTTTCCTGCTTTGTGCAAATAAAATCCAATTTATGATACCGGCAAAGATGCTGAATATCTGCAGATGTATTTGTTCTCGAGAAAAAAGAGTTTTCTGCAAAATTTTCATTCTGGTATAGCCTACTGAATTCAAGCAGAGAGGAAATGCTCATGCGATTTCTGACAAATTATTCTACTTTTGTGAAAACCACCAAAAACACCATAATCATCACATCCGCGTGCCAATTTGGCTTTTTTCCCCCCTGACACATTTATTCGGTAGTCACCAGTTACATGTACATTTATAGACAAAGGAGTGAAAGCTGCATATATGGTGATTGTCCAGTTTAAGTGCAGATGTCCTCAAACGAGCCACTGACAAATCTCGGGCGTCTGTCTGCAATTTGGCACCACAAAATCAGGGATGAAACGGAAAAGAGTACAGCGTCAATATACTAAAGCAATACACGTATATATTTCCTCTCCATCAGCCACCATAGAGCTCAGAAACCTTTCTATTTATACCACTCGGTCTCAAGTACCTATTACAGCCATAGGATCGAGGAGGAAGCGAGGAACACCGTGACAGTCTCCAGAATGGCCTGGGACGCCAACAAACAATCGATTTCTTCAAAACACCGTCCTCCTCCGTTGAATCTTAGCTAAAATCGATAGGCTTCCCTCCCCACTCCTCCCGCTATCTGCACTACATACACCAGGGGACGAGGACCTAAGCTGAATTATTTATAACAACTTCTGCATCACGACCTAACGGACTTCTTTAGTTACGTTATTTTTTCTCCTCATGCCTCACTCTATTTAATGCCCCTTATAGCTGGTATTTGTACTCCCGCGTGAATATCACATACATCATAATTATCATGATTATGCTGGGCGGATTTAACAAATGCCAGTAGGTTGTTTTGTATTATTCGTATTGAGGTGAATGAACTTGAATTGTGTATCCTGTGGGCCAGATTTAAAAGAAGACCGGTCATGCAGTGATACGAATGTGAAGCAAAGCTTAGCATTGTAAAACGAGCAACGGTTGAGAAGGGACAGGAACACCCCCATATATATGTTAATAAACATCCTGGATATATCGTTAAGAATACTAGATTTGTGTACTTATGTTAATGTCTTGTATGATCTCTTGAAACATGAATGTGCATGTTTGCACGTATATTTTCAGGAAAAATGTGACCAGAATGATTTCAATAAGCAATTATAATGTTGCATGTAAGCACTGTTAACGAGGCGTATCCATGAGGCGTATAATGAGAAGCATTTAAATAACTTATCAAATCCCAGTTATAGCATCATACATGTATCTACACGTACTATCTACTTACCAACAAATTACAGATAAGCAGTGGGATAATTAAATTTGCGTGAATAAATAGTTTGGCAATGATTAAACACCAGGAGCGGTGGTAATGTATATGTGAATGCAGAGATGGAATTCTTTTTCGGTATTAGCAGCCAGTTATATAATATTCACATATATGTAGGGTTCATTACAATCGGTGCCATCCATTTTTTCGCACGAACACGAGCGTGCTTTTTACGTGAATCATGTTCAAAATGAAACCACAAAACGTAGCCGTAGGAGTGAATACTTTCCAATTTTCGGTACTTTCTCTTTGTTCACACATACTTGAAATGTACAGTCAATATACATTATGTTTCTGTGGTTAGCACGGGTTCGCTGAGTATGATAAGTGGGGGTTTAATTGACTATGCACTTAAAACCTACACGTGCCTTCCATATATGGAAGTATACGCCTCACCCTGATAATAGTAGAGAAAAAGTAGCCAATCATTATGCATTCTCATCATTACATACATATACATGGATAAACGTTATGCTTTTGGAGAGTACATGTATATAATCTTATGGGTTTATGATACATTTAAATAGCATGAATCTTTACACATACGTGTATATACATTCAAGAAAAGTTTATATGTAGTAAGTTATTAGTAACATCAGTATACTTTGGAGAGTATAAAAAATGCACTGGCACAAGATAATTGTAAGAGTAACACATAACATAAAACAGTAAAAACAATAAAAATTCAATGAGCGACATTGAACAAATTTTGTTGGATTATTTAAGTTTGCTTCTGACTAAAAGTTCTTTAAGATTTTGATGCTTCTTGTAAGCTGTTGCTATTTTAATATCACCATCAGTATTTTTGTTGAGTTGTTTCATATGCTTTTTGACAATTTGGGCCGAAAGAGCACCTGTTTTTGAGAAGGGTACTATATACACCAGGTCGAATTTATTTTTACTTTTGTTCAAAGGGTCATACTTTGTAAATTTTTGAACGTTGAGGCCATGAGGTTCGAAAGTGCCTAAAGTATCAATCCAACAATATTCCCTTTCAAGTCGCCATTGTTTGTTTAAAAGTTCATCACCAAGATCGGAAACCTGTTCAATTGGTAAAAGAGAAAAACAATCGATGGAAAATTCAGTTTTGCTGTGAAATTTAGATAGATGACTGTATAATGCATTTTCCTCATTGCAGCTAGTTATTGCAGCACGGTGACGATTGTTTCTGAATTTGAGTGATTTACCGGTTTCACATACATATTGTTTTTCGCAAAGCTTACAAGTGTATAGATAAATTATATTTTCTGAGTTGCAATCCAAAGCTGAGTTGATTGAGTAGGTTTGTTCAAAAACTGATCCTGAGAAATTTTGACAATTTGGAACTAAATGACATGTTTGACATTGTCTAGAATTACAGGTTTTGAGCCAGATGAGCTGGAAGTGGGCAATTGAAAATCAGCACATAGTCTTTCCTCACTGTTTAGAATTCTCAGTGTTTCATTCTTTATTTTGCGAAGCCAACGTTTTGAATAGTTACGTTTCGAAAGTGCCTTGAATAATGTTTGGCAAGCTGATTCAACATCATCTGTATATGAGCAAATTTGGAAAAATCGAAAAACTTGGGACTTGATTAGTCCTTTATAAGTGTGCTTTGGATGAAAAGAGAGCTTATGCAGCAACTGATGAGTATCCGTTGGTTTGAAGAAAACTTTTGCTTCTAATGTGTTTTCTTTGCTCCTGAACAAAGTAGTATCCAGAAAATTAACTGAATCAGTACTAATTTCAGCTTTGAACTTGATTGATGCCCTATGAGAATTGAATATTTCGAGAAACTGATTAAATTTGGGAATGCCGTGTGGCCAAATGAGGAAAATGTCATCTAAATACCTATAATAGCAATCTGGTTGGAATGGACACTTTTGTAATGCTTGCTTTTCAAATTCAGCCATGTAAATATCTGCATAATGAGGTGCATATTTCTGACCCATGGCTGTACCTGAAACTTGTAGGAATGTCTTACCATCAAATTCAAAGTCATTACATTTAAGTGAAATTTCCAATAATTCTATTATACCTTTGAATAGTTCATTGTTTTTCAGAGTCGGGAATGCATTTTTAATTGCTTGGATACCTTCTTCATGATTTATATTAGTATACATACTTTCAACATCTAAAGTGATTAGTAAAGAATTTGGATCTAGTTCAAGCCCTCTAACTTTATCTAAAAAGTCATATGTGTTTTTTATGTACGTATAGTTTCAACAAATAGGTGAGACAGGACAAATCCATGACACGTCCACGTTATTACCGTGGTCTACTCTGGTCCGTGATCTGAAGAGGAACGCCGCTACATGTACATCCCTGACTCATAATAACCCCAGCAAGGACATTAACCCACAACGGAGGTAGATACGTGTAATGCGGTAGCGCACCTGTCATTTACCGTCTATACATGTATGCATACCCAACAGTTAAAACACACATACATGTAACCCCTCGCCATACTGATGATACTGCATACACGTACATCAGCTATTTTCTGACTCGTTCACACTATTGTTTGCGGATATTTTTGCGATGCTAAATGGTATCGTTAATCTCAGACTTCTATCGCGAAAATTGAAAAAAGTTGGCAAACTACACCAAAAAGCAGAGGAGTACATGTAATACGCCCCACTATAATAGGTGTACACATGTTATACAGCCACCAACGTAATCTTGATCTACCTATCCGCAAGGAATGCGATATCTTACTAAACATGGCAGCCCGAGAGTTCAGGCCAAACAAAAATGAACTTTATGAATAATTAATTGATGCACGTCCTAATAACTACACGTATACGTATTCAAACTGAAAACACACACACCAAAACGTACGTTCAAAGTTTTTTTTTCGTGTATGTTCAGTATTAGCGTACCCAATTATCATGTAATTTTATACTAATTTTACATGTATACATGCATGTAATGTAATATCCTGCCCCCAGTTGCATATTCCACCCTCCACCCCGCCCCCATCAGCAAAATCCGCACCCTCGCGACCCATTTATTATCGATTACACTTCCTATAGCCAGCAGCATGCGCAGACATCCATTGACAGGTGTCCCCGTCTCTCGATAACTCTATAAAGAACCAGCTGCCAACGGTTACAACGCTGAGGTAGTAACACTCGGCAGGTATCCAGCAAGTCTCCCCAGGCTACACAGAGAGAACTGTGGATATATGCGGGGGTAAAAACCTCGTGGAGAGAGCCCGCGATGTATGCATGGCGTGGTGTGTGAGCCGCTAGTAAATCATTAGCCCGCTTAGTACATACGGCAGGCAGTACAAAATACCGGAGCGTTGATGAGATAATGGTAGAAAAAAACAAATTACCAAGTATTTTTCATACTTGCTTAGCGATGGGGTATGCCTACATATATGTTTTGTTTCGCTGTGTGTGTGTATTGGTCTCTCTGAGTCATGTCAGGGTTTTAGCGGAATGGTCTGTATTGTGTGTTTTGGAGCGTTTGGTTGGTATGTGCTTGGAAAAAACCCCATCTGGAGTAAACTGCCAAGCAACGATCATATGGCAGAATTAATTATCTAAATATAACGCTGTTCAAACAATGGCCCATTTTCGTATTTTGTCAGTCATAATAGAAAAGGCAATACTATTTGCATTAATTGACTGTGTGCTGTTGCCCCTACACTCTGAGCCAAGAAAAAAGAGGAAATTTCTACCCTCCAATTTGTTAAAGGGTGAGAGAAAATGAGAAAATAAACTTAACCATGAATTGGGTACACTAGTTTTTGTCTATATTAAATCAGATTATTTCAAACATTTCACATGTGCATTAACGGCAAATTGATTACTTTATAGAGTTCACTTCAACACCACACCAAAGTGAATTCTGCCAGTTATTTCTGTTATGGGGCGTGTGAAACCCAGTCTTTATTCCTTTCTGCAAATGTTATAGCTTTGGCCATGACCTTGAGAGATTAGTTCGGTTTCCAGTTTACTGACCTCAGGCCCCCAATAGATGCACTGAAACATATTTTTGTTCTCTGCGTTTTTTTTTCTGATCCTACAAATCACCGCTTTCCTTGGTGCTGTATTACTTTGGTGGCTTGCCCTCTTTGGCTTGCCCCTTTTAATACATCGTTACTGGAAATCGGCCACCAATAAAGACGGTGCCAATGAAATTCGTTGATAAGACTTTAATTCACCAATCAGATTAAGCAATGCAACAATACAGTCATAATAGTGCACTACAAGAAACGTTACAAACGTCTAACAAATTTACTTTGTATAACGAACAATTAAATTCCTTTGTTATGCACCTGGCCATCAATTTTGTTGATTCAAAACAACGATTCAAGTACACGCTACCGCCGCCCCGCCCTTGACCCCCCCCCCCCCCACCGACCCGCTGATATGCTTGCCTTTCAATTTCACAGGTATGGACAATAAATATCTGATGTCATGCATATTCATTAGTAATACCTACACCAGTACTACTGCACCTAACTGTACGAGAGTACGGGAGAAATTTGCCCAGTAATTGTTCCCTTTGAAGCTTTTACACAATAACACCATGTACAGTACGCTAATTAAATGAAGACCATACATGGACTGACAAGTTTTCTATCACACAAGATGGACGTTTATATCTTTAACTTTAAGCACGTATTCACATGTGCGTTGAAACAACATTTATAGAAGAACACGCGTACAATTTTGATGATGCATAATATAATGCATAAATACACACTGCCATGATTTATTGACCAAATAACAGGATACGCCGACGCACTGTCATTCTTTTCATTGCGCCGTCAAGACGACAAACAGTTTTTGTATACATTTGTAATTAAGCTGGTGGACACAAGCCATCTTCATATTTGTGGGGAGCACGTTCATCTTTGAATAACGTCCATGCGCGGGTTATTCATCAAAGTCCAAATGTTTTGACAATGGGCATAATAGAAGCAGAGATCTCTGTGAATTGTGATGTCATTCAATGAATGGATGAGCTGTTGCGTAACATTTGCAGTAACATGTATATTTTTTTTCCGGGAGGTTTGGGATAGGGGAATTATGATATTTTCAGTATTATATATTTAGACAACGGTATTTAAAATACAAATCAAATGAAGGCTTGTCAATTATACACTATAAAAACTTCACTAGTTGTATTTGGACCACGTTGGCACGGTGCAAAAACAAATGTAAATATTCGTTGAATATAAATTTCAATCCAGAATAAATGATCGTCATATTAATTGTTTGCTAGGCTCAAGCAAAATTCTCTGTCACAAAACGCGAGTGGTTGAATTACGACAACATTTCAGAAAGCGGTCAGGCTAATTTTTATCGTATACATTGAGGGCGTGTGTGGTGAACGTTTTAGCTATGGCCAAACAGAACTATCCCGACACATTTTCAACACAGCATAAAACGTCAGGAGAGAAAGAGAGAGATACATAGCGTGGGCGAGAATTTAGCAAAAAGAAGAGCGATGAAGAACAACACTGATCTAATTTATCATATCTGTCTATGCCAAAAACAAGTTGAACGTCTATGAACAAAAATCTGGCATTACTTTCATCTGTAAACTTCCATTGCTTTGCAGTTTACGAGCCATACATGTACTTTACAATCTAAGGATGCTATATTCAGGTGTTGATGATACGGGGACCTATTCTTACAATGTAGTTTCTGTCTCATATGAAAATTGTTTTCTATTTGAGATGTGCAAGCACCGTTCACACGGGGCAAATGGGGTCAGACAGCACACATGTCCTTATCTTTTTAGAGGTGAGAGTGTAGTGTGTGACACAGTTATCTAGAGACAGTAAGTGTTTTATAGGGCGGGGGCGTTTGGGCGATGTACATGTACCATCAACATAGCCGAATTCAACAGTACTCTCTTACAACCTAGCTGTATAAAATTGTATACACATGTATGCTATTGAAGGTGATTAGTGTACCTTACAATCAGTAGGAAGCACTAACATTCCGATAGAAGTCATGTAAGTGATATACCGTAGCACGACATTGTCAAGCCACTGAAGTGCAAGTCCAACATTTATTACTAGGCTTTTGGTGAACAACGATTACAAAGCCATTACTGAAAGCCCCGTGATGAAAAGCGAAATGTTGGCAGTCGCTAGAAGCTATCTATTGGGACATGTTCGCTGTGTGATATCCTGTTGAGTGTATATTGTGTACCGTGACCTGATTTCTCTTTCCCCTCTCGAGAGTTGAGACCTACATCACAGGAGAGCAGACAATATATTCATCTGCTCACAAGCGACGCTTCACAAATCTTTCATTTGTGAATGGTTATAAGCTGTAATATCACAGCTGCTCAAAACATCAGATGCATAATACCAATAGCAACATCTATAACCACACGTACACGTATGCACGTGTTTAATTAAGCGTGATAAAAGGTTCTGCAACAACGTACTCATAACGACAATGCATCTATTGCGTACAACGGTCAATACCGCGCGCGATAAGGGATTTATTAGCGACTTGACCCGGTGACAAGTATACAAAACACGACTAAAAGAGCACCTCGTCACTTATAACGAATGTTCCGATGTCGGTACTTGCCTGGAAAAACGGTAGATGTATGGAGAGTAAAAACGTCTGTTTACAAATCCTCAGCAAACAAGGGCCGCGCCTCTCCTGAGCTGGTCGATATGGCGGTATCCTTTTTCCCGTGTAAAAACACGCTGTGATGGCATTAAATGCAGCTGGATTCCGTAGATGACCAGCTTGCAAAATGGCAGTCCAAGAAGGCGTGGCAGTCGCACTGCGAAAAATAATCCAACTGGTTTTGAATTAAGAATGATGGTGAAGCGCCTGCGATAGCTAGCTGGCAATGGCCTGTTGTGTATCGTAGTTTGTACAGCGGTATGCAGTTTGTGGGCCCGCTTCGCTAGGTTGGTTATGCCTGTAGCTCTGCGGCGTATGAATACTTGTTTGTGTGACAAAGCGCGAACCTGGCTGGCGGGTATGCCTCCGCCTGTAACAAAAAGAGCGCTGCTTTACTTCGCTCCACTGGCGACCGATGAACCTTGCGTGGGCAAACCATACGCGTCACTGATGTTTGTTACAACATAAAACCTTTGAACCCTTTTAGTCATCAAGCCCTGTAAACAAACAAAAGACTACACGTGACAACTTTTCATGACAGCAAAATGCACCCAATTTGGATTGCCGGCCGTCTTTCAGAAAGAGCTTTCTTTTGGAAAACTCATCTGTCTACACAAAATTTTGAGCCTGTAACCGTCATAAATTATTTAAACAACTTCCACTGGAGCGTACATTATTGATGTCTTCACATTGTCAGACTCAGACACTGTACTTGCGTATTTGTTGAGATTCTCGATGTTTTCTTTCAAATAACAAACCCGAAATAATGTAATCATTTTCATATGAAAATTTACTAGCTCCAGGAAAAGTTTTCACTGTTTTCGCTTTAAAAATGTTATCGAAGAGGTAAACATCGCATTCAAATGACAGTGATAATGATAGTGATAATGAAAGTGATAATGATAATACTGTATTTTGCAAAAAAACACATTACGTAAATATAGTCCAATACAGGATACGGTCACGCAGGACAGAGAAGTTTAGACATGTAATTGGCCTGCCTTCTCCCACTGGACCAGTTGATTTACTTATACGTATTCAATTATTCAAACAGGTTTTTTTATTAATTTTTCATAGTTTCCCCATTAGTAATCTTCATCTTACAATGTACATGCACATACATGTACATATCTCACGCTTATCCAACAAATTATCATATTACATGTAGTTATCACCGAATATATAACCTAATAATAATGTACAATTTGCCTGGGTTATCGAAAATATGACATGATATCTTACGCCCATGACGAACTTGAATAAAAAAGATATAATAATATTCAGTATATACAATCATTATATATAATTATGAATCCATTCATAATACATGAACAAAATAGATAGTAACTTTCACGGTGCAGATTATATTCGATATTGTAATTTCGATAAAAAAAAAGTTAATATTTACAAGCGCAGTGTCTATGAAAACTCGGTGGGTTTTCTTCTGAAAAATCACTCATCTAGTGATGTTATAACATAAGTGTATTTATAACCGTGCGATACAAATGAATAATCGAATGCTCGTTTTTTTTTTTTTTTCAAACGAATAATTATCACACAACGGCAAAAAAGCCGTATAATAAGATGGGTTCACAGAAGGGTATCATCGTCTGGGTGCAAAGATAACGAAAAATTCCTCTCAGAGTAAACATTACTTCGTGCTCATACAAAGTCTGATTGACTCAACAACCAATCGATAACCGTTATAGGGTCACAAGTTCTTTCCTTCAACATATAAGGTATTATCGCCCATGTAACAACTTGCACTTTGATCTGTAGTCAACACCTATATTATATTTATTCGTGATAATTTGGAGCTGCAGGTAAGTTTGACTGAATGTAATTAGTGAATCATTCCACCTAAAATTCAGTTTAGGGTCAAGGACGGGAAATTTGGAGTTTGAGGGGATTGCATGGTTCGAATACTTGATATAGGTGAAAACCATAAAAATATGTTGTTACATTACTTATACACAATGTTTTTTAAAGTCATGCTCTATAATAGGGTCGAAGCGGATTTAAATAACTTTGTATCAGAGTATCTTATTGTATGCACGTGGGACAATCATTATGAGGCGAGAAAAATTAAGAATAATAGAAGTTAACGCAACTAATATGGAAGATATGAAACTGCAATATGGAAACATACTTCGTAACAAAAGTACATATCTTTTGATAACACCAAACTCAGTCTACACGCCCATTCCTGTCCAAACCGTGTTCACTCCGAGTGTAGCCTGTAATATCATAACGTTCAAATGATGCAGCATGTCAGATCACGATATATGCAATAGTCTTCGAATGGTACTATCTCCCGATCTTGAGATACAACGTTTGTCAGATCCTGGTCACGTCACATAGTATAAAACTTTGCTGTAAACAACATTTGGATTAATTATTTTTGTGTTCGATGATATTTTATTAACGGTATCCATAATGTATATGCTCTCTGGAGTTAAGAAACAGCATAATATAAGTAAGCATCATGGAGCTTGAATTGGCTTTAATTCTGTGAAGATTTTACACAGTATAATAATAAAACAGCTTTTGCCTGTTGAACCAGGTAATAAACCAAATTATTTGAGCCTCGGGATTTGACAGTGTCAGTGATCTATTCCCCTCGGGCTATGTCATCGTAAATAGTTCACATTCACCAGAAATACATAAACGAGACTATCTCCTCGTGTATTTCTGCTTACACTTACATCCCGCGGGTGAAACAATTTGGTCTATTAATTGGGTAGAAGGCAAAATGTGTATAATATCAATGGTGCATAAATAATAATTATTATCATCTCATGGTGTAATTGCAGGGCATCTTACACTGATTAACGATGGTATAATCGCAATTCCACGTGACACCCTTCCATCTCCATGGCAACGAGTTCCAGCCCCACGTCCCGTGTCACGCCGTTACTACCACAAATCAACATTGGTTCTTATGGTAGCGCTCAGTTTGGCACCCCACCGGGTCACATATTCAGCCGGGCTACGCCCACGGTCGAAGACTTTCATAGTTGCCGTGACGACAGTAGCACGGCATCCTCTGGATTCCATGACGTCATCACTGATGCATCCGAGTCGGATCCGGAAACCGCAAGGATACCGCATGCGGAGGCATGCGGATCGCAAGACGACAAGCAAACGACACCTCCGCCGCGCCAAAAGCTGGCAACGCGCCAAATCATGACGCTATCGATCCTAGTGGCCGGAAACATAAGCTCAGCCATGTTCTACTCACTACTCGCTCCTTTCTTCGCTACAGAAGTAAATATATGCTAAGATTTTCATTCCTTTACTTCTTCATTCCTCTACTTGTTTATGTGTCCATCTATGATGGATGAAAAATACATCAGTCATATTCAATAATTTTTGTAATTTCTCCCCCGTTTAAGGCCACAAAGAAACATGCGTCGCTATTCGAGGTGGGGCTGATCTTTGGATCCTTCCAGTTTATCCAGTTTCTCATGTCTCCAGTGTTTGGAAATAATGTGAGTTCCGAGGTTATTGTTCTTTTGGTCCATAATGTGCTCAAATGGACACCGAATACATAAGGTCTTTCAGTAAACAAAATACATCTTAATCGATCAATTGCTTTGGCAGATGACAAAACTGGGCTCCAAGTATTTATTCGTCTCCGGTAACTTCCTGTGCAGTGGTTGCGGAATACTTTTTGGGTGAGTGGAGTGGTGGTCGGCCATATTTAAACATTATACACATTAAAATACATAAATTTCTAAGTATGACCATGAGTAACGTTTCTGGGATATGCCAGTAACTTTCGTTTGAAATCGCTTTAACGTTCTTCACATGGAAAATAAAGAAATCATCATGACGATATGCTACCATATCCAACATTAAACCTATCAAACTCCAAGTCATAACGCATTCGTAACATCATTCATTTTCCACGATGGGGATCTGAGTAACTAGCAGCGTCGGTGATTGATACTTACATTTAATGCCAATAGCGATGACAAAACTTCGAGAACTTGGGCCTATCCAGCTCTTTGTTGACAAATGCCGACAGTCCGGGTGTTCTCCTTTTCCCACCAGTTGTTTACAATGGAGCCCGGATGGAGTGACCTATGTGGTCACATGCTTCGTGCTGCGTTCAATAGAGGCAGTTGCAGCAGCGGCCCAAAGCACGGCGACTTTCGCAATCGGAGCATACACATTCCCACAGCATCTATCCCTAGTCATGGTTAGTAAACCACATCGTTCAATAAATATACTTTATAGTAATAAACAAATGTTTGCAGAACTATCGGAATCAAAGAACCACTCAAAATCACTTTCCCAATATTGAGTTATGATATTTAACGCTTAACTTTTAATGAAGTCAGGTTCATCTATCAGTGAAACACGATTTTTAGCCGTAGTTTTGTTATGAATAATCGCATCGACATGAAATTTGTGTGTCTTAATTGGGTTTCAATTTCTCACCAAATTTCAGAATTCCATCTCAAAAATTGTAAAAGTTGGCAATCTACCAATACAAGGAACACTACAAGTGTCCCAATTAGGACATTTTGATCTTTGAACATATTTTCAAGTTCCTTGAACAAATTCGCCAAGATATATTGTCCGGTAACCTTCCTGAGCCCTTGGGGTTTTTTTTCTTTTTTTTTCTTTCTTTATTTTTTCTTTTTTATGGGCATCATGTTTACCTGTGTTGATTATCATATTCCTCTCACCTTCCTCATCGTCGTCATCATTTCTTCGAAATGTTTTTTTTTCCTTCCCGTCACCATCATTGATTCATATCAGGAACTCTTTAAAAACTGTTTTCTTTTCTCATGTGTGTTTTTTTTTTGTTCATTCTTTTTTGTATTTTTTTTTTCTTTTCTTTTAGGTGGTGGGCACCTGTTGAGAGGTATCTCTTTGTTCATTTTGTTTAACTATTACTGTCTCAACAGATTCACAGCCAAAAGGACTCAAGCCCATCATGTCGTCACTGATCTGTATCTTTGGTATTCTGTTGATTGTATATATATACACCTGAGACAGTGCGAAAATAAATTCTATTCTTCTATTCTATTCTACCCCAATGTTGAAGTTCAGTCCGAAATGGGATCAAATAAATTCCAACACATTCAGGGCATGTATCATGTTTATGATCGACAGAATGAACATATTGCGTTGGTTTAGAGTGGAAGGCATAGCCGGGGTATATTAGGTAAGTATGTTTATGTTGAGATGATCATATAACTCAAACATCGAATAACAGTTGCTTTTTCGTGAAATTCCATGTTGGGGCTGAAATTTAACTTTGGGGCAGATTGCCAACGTTTTCAATTTTTAGACAAAATGCTGAAATTTGGCGAAAAATTGCGGCATGATACCCAATTAGGACACACAAATTAAATTTCGAGTTGATCTGATGATCTAAAACGAACCTACGGCCAAGAAGCGTGTATCACTGATACATGAACTTGACTTTACAACCACTACACGATCAATACCTGTAGCTTTTATACACCAGTATGTTATTTTCCCAGGGTATTCTGCAGGCTTCCAGTTGTATAGGTCTCGTTTGCGGACCGCCAATTGGTGGTCTTCTATATTCTGTAAGTGCGCTGTTGAATATTCCCGTTCGTTACTGGAATCACCATAATCTGGTTCTATTGTATGTAGTAGGTTGATATATTCGTTATTCATTTGTGAAACGTTTGACAACAATTGCTACTTTTTTGTTATCCGTAGATTGATGGCTACTACCTCCCATTCGTCGTGACGGGTTCTATGTTCATGTTCTTCAGCATCTGTAGTTTCTTCTTCCTGCCATCACCCCCAGGTAAGGCTGAGACTATACAGTTAGTTTCATTCAGCATTAGTATATCTCATAAGATCGCATTGATATCTACGGAAGCGTAGAAGGGCCAAAAGTTTTTATTTTCTATTTTCCGAGCTATATCTCGATAATATCGACCTAAATCACACCACAGGCTGTATAGTCTTCATGTGTATGACAATGTATGTCATGTTCGCATTGTCATGTAGATGTACATAAATAAAACGCTTGTGTATACCCTGACTGTTTATATTTGTGAAGTAGCAATACAAAAGCGATATTAGCCATTGATCTGGTTATTTATTATGTAGGGTCAAACTACTTTTGTAACACTAATATTGATGTTTGAATCAGAGGAAAGTTTTCAATTTCAATATCCTTTCTTTCAATTGTCACAAGTGTATATGTACATATGTATACACCATTTGACACGGTCGTCATTAGTTACCCACGTACATGTATATATGGGCTGGACAATGAGATATTAATGAGATGTCCATATTATTGATAAATGAAGTACATATTACGGGGTCGGGAGTCGGGATTTTGAAAACAAATACCCTCCTGTTCCTGTGCGAAGTTTTGAGTTGGTATTAAGTCGACAATATCGAGTTTTAGGTCGATATTATCGAAATACAAGTCGATATTATCGAGATATAAGTCAAAATTATCGAGGTTTAATTAGATATTTTCGAGATATAAGTCGATATTATCGATAATCAGATATATAAGTCGATATCATCGAGATATAAGTCGATATTATCAAGATACAACTAGGGAAATTGAAAAAAAAAACTTTCTAGTGGCCGTAGATATCAAACCACACATTTCATTATACTGTATATGAATGACCTTCGTCTTATCCACATATTTATTTTGTTCAACTCGAACATGATATGATCACTCCTACTAAATATGACACAGATGAACAATCCAGATCTTCGGGTAGTACGGACTCTAAGCTGCGTCTATTGCGGATTCCTATTGTACCTATCGTGGGCTTTATTTCCCTAATATCACAAGCTACAATAGGATTTATTGACGTGGCACTCGCCGCATACTTGCAAAAAATAAATCAGGTTTGTTACTTATCATAATCGAAACAATGAAAAGTTGAGTGTTTTACAGAAAAGTTGAGTGTTTTACATGTTAAGGAGAGTCTGCGGCGAGATATATTGGAATATGTAATGTGATGGAATGTGTTATTCAACAATTTTACGAAAGTTATGCGAATATTTGAAGTGATATTGGGAGAAAAACTATTAGTTCCAAATCAACTACAAATATGCCTGTGATCTCCACCAGAAACTCGCAACGAAATCAAAAAGAAAGGGTCATCTGTTTGGGCATACAACTGCAGACATATAACCATTCTATTTTCTTCATTTGGTCAGAAATGTATGGCAAAATCAAAAACCTTCTCCCAATATTACTTTAATAAGTAAATAAACACAGTAGACCAGACATACCCAGTGTTATACGGTGGCTGGTTTAGGACATACGCACAGAATAACAGAACTCGTTATACTCTTTGGAACAATATTTATTAGATTGACTAAAATTAAAAGTTTGTCTGGTGAAGGTGGCAACGAAAAAAAAAACAGTTGAACTCCACAGGAAAGGTGGAAACAGAGGTAAAACATATGTTTACAAGGAGCGAAAATTATAACTTAATAATTATATACACACATCGAATTATACACATAATTGATCGCTGTATCCTGAATCAGTCATCGAATAAATGTATTCTACATGTATTATTATTACCAGAAACCCATAAATGAGATGTCTTCATCTCAACTTCTTATCTGCGATATCTAGGACCACATCTCCTTTGTGAAAGTGGGTCTCATATTCCTCGTGCCGGCCCTGTTGGTGGTCGTCTCTGCACCTATCGTCGGTCTCATTGGGGATAAATATAAGGTTTGTTTGCTGATTGAATCGCCACGAGTACGGAAATACGACCACATATATATTTAAACCGCTATATTTAAATCATTTTCTCTTGTGACAAAATAGAGAAAACTCCACTAGACATTATTACAAGGGGATCAGTTTCCTGGCAGAGGTTTTGGTCGTGGCCTTTGTATTATTCTAACATGTTTCGTTACTTCCCACTTTCCGTGATGAGATAAATGGTTATTATGAGATACAGTGGAACTCCCCTGGGCGACCATTCCTTTAATAAGACCATGTCTCCACTGATCCGAATTATTCCCCTTTGTTTGTTAGAAAAACAACGGTGAATCATGAGATAGGTACTCGTAAACACCACACTTTTCAGAAATGCTGCCGCCCATTGATGATATTTGGCACAGTAGCTGGAGGTTTGGGATTTCTTGGAGTCGGACCGTGTCCCCTGATGGCCTTCCTTCCCGAGTATGTATACTCATCGCGGATCGAAGTATACTACTTACTACGTTCACCCATCAAATCCTACCAAATATACTATTATTTACATGGATTGTGTCGCTTCATGATGCATGCAACATTTATAACTGCACGAGTTGTAAAGTAAACCAGAGGTGAATATTCTTATTATATATTTACGAAGAATATATTTCGGATATAAGCATAGTGCACATGCGCAAAGCAATGTTCGTTGACATTTCCAGGGTGTCGACAAATTCTGTGATCATTGCACTAGTGGTATCGGCAGTGGGCTGGGGCAGTCTCGTTCTTACATACCAGGAATATGTTACGGCTGCCAGGTAAAGAAAAACCCCATAGCTTTATACCAGTGTATATGCCATGAAAAATCTGAATCTACTTTGCACCCAAAAATTGTAATGATTCATAGGCTAAATAACAATTGGAAAGCTATCATGGATGTCGTTCAAATTATGGAAGGAAATTGTTAGCAACATAACTTAAGACATACTTTATCGTCTGAACGTATGGTTGATTGCAAAATAATCATATTGATAAAATAAGAATGGCACAGAAGGTGCCTGCCGAAATATGTGTGTTTCATTTCCCCGTATTCCGATAAACGTTGATAGCACAATTTGAACTGACAGAGTACATGGCTTCGCTGATGGCATGGAAACCCAGGGCATTATATCGGGAGTCAACGGAGCATTCAATTCACTCGGGTGTGTAGCTAACTACTCACTGTGATTTGTATGATATTTCCCTTGCCATTGTACAATATATCATATGGTCGGTGTTTATTCCTGTGCGCAGGGCATTACTGGGTCCAACGCTAGGTGGCGTTATGGTTCAGGAGCTGGAATTCCCCTGGGCTTCGTCCATCTTTGCTTTCGGAATACTACTTGCTGTACGTAGAGTTTACAGTCTAGATTTTTTTCTAGATTTTATTTAGCTGATATCACCTTTCAATGTACGAATGAAACGACACCGTCCTCGCCATGGTCTTGAGAGTCCTAGTTCTTGCAGATCGTAGTGACACGTTCCATTAAAATATGCGAATATTTGAAACTAAGCGAATGAAAGACTATCCTGTATTAGCAGATTAACACCAGGTGAAAACATACAATATAAAATATACACGTTTTTTTGCAGGGTGTTATATTGACGTTGTACGTCATAATAGAATCAATATGTGGCTGTACACCTCAAAATGAACCACCTACCACCTCGTCGGAGGAAGACACAACACAGACCGGACCACCCCAGACAACCCCAAATGAACGTACACCATTGCTCAACGAAGGATCGTAGCACAGATTGCTACCTCCAACTTGTTTTGTCTTTTTGTAAATACTTTACAGCCGACCGAGAATATAGCCGACCAACCTTGCCAGCACTATGACACACGGACACACGTGAGAATTTGAAATGATTATTTTATTACATAAATAAATAAAATTTCACGTATACATATGCATTCGCTATGTCTTATTTCATGTCTGAATGATATGGACAGACAATACGTTTGATTTGAGGACAGGCTGTAGCTCAGCGAGCTGAAAATCCAAATTTGTTTGAATATTTCAAAACCTCCATATGACATATTGTGCGATCGAGAATACTTTAATTGTATATCTTCCTCATTACGCTATTATGGGTAATTGTATTCCAGATTACCCATAAATGGTACATGTTTGGCAGGTCTCGTGACTAGATTGAAATTTGAATAATAATTCCACCATACTGATTGGGTCTGATGACTGACGTTACAGTGTGCCTCTGAATAAAATATTTGGTCGGGCGGTATTCCTACTCCAAAATGTTGTATTTCAGGTTGCTATTCTCATCATCGGAGTCTGGTTGTATTGGTGTTAATAGTTTGATATACACATTCGCATTATGAAATATAAAAATAGTAAAAACCATAAGTTCAACTTCGTTTTGACATCCAAATCATTTTAAAGTGGCATTTGGAGA
Organism: Terebella lapidaria; assembly: GCA_949152475.1. Taxonomy (NCBI): domain Eukaryota; kingdom Metazoa; phylum Annelida; class Polychaeta; order Terebellida; family Terebellidae; genus Terebella; species Terebella lapidaria. The sequence continues at coordinate 2,631,549 of OX424569.1, forward strand.
ATTTTTTTGAGATTTTGCCATACATTTTTGCCTGAACGAAGAACGAACACCAGTCATAAATATGCATTTGTGTTATCCAACAAATGCACATTTCTCATTGATTTCATTGCGAGTTTCGTTTCAAACCGTTTGAGTTTGTACATATTGCCGCCATTTTCAGTGTATCCCTTAATGCAACGCGATTCCAGCTTATTCGCATGTACATGTATGTTTCAGCGTAACCTAGGTGAGGTTAGAGGTAACTATGAGTAGCACACAAAACAAAAGTAATTCAATTAATTTACCCTAATTTGTTTTGTAACCAAATTTGCCGAGCACATAAAGCATATTTGTTAATAATTTGATTTAAATAGTTTCTTCCCAGTGCAACTTTAAGTATTGTTCATGTTACAACACAGCGTCTGCTTTGGCGGCGTGTCTTCTTTTGAGGTGTAACGTGGGTAACTGACTGTAAATGTATAGCTGGAGTGAAGAAAAGCGATACAGCTCGATTTTCTAGTCTGTAGGCACACACTGCAACAGGAAGCGACCAGTTTTTGGTATGTCGCAAAAGGGTTGTTTGAGAGCAGTGACCACCACGACGTCTTTTTATTTCTGCCACTATGGCACTGATGTCCATGTTGCCAGTCGATGTTATGACGATTGCTTCTAACAATGTTGCATGTTGTATTATTTTGCTGAGAATGGGCATCATACTATTGTAGTCAGAGCACCTAAATTCCAGTTTTCTCAGGTATTTGGCATGATTCAACACAGCCATTAGAAAAGGTTGAATGCCTCTTGTGAGCGAGGATATTGTTAGTTCCTCCAGGAATGGGCAGTTCTCAACACAAAGCGCAGCCCCAACCCCGTGGAGAAACTCAACGTCTGAAGCCAAAACTCTCAGATGACGGAGTTTTGGACAACATGACGTCATGAGCTGTAAGAATTCTCGTCCCACTTCTCGCACTTCAAGTCTCACGATCGTGCAATATCGAGAACTATCCATAACACGATCGAACGATTCTATAACGTGCTTCATAGTTGAGTAAAACTTATAGTTACCTCCAGTGAATCTAAGATCCAACAGACACTTCACTTGACGGATGAAATTAATCAAGCCAAATGGTGTCAGTTCTCGGCATCTTTTGATTTTCAATCTCCTCAAAAATTGACACTCGGCGAAATTCAAAAGTTTGCTATCTGAAAAAGTATTGCACCTCGAAATTTCAATATTATGCAGCCAGCTGCACTTAGTCGCTATATCTCTTATGCCATCGTACGCGATTGACACATTCCTGCAGACAACAAAATCAGTTAGATGTGTCCAACCTTTCGCAACTTCTTGCAATGTTGTGTTATCAGATCTAACCTCATGTAAGCGGAGTACTTGTATATTCGGACACTTGTGGATTAGATACCGCAAGCCATGTCCAGTGACCTTGCTACCGGGACCTATTTCCAGATGTGACAACTCCGGACACGAATCTCCAACGGATTCTAGCACCTCATCATTGACTGCGCCTCCACACCTGAGCGAAACCCGGTGAAGACTTCTTGAGAGACCCTTGAACAGACGACAAAGACCATCAATATGCCAATCTTTGTCTATGATGATGACCAGATTGAGCTTGCGAAGGTTTGGCATGAGATTAGGTAAATTGGCCAGTCGCTGTGCAGTCAGGTAACCATGGTTATCGACACAGTGGTACTCCCTCACTCCAAGGCACACGCGTGATAACTCCACGAGCTCAGTCCACCTATCCTCGCCTGACCACTTCGGTCTCAAATGTTGCTCGACCTTAGTTGGATCAACTAATGGAGCATGGTCGTGAACAACTTGCAGCTTGGGGAAATGTTTTTGCCAGAAAACGGGGAACTTCGTCCCATCCGTGATCCAATCTTTACATCTGAAATCTCGCAGATTAGGACATGACACCGCCAGTTTCACGATGTTGTCTTCACTGAGCTGTACCGAAGTTGGCAAGACGAGCGTCTGGAGTTTTTCCAATTTGAGCTCCAGGAGCATCGCCATGCCAACGCGGGTCACGCGTGAACAATTCTCCGAGGATAGAGCGTGCAGATGTCTCTGAATTTGAGAAAGCAACAATGACACTCTCCGATCCGAGAAGTGTCCTGGTACGGCTAAGTCTCTCCATAGTGACCCATCTCGCGTCAGATGGCACCACTGTTTACACACCATTCGAGCTCCTAAACACAGGGTCATGTGATCCAAGTGGTGGAACACACACAGAAGAAGGTGGTCGGGCAGTCTCATTGATGCTTCCATCGTGCATTGTGCTGTTGAAATACAGAAAGGTAAATTCACCTTGGCATGTGAAACAGACAAAGCTCACTTTCGAACTCACGTTCGTACAGGTATGATTAGATTCAGATTACATGTATGTCAATAGAAAACTTGAAGATTATTAAATGGGGTACATTACCGAGAGGTACACATTATTTGTGTCTTTCTGTATGTAGACCCACCACCTTGCCATATAAAGAAATTCCAATTTCCACGGTTTAACATGTTTAATCAGGCATGACTAAAATAGATCGATATTCCGCCCAAGTATCATATCCTGCGCCTTCCTCTATATTCAATAAGGATTAAAAAGGTTCGAGACGGATTAAATGGTATGTTTTAAGTGGACGAGTAGTATTAAGGAGCAGTGTACGGTACTTGGGCCCGATATTCTTAGGACATGGTCGGTGCTGACCAGTAAGGCGACTAAAATTCGTCAACAGTAGGGTATGTAAGTAACGTGCCGTCACCAGTGGTCACGTTATGATTCTGGTGACCAACAAAAATACACCTGTTGTTTTATGTGAGTAATATGAGACTAGTGATAAATTGAGTATTACTTATGTTAAACAAAGGGTGTATACTGGGTGTATGTTTGTTAGTCACCAGAATCACACCGTGACGGCACGTGACTTAATGCCCTATACTGACTTCGCTATGCATGAAAGATTTTCCCAGAAGAGGGCATGATATGCAAGGTGAATCTTTGCCGAATGACTTCAATGAATTTGCAATTGGCGCAGGTACCCATTTGGAACAACACAGTCCGACATCATAGTCTCAGCCGAACCCACACTGGAATTTCATGAGGACAAGGCGGTTTTGATTATTATACCATTTACACCACATTGTAAACGTGTTGTTATTCACACACATTATTCTCTGGTTTGTGATACTAGGGTGATACACGGAATAACAAGTAAAATAGTGAACTCTGTGAAATAGGCAGATCTCATAGATCATAATGTGAACATGAAGGCACATACGTCTGTCGATATAGAATGTAACATACCTTTTGCCATGAACATGTGCGATGTGAAAACCCAGTGTACCAGATTTTAGTGCGAACGAGGACGAAATACATGTATAACGGTACCAAGCATGCAAGTACGGTCACGCCACTCTACCTGTCATACTGGAAGGTTTGATGCAGTGATCAATACCATACAATACACCACGGCAGCAGAACACACGCACCTTGGAGGAGTTGTATCCACGTGTGATCGATAGCAGAGCGTGCACGTGTTCCATCTGAGGCCACGCTGTTTGTTTTCCACATTTCGTGCCAGGTTTTGGCACAACCCCCTGCCACATTTGACTCAAATGTTTCATTTCTTCGTCCGTCTTCTTTGCGACAAAGGCTATAAGGTTACGTTTTATATGTCCAGTGTGTATACACACTGTTTGAGATTGTTTTTCAATTTACTATGAGTTAAGGACTCAGGTCCAAACATAGTACTGTACTGTTCACCCAATAATTCAATTAATAAATGATTGTGCTGAAGCCAATAACACCATCCCCAGGCAAACTACTATTTCTGCACTGTGTGATTTGTCGAAGGCATATTATTATTAGAAAAATATTAATAGATAAACTGGTATACTATGGATTAAAGGGACTGGCTCGTCAGTATTTATCCAATAGATCTCAGTATGTAGCATTGGATGAACATCAGTCTGAATCACTTCCTGTTGATTGTGGGGACCCTCAAGGCTCAATATTAGGGCTCTGCTTTACTTAATAGATGTGAATGACATACATGTAGGACACTCAATTAGCAAAGACAGAATTTTATCATTTGCTCATGATACAACGTGTTACATTTCTGGTAGTGATATTAATAACTTATATCTAAAGGCCAATAAAGAAATACATACTAGTAATATATATGACTGGTTCGGCTCCAATAGACTTTCACTTGATAACCCCAGTAAAACAAAGTACATTCATATTAAATCCCCAAGGACCAAATTAGGCCGTGTTGTGTTAAGAGTTTGTTTAGTGTCCGCGTGCGAGTTGCTTCTCCACGAAATTCGGCACTGACACACACAGGAAATCTTGGGTCATTTAACAATATTTTTAGGTAGTCGTTCTTTAAAATTCTCTAGCCTTCAATGTTGGATAATTAATGAGCAAGAAAACGATGTTTTCTTTCGAATATATTGTGCAGGGTTTTTTCCCTTTCCTCCGGCGTCGATATAACAGGTTTCCATTTGAGATGTACACAGGAATTTATGGGTTGTGTGTTGTAATAACAATGTTAGTATTATTCGTATTTTTGTATAGCGCCAAGCAAATTATAAAATTCTCGTAGCGCTTAACATACACTGAACATCTCAAAAGGTAAAATGACACTGATTAATATTAATACCCAATAATAATGTAAAACAATAATATAAACTGAAAAACATTGTTTGATAAAATAAAGACAACACATAAAAAATCGGTAATAAAATGTATAATTATGGAATATTATTGACAGGAATAGGCCTGTCGAAAAAGATATGTTTTAAGAGATGACTTAAAGTGGAGTACGGTATTGCACATATTGATATGACTAAGGAGAGCGTTCCACGCGCGAGGAGCACATGCGGAGAAGGCTCTGTCGCTATAGGTTTTGTATGTTGGATATTGGCTTGTGTTAAAATTTGTGTGTGTGTTAATATTCCGTGCTGCCTGCTACCTTTTCGAATTCTGGCGGACACTAAACAAAGTCTTAACACAACACGGCCTTAGGCACAACTCAATGTGACATAAAAAAATAAAGGGGGTTTACCCTACATCGAATAGGTTGAAACTTATCTGAGTGCAAATTTCTTGGAATAAAAACAGTCTAATCTACAGTTTGATTAGTGAGCATGTCCAGGTCCACGTCCCTCCCGGCCCCACATATCCAACATTTCAGTCATGTGTAAATGATATGTGAATGGTATGAAAGCACCTCATCTCGTTTATGTTTCTGTTACAATTACTTGAAAACTGACTGATTTTGTTGTGTATATTTGGTTGGCCACCTATTTTACTATTTTATATGATTCAGCCCCATGGAACTGCCTGGACTCTTCCAGTTCCTATGCCATTATTGTGTAAGTTATTACACAATTATTTTTCATGTTTATTTCAATTCATTTGTTTGATGAAAGGAACTGAATAAAATTATTTTCAATTCATCTAGATTCAGCCCAGTAGGCCCTAGGCTTCTGATTGGATATTATTCGTAATTATTCGTAATGTTTCTGATCATTTCTGTTCATTGGTTCCTTAATACTAAGGGGTTGAATACTAAGGGATCGAACTCTCTGCCTCTGACGAGTGTATATTCTGATATAAATGATTAATGGGACATGTTATACGCTCATCCAATGGGAGGCGGGGGGCATTGTAATTGTGGGAATTAACAATTACGAAATTATTTCAGTGAAAATATGCTTATATTGATAACGCCAGAAAAAAAACAGAATTTTGACGTCAGCGAACCCCCCCCCCCCCCCCGCCCCCAAAACAGTGCTGTCAGCTGGCGATTGTAGATATTCCTCAACATGCTCGGTTGTGTTGTGTTTGTGGTTATAGGTCAAGGTGTAACCAGAGAATGTAGAAAATTCTACACTCTCTGGTGTACCGGTTGTAGTCTTTGTTTCCACGTTGGCAGGCAGTATTCATGACGAACCAGTCCATCAGAAATGTACTGTTTTTCTTTCAACTGTATATAATGTACCTCGACGAAAGTGTGTTAGAGTGCAGGCCTACCCGTGGTTCTGATATTCTGGCTGATGGCTGAAATCAAATGAAAATTGTTGCCAACGGGACGTAACAAATATTATAATGGAACAATCCGTGGTTCCTGGATTATACCTTATTTGTCCAAAGATTCTCTATAACAAGACAGGTCATTCAGGCTAAGACGGAAGCAAACTATTCCGATACCGAGCGATCTGAGGAATTACTATATTTGCGTATTTTTTAATGAACATCTTTTACCGAAACGTCTTTTTGAGGATGGAATATGCCACTACTAATCACTAGTGAAAACACGCCACACTCTCAGACTCATTGACACTATTCAAAATTCCGCTTCCGTTTTGGCCTGTGTGGTATATATCTTGGCATAGTATAAATAATTTATCCACTCAGGATAGCAGTTGTGGTCAGTTGGCGTAGTAACCAGCGCTGTCTTCTGTGAAGGATATCAACAGTAGGAATTACAATATACTAATTATTCTCATCGCTCCGGGTGACTTACCAATGTCTCATTGTGAGAATGGATAATTTTACTTACCTCGACCATACCAGATTCTTGTAGAATCGTGATTCGTTCTGTTTCTTTTTCAACGTGAGGGTTTGTCGACCACTATGTTATTATGTTTGAAGAGATATCTTAAGGTATTGGGAATCTTAAAGTAAAATATAAACTTCACATATATTAGTATTAGGCTATGATAACGCCCAAACAGCTTTGCTTGATGATGTAAGAATGGTCAATGGATGTGTTCCTAAAGTGTACGGTATGGAGCTTTTAGAAAATAACTTTTTGATGATGATCACATTGTAAATACTGCAAAAGTCGTTTCCAATCGTAGTGAGGAAGGTAATTCTTTTAACAATAGTAATAATAATAACAATAATAATAATTATACGAGATTTTATATAGCGCCTTTACCACTTGAGACAGGTGCTTAAAGGCGCTTAAACATTAATTCAACAATACATTTTGTACAGCACAAGTTTCTCGTACACCTCAACATGCCATTGTTTCACCTTTCTCTCAAAAGTAGAAATGGATACCGACAAACAGACACGATCATATTCCTAGACCAAATTCATTAACAAATTTTACAAAATCAGTGTGAGTACTTAAATCCGAGTGATACTAAAGTATCAAAGTCAAAGCCACTTGAATATCACAGACACCCAGCCAGCCGAGTGTGAGATCAGGTCCTCTAGAAGTATGAGCAAATGTACATTCACTGCTGTGTTTGTCATTATGTTTCAAACCTCGATCACTACCTTATTACGACCCAAAGGTATTGCCAAAATTTGTTGGGACAATAATAATTATTGTCTGAAGAATAAGGTAAGTTTGGTATTGAACAAACGGATGCTCTTGAAGTTGTCGTTAATAACTTAAGATTTGCTGACGTAATATTACTAGACAGCCTTTGTGGAAACATATACCTCCTTACAGGCGGCCAGTGACAGAGGCATTTCTAGGAGGGTAAAGGAGGCTAAGAGGATAAAGATGTGTTAATAGACAAGTAACCAAAAGTGGGTTTGACGAAGAATGCCAGCTCAAGCATGCGCAATATGTTAATGCCAAGCATAAAATCTGATACAATGCACAAGAGGCATCAAAGGAGTTCAAATTACTTCAAACAGAGGCGGGAATTTACTCGTTCCATCAAAAAGGAGGCCAACACATATCTTAAGTCTCTTCAGGTCAAATTGACGAGTTGCCAAAGCACAATTTTCTAAAATTTCTGAGCAATCTTGAACGCAGCGGGCAGTATTCAGAGCAGAATGGTTGGCCCTTGTCTGGAGGGCAAGCCTGTTTTCATGCCTACATAAATGTATAATCACAATTAATGAAGTTAAAATCCCATGTTTGGCTTCCTGGTGAATGGTGGCATTTTGTGGTGAATAGTAGTGAATGGAATCCCGTATTTTTTTGTATATGATTGATACATATGCAGTGAAAAATATTTCAATCAACGGAGATGAAATAAGACATTTTCGCTTAGTACTGTTTATTTGTCTCAGAACGCTTGTTCTGTTTCAAATTTATAATAATAATAATAATATAATAATAATAATAATAATAACAATAATTGTGGGGGTATGTACGACAGATTATCTTGAACTACCCCATGGTCTCCAAATAAGGGCCGCACATACCCCACCCATGAGGGTACATGAAGCTCGGGCATGCCCCACACGAAAGTGATATATACCCCTGGCAAGGCAGGATATACCCCATCGGAGGGTCAGACATACCCTTCTCAAGACAGACATACCCCATTGAAGGCATGACATGCCCATTTCAGGGCCCGACATACCCCTTCGAAAGTTAGAGATACCCCATACAAGGAGATACATACCCCCTTTGAAAGCCTGACATACCCATCGGAGGGTGCTACATACCCCTACTGAGGGTACTACTTACCCATCAAAAGGGACTGATATACTTATTTGGGAAGATCAAAGCAAACCAACTGAGCTCGAATCGCAGGCTACGATTAACATACAAACCAACTCTAACCACATTACCTGATTACTAGTTGGATGTACTGGTTAGGCATACTGGAAAGAGACTAATTTGTGTCATGTCCCTAAAATTGATGAGTGTCATAACTACGTCAATCGCCATGAATATATATACCGTCCTGCTGCTTCTACCAGGGGTGGTCCATATTACACACCGGTCCATATTACACGTCTCTCGTCTGGACCACCATGTAGTGATAATGGACCACGTCTCGTGTAATTTGGTTTCTAACGAATTGAAGGCATAATCACAACTAACCTTCGAAATACTATATTTAATGACATGTAATAAGGAATCACAACGTAGCCCTTGGGATAAACAATAGTTGACCAGATGATAATACTTACGATTAAAAAATAACATCATTTTTAGCGATTTTCACTCAAATTTCATTAAATACACCATGCCTTCTGTGATGACAAAAAGACACAATTGATGAGTGTCATAATTACGTCAATCACCATGGATATATATGCAGTCCTGCTGCTTCTACCTGGGGTGGTCCATATTACACACCGGTCCATATTACACGTCTCTCCCCTACGTGGAGATAATATGCTTCTTTCCATTGATGCCCTGACACAGCAGGCACACTTGGGACTTACATATCCCATCATCCCTAGGAACATTAAAGCTGCCGTAGCCGTATATAAGGGGAGGCGTCGCCCCAGCCCATGCTCTGCAGTGGGCGGGGGGAGGGCCCCCCTTATATACGGCTCCGTCAGCTTTAAATCTGGTTGCCTAGGCATGTAGTCTAATGTATGTATATATTCATTAACGCGCCTGAAAAGTTGATCTTACCACCTCCAGGTCATATAATCCACTAGCATATTTTAATCTATTTTACTCACGTTTGTGTTATTTAATAATGTTTTGTACACTTTTGTGTTGTTTAACTTGTGGTTTTATTGTTAAGCGCATCGAGAATTTTAATTTGTATGCGCTATATAAAAATAAAGTATTATTATTATTATTATATATGCCAATACACCTCCTTAGGCTGGCTTAGATACCCCGTCATCCCAACTTAGGCCTACTAGTCCACTATTTTTCATAATATCAGATGCACCCAAGAGTCTAGGATCATTAAATCTCCTTGTCTAGGCATGTATTAACGTATGTCTATATCCATTTACGTGCTTGAAGTGCCGATCTTCCCACCTTTCAGGTCATACATACCAATGCCAATCCTTATGCCGGCTTACATATTGGTCACCTCCTTACGCATCCTTATACGCATGGGTCACCTCCTGTCCTTAGGCCTCCTGAAGCATGGGTCACCTATCCACCTTAAGCCTCCTTAGGCATGGGTCACGTTCCCACCTTAGGCCTGCTTAGACATGGGTCACGTCCCCACCTTAGGCCTCCTTAGGCATGGATCACGTCCCCACCTTAGGCCTCCTTAGGCATGGGTCACCTCCCCACCTTAGACCTCCTTAAGCATTGGTCACCCCCACCTTAGGCCTCCTTAGGCATGTGTCACCACCCCTCCTTAGGCCTCCTTAGGCATGGGTCACTTCCCCACCTTAGGCCTCCTTAGGCATGGGTCACCTCCACGCCTTAGGCTTCCTTATGCATGGGTCACCTCCCCACCTTAGGCCTCCTTAGGCATGGGTCAACTCCAATACTTAGGCCTCCTGGCATGGGTCAACTACCCTCCTTAGCAGCTATACACTTCCTTGGGCTGGCTTACATACCCCTGCCGAGGGGGCATGATATTAAATGCAAGGGTCTAGGGTCATTAAATCTGCTTGTCTTGGCATGTGTTGTATGTATATATCAATTTACGTGCACGAAATGTCGATCTTCCCACCTTGTTCCATGTCATACATGCCAATATCCCTCCTCAGGCGGGCTTACATACCCCTTCCGTGGCTGGTTTACATACCCCGCCTGCGGCTGGAAACCTGTACCCATTTTCCAAACATGCAAATTTTAATGATGTTAATGCACCCAAGTGCCTATGATCATCATTACCGCTTCTCTAGGTATGGAACATATGTATATACTCACTCATGTGCATGAAAAGTGAATCGGTCAAGGGTAAATAGATGTCTTTGTTCTAAACAACATTTGCGTGTCAACGGAAGCTTTCGAGTGTGATTCAAATACTACCCCGGAACCGCATGTTCTCAAATTCGGAAATTTCAACTTTTTTCTTGCTGTAGATAATGAGAAATGCTGTTAATGAAAATTATTGACACCCAAATAATGCTTCTATGCTGAAATATATTTGAAACCCGCACATCACAAAGGTATTTCATCACAATGCATGACATGCCCCGTTTCGTAAGACTTTTTGAGAGTTATCTCAGAAACTCCAAAAATGAAAACAAGTTTGAACCAGTAGCCATCTAAAACTATGCAAGAACAATAATATATGTCATATTTGTTGACAAATTTTACAATCTGAGGGAGTTATAACAATTTTTAGGAGAGGTCGCCTTTTATGGGTACGATCCTTATTATTATTATTATTATTATTATTATTATAAATTTGAAACATATCTAACAAGCGTTCTGAGACAAATAAACAGAACTAAGCAAAAATGTTTTATTTCATCTCCGATGATTGAAATATTTTTCACTGCATATAATGTATCAATCATATACAAAAAATAGGGGATCCATTCACCACTATTCACCACAAAATGCCACCATTCACCAGGAAGCCAAACATGGGATTTAAACTTCATTAATTGTGATTATACTTTTATATCAAGCATGAAAACAGGCTTGCCATCCAGACAGTGGCCAACCATTCTGCACTGAATACTGTCTGCTGCACACAAGATTTCTCAGAAATTTTAGAAAATTGTGCTTTGGCAACTCGTCAATTTGACCTGAAGAGAGATTTAATTGGAATATCTACATGCTCACACACTTTCAAAAGTAACGTCTATCGAAACATTTGATTTCTCCACTTTGTACACAACTATACCTCATTCTGAACTGAAGTCTCAGCTTAAAAAACTAATCAATACTTCATTTTTCTCTAAAAAGGGACAACGTCGGTACCACTATATTGTAGTTAAATATAATACCGCTTATTTTGTTAAAGGCGACTCTGATGCCCCATACAAATATACTGGAATAGATGTGGTAAATATGGTTAATTTTCTGATTGATAATATTTTTGTGGAATTTGGTGGTCGAATATTTCAACAACCTATTGGTATTCCCATGGGTACAAACTGTGCACCATTATTGGCAGACCTGTTTTTATACTCATATGAATCAGATTTTATCCAACATTCACAACGAGGAGGTTCTAAGAAACTAACATGTAATTTTAATTTCACTTTCCGATACATAGATGATGTATTGTCGCTGAATAACCCCAAGTTTGGTGATTATTTGGATGTCATATATCCTAAGGAACTTGAAATTAAGGATACTACAGACTCCGCTAATTTTTCCAACTATCTAGACCTGGGGTTGGAGATTGATAATGATTCTAACCTGTCAACTAGATTATATGACAAACGTGATGATTTAAATTTTTCCATAGCCAATTTCCCTTTCCTAAGCAGCAACATTCCTATGTCACCGGCATATGGTGTGTTTGTTTCTCAACTTATACGCTATTCCAGAGCTAGTTGCAAATATGAGGACTTTGTCTATCGAAGTTCCCAGCTAGTCTCTAAACTGCTGCGACAAGGATATGTTTTAGTAAGACTTATAGCTACGTTTGAGAAATTCTATGGACGTCATCATGATCTGGTTGATAAATACCGCAAATCCATGTCTGCCATGCAACTAGATCTATTTTCATGTTAATTTTGGGGAGTTCATGACGGGTGCCACTAGTGGGGCAGGAAATGCCCACTCTTTCCGGAACACCTGATTTCACCTTCTAATGGCCACCTGATTTCACCTTCTTTTGGGGGTTCATGAGTTTCCCTGTCATTTTTGTTTTCTCTCACTTCGTATGCCTGATATGGCTTTCTGTCCCCGGACTATGAGATTGGATAACGGACCCTGTTTTGTTTGCACGGAATACTTTATACTGGGTATTGATTCCACGTCTATTTATGCTTGGCATTAGCATATTGCGCATGCTTGAGCTGGCATTCTTCATCAAACCCACTTTTGGTTACTTGTCTATTAACACGTCTTTACCCTCCTAGCCTCCTTTACCCTCCTAGTAATGCCTCTGTCACTGGCCGCCTGTAAGAAAGTATATGTTTTCCACAAAGGCTGTCTAGTAATATTACGTCAGCAAATCTTACGTTAATAACGACAACTTCAAGAGCATCCGTTTAATCAATACCATACTTACCTTATTCTTCAGGCAATAATTATCATTGTCCCAATTTTGATTTTTGTCATCATGCTAATACATCATACGATGTGGCATCATTGTTTACGGATGGTAATACCTTTGGGTTGTAATAAGGTAGCGATCGAGGTTCGAAACATAATGACAAACACAACAGTGAATGTACATTTGCTCACACTTCTAGAGCACCTGATCTCACACTTGGCTGGCTGGGTGTCTGTGATATTCAAGTGGCTTTGACTTTGATACTTTAATATCACCCGGATTTGACTTCTCACATTGATTTTGTAAAGTTCGTTCATGAATATGGTCTATGAAAGCACAAATGGATACCGACAAACAGACAAATTCCAATATCAAGACCGAATCCATGGATGAAGTTTACAAGTTCAATGTAAGTGGTCAAATCCGACGGATACTACCAGTATCATAGTCAGAGCCACGTGATAATTTTGTCTGTTTGTCGGTATTCTACTTTTGAGAGAAAGGTGAAACAATGGCATAATAAAGTGTAGGAGAAACCTGACTGTGCTGTATAGAATGTACTGTTGAATTATTGTTTAAAAACTTATCTTCGTCACTACGATTGGAAACGAATTTTGCAGTATTTACAATGTGATCATCATCAAAAAGTTATTTTCTACAAGCTCCATACCATACACTTTAGGAACACATCCATTGACCATTCTTCTATCATCAAGCAAAGCTGTTTGCATGTATCATCGCCTAATACTAATATATGTGAAGTTTATATTTTACTTTAAGATTCACAATATCTTGAGATATCTCTTCAAACGTATTTACATATTGGTGGACAGACCCCTCGCGTTGAAAAGAAACAGGAAGAATCACCATTCTACAAGAATTTGGTATGGTCGAGGTACGTAAAATTATCCAGTCTCACAATGAGACATTGTTCGGTCACCCGGAGCGATGAGAATAATTAAGATATTGTAATTCCTCATGTACTGTTGATATCCTTCACAGAAGACAACGCTGGTTACTTCGCCGACTGACGGACGCCAACTGACCACAACAGCTATCCTGAGTGGATCAATTATATATACTATACATACGAATGTCCCGATCTTGAAAATCAAGCTCAATTTCGCTGGACGACTCATCGTTTCCGAGATACTGATAATGTTACATGGGAACCCTTATCTAAAATTGGGCTGGGCCAATTTGCCTGCTTTGAATGCTTTAACTAATATGGCATTTCTGGTTTGCGGTAGATTCTCTGAGCTGAATTAGCGAAAAACTGATTGAACAGATTTTGTGCGAATAACAACTATATTAAATATTGGAAATGCTTATCTCGAGTCTGGTCTGAAAATTTGAAGGCCCGTGGAATGACCGAAAAGAATTCAACCAACGGAAACATGGACATGGAGTTATTGGTACATGGAATATAATATAAATACAACAATATTCATAAAACAAATTCTTCGCAGTGTTTGACAACGCCGAGAGCCGAACGACAACTTATGACAATAACTTTTTGGACCTTACGTCAGGTAAGCCAAAAAGTACCATCATTGACCGAGAAACAAAAAATGGGATGCATACTTGTTAATTTTGGTCATACGTTTCATATCATGTATGGAAACATGAAAATCAATTAGCTAGTATAAAGTGTTGCGAGTGAACAGAAAAGAGCCATTATCCATCTGTGTCTACACACACTGGACATATAAAGCACAGATCATGATCTTTGATATAAAGTGTAATACCCTGGTCATTGTCACAATGTAGACGGACAACGAATCATAGTTAGTAAACAGTGGATACTGTGTTCAGTGATATTCATCTTTTCTCAGAAATAATATGAGATAATAAATGAACAACAACATGGTTTTTTAGGTTACCGGACCTATGGTCCGAAAACCTATTGGCATGGCGTTGCGTCCGTCGTCCGTCGTCGTCCGTCGTCGTCCGTCGTCGTCCACATTTTTATCTTTTTTGTTTACGGGCGAATTCTTCTGAAATTTTGCACAAAAATACTTAAAAATAATTCAAGAAGGAGGTATTTTTTAGTTTTTTTATTTTCGCATTTTTTTCAAAATGGCGGCCGTTTTCGACGAAAAATGCCTGATTTTGGACTTTGGTGGCCAGTTTCTCAAAATCTGTTCAGTAACTTTTTTTCTTTTTGATACATAACACTCCTGATATGTACTCCTATGATGTCTATAAATTTCGTTGCGCTTGAATCGCTCGAAGTGGACCATTTTGGCCCAAACTCGGCCCAAATGGGACTTTCCCATGTTAAATTCTCCTATGCTTTATAAAGGGACACCTTCTGCCTAATATCTCACTTAATATTGAGATTAGAGACTAGGAATCAATTGTGGACATATAGGAAATGATATATGCTGAATATTCTCGTGACCTTGAATTTGACCTCTGACCTCAATTTCAAGGTCAGAGCACAAAATGGCTGATATCTCGCTTATTATCGACTCTACAGCTTAGGAATCAATTGTGGACATATAGGAAATGATATATGCTGAATATTCTGATGACCTTGAATTTGACCTTTGACCCCATTTTCAAGGTCATAGGACAAAATGACTAATATCTCGCTTGTTATCGACTTTACAGCTTAGGAATCAGTTATCAACATATAGGAAATGATATATGCAGATTATTGTCATGACCTTGAATTTGACCTTTGACCTCATTTTCAAGGTCACAGGACAAAATGGCTAATATCTCACTTATTATCGACTCTACAGCTTAGGAATCAATTGTGGACATATAGGAAATGATATATGCTGAATATTCTGATGACCTTGAATTTGACCTTTGACGGCATTTTCAAGGTCATAG
The DNA here is from genome assembly GCA_949152475.1 of Terebella lapidaria. Classification (NCBI taxonomy): domain Eukaryota; kingdom Metazoa; phylum Annelida; class Polychaeta; order Terebellida; family Terebellidae; genus Terebella; species Terebella lapidaria. Next base: position 2,647,207 of record OX424569.1, read on the forward strand.
GACAAAATGGCTAATATCTCGCTTGTTATCGACTTCACAGCTTAGGAATCAGTTATGAACATATAGGAAATGATATATGCAGATTATTGTCATGACCTTGAATTTGACCTTTCACCTCATTTTCAAGGTCACAGGACAAAATGGCTAATATCTCACTTATTATCGATTTTACAGCTTAGGAATCAATTGTGGACATGTAGGAAATGATATATGCTGAATATTCTCGGACCTTGAATTTGACCTCTGACCTCATTCTCAAGGTCCAAGGACAAACTGGGTCATATCTTGCTCCTCTATTGACTGTATGGCTTGGGAATCAATTGTGGACATGATATAGAAAATGATATACACTGAATATTTTGATGACCTTGAATTTGACCTTTGCCCCTTCATTTTCAAGGCCACAGCACAGAATTGCTAATATCTCGCTGATTATTGAATTTACAGCTTAGCAATCAACTGTCGACATGATATATGCTTAATGTTATATATGCTGAATATTCTCTTGACCTTGAATTCAACCAGTGACCTGGCTAACATCTAAAATATTAAACATTGTCCGGTAACCTATCTTTGGCCCTTGGCCTAATTTTTTATGGAAGGGATGAAAGGGATGACACTTATGGCCAGTGTGTGTAGTGAAAGCCAAAAGCAAAAACATAACTTCATGAACTCCCATATATCGTCAACAGGAGTTGAATTTGGGTGTTTTAGAAAGAATTCACTGAATTAATCAATACAATACAAGACTCTGATGGCGGTGTTGAACCGGACAATTATTCCAATTTTCTACATAAAATACTTGAATACATATGCACCAAACATTATCTCCAACATACTGAACATAAATATTGATTGATGCAACAAATCATCTTCAGTTGTTTGCAGCACACTAAGTGTAGTTGTATCATATCTATCCAACACAGGTGTTGGCTATTGGAGTTAAAATTGATAAAATAGTATGATGTCTTGGCGTAGATATCTAACAGAGGTTGGCTACTAGTTATTAAATGTGGAGATGATTTTGCGCACGCACATAGCCATTCCTCTTTTGATGTTCTCTATCATTAACCACGGATTCAAAGATGATCAGAACAATGAAGCAATTCATGCTCCTAATATCTCTTTCAGTCACTTTATTACTTATCCAGTTGATGGTTTTTGGAACTCACGTCATCCAGTATGGCAAGACGCATGGATACTCAGCTCCTCGTGAAATCACTAAGGGTGGTGTTTCTGGTTCTATAGTATCACACGAAAGGTCCTGTGATAATATTGCTTATTGGTTCACGATGGGCCAACAAGCATTCATCCCATTTGACAAGGACAGTGAGTTCCCAAACAGAAGGCACATACTCTGCGAGCCAAAAATACCGGATGCTGATGGAAAAATCCTGTTGGTGCTTGTGATCAGTGCTGCTGGGAATGAAGAACGCCGATCAGCCATCAGAAATACTTGGGCACAGGATCACAACCCTCTCAATACAACGTCAATTGTTCATACAGTCTTCGTCATTGGAATCCCAGATAATTTTGACATTGAACACACTACTGATGTCAATATGATCACCCAGGAAATTAAAACGCACGGGGATATTCTTGTCACGGGTGTGGCAGAACACTATGATCACATGGTATATAAGCAACAGGCGGCATTTGCTTGGGTTCTGAACAGAACACATAAGAATATCACACATGTCTTGAAAACAGACGATGACAGTATGGTGAACACGTATGGTTGGTTGAGTATAGTGAGCCAGGCTTCTACTTATATTGAGAAAGACAGGTTCATAATTGGAGCTCGCTGTTATCGTCATGTGAAACCCAATAGTGCTCCAAAGCAGGGAATTCGTCCTGTGTCCTTTGAGGAATATCCACATACTGAATACCCACCATACTGTAGCGGTAATGGGTATTTATTGTCCCGTGGTGCTCTCGCTGCAATTGTTGCAAATATGTCTGGAACAACTCCCTTCAGAAAAGAGGATGTTTATTTCAGTGGAATGCTCGCTAAAGCCACACACGTGACCTTGTTCAATACACGCTTATTAATAGCAAATGCTAAAACGTATATCAGAATATTAGAATGGTCATATACACACATTGCGAAAGTTGACCGGGCCAAAAAAACTGCGTTTTTGATTATACACAGAATGCCAAGTCATGCAAAGGTCTGGCAGAGAATATGGTTGCATATCAAAAATCTGGAGAGAAGCAAGTATCAAGAGCGAAAGCAGCATAATTTGATATATTTTTCCGGGTCACGTTCATCTCCTCATATCACTTAATGAGTCTTAGTCTCACGCCTTAATTGTCAATCATAGGGTCGTTGTGTTGTTGCGAAATAAACTATTATTATAAATTTGAAACATATCTAACAAGCGTTCTGAGACAAATAAACAGCACTAAGCGAAAATGTTTTATTTCATCTCCGATGATTGAAATATTTTTCACTGCATATGTATCAATCATATACAAAAAAATACGGGATTCCATTCACTACTATTCACCACAAAATGCCACCATTCACCAGGAAGCCAAACATGGGATTTAAACTTCATTATTTGTGATTATACATTTATATCAAGCATGAAAACAGGCTTGCCCTCCAGGTAAGGGCCAGCCATTCTGCTCTGAATACTGCCCGCTGCATTCAAGATTTCTCAGAAATTTTAAAAAAATTGTGCTTTGGCAACTCGTCAATTTGACCTGAAGAGACTTAAGATATGTGCTGGCCTCCTTTTTGATACAAGTAAATTCCCACTTCCGTTTGAAGTAATTTGAACTCCTTTGATGCCTCTTGTGCATTGTATCAGATTTTGTGCTTGGCATTAACATATTGCGCATGCTTGAGCTGGCATTCTCCATCAAACTCACTTTGGTTACTTGCCTATTAACACATTTTTATCCTCTTAGCCTCCTTTACCCTCCTAGAAATGCCTCTGTCACTGGCCGCCTGTAAGCAGGTATATATTTTTCCACGAAGGCTGTCTAGTAATATTACGTCAGCAAATCTTAAGTTATTAACGACAACTTCAAGAGCATCTATTTGTTCAATCCCAAACTTTCCAGAGAACTAATTCTTCAAACAATAATTATAAATGTCCTAACTAAGTTTGATTTTTGTCATCATGCTAATACATCATACGATGTGGCATCATTGTTTATGGGTGGTAATACCTTTGGGTCGTAATAAGGTAGTGATCGAGGTTTGAAACATAATGACAAACACAACAGTGAATGTAAGTATCAATCTATTACCACCAATACAATCAGATTTTGATGATGCCAATAAGAAACGTAAAGAACCAACATTTTGCAATAGAAACAAAGCCCGATCAAATAGTTTATCCAAAGACACACTGGCGTCATCAGGGGCAGACAGTGTGTTAAATGTAGTTGTTTCCACTGTACACCTGATGGAATTAGTATACAACTGCCCAACAACCTATGAAAATAATTTAGAAATCCGAAACTAACCCCATGGAATGTACATTTGCTCACACTTCTAGAGCACCTGATCTCACACTCGGCTGGCTGGGTGTCTGTGATATTCAAGTGGCTTTGACTTTGATACTTAGTATCACTCGGTTTTAACTACTCACACTGATTTTGTAAAGTTTTTTAATGAATTTGGTCTAGGAATATGATCGTGTCTGTTTGTCGGAATCCATTTCTACTTTTGAGAGAAAGGTGAAACAATGGCATATTGAGGTGTACGAGAAACTTGTGCTGTACAAAATGTATTGTTGAATTGATGTTTAAGCGCCTTTAAGCACCTGTCTCTAGTGGTAAAGGCGCTATATAAAATCTCGTATAATTATTATTGTTATTATTATTATTATTATTATTATTATTATTTAAAAGAATTATCTTCGTCGCTACGATTGGAAACGAATTTTGCAGTATTTACAATCTGATCATCATCAAAATGTTATTTTCTACAGCCTCCATACCAAACACTTTAGGAACACATCCATTGACCATTCTTACATCATCAAGCAAAGCTGTTTGGGCGTTATCATAGCCTAATACTAATATATGTGAAGTTTATATTGTACTTTAAGATTCCCAATACCTTGAGATATCTCTTCAAACATAATGACATAGTGGTGGACAGACCCCTCACGTTGAAAAAGAAACAGAAAAAATCACCATTCTACAAGAATCGGGTATGGTCGAGGTAAGTAAAATTATCCATTCAATAATATACAATGAGACATCGGTTGGTCACCCAAAGCGATGAGAATAATTAAGATATTGTAATTCCTCATGCACCGTTTATATCCTTCACAGAAGACAACGCTGGTTACTTCGCCGACTGACGGACGCCAACTGACCACAACAGCTATCCTGAGTGGATCAATTATATATACTATGTATAAGAATGTCCCGATATTGAAAATCAAGCTCAATATCGCTCGACGACTCATCGTTTCCGAGATACTGATTGTGTTACATGGGAATCCCTATCTAAAATTTGGCTGGGCCAATTTGCCTGCTTTGAAAAGTTCAAATAATTTGGCATTTCTGGTGTGCGGTAGGTTCCCTGAGCTAAATTAGCGAAAAACTAATTGAGCATATTTTGTTCGAATAACAACTACATTAAATATTGCAAAGGCTCATATTGAGCCTGGCCTGAAACTTCGAAGGCCCGTGGATGGACCTGAAAGAATTCAACCAATGAAAACATGAACCAGAGTTGGAATGTATTCTAAATACAATAATATTCATCAAACATATTTTTTGCAGTGTTTTTACTGCCGACAATAACTTATTGGACCTTACGCCAGGTAAGCTAAAGAATGCCATCATTCACCGGGAAACAAACCATTGGATGCATACTTGTTAATTGTAGTCGTACGTTTTATATCATGTATCAAATCATGAACATCAATTAGCTAGTATACGAGTGAACAGAAACGAGCCATAATCTAGTATATGTGTCCATACACACTGGACATATAAAGTGTGACCCCCTGGTCATTCTCGCAATGTAGACGGAAAACGAATCATAGTTACTAAATAGTGGATAAAGTGTTCAATGATATTCGACTTTTCTCACCAATAATATCAGCTCATAATTAATAAACAACGACAGGGATGTACTTGTTCCATGTCGTTCATGGACCCAAATCAGACGAGTTAAAATGCACTGTAATTTTTTCTTTTGATGAAAGTTATGACACTTCTTATTGCCTGTGTGTGTAGTGAAAGCCAAAATCATAAACAAAAAGGAAAATTTAAGGAACCGCCATATATCGTCGAAGAAGTTGAATTTGTGTGTTTCAGAAAAAAATCACATAATTAATCAATACCGTCACACTATAATGGCGGTGTTGAACTGAACTTTTTTTCCAATTTTCTTCGAAGAATATTCGAATACATATGTACCAAACATTATCTCCAACATATTTGAACATAAAAATTGATTGATGCAACAGTCATCTTGAGTTGTTTGCGGCACACTGAGTTTAGTTTACCATCTGTATCCAGCACAGGTGTTGGCTATTGGCGTTTAAAAAAGTATGATGTCTTGGCGTAGATAACAGAGAGGTTGGCTACTAGTTATGAAATGTGAAGATGTCTTAGCGCACATAGGCATTCCTCATGTTTTCTATCATCAACCACGGATTCAAGGATGATCAGAACAATGAAGCAATTCATGCTCCTAATATCTCTTTCAGTCACTTTATTATTTATACAGTTGATCGTTTTTGGAACTCACGTCTTCCAGTATAAGGAAAAACATGGATATTCAGCTGCTCGCGAAATTATTAGAAGTGATATTCCTGGTTCTAAAGTAGTATCATGCGAAAGGTCGTGTGATAATATTGCTTATTGGTTCACGTTGGACCAACAAGCATTCATCCCATTTAACAAGGACATTGAGTTCCCAAACAGAAGGCATATACTGTGCGAGCCAAAAATACCAGACGCTGATGGAAAGATCTTGTTGGTGCTTGTTATCAGTGCTGCTGGGCATGAAGAACGCCGATCAGCCATCAGAAATACTTGGGCACAGGATCACAACCCTCTCAATACAACGTCAATTGTTCACACAGTCTTCGTCATTGGAATCCCAGATAATTTTGACAATGAACACACTACTGATGTCAATATGATCACCCAGGAAATTAAAACGCACGGGGATATTCTTGTCACGGGTGTGGCAGAACACTATGATCACATGGTATATAAGCAACAGGCGGCTTTTGCTTGGGTTCTGAACAGAACACATAAGAATATCACACATGTCTTGAAAACAGACGATGACAGTATGGTAAACACGTATGGTTGGTTGAGTATAGTGAACCTTGCTTCTACTTATATTGAGAAAGACAGGTTCATAATTGGAGCTCGCTGTTATCGTCATGTGAAACCCAATAGTGCTCCAAAGCAGGGAATTCGTCCTGTGTCCTTTGAGGAATATCCACATACTGAATACCCACCATACTGTAGCGGTAATGGGTATTTATTGTCACGTGGTGCTCTCGCTGCAATTGTTGCAAATATGTCTGGAACAACTCCCTTCAGAAAAGAGGATGTTTATTTCAGTGGAATGCTCGCTAAAGCCACACACGTGACCTTGTTCGATACCCGCTCATTAATGGCAAATGCTAAAACGTATATCAGAATATTAGACTGGTCATATACACACATTGCGAAAGTTGAACGGGCCAAAAAAACTGCGTTTTTGATTATACACAGAATGCCAAGTCATGCAGAGGTCTGGCAGAGAATATGGTGGCATATCAAGAATCTGGAGAGGAGCAAGTATCAAGAGCGGAAGCAGCATAATTTGATATATTTTTCTGGGTCACGTTGATCTCCTCATATCACTTAATGACTCAAATGCAACCAGCCTTGTTTCTCTCACATATTTCCGTTTTAGTCTCACGCCTTAATTGTCAATCATAGGGTCGTTGTGTTGTTGCGATATAAACTATTTTTATTATTATTATCAATTTGAAACATATCTAACAAGCATTCTGAGACAAATAAACAGTACTAAGCGAAAATGTTTTATTTCATCTCCGATGATTGAAATATTTTTCACTGCATATAATGTATCAATCATATACAAAAAATACGGGACTCCATTCACCACTATTCACCACAAAATGCCACCATTCACCAGGAAGCCAAACATGGGATTTAAACTTCATTAATTGTGATTACAATTTATATCAGGCATGAAAACAGGCTTGCCCTCCAGACAAGGGCCAACCGTTTCGCTCTGAATACTGGCCACTGCATTCAAGATTTCTCAGAAATTTCAGAAAATTGTGCTTTGGCAACTCGTCAATTTGACCTGAAGAGACTTAAGATATGTGTTGGCCTCCTTTTTGATGGAACGAGTAAATTCCCACCTCTGTTTGAAGTGATCGGAACTCCTTTGGTGCCTCTTGTGCATTGTATCAGATTTTATGCTTGGCATTAACATATTGCGCATGCTTGAGCTAGCATTCTCCATCAAACCCACTTTTGGTTACTTGTCTATTAATACATCTTTACCCTCCTAGCCTCCTTTAACCTCCTAGTAATGCCTCTGTCACTGGCCGCCTGAAAGCAGGTACATATGTTTTCCACAAAGGCTGTCTAGTAATAATACGTCAGCAAATCTTAAGTTATTAAGGACAACTTCAAGAGCATCTATTTGTTCAATCCCAAACTTACCAGAGAACTAATTCTTCAAACAATAATTATTAATGTCCCAACTAACTTTGATTTCATGCTAATACATCTCACGACGTGGCATCATTGTGTACGGGTGGCAATACCTTTGGGTCGTAATAAGGTTAGTGATCGAGGTTTGAAACATATTGACAAACACAGCAGTGAATGTACATTTGCTCACACTTCTAGAGCACCTGATCTCACACTCGGCTGGCTGGGTGTCTGTGATATTCAAGTGGCTTTGACTTTGATACTTTAATATCACCCGGATTTGACTACTCACATTGATTTTGTAAAGTTCGTTCATGAATATGGTCTATGAAAGCACAAATGGATACCGACAAACAGACAAATTCCAATATCAAGACCGAATCCATGGACGAAGTTTACAAGTTCAATGTAAGTGGGCAAGTCCGACGGATACTACCAGTATCATAGTCAGAGCCACGTGATAATTTTGTCTGCTTGTCGGTATTCTACTTTTGAGAGAAAGGTGAAACAATGGCATAACAAAGTGTACGAGAAACCTGTGCTGTACAGAATTCATTGTTGAATTATTGTTTCAAAAAATTATCTTCTTCACTACGATTGGAAACGAATTTTGCAGTATTTACAATGTGATCATCGTCAAAAAGTTATTTTCTACAAGCTCCATAACATACACTTAGGAACACATCCATTGACCATTATTCTATCATCAAGCAAAGCTGTTTGCATGTATCATCGCCCAATACTAATATATGTGAAGTTTATATTTTACTTTAAGGTTCACAATATCTTGAGATATCTCTTCAAACATATTTACATAGTGGTGGACAGACCCCTCGCGTTGAAAGAAAAACAGAAAGAATCACCATTCTACAAGAATTTGGTATGGTCGAGGTAAGTAAAATTATCCATTCAATATTATACAATGAGACATCGGTTGGTCACCCGGAGCGATGAGAATAATTAAGATTTTGTAATTCCTCATGCACTGTTTATATCCTTCACAGAAGACAACGCTGGTTACTTCGCCGACTGACGGACGCCAACTGACCACAACAGCTATCCTGAGTGGATCAATTATATATACTATATATAAGAATGTCCCGATCTTGAAAATCAAGCTCAATTTCGCTCGACGACTCATCGTTTCCGAGATACTGATAATGTTACATGGGAACCCTTATCTAAAATTGGGCTGGGCCAATTTGCCTGCTTTGAATGCTTTAACCTGGCATTTCTGGTTTGCGGTAGATTCTCTGAGCTGAATTAACGAAAAACTAATTGAACAGATTTTGTGCGAATAACAACTACATTAAATATTGGAAATGCTTATCTCGAGTCAGGTCTGAAAAGTTGAAGGCCCATGGATTGACCGGAAAGAATTCAACCAACGGAAACATGGACATGGAATTATGAGTACATGGAATATAATATAAATACAACAATATTCATCAAACAGATCCTTCGCAGTGTTTGTCCACGCCGACAGCCGGACGACAACTGACGACAATAACTTCTTGAACCTTACACCAGATAAGCTAAAAAAAATACCATCATTCACTCGGAAACAAACTCGGGATGCGTACTTGATAATTGTAGTCATATGTTTTATATCATTTATCAAATCAAGAACATCAATTAGCAAGTATACGAGTGAACAGAAACGAGCAATTATCTGTTTTATATGTCCATACACACTGGACGTATGAAGTGTGACCCCCTGGTCATTCTCGCAATGTAGACGGAAAACAAATCATAGTTACTAAATAGTGGATAAAGTGTTCAATGATATTCGACTTTTCTCAGCAATAATATCAGCTCATAATTAATAAACAACGACAGGGATGTACTTGTTCCATGTCGTTCATGGACCCAAATCAGACGAGTTAAAATGCACTGTAATTTTTTCTTTTGATGAAAGTTATGACACTTCTTATTGCCTGTGTGTGTAGTGAAAGCCAAAATCATAAACAAAAAGGAAAATTTAAGGAACCGCCATATATCGTCGAAGAAGTTGAATTTGTGTGTTTCAGAAAAAAATCACATAATTAATCAATACCGTCACACTATAATGGCGGTGTTGAACTGAACTTTTTTTCCAATTTTCTTCGAAGAATATTCGAATACATATGTACCAAACATTATCTCCAACATATTTGAACATAAAAATTGATTGATGCAACAGTCATCTTGAGTTGTTTGCGGCACACTGAGTTTAGTTTACCATCTGTATCCAGCACAGGTGTTGGCTATTGGAGTTTAAAAAAGTATGATGTCTTGGCGTAGATAACAGAGAGGTTGGCTACTAGTTATGAAATGTGAAGATGTCTTAGCGCACATAGGCATTCCTCTTTTGATGTTTTCTATCATCAACCACGGATTCAAGGATGATCAGAACAATGAAGCAATTCATGCTCCTAATATCTCTTTCAGTCACTTTATTATTTATACAGTTGATCGTTTTTGGAACTCACGTCTTCCAGTATAAGGAAAAACATGGATATTCAGCTGCTCGCGAAATTATTAGAAGTGATATTGCTGGTTCTAAAGTAGTATCATGCGAAAGGTCGTGTGATAATATTGCTTATTGGTTCACGTTGGACCAACAAGCATTCATCCCATTTAACAAGGACATTGAGTTCCCAAACAGAAGGCATATACTGTGCGAGCCAAAAATACCAGACGCTGATGGAAAGATCTTGTTGGTGCTTGTTATCAGTGCTGCTGGGCATGAAGAACGCCGATCAGCCATCAGAAATACTTGGGCACAGGATCACAACCCTCTCAATACAACGTCAATTGTTCACACAGTCTTCGTCATTGGAATCCCAGATAATTTTGACAATGAACACACTACTGATGTCAATATGATCACCCAGGAAATTAAAACGCACGGGGATATTCTTGTCACGGGTGTGGCAGAACACTATGATCACATGGTATATAAGCAACAGGCGGCTTTTGCTTGGGTTCTGAACAGAACACGTAAGAATATCACACATGTCTTGAAAACAGACGATGACAGTATGGTAAACACGTATGGTTGGTTGAGGATAGTGAACCTAGCTTCTACTTATATTGAGAAAGACAGGTTCATAATTGGAGCTCGCTGTTATCGTCATTCAAGACCCAATAGTGCTCCAAAGCAGGGAATTCGTCCTGTGTCCTTTGAGGAATATCCATATACTGAATACCCACCATACTGTAGCGGTAATGGGTATTTATTGTCCCGTGGTGCTCTCGCTGCAATTGTTGCAAATATGTCTGGAACAACTCCCTTCAGAAAAGAGGATGTTTATTTCAGTGGAATGCTCGCTAAAGCCACACACGTGACCTTGTTCAATACCCGCTCATTAATGGCAAATGCTAAAACGTATATCAAAATATTAGCCTGGTCATATAAACACATTGCGATAGTTGAACGGGCCAAAAAAACTGCGTTTTTGATTATACACAGAATGCCAAGTCATGCAGAGGTCTGGCAGAGAATATGGTTGCATATCAAGAATCTGGAGAGGAGCAAGTATCAAGAACGGAAGCAGCATAATTTGATATATTTTTCCGGGTCACGTTCATCTCCTCATATCACTTAATGACTCTTTCCACTCAAATGCAACCAGCCTTGTTTCTCTCACATATTTCCGTTTTAGTCTCACACCTTAATTGTCAATCATAGGGTCGTTGTGTTGTTGCGAAATAAACTATTATTATATATTTGAAACATATCTAACAAGCGTTCTGAGACAAATAAACAGTATTAAGCGAAAATGTTTTATTTCATCTCCGATGATTGAAATATTTTTCACTGCATATGTATCAATCATATACAAAACATAGGGACTCCATTCACTACTATTCACCACAAAATGCCACCATTCACCAGGAAGCCAAACATGGGATTGAAACTTCATTAATTGTGATTATACATTCATATCTTACATGAAAACAGGCTTGCCATCCAGACAGGGGCCAACCGTCCTGCTCTGATTTCTGATATCTCATTCTATAGACAAAATCACTTTAAGATTCACAATATCTTGAGATATATCTTCAAACATATTTACATCGGTGTGGACACCCCTCACTTTGAAGAGAAACAGAAAGAATCACCATTCTACAATTTTTTTTTCGGGTGCATCGATGTAGATCCATAGCATTACATTCAGTGCTAATCACTTCGTAATATTTGACATTCCTGATCACAGTAGATAAGTCGTGTATATGTTTATTGGTTTAGAGAAAAAGTGAAACTTTTCATGCTGAGGTCAAAGGTCAAACTGAAGGTCATGAGAATATTCAGCACACATCATTTCCTGTATGAGCACGGTTGATTCCCAAGCCATGAAGTTGATAGTGGGTGAGATATTAGCCATTTTGTTCTTCGAGGGTCAAATTCAAGGTCATCGAAATATTCGGCATACATCATTTCCTACATGTCCACAATTTATTCCCAAGCTGTTAAGGCGATATTAGGCGAGATATTGGCCATTTTGTGCTCTAACCATGAAGATAAGGTCAAAGGTCAAGGTCATGAAAATATTCAGCATATGTCATTTTCTATTTGTACACAATTGATTTCTAAGAAGTAAAGGTGATAAGTAGTTCACAATGTTCACAACTGGTTCCTAAGCTGATTCCACACTATTGAATCCTAAAGTCGATAATAAGCGAGATATTAGCCATTTTGTGCTCTGACCTTGAAAATTAGGTCAAAAATCAAGTTCAAGGTGATGACAATGTTCAGCCTATATAATTATAGGTAATCGACTGGATACAGTGTTTGAGGCCCGAGGTCGTGTCTGGGCCGTAGCACGCACGAGCTTGCAGTCGATTAACTTATTATTATATGCCGCATCGTTATATGCATACCCCTCGAGAAAGATATGTTTACAAATTCTGACGTTTTCGAGCCATTTTAGACCCTGAAAGCAAAATGGACATTTTCATGTCATTTCACCAGCGCATGAATACGTAAACTTCAAAAGACCGTCGGTTGCTATGCGCGACGCCGGTCAATATGAAGGCGGTCAATACCGCAATATATCGGACCGATTGCACTCTGTGTAATCCATTGTAGCATTTTCGTAGGCATATAATAATTTCCTATATTTGCACAATTGATTCCTTAGCTTTAAAGTCTATAATCAGCGAGATATTAGCCATTTTGTGCTCTGACCTTGAAAATAATATCAAGTTGAAAATAAGATTGCCCTTGAAAACAAGATTGAGGTCAAGTTCAAGGTCATGAGATTATTCTGCACATATCATTACCTATGTGTCCACAAATAGTCCCAAATCTTTAATCTCAATATTGTGTGAGATATTAGGAATAATGTATCCCATTATAAAGCACATGATAATTAAACATGGGAAAGTGCCATTTGGGACACGTTGAAAAAAATCAAAATGGCCGCCACACGCACACCAGCGACAACAAAACTTATACACGTCACAGAGGTTATGAGGGGAATCTTTTCAAAGAAAATTTCATATCTGATCAGAGAGTTTTTGAGAAAATGGCAGCTAAAGTTCAATATTGACCGTTTTTTCGACAAAAAAGGCCACATTTTCTCAAAATGTGAAAACCAGAAAACTAAAAAAAATACCTCTCTTTTGAACTGTGCGTAAACTCTAAAGATGTAGATGGGCGACGACGGACGACCAACACACTGCCACGGCAATAGGTTATCGGTCCGATAACCTAAAAGATTTGTAAAAAAAAAGTGTCATATAGTCTATCCTACATACATGACATATATTTATCATGTTTATCAACCAAATCCTGATGACGTCCATAGAGTTTCTATCAGTCTTGTTGGCAAACTCCAGTCTTGTATGTTGTCAGATATCCTTTTGATATCCAATAAGAATACATGTGATGAAGCTTGAAATAAATGTGATTAACGAAAGCGCTAAGAATTTCTATTCCCAATAACACACCATCTGATAGGCGACACTTGGTGTAAAAGGTGTCACAAACATTCCGACTTGACACGTCACCTGAACTGACCTTCATACTGTTTTCTTCGTTTTGTTTTTCCTCCATTGATTCCCAAATTACCCTTCATATCATCTGAGAGTTTCTGATATTGTACATCGATCGATGTTAGAGATGTCTTTTTGCAAGGTTTCTTATGCTTTGTAGTTGTCTTTGTTTTCGTTGTTGGAATATTTATTCAGTGCCAATATTTTTTCATATGTCTTTTTCGCAGGAATATCAATCACAGACATAACCAAAATCTTAGATTCGTTTTGCAAAAAAAAAAAGAAATTTGCTCAATTTTCCATAGGAAAAATCTGCTGGCCCCAAAGTATGGAATTCACTCCCACAGCAATCCATGAACGCTAAATCATTTTTTTTTACTTTAAAAAGATTATAGGAAAAATATCTCAGCGAGCAGTGATTTGTTGTCGAATCTCCGAACAATATATACACGCAGCAAATTGAAGACGTTCTCACATATTCAGAACTACAATACATATATACTATATACGTGTGACACTCACAGAAATTAATTTTGTACAAGTCAACTATTTGTTTGTAGTTGAACATTAGGTGATGTCCTTGTTAATATGTTACAGAGACATACAAGTCTCATTGGAAGCTTGTCATTGTGCTGAAATAAATCGAAAGAAAACTGAAATTGAAATATTTTCAGTTGACGATGAATTTTTGACATTGCTACGAAACCAACACGAGATAATATTGTCAATTGAGAATTCTATTTTGAACTTGGGTTCATATTACATATACAAGGAAGGGCGCACCGAAGAAAAGATACGGTAAACTTTATTTATTTTACAACAATTGATGAACAAGCAAGTGCTTATATTAACATCTCTTGTTGGCTCGGATCTTGGCGTAAGGGTGGTCATTATCGTGGGAGGAAACCAGAGAACCTGGTGAAAACCCATTCGCCCAGTTTGGCGACCACATACCACCTCACATACTGCCGAGGCCGGGGATCAAACCCGTGCCCAAACCGACAGCATTGGTGAGAAGTCAGCCCACATACGAACTGAGCTAACCGGGCAACCCCGAATCATTTTTCGGGGAAATAGAAAGTATCTCGCCGAAGGTAAGATACTGAATATGACAATGAAACAGTGTAGTATTCGAGCTTATGGGATTCTAATTGTAACCTAATACACCCGAAAAATATGGAATTCACTTTCATTGTTTTCGTTTATGTTAATAGGAGCGAGTATGTTGCTTATTGTTTTCCTTTGCGCAAATGTGATAAATTATCAACTAGACAATCAGAGATTGCAAACCTTTGACCCTTAGATTTAGTCATTAAAATGAAACTGAATGACGCTTTCATTTTCGACTTTGGGCGATAATTTTTCATCATATATATCAAATAGTGGAGCCTGAACACGAGTAACTACGATGTTTTATTTATCCTCGACCATGACCTAATTTCTCAACGCTGACCTCTCAAACTTCGCGAGCTTTCAGCACCAATGTTCCTGCACGTTCATTTCTACCCTATTTCCATATGTTATCTCGGTATTCTACTACAGATATAGTTAAGAACGTGATGCATGTCGCCAGATTGCTGTTTAAGATAATGACTATAATATCCAACATCAAGTTTCCGCAATAGATATTTATTACAGATAGTTGAATACACCGATGTATTTATATGCCAAAGGTATTGCAAACCTCCATTTTTCAGGAGTGTTCTGAAAAGAATTAAACGTTCATGTTAGTGCCGAAATGTGCTGAAATTAGCATATATCATATAAATTTTGCTTGGATAAACGTTCATCACTGTTCATGTATGCATACTATTATAGCACTCCATTAGACAGCCCATACCTAGGCACACATGTCCCTGAGCAGTCCGGAGAGTATTAAGGTCAGGTCGTCATACGACTCGACCTCGGTGACTCTAGCCGGACTGTCGGCGATGTGGAGTAGCTCGGCTCGGTCCCTCTCCTCCCCGACTCCTGTGGCAAACATCGTCACGTCCGTGGGGATCCCGTCCACTGCCGCGTCCAGCCGCCCCATGTTCGTCTTGCCGTCGGTGATCAGGTAGCCGATCTTCTCCGTGTTCACGCTAGAGGACAACAATAATGGTGTTGTCCAATACACAGACCATAGTGCAGGTTTGGTGTGGATAGGCCATGTGTCAACCCACTACCACCAATGCAATCAGATTTCGATGATGCCAATACCAAATCTAACGTACAACCTTTTTTTTTAAAACAACTAAGCTGAATGTTATTTCACCAATGTTAACTTCGATGTCAAGTCCAAGGTCATCCAAGGATTCGTCCTATATGACTTCATGTATGCACATATTACAAATCTTAGCTCTATCTACAAATCCCAAGAGTGACACATTTATTAAGGGAAAATGTATGAAATAGAAACATATTAAATATACTAGTACCTCGAGGAAAGTGGGAAAAGTGGAATTTTGGCTTTGGTTCTACATTTTGGGCCTAGTCTAGAATATCGTCTACACATGTTTACCCACCCCTTGGTCTTAAACATCTCTGACATGACGTTGAGGCCTGAGGGTGTGTTAGTCGCCCCGGGCCCTGACGTCATAGTGTCCACGGCCGCCAGTATCTCGGTCCGCGAGTTACCGGCCTCTAGCGAGCTCTTCGTGGTCGAGCGCGTGCCGTACGTCACGAGACCCACGCGCGTGAACGTGGCGCTGACGGCGAAGGACGCGAACAGACGGGATAGGAAGTCCTTGAGCTCGTCCATCTCCCAGCTGTTGACGCTCCCAGAGTTGTCCGTCACCACCACAAAGTCCAGCTTCTTGTTACCGCAAACCATCACTGTACACAGACAGTAGGGTCCATTAGATCGTTGATTACTTCAGCCTGGTGGTCATACGTACTAGATTATGTGTTTCAGGATCTGATATCCAAGTCTAACTGGAGCGCATTCAGAACTCACCACAGACTCGGTTTTTCTCCTCCCCTCCTTCCTTGCACACGCACTTGCCGTTCGCGCACTCCGCGTTAGGGTCCACACACTCGTCATCTTTGTTACATGACCCGCCGAGTGGGACCTTGCCAGCTAGAGAGGGACCGGGGCGGTTGTTGTGGAGGGTGGGGGAATCAGGGTTCTTGTTTAGACACATCTTGGTGGTGCATTTATAAGACTAGAATATGTTCCCATATGAAAAATGTTTCCAGTGGCATATGATATTACTTGAGAGTAAGTTTAAATATTCCAAAACCGGATCCACAATCCAGGAGTAATATTCGACCTTTGTTCCAAATAATATCTGCGTTTATATGAGCGACAAATTAATAGCTACCTTCGAAGCAAGCACCGACACCAAACTGCACCTCCTCGCACCTCATATGCGCGGGACAATCGTTGTTTGTGTGTTCGATCTGACCAACGGGCACTTGGCAGTTTGTGCACGGTTTACACGTGAATTTCAGGTCACAGGAATTTGACAGCCACTCCTCCCCGACCTGAAAAGGTGTTCAAAAGCACAGAGTTAATGGTGTACTTATATAGAAGCAAACTTTTTAAAAGAAATTGACATTAATGTAATATAGCAGGTGAAATGATTGCAGTATTGAATTTGTCACACTGTGACGTGGACTTTACCTTGTGTTTCTCAGTGTGAGCAGGAATTAATCTCGTGTTGGAAATTGTGAAGGGGTATTTATCTTGTGATGTTTAGTGTGAACAGGGCCTTTGTTTTGTTTTGGGGGTGTGACTGGGGTTTATCTTAACGTCGAGTGGTGTGACTGGGGCGTTACCTTCAGTTGAAAATTACCTTGTAATAATAGTGTTTTGATTAGTTTGACTGGGGCTCTGCCTTTTGTTGGAGCTATTACAGGAAGCGTTACCCAGACACTGTATTTTGGCTGATGTGACGGGTGTTGTACTTGTGTTGTTTAATGTTACTGGGGCTATACATTGAGTTGGATAGTGACTGGGGTTTCACCTTGCATTTCTTATTATGAACATGGTTTTGCCTTGCATTGGCTTATGTGACCATGGCTTTACCTTGTGTTGGGGAATATTACTGATCTTTAACGTGCTGGTGATCAATTCGAAAGGTGTTTAATTAGTTCTCAGGCCTTTTCCTCTGTTGGTTTTTGCGACTGGACGCTTCGTTTGTGTTTATTGTGTGATTGGGGCTTTGCCTTGTATTTGTTTGTGTGAACTAGCTTTTTGCGACTGGACGTTTCGTTTGTGTCTGTTGTGTGACTGGGACTTTCCCTTGTGTTGTGAAAAGTAAACAGGACTTTTCCTCTGTTGGTTTTTGCGACTGGACGCTTCGTTTGTGTTTGTTGTGTGATTGGGGCTTTGCCTTGTATTTGTTCGGTGAACTAGCTTTTGCGACTGGATGTTTCTTTTGTGTTTGTTGTGTGACTGGGGCTTTGCCTTGTATTTGTTCGGTGAACTAGCTTTTGCTACTGGATGTTTCTTTTGTTTGTTGCGTGACTGGGGCTTTGCCTCGTATTTGTTTGTGTGAACTAGCTTTTGCGACTGGATGTTTCGTTTGTGTTTGTTGCGTGACTGGGGCTTTGCCTCGTATTTGTTTGTGTGAACTAGCTTTTGCGACTGGATGTTTCGTTTGTGTTTGTTGTGTGACTGGGGCTTTGCCTTGTATTTGTTTGTGTGAACTAGCTTTTGCGACTGGATGTTTCGTTTGTGTTGGTTGTGTGACTGGGGCTTTGCCTCGTATTTGTTTGTGTGAACTAGCTTTTGCGACTGGATGTTTCGTTTGTGTTTGTTGTGTGACTGGGGCTTTGCCTTGTATTTGTTTGTGTGAACTAGCTTTTGCGACTGGATGTTTCGTTTGTGTTTGTTGTGTGACTGGGGCTTTGCCTCGTATTTGTTTGTGTGAACTAGCTTTTGCGACTGGATGTTTCGTTTGTGTTTGTTGTGTGACTGGGGCTTTGCCTTGTATTTGTTTGTGTGAACTAGCTTTTGCGACTGGATGTTTCGTTTGTGTTTGTTGTGTTACTGGGGCTTTGCCTTGTATTTGTTTGTGTGAACTAGCTTTTGCGACTGGATGTTTCGTTTGTGTTTGTTGTGTGACTGGGGCTTTGCCTTGTATTTGTTTGTGTCAACTACATGTAGTTTGTGTGTACGTTTCACCATGATAGCAAGCTCGTGATATGAAGTCCTTGCTGAAGCTTTGAATGATGGAATTAAATAAAAAAAATAACTTGGGCAACACACTGATAACGATGCATACGACATGCATTACTAATAATGGAAATCTTAGTAATGAAAAACACTCACTATACTACGAATCTTTACTTTACCGAGAAAGTGGGTGCTAACGAGCTATTTGTGATCCTAGTGAAATGGCTCCCTGGATTTCACATTGTGATGTGAAAAGTTATTAGGCCTTTAACGTGTGTGTATAGTGTAACCGGCGCCTATCTTTGCCTTGGGAGTGTGATCTGGACTGTGACTAGGCCTTTACTACGTAAAACCCAATGTGACCGGGGTGTTGCCTTCAGGTAATGTGAATGGGGCTGTATGCCACATGTGCTGGGCAAGGACATTGAGGCTGTACCTTTGGTTGGTTGGTTAGTTTGACTGGGATTTCTAAGGTTTCCCTATCTGTTTTCACTTTCTTCTTCCGGTCGGGAAACTCTTCGACGACGCTGGTCAATCATGACGCATCCGAATAAGATTGACCGTGTTTTTTTTTCTTTAAAAACTACTCTTGTTACATTGTGTGTGTTTTGAAGTGCAACCTGACCATTACCTTGTGTTGGTTGCCTCCCTCGTCGATACAGCCGCACTCCTCAGGTTTGATGCACTTGCCGTCATCCAGGAACATCCCGGCCGGACACACACACGCTTCTGTCTCGGGTTGCTGACAGTCGGGCGCTGCTTCAGGCTGCAGACAAGTGTTCGGACACGCCACCGTCTTCTCCTTGAACTCAAACCCGGCAGGACAAGTCATGGCTGCAAGGAATCAAGCTGTTTTTTATCTGCGTACACTCGGTATTGCAGTAGTCTATAGCATAAAGAGAAATCAGACTGATTGTCCGGTGTGAGATCTTCCTGGCCGTGCATACATACATTGAATACATGTTCTATATTAGCTGGCCAAATGCTGAGTACTGTACAAAATCAGCCTCAAGGAGGTGAGCATGGGGAAGTCGAGGGACGTATATACATCGAGCCATTACATGCATTACACCGACGAGGAAAGGCGAGGCACTTATACATGTACATTAAACCATTATATTACAAATGGGGCACCTGTCACGATCCAGGCCTGGCTGATTACTCACGACAGTTGGCTGCCTCTCTCCAGAGCGCGTCATAGCCGGCGTCCTGACACTTGAAGTCGACGGCCGCCAGGATCTCACAAGCTCGCTCCTTCATCTCGTCCTCGTCGTCCCGGCGGTCACACACGTCATACTGACAGTCCCCTAGGGACTGGTCCACCGCCTTCTTCATCACAGGGTCCGCCATACACTCCTTGAACGGCCCGTTCTGGTGCAGGAGCAGGCCACACAGATCCGGGGAGTTTATCTTCGCCTCGATGTCGCCGCAGTTGAAGACTGGTGGTGGTTCTATCCTGCAAGGTAATTACTGCTTTGTGACAGTTCTGCTAACTCGTGATTCATTTAGACTCCAAAGTGCAAAATGATAATAATGGATATTCCGAGGTAGTCAAACAGCTACACGGTCTGCTAGTGACAGGAAAGAAAATAGCCTTTATGTGTCCCAGTGTCTTCTTCCAAGAGACACGGATACGCAAACACGCTGTGAGGAGGTAGGATCATTAAGCAGTCAGCAGAATACTAACGTGCCGATGGGGCCTATGACCCAGCCGTTCCCGAAGCCTAGCCACCCCGGACGCCCCTGGCCGAAGTAATTATTCCCGTCCCTGTCTGACCAGTCGTTGTTACGGTTCATGTCGTAGTTGCCACACAAACCCTTGACCTTGCCCGAGAAGAAGGAGCTGATGGTGACAGCCCCGTTCCACCGCCCGTCATACTTGATAGTCACACCGAAGTCTGTTTTCACCCAGACCCAAGCTCCGACATTCGTGATCGTGAAGCAGTCTTTGCTGGGTAGGCGAGAGGCGGAGAGTGGATGGCCGTCATACTGCAGGGATAGACATTACACACGAAGTTGTGAGAGGAAACCGGTGAATAAATCCCTGTGTGCTGCTGGTAGAACTGGTAGATCTTGCACGTCGGTACCCATACTAGTTCAGTAGTCTATACTTGTTAAGTTGTATTATTTACACCGATTTGTAAATGTTGAATTGCCGAAGGGGAGTGACCTTAACCAGCTTAATTGCCGAAGGGGAGTGAAACCAAGTTAGAATTTCAATTCCGAATGTGCTGCTTTTCAGTGTGGTGATTCAAAACGTGCATTTTGTTACATGAAGTGATAGTTGTTCACTCGGAGCTGTATCTGAACTGACCGTGATGCTACGCCCCCTGTTGATGACAACCTTGTGTCCACACGCCACGATACCCAGAGAAAACAGGAAGGAGACGTGGCCGATACGCTGGTTGTCCCCGATGACCATGAACCTTTTCTGAGGATCCGCATCATACGACACGAGTTCATACTGCTCCCCACCCATGAAATCGAACGCATTCTGGTCAAACATTCGGTAGTGAGGATCGCCGGAAATGTAGCAGCCGCCTTCCGCTGCAATTCGAAAAATAAACGTATTGGAAAATGCACTTTCGACCTGCGTAGTCGATTATGACCGAGTAGAGGAGCTCTGAGTTACTATGGCATGAACCAAGCCACTGCCGGTGTTCATGAGAGCTTCTCAGAGTAGAGGTGAGAAAATGGCGGCAAGCAGGCACTTCATTATTTCGATTCGTCAGTGATTGGTTCTGCCAAATGCTGCCATTTTCAAATTAGACTCTACACATTCGATTCTGACCCAGAGTATAAGAAAAAATTAATTGTACTCCACTCCACTCTCAGGTCCAAACTAAATCGAATCCAGTTGTTGATATAATGAATGTCAACTTATTCTTCCAACTT
Source organism: Terebella lapidaria (assembly GCA_949152475.1). Taxonomy (NCBI): domain Eukaryota; kingdom Metazoa; phylum Annelida; class Polychaeta; order Terebellida; family Terebellidae; genus Terebella; species Terebella lapidaria. Next base: position 2,668,856 of record OX424569.1, read on the forward strand.
TTATTCCCGAAAGGCTGATTCCCGAATCCTCCATTTTCGAGAAATTATTTGGCCTATTTCAAAAAGAATCTAAGTGTACTTCAGCCGAATAAGTTGAGTACAGTAGAACTCTAGTAATGTGGTCACCTTCGGATCAATGATATTGGCCACATTATAGGAGTGACCACATTATAGGAACATGATGACGACCTTTCCAACAGCTACATGTATGTTGTTTGGCTGATGAAAACTCAAGCATAAACCAACATATATTATAAACTTTGTACATGTGTACGTAAAAAAAAATATTCTAACCTGTCAACTAGATTATATGACAAACGTGATGATTTCAATTTTTCCATAGTCAATTTCCCTTTTCTAAGCAGCAACATTCCTATGTCACCGGCATATGGTGTGTTTGTTTCTCAACTTATACGCTATTCCAGAGCTAGTTGCAAATATGAGGACTTTGTCTATCGAAGTGCCCAGCTAGTCTCTAAACTGCTGCGACAAGGATATGTTTTACCAAGACTTATAGCTGCGTTTAAGAAATTCTATGGATGTCATCATGATCTGGTTGATAAATACAGCAAATCCATGTCTACCATGCAACTAGATCTATTTTCATGTTAATTTGGGGGAATTCATGACGGGTGCCACTAATGGGGCAGGAAATGCTCACTCTTTCCGGAACACCTGATTTCACCTCCTAATGGCCATTTTTGGGGGTTCATGAATTTCCCTGTCATTTCTCTCACTTCGTATGCCTGATATGACTTTCTGTCCCCGGACTATGAGATTGGATAACGGACCCTGTTTTGTTTGCTCGGAATACTTAATACTGGGTATTGATTCCACGTCTATTTGATTAACAACGTTATATCATATATAACAATGAAAAACATGTTTCAAAATTCAAGATACACTGTGCGTCAAAATTTCTTCAACCACGAAGTAATGTCTGATGTCTGTAGGTACTAAATGGTACTTCTGAAGAATTTTTCCTTTTGCTTGAATGATAGACCAACTTGATTTTTGTAGCCATGTCGTTGAATTTGTAGAGTTATTCTAAACAATGTGATTGAGTGTGTTTAGCATGGTAGCTAATTCATAACCCAGTCGGCTGGAGTAGGTTTAGATTTTTTTTGGTAAAATAGGCTCCCGATGGACATGGTATACAGTTGTTGACGAACAAAATGCATGCTGAATTCCATAATATCAAATAGGTGCATGACAAGTACATTTACTCGAGCAAAAAGACAAACCAGTTCGTTGTGTTAACGCTTTGTGCAGTTGTAATTTGTTGTTCATAGTTGTGGTGGTCGTTTATTGTTGTCACGGTTTGATGTTGATGTTTAAGATACTCACGTCCCACGCAGGTGCCCTCGCCGTTGCTGACGACACACCGCTCCACGACTGTGCACTGGAAGTTCTCCCTGACGATCTCTCCCACCAGCAAGGGGCAGGTCACACACAGCTGACAGGTGTACGTGGCGTCACAGCTGGTCGAAACCCACTGGTCTCCGATCTGAAGCAATAGGAGTGGTGTCGTGGAGGCGGTGATAAATATCTAGCTATGAATTATTTTGCCATATGGCAGTAGGGCTAGTAAGGCTGTTTGTCAATTGCATCAAGTCATTTCACATTCAAGGATTGGGGCGTTTGTTGTGTTTCGTCCATGGAGACGTCCATGGTTCTACGGTGTTAATATGTCAATGTTGAAGAACCGTTTGTATCACCCCCCTCCCCTCCCCCGGGAATCCCAAACCCTTACCTCATGTTTGACTCCATTGGCGTCCACACATCCACAATCCCCGGGGTCGATGCACTCCCCGTTGTTGAGGATAGTTCCCTCTGGACAGGCACAGCCCTCCGTCTTGGGTTGAGCACACGTCACCTCCGCCCGGGGAGTCTGACACGTGGCTGGGCAGGGGGACGTCCGTGCTTTGCGCTCCAGGCCCACCGGACACGTTATCTCTGGGGAGTTGTGAGTAGTTAGGACCTCACTTAAATGGTGAGCGTGGATAGCTAGGGTACTACATAATGAGTAGTTAGGACTTCACTTTAATGGTGAGCGTGGATAGCTAGGGTACTACATAATAAGTAGTTAGGACCTCACTTTAATGGTGAGCGTGGATAGCTAGGCTACTACATAATAAGTAGTTAGGACCTCACTTTAATGGTGGACAGTTAAGCAACAGCAAAATAAAGAAATTACGACGCACTTGGAGAGTGAGTATAAGTAGTTAGGTCACACATTATTGCCGAGTAGCTAGGAGATCACTTTTGTCAGACCACACTATGAGTAGTTAGGACCCCACTTTAACACTGAGTGTACTTGTTTTAAACGTGGAGCCATGTGAGACCTCTAGCTGTATGGTTTCGTGGGATGTTTTTGTTAGATAATGCCGAATATTTATTTTTTTGTTTGTCTGGATGATCGCTGATATACCAACTCATAAAGTTTGATTCGTATACATTGACGTTCAACTTTGTGCATTTATCACACACTATAAACTACAATCATTATGCTATAGGACCCCAGAAGGTGTGATAACCTTTTCTGTATCACCTTACTGCAAATATAACCTTTAACACTCGCTGAGCCACATCAGGCTGAAATTACTTTTTCACTGCGGAATACGTAAAGACCGTTATTACGTAAAAGAACAATGCGATGTCGAATGAAAACGATCCTAGCAACCGAGAGTTATTTTCCAAGCTCAGACTTGAGATTTTTCGGCATACAGACATATTCATGAATATTAATAAATTAATATTATTATATTAATGATCATTATCAATTTTTGCATGATAATGACAGTATCTACAATTATGTCTGAACAGTTGTGTGTGATAAAACTAGACGTCAAGGCCTATAGATGCCTTGAAGGCATTTCGGTGTTAGGACTAATTCGTAATATTCAAAACATGTTTGCCATGGACTCTACGACACATCGTTTCCTAGATATGGACGAAAATGAAAAATGTCAACTCAGCAAGAAAACATTTCAGGTCAAGGTCCAAGTTCATCTGTAATATCCCTTAGTCATGTTTGTCTAGAGCAACGAGTCCGAAAACAACGTCCATTTCGCTCTACAATGCACCGTTTCCGAGATATCGACGAAAACGAAAAATGCCGACTCGGCAAAAAATTTTCGTGTCAAAGTCAAAGTTCATCCATAATACCCTTAAGACAAGTTGGTCTAGGGCGACGAGTCCAAAAATAACATCTGTTTTGCTCTACAACGCACCGTTTCCGAGATATCGAAGAAAACGGAAAATGCCGGCTCGGCAAAAAAAAATTCCGGTCAAGGTCAAAGTTCATCCATAGGATGTTTGTCTAGGGTGACGAGTCCGAAAATAACGTCCGTTTCACTCTAAGACGCACCATTTCCGAGTTATCGACGAAAACGAAAAATGCCGACTCGGCATAAAAATTTCGGGTCAAGGTCATAGTTCATCCATAATACCCCTTAGACATGTTTGTCTAGGGCGACGAGTCTGAAAATAACGTCTGTTTCGCTCTACAACGCACCGTTTCCGAGATATCAACGAAAATGAAAAATGCTGACTCGGCAAAAAAAATTCAGGTCAAGGTCAGAGTTCATCCCTATTACCATCAAGACATGTTTGTCTAGGTCGACGAGTCCAAAAATGACGTCCGTTTCGCTCTACGACACACCGTTTCCGAGATATCGACGAAAACGAAAAAAATGCCGACTCGCAAAAAAATTTCGGGTCAAGGTCAAAATTTCAGAGATCTCTATATTTATACCCCTGAGGCGACGAGTCCGAAAATAACCTCCGTTTCACTGTACGATGTACCGTTTCCGAGATATGCAGGATGCCTCAAGGATGACTCAGCAAAAAATTATTTCGACCTCTAGGTCAAAGGTCGTTTGAGGTATCGATCCCAAAATCGAAAGGGTTCCTCCCTGGTGGCATATAAACCTCCATGCAAAGTTCTGCAACTATTGCCTGAATATTTTTTGAGTTATCATCCGGAAACCAAGTCTCAAAAACAGCCTTGATTTCATCCTCACGGACCTCACGGACCTTGGAGCGGGATCAAAAAAAAATACCCCTTAGATATGTTTGTCTAGGGCGACGAGTCCGAAAATAACGTCCGTTTCGCTCTACAATGCACGGTTTCTGAGATATGCAGGAAGCCTCAAGGATGAATCAGCAAAAAAAAATTTTGACCTCTAGGTCAAAGGTCGTTTGACGGATCGATACCAAAATCAATAGGGTTCTTCCCTGGTGGCATATGAACCTCCATGCAGAGTTCTGCAACTATTGCGTCAATATTTTTCGAGTTATCGTCCGAAAACCAAGTCTCAAAATTAGCCTCGATTTCATCCTCACGGACCTCGGATCCGGCTAAAAAGAAAATACTTCCACATATCGTTTGTGACTTGTGGTGAAAATTTGACGAGGATCCATCAAGGCAATCTAAAGTTATCGTCCGGAAACCAAAACGGTGGAAGAAGAAGAAGAAGAAGAAGAAGAAGAAGAAGAAGAAAAAATTCTGCTAAAACCAAAAAGGCATTTCTGCCTAAATGCCTTAATGAAAACCATGCTCGTGTGTTTTCTGCAAAAAGATATCGGTCTCGTTTGGTCTGGCGGATGAACACAAAATACATCCGTCCTTCGGCTCGTGCATCCTGAATTCATTCGCCAGACCAAACTCGGCCGATATCTTTTTGCGGAAAACACACTCACATGGTTTTATAGATATGTATCAAATCACGGATACCAACATTTGTAAACATGCACAACTTACGACATGCATTATCTCCGGCAGCTTCGTATCCTTGGTTACAGGCGCACACGCCGTTCTGACAAGAAGCATGCTCTGCTGCACACAACTGTCCTGCTGTACAAGGCTGGCCGAGATCTATAGCTTTCTCTGTGGGTCAATTCAGGATAAATGATTCACTTGAAGCCAGTGTGTGAGGCAATGCTATTGGCAACAGGTGAATGTTGACCAGCATATGTTTTTTACATGTGTTTCTTATCACTCAACGTATTTGGTAACTATTGGTAATAGGTAAGTGTTGACCAGCATATGTTTTTTACGCGTTTTTAAAATTCAATTTCTTGAGGAACTGGAGCTAGAAGCATATCCTCACCGCAGGCTCCGTTATGCTCCACGAAGCCGGCCTGACATGTACAGACGCCGTTCTCACACCGGGTGTTGCCCACACAGATATCTGTGTCACCACATGTACCGCCCAGCTCCACTTCTTTACCTGACAAATATACACACACTTACAAATATGCACAGCATTCGAGGAATGCTGCATGTTGGAAACGTCGTGATATTTACTGTTAGCGGGATGGTCGCTTTCGACTGAGAGATTCTAACAGTTGACAAGATGATACTACATGAATAACTTCGCATCATAGGACAGCCTAATGCACATAATCTAAGCAGTCTTTTTTTAGCGGATGGTAACTCCTGAATGCATTAGCTAGTAGTTGACTCTCAGCTTGTGTCCTGTTATGAGTAGCCTGGTTATGGGTCGTCTCACCACAGACGTTGCCACTTCTGGCGAAGCCGGCTCCACAGGTGCAGACCCCCCCACACAGCTTGCCTCGGGGTCTCTGCACACGTCACCGCTCTCACAGGACTGCCCCACCAAGATCGTCTTGGCTGATCAGAGGGAAGCCAAAAGGATATATCGATTTCAGTTTGGACTTTACTTCAGTACTGTTGAATCCTGTTTGACTTCAATGATTGCAAACTGATGACGTTAGAGTGGATAATGTACATCACGTATGATGAGGAATCAAAAAAAACTCACTGCAGACTCCGTTTTTCACGAAGTAAAGACCCTTGCAAGCACAGACGCCACCCTGACATGAAGCGTTAGGATCAGAACATACCTGTCCTTTCAGGCAGGGCTGTCCAAGCTCAACTGTCGCCGGGAAAGGCAAAACAACCAACTGAATGTATATGAATGCAATATTCGATAATTAATAGACAGCATCAAATTGTCGTAGACAGCATGCCAATTGCGTAAGTCAAAGCTCCAAGCCGTACTCACTGGATTCCTGAGGTTCGAAGCACCAGATGGCGCCTTTGACGCTGTCATCGAAGCATCCCCCTATACAGAGACAGTCGTTTTCCGAGATCTTGTCCCAGCCTTTCTGCTTCCTGGCGCCCGCGGGCACAGCGGTCGTACAGGCTGGGGGCGGGGCAGGAAGTTGTTACATGTTATAGACATGGTGGAGACTGGTACGTTCTGTTGCGAATACACTCCAACATGTTTTATTTGAACATTATTTATTTGGATTGATCAACAGGACACGCATATATTAAAGATCGGTGAGAGGAACAGAACGTTAAGTATCCTATAACCACCAAGTAGCTATTGCCACCAACACAAGTAGACTTTGATGATAATGATAGAGCTAGATTTCGACGCAAATACATTTTCAAACACATTTAAAAACCATCATTAATCTACCATCACCATCGACAGCTGCGAGTACAACAATAACTTCGACACCAACTGTACCGAACCCAGACAGCTGAATATATACATTTTTTTTAACATAAAATTAACCCAAACCGGCAACATGGAGGTTATCTGGTCAAAGTAACGACTAGACGGAAGGCTTGTACAGGGTGCGTTGATACTTACAGTCAGATGGGGTAGGTGCTGTAAAAAGACACACAACAAATTCGTTATGCATACGATCTATCCCTGGTCAGTATTAGATAATTAACCTGGCCAGAGCGTTTGGTGGATGTATCTAGTCGAGCAATACCTTGATTCATAAATATATCCCACTGTAGGCCTACATAGTGAATACATCCACTTTTAAAAGTTCTTTTCATCATATGAGTTGAAACTTAAAAGATTCTCAGGGTTTTATTTTGCCTAGGTCAATTTGATAACTATTTTGTGAACCGAAGTTTGCAGGACGCGTACTAATGGGTTTGAAGCATTTGCCCCTCCTCCTCGGGTTTCGCTGATACCAGCAGCAGCCGGCTGCTTTACATGACAACTCCGGGTTCTCACTCGACTGGTAGGAACACTTTGTAGCCTCCCTGGGGTTCACAGCACAACCACAATCTGGGAAGTACGATAGTTGTCAGTGAATGTTAATCACAGTCTGGAATCATTCTTTTCAGAAAATTACAGTATACTGGAAGATACGTGTAGGGACAACACAGAAAAGCCAGTTTTATTCATACAATAGTTCAGTATTGGATATATCCATACTTCATGGAAGACAATATAACTATGACAGTCAGTAATATAGCTATCAAACCGAACCAATACAATATCATTCTGTCAATGGTTTGTGTTGAGAGAAGAGACCGAACCTTTGAGTTGGAGACATTTTCCGAAGTTGCAGACCTTTCCTGCGGAGCATCCCGGATCACAACTTTGTCCCCGCACGGCTGGAACTGAATAATATATACGAATAATGAATAATGTATGGAATATATAAAATATAAAGATATAATCCCATAAACTGATTATTGGATAACCAACATCCAATCGTTGCTATATTATTAATAGCACACTGTTTGTAATAGGCATGAAATCATTGGCTGATATCGCAGTATCGTCCTACGTACGTAATCCCAAATACCTACACGACTCGGATCCAATATACTTTTAAGGGGGGAACAGACATGCTGATTGGATGGGGTTGTCGTGCTGTTTGATACACGATACCATTTCGGAATCCAGCATACAGTATTTGGGAGTGTTCGTATGGAAGTCGTGTTCAAAATATGTCTGAAATTTAGCAGACTGCCAGATCCAAACTCACGGAGATTACAGGATGGAGCGTTAAAGACAGCTACGAGACGAGAGCCCGACACATCCACTTCGAGTCACAAATCGTCATACTAGTACTTACTGAGCAATGTGGCGACTGAAAACAGGAGTAGGAACTGATACAACATGTTCCGTGTCTCTGGCGAAACTGACTGTATGTTTGAGTGCTTCGACATTTATCATTTATCAGCACATATATGTATCATGCAGGTGGTGGCTTTATTGCTGTTGTGCACAGGTATTTTATGTGTGTTTTGCCACATAAGTATGGACGTTTTGTGCATGAATTGGCATACTTCGTACCAATTTGATAATAGTGTAATTTTGAATAAGTTTACGTGGGTAGTCTGGTGCGTGTTTCGTGTGCACATGAGGCGCACTGAATGTTTCAATTGTCCTTTGCTGTCGCCCATTGCATCAGATATTGAACAACGGCCGTTTGTTTGGGTGACAAACGTCACATCTGCACATAAAATAATGAACACTCCTCAACATATTTGACAGTGAATGATAGATCGAATATGTTTGGTTCAGCATAAGTTATTTTATCTTTAACAACAACTGGATCCTTGATATGAACAATTGGATCTATACTCTGTGGTATTGTAATGCAATATGTTGCTCGAAATCTTTAAGTATGTGGAAATCACAAAACGGTTACATCCAGTGTGTGGAATACCAACAGCCAGACAAATTCATATCCCAAGTCCAAATCCAATCACTTAGTTTACCAGTCAAAGCATCTAAACATCACAGAATGGTCTGAAAGGAAGTAACAATCTTCTTGTCTCATGTTTCGTCTGGGAATGCGAAACCCACGTTGCCATACACAGAATCACACAGGATTTAGCCCACTAAATTGCTGGTATAAGACCCATTTTTGGCCATTTATTATGCTAATGCAACGAACAGATTTGGACATAACGTGATCTAAAGGAATACATACATTCAGGGTATATGTAAAAGACTAAATAACCTTTTACATGTTTATGACATGTTACATTTTCTCTGCAAAATTCATTTGGTAAACGGTACGAAGATATTAAAATGTTTGTGTAAGGTGCACGACCTTAGCGAAATGAACTGTTATTGGAAAATGAAAAAAAAATACATCAGATAAATCCACCGCATTCGGATTGTTTGCACAAGATGCGGAAAAGTTTCGGTACAATACGCGTGAACTCGGCCGATGAACCCAAACGAGCGAAACGCGTCCACTGGACTGTAATAACAGACAAGTGTTCCAATCATAATAATCCAGCTGTCAGTGCACTGAATTGGTATGTAGCTGAATAGGTATACATGGTAAAAATAACAGCATGTACATAAGCGCACTATTTTTTGTAAATATATGTAATGAATGCAAAATACATTTTATATTAAAGCAATTTATGTAATATGTTATCTATAGCTATACAAATGAATTCGACATTGCATTCACCATGTTCACATATTCCCTAAATGGATAGTTTATGCTCTCATGTCGTCATGACAACATGACGACGGTAAGTTCACACGTGATATACCTGCAAACAGACATGTGAGCAGTGGCGAACACGAACCGGACACGCCCATCGCGCTCCATGGGAGTTTTTTTTATCGTGATTAAATATCGCCGACAATGAATGCTTGTCGTGGGAAGTTACTGTATATTATATTATACCGACCAAAGAACGGTCTACTCATAAAGATACCTTAAGCACTCTCATTTACATGCTTCATCTACCTGTGTGAAATTACATACGGGTAAAGATTAATGGAGTTTATGGACTACGTTTGTATTTTTTCCCCGTATTTTCCAGTTACAACAGGCACGTGACAACAGGAAATGTTGCCATTATATTATGCATTTAAGAGTAGATTACGACAAGGCAGATCAATGATTCGTCTCGAATAAATACTTACCATGCTTACAGGGAGAGCTAGAGAGAGGCGGATCGTAGTAATGTAGGGAGAGCTAGAGAGAGGCGGATCGTAGTAATGTAGGGAGAGCTAGAGAGAGGCGGATCGTAGTAATGTAGGGAGAGCTAGAGAGAGGCGGATCGTAGTAATGTCCCTTCTCCTTCAATGAATATCTCACTTTTGGAAAACCAAATACATGACACTGGTTGTGTCATCTGTTTGCATGTTTCATTGGAAAATCTATCAGCATTTAGTTAATATACATGCATGTATCTAGATCATTGATATGCAATGAATTGATATGTAGAAAAACAATTTGATAGGGCTGAATATATCTAGTTCGGACAATTATGATAATACGACAATGACGTCATTGCATAGCAGTAGGAAAATGTATTATATATTTAAAATGCATTGTGTACGATATTATATTTTTTTATGTATATTTTGAATTAACTCACAACGGAATAAACCAATTGTCCATTGTATCCTAATCCCCTACAATCTAGACATGACAAGGTATATGCACATGATAAATTGATTTCTGCTTCAGAGGGCTGTGTGGCTGCTGAAGGCACTTACCTCCACCCCCCCCCCCCCACCTCTCCACCCTCCACCCCCCCCCCCCCCCCGCTCCAGCCTCTGACATCCCACTGTGTCCGCCATCAGGATCCGCTTTTGCAATAACGCGACGGCATTGATCTTGCCATCTACATTTGCGTGATCGCATTCTCATCGAGATGAAAACAACTTTTTACTGGGATAACATGATATACATACATAGGTGCTGGTTCTCGCGCACTGGATCAATAGGAGAATGCCATTTTGATATTGTACCAGGTTCACAGATTATTATTTAATCGCCATCATGGCGACGAAGTGGGATCTATGTTCGTTATTCCTCGGGATATTGAGGGTTTCCATGGCAATGGAATGCAGATTCACCACCGTGGAGAACGGTATGTATGACAAAGCACTAACTGTAACAACAATTTGAAATTTAAAAAAAAAAGCTTTTTTCCAGGAGGTATTTGTTTCTATTGCAAAGGTTTTTCATTTTAGATTTATATTGTCTTCATCGTAATCTCGTGATATTTGGAACGTTCTTGTACACATAACATGTGTATTTTAGTCATTTTATTCATCACGTTTATTTTCCCCACTTTGAAATGGATAAACACAAAATCTCATCTCAATTAGTATAAAACGTTTAATTGCGTTTTATATTTCCAACGTTGATCATTCCATGGATTTTATTGTTATCTTCATAATCGTAAGTCATTTGTGTACTTATATTTTCTTTATTCTCAAGGCTGGCACATAGCTTTACGTTCCACACCGAACACCGGAATCTCCCTGTACGATCTGTGGACCTCGACCAACTCTTTGAACGTCGACAACTGCGCCCTCTGGACCCTGGATCCTTCCGTCCACGGCGTCGTCAAGTCCCCGGATGTTGAGAACTCGTGGCAGTACATATCGCAGGTAACATTACCGTACATGATTGTTACACCCGGGTTAATATTGTAACGTTAACTAATAAATATTGAGACAACCAAAGATTGCAGACCCTCGCCCGCTTTAGATGTAGCTACTAAAATTAAAGCTGATGACTCTAACATATTCAACCCGGGTGATGACCGGTGACTTTGGTCGTACGAGCATTTGTCATATATATAATAGTGGGGAATTGGCAATAGAAAAATTAAAATTCATGGGATAAATAATTCATAAAATTAGAGTTCTCGCGATTCTTCTATCTTGACTATATTCTCGACCACGACATGAATTCTTGATACTGACCTCTCAAACTTCGAAAAGCTCTCTCAGATTAATAATGCATACTTTATGTTCAATATTCTGTTGAATATCGTCATCGGTTTTGGAATCACTACTACTTGAAATGTTACAAATCGGCGATTTTAGCCGATGACCCTTACATTGTCGACCTAGGGCGATTATAGAGAATTTTGATCGTACAACCATCTGTCATATAGCAAATGACGTGGAATCGATGATAGAAAAATACAAAATTGACAAGGAAAATCAACCTTTAATATCAGCAGAGTATTGCAACTTCTCATTCAATTTTCACATTTTACTGTGACCTTGACATCTAGATAATTACTGAGCTGTGAAATGTCAAAATATTGTATCATTAACAAGACACATTTACTGAACATGCTGTATGAAATTGGTTCTAGAAGATTGAAAATCTCGTAACACTCAAAAGTTGTAATTAAAATCTTGACACCGAATACTCCTCCATCGGGGCGAGGGTAATTATCACTTTTAAAGAAAAAATAACACCCACCAAGAATGAATGAATGAAACTTTATTTGTATTCCCAATTTACAACTTTATGACACATTTAAACGTAATTCAGTGAAAGTTGTTACAATGGAATGATGGAAAGCTTAGCGGAGCTCACTCTCTGCCAGCTTGCTCGTGAAAGTAAGAAAATTGATAGAAAATATTGATGCGATATTGTGGAAACAAACCATCGCCTCAAACCACACAGGACAAAATACATTGTGTTTAGATAATGACTAGATCAACATCAAACACCAGAACAGGTGAAATACATATAGGCCTAGATCAGACATAACAGTAGCTCCAATATCATTCGATATCATTGTTGATACACGGCGTAAGACAACACAAGATCATACATGAGATGAAACCATTCGAACAATGTACAATAGACGTAAAATCAATACTCAGTATTAAGTACTCCGAGCGAACAAAACAGGGTCCGTTATTCAATCTCATAGTCCGGGGACAAAAAGACATATCAGGCATACGAAGTGAGAGAAAACAAAAATGACAGGGAAACTCATTAACCCCAAAAATGGCGATTCGGAGGTGAAATCAGGTGTTCCGGAAAGAGTGAGCATTTCATGCCCCACTAGTGGCACCCGTCATGGATTCCCGAAATTAACATGAAAATAGATCTAGTTGCATGGCAGACATGGATTTGCTGTATTTATCAACCAGATCATGATGACGTCCATAGAACTTCTTAAAGGCAGCAATAAGTCTTGGTAAAACATATCCTTGTCACAGCAGTTTAGAGACTAGCTGGGCACTTTGATAAACAAAGTCCTCATATTTGCAACCAGCTCTGGAATAGCATATAAAGTTGAGTATATATATACATATATATACATATATATATATATATTTTATTACACTGGGTGACTTACGTTTTTGCTTTCACAAAGATTCGACTTGCGGTATATCAAGGAGGCAATCGGATTATGTTCGTGGATTATGATGCATCGGGCGCCTCGAAAATGAACTGGATGCATCAGTCTCGTATAGTCAATTCATCATACACGGATATTGCCACATACCCCTTGAGTGCTAGCGCACAGGACATGAGTGGCGTGACGGGGTTAGTCAACCTTTGAAGTGCACTTCTCGACTGTTCATCATGTTAGAATAATTTACTTTGTTCCAATTCTATAAGGATATTGAGCCGACCATTCTGATGTTGTTAAGTGAAGGGGCCTGACGGAGTGAATATGAGGCTTGCGTAACTAATTACTGTAATTTATCAGCGATAATATCCCTAGTTTCAATAGCAATTCTATTATTCGTTGTTCAGATTTCTGACTGCAAGTTATTCCTGTGCTGATTTTGTGTTAAATTACTACAATCTTGGCCAAATAGTATACTGCATCTCAGCAACTTTAATACGTTATTCTTTCGATTCTTCACATCAAGACAAAACCGAAAATGTTTTGGTTCTTCCATTTTCCAAAACTCTAACACAGGCGATAGATGACACCAAAGGACGACAAATTCGTCGAAATAATTGTTCCAGTGATAGAATAGCCCCATGTCTTCTACCAGGGGGCGGATCTAGGATCTGTGGTGAAATTGGGGGGGGGGGGGGTGCGAATGTCATACGTATATTGTGATTCTGTATATACAGAGGTCTCCAATGCATGGTTTCATAAGATCAGTTTCTTTCTTCTTTCTCTCGACAGACTAAGCGTATTCTTTAACGCTTACTTGCAAAACTTCTGAATTTGTCTGATATTTTTGTGCCACATTAACCCAATAAGATACACCGTGGAGTCAACGCGACTGTGGTATTTGGAAATATACAGTTTTCAAAATATTTTGTTTCAAAATATTTCTCCCAGAGTTGATTATATCTGGCACTAGATAATTTTGTTACTATTATGGGGATATGATTTTACCAACCGGATATGACAGCAATATTAATTCCTTACTAGCTTATCGAGGGATTTGTGTTGGGAATGTTATGTAACTGATGAATATATTTACACCTACGAGTTACTCGTGGAGTCTAAAATATAGAATATTCAAACCACGTTCTCACTCCAAATATTCATGAATAATATATCGGACTTTTTCAGCCTGGATAACGGCAAGGCCTTGAGACGGTTCTATCTCGTGGCCTATCATAACATGTGTCCGGGTGATTATGGATGGTTCATGGTGTTGGACACCCCCACGAGGCACTGTGCCTACGAGTCCGCGGCGCCACAGGGCATTCCCAATTTCTACGTCAACGCAGACTCCACGGCAGCCAGCTTCGAATCAGGTACGTTTGGTTTTTAGTTCAAGACAAAGCTATCGTTGCTACAATTTTTTTCTGTATATGAAAACTTATTGATTTTTTTTGCCAGAATGCAGGACATTTTGTTGTTGTTTGTTTCAGGAAACATGATAATTGGTGATATGTTCGCAATCCTCTTCAAATTCGAACGTAAGTGGATTCTATGTTATCCGTACTAAAATATGAATATATGTTTACGAAACATATTTGATTAGTAATTGGTTCTTAAATAGAAGTCATATACATGTATTGATTTAACAAACATACTGCATTTAATTTCATCCCATTATTCATGGCCATATTGGAACACTATATTTTGTCAACCATATCATTTATCAAGACACACTACAGCAGTAACCAAATTCATTAAGGTGAGTTAAACTTATTAAGGTTTTCATTAGTTATTCAACTTACTGATGTAATTATAGTTTTCGTATTCCATTGATTTAATTCGTTTGCTTGAATCTATTTTTTCAGGTATGTTTTATCATGTAACATAAACAGGTCCGAGAAATTGGTAGCAGGAGAACTGCCTTAGAACGCTAAGGAATGACACCACCTACTATTGTGCCAGAATCGTTATGATAATAAAAAAATAATAATTAGTGTCTAACATGATATAACTGCGAAAGATATTTACCCTCGCCCCGATAGGGGGAGAGGGTATTGCATTTGGGTCTGTCTCCCTGTCTACCTGTCCTTCCGCGCGCATAACTCGACAACATATGGTTCTATAGACTTCAAGCTTATAGGGATGAAGCGGTATGTCAGTGGGTCTTTTGCTGGGCAATATTCTACGAAACTGACCAACAAACTCAATGATAAAATATATTCAGCTTGCAGAATATCATCATCTTGCAACATCTTTTCTTCACACTAAAGAACTGAATGTTACCGTTGCTGTTTGGTTTAAATTACAAAAATCGTAATCAAAACTTTGTTCGCACTAAATTATTTGCCATACCTCATATTAAACTTAAGGAACTAGAGGACCAGTGTCCTACCCACTATATCAAACATACCAATAGCAAAGAATTCCGTCTGTATTCCATTATCATAGATTTTGATCATCATCGGCTTCATAAGCCAACACAGACTACCATATATATATACCACCCGTACGTCTTTTCTGATAAAATTTGCCAATAAAGGTATTGATGCAATTATCATCAGTAATATATTACATCATAAGTCTGTTCAGTCGCAGGTATAATCAAACTTCACTAACACTGACGCTCCATCTATATCCAATTTATATCATTTACCAAATATGTTGCTTCCAAGATATTCAACTACAAACAAACATTGAATGATTTAGATATTGATGATCTGTTACAAAACCCACCCTCCTGCAATTGCATTAATTATCCGTTCATACATGATCCAGTTGGGCATGTCATTTCAGTGGAGAATGAATCTTTGAAGGTGTCCAACGGTCCCGAATATATGGAGAGCGCACGTCGTTTTCATGAAGATACAATTTTAAGTTAATCATGGATGCAGTTGAGGAGCATGCCAGAAAAAGGACAAAGCGAGAAAAGGCAGAGACTGATTCTCTGTCAGAATGGGTCAAACAGATTGGGTCATTGGTAAATAAACGCATTAATGTTTTGTCAAAGTCAGTTAGTACTAAATATAGCTTTGTCTTCAATGATCCCGTGGCTGCTAAAAGTTTGTTGAAACTTCAAGAAAGGTTTTTCATTGTCCCTGCTGATAAAGCTTCTAATTATGCTGTTTTTGTTTGCAAAGCATACTATATACTGTGGCTGTTTGACGAACTGGGTATTTCCAACAAAACTAATACCAATAGTACATACCAAGACATTACCGTGCCCAAACAGGATATCTTATCAAATCATGTGTCTGTATTGCATTCGTTTGGTATTACTACCTCATGTAAAGATTCCAATCTGTCAAACGTATATTAGATCCCGAAATTACACAAGAATCCACAAAAACAAAGATATATATCAGGTTCACCATCGTGAACTACCAAAACCCTTTCTAACGTATTAACTGTTATATTGTCTAAAATTAAACAGGGTCTCCAAAAGCACTGTGAAACCATATATTCTAGAAGTGGTATAAACCAAATGTGGATATTGAAAGAATTCCAATACTCATGGATGATGAACCGAAACATGGTTTTATAAATGATATCACGCAAGCTGTGCAATTTGATGATTAGATAAATCATTTTATACGTTTCACCAAAACGAACATTCGCTCCCTACAGCTAGCCGCCGAACTTTATCTGGTAATTATCACTTTTAAAGAAAAAATAACACCCACCAAGAATTATAAGTCAATGTAAAACTGCCTCCGTGCAGTCACCGGCATGTTACGTGTAATCAGTCCTTAACCATATTTATCACATCTATTTCAGTATATTTGTATGTACAGTACGTTTCACCAAAACGAACATTTTATACGTTTCACCAAAACGAACATTCGCTCCCTACAGCTAGCCGCCGAACTTTATCTGACCCAGTTCTATTGTGTCCGGGTTCTATTGTGTTCATAACATGTGTACGGGTGGTTATGGATGGTTCATGGTGTGGGACACTCCCACGAGATACTGTACATACAAATATACTGAAATAGATGTGATAAATATGGTTAAGGACTGATTACACGTAACATGCCGGTGACTGCACGGAGGCAGTTTTACATTGACTTATAATGTGAAAGTGAAGGTAACAAAATCACCAAGACAATACAATCCCCAGATCTAAAACTTGGCTAGCACACACATTTATACTCATGGATGATGAACCGAGACATGGTTTTATAAATGATATCACGGAAGCTGTGCAATTTGATGATAAGATAAATCATTTTATACGTTTCACCAAAACGAACATTCGCTCCCTACAGCTAGCTGCCGAACTTTATCTGACCCAGTTCTATTGTGTTGGGGTCAGGTTATGTTTATGTTGACGTTCTGTTGTCTTCAGAATTCCGACACATGATGTAAACAGGTGAAAAATAACAGTTTTTAAAATATTAAAGTTTCATGAACAAAATATGAAAAAGCGCTAAGCTAAAGTAGTTCAAAACAATTTCATTGCATTGCCAACATGGTTTCATAAATGATATCACGGAAGCTGTGCAATTTGATGATTAGATAACAAAATATGAAAAAGCGCTATGCTAAAGTAGTTCAAAACAATTTCATTGCATTCCTTGACCTTTAAAACGTAAGTTTAGGAACCAAGTTTGTGTCGCTAGCACAATTATTATCAAAGATTAATGCAATTTTGTTTATTGTTGATTAAATTTGGTTTCGTCGCGATTGTTTTCATTGCGAAATTCAAGGTATTTTTTTTTAGCTTTTAAGGCATTGGGGACGTTGTTATCATTGCCACTGATGTTATCAAGTATCAATAGCATGTATTAAGGCACAAAGTTGTTGATAATCTCCACACAGTTCTTTAGAATATTAAAGTTTTATAAAAAAAAAAATATAACAAAATATGCAATTCTGATAGTCGCCATCTTGAATTTTATGCTGAAGGGGTATGCTGAAGTAGTTGAAAAATATTTGCATTCCTTGCCGTCTGCAACATATGTTTAGGTACTAACTTTGTGTCTCTAGCACAATTAGGGGCAAAGATATAACTTTGTGTTTATTGTTGATCGAATTCGGTTCCGCCGCGATTGTGTTTATTGCCAAATTCAACGTATTTTTCCAGCAATTCATAGTTCCGACGACATCCCAACAGGCCACGCCCCCTTGGCAACCGCGGAAAGAGTCCCACAAACATACCATGTGCTTTTGTTTGAGCGAGCTGGGAATACTGCAACTTTTGCTTGCTTCTGTTTACACATTCGTTATGTAAAATAATACACCATATTTCACTTGTCTATACTCAAAAAGGGATGGAGAATATATTGTAAGCCTGAATATTTAGCTTGTTTGGCTTTACTTGGCCGTGAGTGCGTCAGAAGTACACTAGCATCCCACTTCATTCAAGAGATTGGGCGGTTGAACATGCCGGTTTTGTTCGTGGGACTTTTGATTGGGTAGTAAATATGGAAGTGGGCGGGGCTTACGTATCATCGGAACTATGAATTTTGGCAATGGAGACATTGTTATTTTTGTCACTGATGTCATCAAGTACCAATAGCATGTATTAGGGCACATAATTGTCGATAATGGCTCCACAGCTCCTCAAACTATTAAAGGTTTAGAAAAAATATGACAAAATATGCGATTCTGATGACCACCATTTTGGACTTCATCCTGAAAGGATAGGCTAAAGTAGTTGAAAATATTTTTCTTTTGCATTCCTTGACCTCTAAAACATATGTTTAGGACCAAATTGTGTCTTTAGCACAATTAGGGGCGAAGAAAAATACAAACTTGTGTTTCAAGGAATCTCTCGGGTTGATGGCGGCCATTTTGAAAAGCCGCTATATTGGATAGTTCATCCCAGGATATCGAGTGTTAATAACTGGATTCTGAAGCTCAAGTGTCCCCTGAACAAAATGACACCCCTCGCGGAGAGTCATGGGGAGTGTGGGAGGGGGGGGGGGTGTCAAGTGCAAGGTGGACCCCCTGGGCTCATGGACTGTTAGGAATCAATTAGACTTGATGAGGAGAATTATATTGAATTCCCGTCTGCTATATTTTAGGAAATTGAAATAAACTTCTTTTCTTGTGTATTTTTCACAATACTAATACTTCATTCACTGTTCTCAGTGAGGTTTCACCCTGCTGAGACGATTCTTGGATGTCGGCTCAAGATTTCGCATTTTATAAATAGATAATTTACCCCGGTAACCTTCACGGTATGTGTTGTCGTGTAAGTGTTGGCAATATTCATGCATTGATAATGTATGTCGTTTCATCCATTGAAATCATATGTGCTAAAATGCTTCACGTAACTTTCATGTCACTAATATTTGTATGGTATATATACTGCCAGAATGAATTTGAACGTTCCCAATAAAATAACTGGAGCCCCACTGCACATCTTCTCACTTTATCCGCTGGTCTTAGCGGTTGGTAATACCATTAACCATCTCAGGATACAGCATTTTTCTGGAGAAAAGGGTTGTGCAAGATGGAAATTACATCGAGTCGAATGTACTGAATACGATTATTGGGGCTGCTAACAACTTCCTTTTAAAACCAATTGCGATAAAATGCATTTTTACATTAAACAATCTTGTAAAAGAAAATCAACTTTTGATATCTTGTCCGACAATCATTTTGTTAATCTACTGACTACACACGACACACGATATTTCCCAGTACTGCTCAAAAGGTGGACAAGGCAGTGAGGTGCACTTTCCTTCAACTCGATACAAATCCACACTATCCTGAGCAGCTCCTCCATTGTAGTCCACTTCCGGAGTCGCATCTACACAGATATACTCATTTTTGGAAGCATCCCATTCTGGAGCCATCAGGTACCCTCTGTATTCCAACCTCCACCCTGGGTAACACTCAGTTCTGGCAGGAATCATCAGCGATGTGGAAACGTTGTTCACCTGACAAACGGCACAGGGGACGTCATTCTCGTGAAGCAGTGGATCTTCGTGCTCGAATGGGAAGTTGGTGGCAGGATCTAGGATATACTCCACTCCATCCAGACCTGCATCTAATTCATCAGTTGGAACATAGTTGCCATATGTCGGGTCTCGAGGAAGACAGAGGAAATTTGCACCGCCACCTGCATATCGTGATCCCCCAGCGACCCCTGACAAGTATAACAGTGATGTAGTCTTGTACGACATGCCCATTAGAGACATTTGCAATTTCAATAAAAAAGTTATTTGTATAGTAGCAAGCCTAACAAAAATACCGTGTATGGACTAATGTTGTTCGTTCGTTATCAGTTCAGTTCTTAATCTTACCTGTATATAGAATCGTAGATGGGGTTCCATCGCACGTCTTCCGGCCCCACCGAACATAAGCTGGCCCAGTTGATGACTACTGGGCGAAGGTAAATAGAAACAATTACCAGCCTTCACTTTGCATACTATACAAGTGTTATTTTTTTAATCACACGTAACGTGTTCATTGGTCATTGGTCACATTATCATGACTCTACATTCTGTTTTGTTGTTGTTGTTGTTTTTTGGACAACGAAGCTGTTGTTTGATTCTTTCCACTTTATCGTTGATCTCATTCAGTTGATGAGGAAATTGTTCAGAGGAAGCACATACGGGCCTTTCATCTTTGCACATACGACACATACGAAAAACAGTTTCCTGATAACATCTTTATCATTAAACCACATATTGAGAGGAATTGTCAGCACATTAAGGATTGATTGCATGTGATCGTCATGAACCTGGCATTGACCAGCTGTCCATTCACTTATAATGTAAATATAAAGGTAACAAATTCATGAATTTACACACTTCCAATCAACGTGAAACTTTGCCTTTTTGATTGTTAGCCATCAAGGATTACTAACCGAGACTCTGTTTCTTACTAAGCAATGTTAAATTTGTTAAATTCATCGTTTTCATATGTCATTTTCCGACCTATTTCTCAGTCTACAAAATACACTCAATACAGGGCGAGCAAAAGGATTATGCTGTGCAGCAAATAGCTAGTGATGCCAGTAAAACTCACAGGTGATATGCACTCGGGTGCACTGAGGTGTTTGGGATTATGAATGTTCAGCTCATTGTATTCATCTCACAGAAAGTATAGCCCTAGATATTCTCATTATTTTGACGACAACAAGGAATAAATATATGTGCAACAGCCAGTACTTGTCAAGCAGAACACTCGAATCTTCGTTTTGGTGAAACGTATAAAATGATTTATCTAATCATGAAATTGCACATCTTTCGTGATATCATTCATGAAACCATGTCTCGGTTCATCATCCCTGAGTTTACGTGTGTGTGCTAGCCAAGTTTTAGGTCAGGGGATTGTATTGTTTTGGGGATTTTGTTACCTTTACTTCCACATTATAAGTCAATGGAAAAGTGCCTCAGTGCAGTCACCGGTAAGTTACGTGCAATCACACCTTAAACAGTGTATAAGTTGTCCAGAGCAAGTCATCCGGTCCAACCTCAAATCAATGGGCTCTGCTGGATATACTGTGGACATTAAGATTCAGAAATACCCACCATTTTTTTGTGTAGCACAGTAAATATTGCAGCATTGAATATTACTAAATTATTTTTATCAAACCCAATATGGGAAAAAAGGACTAGAAATAGCATTTGAGCAAGCAATATTATATTAAAGAAGAATTTTGAAGTATTTAATCAAATTTTAGGATGCCAAATGACAAAGTTAAATTACACAATTTTACGCGTCACCGTTCATATAGAAATATACATTAACAAATCTGCTAACTATTTTTCCAACAATTGCCACATACCCAAGTCTATGAGCCGAGCCTTACTTTTTTAGATTTCCCCCTCAAAACCATACAATGGATTTTTGAAGTTGACTCTGCTGTGAGAACTGAACAACAAATCCATCATGGCCACAGGTTCACTTCCAAGGGGACTACTTTTTTAACCCTTGTACACCTATGGAACATTCATTCATTGTCTGGAAGGGGAAGATGTATGACAAATAAGTTGAATAAGTGAGAACAAGCAGATATACTTTGTTTACAGGAATCTTGTGTGCCACATGCTACAGGCACCTGCCTGGACTGTGTGTGCAGTCATGTGTAACACACCTGCAAGGTGCACACTGCTTTCCTCATGTTCATAGAAGCTCAAATACTAGTACATGATGTGCATGTCAAGAACAAGTCAGTATACTGCTCAAGCTGTCATATTAATCTGCAATACTGAGGTTAAATACTACTAATAATACACAACATATTTGCAGAACATATATATTTCTAATGGTTCAATTCTGCCATGCCAACACATACAAGAACATGTACACATGGTACAAGTGGAATTTATAAAAGTGATTAATTAAAAAATTTTATTTACAAAATTCAGTAAATTAATATACCTAGTATTACCTACCAAGCATGAAACACAAGTATTAAAACCATCGTTAATTTAATTCTTGATTACAAGTTGTTTGACATTAGTTTCATTTATTGATTCACTTTTATCATAGGCACACACACTTATCCAATTGGTCAGTTCATTCTTTTCTCTATACTAGTTGCCAAGAAAGTGGCTCAGAATAACTGACATAAAAAAATACCAGCATTTGTACATAACCATAATGACAATATGCTAGGTCATGATGCAATCAGGCTGTTTCTCAATAAATGTATTTACCATATATGTTCAATATTTCAATAGTTTCCTGTATAATAGAAAAACAGTACTCAAATGCTCATATGAAAATTGTATACTGGAAATTCAATAATGAGAGAGATAATAATCATCATGTCCTGTGACCTTGAAAATCAAATCAAATGTCAAATTAAAGGTCTACAGAATATTCAGCATTTATCATTTGCTGTATGTCAACAATTGATTCCTAAGCTGTAAAGTCGATAATAAGCGAGATTTTTTTTTTTTTTTTTTTTTTTTTTGTGATTCCCTGGTTCGGCCAGGTCGCTCAACTTAACATTTGGAGGAGCGTCACGTGAGTTTAATTTTTGTAAGGTTTTTTCCAGCACGTTTTTTGTTCTGGTTAGGGATAGCATATCGTCTTGGAAATATGTTTTATATGGGAGTTCCCTTGTGATGTGCTTGAATTCTTTGCATTTAGTTAGTATGTGTTCTTGGGTTTCCTCTTTAGTTTGGCACCATCTGCACTCAAGGTTTTGGTACATTTGTTTGAAGTTTGTCTTTACTGGTAGCATCCTTGATCTTACAAGAAATATGTTGGTGCAAACTTTGCGGGGGAATTTTAGCATATACTGGGGCTTTTTGCCTGCTGTTATGTTATGTTTCCTTGTTATTAGGTCATAGGCTTTGGATTTTTGGTAGGCCGTGGTCAGTATCCGTTGTTTGAAGGCTGCTTCGGTTTGGTGTTTTACGTAAGTTTTTGCCTGGGTTTTGGTCATTTTGATTAGACGTTCTTTGTCTATTTTTGTCTCTGTCATGACATTCAGGACATGTTTGGTCCAGTGGTTGTCAGCGTTGTTTGCTAATTTATAGGTTAGGGGGGGTTCTACATTGGTTTTTTGTTGGTTAAGGGTTTTGTAGTAGTGGAGTATCTGTTTTCTATTGTAGAGCGTTTGAATGTCGATTTGTCCTGTTTCTATCAGTAGGATTTCTCGTGGTGTGGACTTTGGTGTTTGTATTATTCTTCTGATTATATTTTCATGGATTTTTTGTAGCTGAGTCATTTCACGCTTGTTCGGGATGTTTGATTCCGCTCCAAATGTTAGTATTGGGTTTATGGTCGTTTCAAAAAGTTTCCAGATTGTATCCATCTCTATACCATGGAATTCTGGGTTTGTTGCAAGTGTAAATATTGTTTGGATGGTCGCTTCGACCTTTGATTTTATTTTGTTGATGTGGTCTTCGAGGTTGTTCTTTGTGTTCATGGTGATTCCTAGGTATTTGTAGGTTTTTGTATTTTGAAGTATTTGAGCCATTTTGTCCTGTGACCTTGAAAATGAGGTCAAAGGTCAAATTCAAGGTCACGACAATATTCAGCATATATCATTTCCTATATGTCCACAATTGATTCCTAGTCTCTAATTTCAATATTAAGTGAGATATTGGGCTTAATGTGTCCCATTATAAAGCATAGGAGAATTTAACATGGGAAAGTCCCATTTGGGCCGAGTTTGGGCCCAAAATGGCCCACTTCGAGCGATTCAAGGGCAACGAAATTTATACATGTCACAGAGGTACATATGAGGAGTGTTATGCATGAATAAGAAAAAAAGTTACTGAACAGATTTTGAGAAAACGACAGCCAAAGTCCAAAATTGGCCATTTTTCGACGAAAACGGCCGCCATTTTGAAATAATTGCGAAAATCAAAAAACTAAAAAATACCTCCCTCTCGAAATATTTTTAGGCATTGTTGTGCAAAATTTCAGAAAGATTCGATCGTAAACTTTAAAGATAAAAATGTTGACGGACGATGACGGACGCCGACGGACGACGACGGACGACGACGGACGACGGACGCAACGCCACGGCAATAGGTTATCGGACCAAAGGTCCGGTAACCTGAAAATGTGGACGGACGGCGCCGACGCTGACGACGACGCGGACCATAGGTCCGGTAACCTAAAAACATTGTCATTCAATTCAGCCTTTTTGCAAAAGTTCATGCAACTGCTTGAGGCATAGCATCCCAGGTCCAAACATGATATTGTCAGGCATTACATGGAAATACAAACTCTCCACATGATATCTAAACCAGATAATAATGTTCACATCTCGGTATGCAAGCCACATTATATCTATGTAAATTAGTACTCACAGTATATCTGCAGCACAGAGTAGGTCTTTTAGCACATACATGTATCGACTTGCCAATATGTCCAATTTGGGTAGATACACATGACACAGTTTTCTTCGTCGCTTCGGAGACGATGTTGCTAGTCAGACCCACAATTTCAATCTCTGTAGCAGCACACACTTATCCAGCTAGTGAGTATATCCAACTGGGGATCCACTTCATGTGGCACCAATCAAACAGCTAAATCACATCACAGTGATTAGCTGTTATCAACATCATCAATAATACGGGTAAAACACGTAGCAACACATCCATAATATCCATTCTGTCATCTGGTGACAGAATCTGTAATCTGGTGCTCTGGTGATTGCATGTGTTCACATGGCATGATGCAAGATGCAGGATTTAGAGACGTGGGTGGGGTTCATTGTCCTGGGGGGGGGGGGCTGAACACCCCCTTCCCCTAATTGTCATGTGGTAGAGGCCTGCAAATAAAAAAGTAAAGTGAACATGTAATTTGTGAAATATTCATAAGTAAATTTTGGGTGTACAGTATGCTAGACTGGGTACATGTAGGATTGAAACCTGCAACCTCTGGCATGCCAGTGGAATATTGACACACAATTTTGACACACAAAACTTGACACACAATTTAAGTAGTGGCGGAATGACTGAAGTAGGAACCAATTATTCGTGTCATGGGAATCAAACCGAACAGGTACTCGTCTGTGATATTAGATAATTAGTTAGAAAGTTTTGGCTATTTTCTATGCTGGTACTATGTTGTAGGAACTAAGTATCGGAAATAACGAGAAGTACAGTTAATTTCAACAGCATTTTCCATGGAGTCGATGAAGCTGTTGTAGTTTAATGTCAATATTTCATGACACATTTCGGGCCAATTTTTTGTCCATAACGAATGTTCAAATAGTGAAATATGAACCGAATAATAGCAATTTTGGATGCATCAACGAATGATCCCTAAGTACTAGTTCTGGAAATAAATTTAAGACATACTAGTACCAGTAGATGGTCTACCCATATACTGTATGGTACCGGCAATTTAAATTATCAACAACATGTTCATTATATTCAGTTCCTGTGCTTTTCTGTGTAAACAGACCGCCTGTCCTAATCAGTATCAATAATAAACAAACACTGTTTGTTGGTATAAAAAATAAACAAATACTAACCTGTTGCACTGGCCAAAATGTGTGCATGTCCCTGAGTTGACAGACCAAATTCTACAAATGGCTGGCATCGGACCTTCCCATGTGCCGGACATGGCAAATGATAGGGTTAACCACACACGTGACCCGCATATCAGTGTTGTTTACATGCTGGTCAGCTGTTGATGCACATGGGGTTGCATGTGATTTTTGTGACAAATGTTTACTTCCGATCGGTTCCGAGTCGGATTGAAGGGCAAAGCACATGTGTCCTGGAATGGGTTGCGTACGTGATATATTCACCTGCAGACGTTGACAGTTGTTGGATCGTTGTAACTCATTGGCGTATAACATTCCTGTATGTAAATCAGTCATTTTGGACTAGCTCAAGTGTTTTGATTGACGACAGTGCCTCAAAACTGTTTTGTTGTTTGGGAAATTCCTGGGAACATTCAATGCGCCATCTGGCGAATAGAAGTCCTGAGTCATTCGTTGCCCAATTACGTGTGCGGCAGCAATGCAAATAGTCCCAGATTATTCGGTATTGTGGCATTGAAGAAATGTTATTTATCTGTGTATTACTTGAATTTACTTAGAGCATCTCCATTACAGCTCGAAAAGTCGATTATTATACTATTATTATTCCTGTTATAATGAGGCACCGATCAGCTGTTGGGATGTGTAATGATACAATGACGTATCATCTTGATCACGTGATTTAGGAATACAAACATGCCGTTTTGCCAAAACTGTTTTGAAATGTTATCATTTGGATTGTGTTTTTAGAACAAAATAACTGAACAACTGTTGTAATGGATATGTACAGATGAAGAATACATCCCAAGGATTAATAGTAAGTGCCACAAACTATGCATTGTCGCCTATTTCAATGCAGATTTGTTACAGCAATGTTGCCCCCAAAACGTGCTGAAAATGAAAAATGGCGGTTTTCTTGAAAATGCAGTGAGAACGATGACAATTTCTCACGTACCTATAGAGAAAGTCAAAAATGTAAGGCTCGGCTCGAATATTACACAGATATAACTTTCTAAACACTGAGGTCCCTAGGGACCTGTCTTCACTCAGTTTGAGAACCGCTACGCGTAAAATTGGGTTTTGATCCGGATGGATCCAGACCCACATGGGTTACCAACATATTTTTTAAATGTTGAGAACTGACTAATCTGCTACCACAACCTGAAATTTTAGACCTAGTATTACTCAATAATTCATAACAAATGACTCCTTTTTGGTGCGGTTCTGCCCTGAGCAAAAAATGGCTTCCAAGATGGTGGGTCTCACTGCATCTTAACTTCCACATACTACAAAAGTAATATCTTCATACCTCCCACAACGTCTTGTTCATTGGTCATACTAGATATAGTGACATTACCGACCTTCAATATTCTTCCACAAGATAGAATTTGACACACTTTTGACACACAGTGTTTTACACTTGTTTCATTGAAAGGCTTCCGGAAAACTGTGATATAAAGTGAATATATAGGGTCTTTTGCTGGGCAATATTCTACGAAACTGACCCACAAACTCAATGATAAAATATATTCAGCTTGCAGAATATCATCATCTTGCAACATCTTTTCGTCACACTAAAGAAGTGAATATTACCGTTGCTGTTTGGTTCAAATTACAAAAATCGTGATCAAAACTTTGTTCGCACTAAATTATTCGCCATACCTCATATTAAACTTAAGGAACTAGAGGACCAGTGTCCTACCCACTATATCAAAAATACCAATAGCAAAGAATTCCGTCTGTATTCCATTATCATGGATTATTGTCATCATCGGCTTTATAAGCCAACACAGATTACCATATATATACCACCCATACGTCTTTTCTGATAAAATTTGCCAATAAAGGTATTGAAGCAATTATCATCAGTGATATATTACGTCTTAAGTCTGTTCAGTCGCAGGTACCATCATACGTCACTAACACTGACGCTCCATCTATATCCTACTCATATACCAAATCTGTTGCTTCCAAGGTATTCAACTACAAACAAACATTGAATGATTTAGATATTGATGATCTGTTACAAAACCTACCCTCCTGCACTTGCATTGATTATCCGTTCATACACGATCCAGTTGGGCATGTCATTTCAGATGACCTCAATATAGTGGAGAATGAATCTTTGGAGGTGTCCAAATCATGTGTCTGAATTGCATTCGTTTGGTATTACTACCGCATGTAAAGATTCCAATATGTCAAGCGTATATTAGATCCCGAAATTACACAAGATTCCAAACAAACAAAGATATATATCATGTTCACCATCGTGAACTACCAAAACCCTTTCTAACGTATTTACTGTTATATTGTCTAAAATTAAACATGGTCTCCGAAAGCACTGTGAGTGGGGCGCCAGAGATTCTAGAAGTGGTATAAACCAAATGTGGATATTAAAAGGATTCCAAATTATTATTATTGGAATATCTACATACTCACACACTTACAAAAGTAACCTCTATCAAAAGATTAAATTTTTCCACTTTGTAGACAACTATACCCCATTCTGAACTGAAATCTCAGCTTTAAACAAGCATCAATAATTCATTTTTTCTCTGAAAAGGGACAACGTCGGTACCACTATATTGTAGTTAAATATAATACCGCTTTTTTTGTTAAAGGCGACTCTGGCGCCCCATACAAATGTACTGAAATAGATGTGGTTAATATGGTTAAAGAGCATGTGTCACGAAAATTGGGTATTGGGTTTTTCTGTGTATGTGAAAGCACAATTTGAACTGAATAAAACGGTCTTTACAGCATATTGATATCATGATTTCTTCCAAAGTTATGGCACTTCAAACATTTACATATTCACAGAATCTGACAACAGAATCTGACAGCTAATTAATATGCAAATGAGATGTGTGATGTCATCGACAGACTGGTTTTTAATTAGACATTTTAAAATGGAATAATGAGAATGTTTCTTTTCATAATTGTTCACCAGAACCCACTTTTTATGTTTCATGGTTAAAATAGTCAGTGATTTCATTAATTTTTGGTTACCATGGCAACCATTGGCCGGCTGGGTCCCTTAGCAACCATGGTTGCTAAGGTCAATATCTAATTAAAAACAGGACATACAGGAATGAAACTATTTCAGACAATGAATGATGACAATATATTGTGGAATATATCAGCAAAATGTTTGAACACAACACTTAGCAACCAATAAATGCATTGGAAACCAGTGGTAATGGTATCCATTCACTTGCAATGGCTTCAAACATTGGTGATTTCTCAGGCCTGTATCGGTTGCTATGGTGTGTAGTTGAACAATTTGTTTATTAATTCCACTAGATATTGTCATTATCTCGTTATTTGTGTTGGTTTCATACTTTCATTTCGTGTTTTGACGTTAATATTAGCCTTAGCAACCACGTTGCTAAGGCCCAAATCAGCCTATTGGTTGCCATGGCAACCAAGATTGGCATGCACTCACTGACTATTCCTACTGGACAATATTTCTGATGGGTGTTGGTGACCAAATGTGAACATAAAAAGCTCCATTTTGTCATGTTAAGACACCTAATTAAAAACCAGTCTGTCAATGACGTCAAACATCTCATTTGCATATCAATTAGTTGTCAGATTCTGTTGTCAGATTCTATGAATATGTAAATGTTTGAAGTGCCATAACTTTGGAAGAAATCATGATATCAATATGTTGTAAAGACCGTTTTATTCAGTTCAAATTGTGCTTTCACATACACAGAAAAACCCAATACCCAATTCTTAGTGACACATGCTATGGTTAAGGACTGAATGCACGTAACATACCGGTGACTGCACGGAGGCAGTTTTACATTGACTTATACTGTGAAAGTACAGGTAACAAAATCACCAAGACAATACCATCCCCTGATCTAAAACTTGGCTAGCACACACATTTATACTCATGGATGATGAACCGAGACATGGTTTCATAAATGATATCACGGAAGCTGTGCAATTTAATGATTGGATAAATCATTTTATATGTTTCACCAAAACGAACATTCGCACCCTACAGCTAGCCGCCGAACGTTATCTGACCCAGTTCTATTGTGTTGGGGTCAGGTCATGTTAATGTTAACGTTCTGTTGTCTTCAAAATTCCGACACATGATGTAAACAGGTGAAAAATAACAGTTTCCAAGTAAATACACTTTTATAATCTATTCGATTCCAGGTCCGAGGATGTTATGAAAAGCTGTGCATTGAGATTGTTACACTGGGACTAAGAGTTTGGGCGAAGATGTAACACTGAAGCAGTGGATGGATGTAAACTTCCCTCAATTTGGAGCATGAAAAATTAGCATTTTTGAGAGAAATTTAGCATATATGGACAAAGGTAGTTCAGTTTGAAGTTTATATACAATACATTGTTGTATCTGTCCAATATTCTGTGTTGTCAATTTATACGTGACATGATAACGTTCTGAGGCTCGGGTTAACGTTCTCTTGATGCTCGAAATGTAATCATGGGTTCCTCCTCTCGCCATATGGAAGCAACATTTATGAGGTGGAGATCCTCGAGCTTTTATGTTCATTGTTCGGTATATTGTATAGGACGAACAAAACTGAACAGCACTCACAGATATTAAATCCTGACTATAATTCGATCCATAGAACATTGACCACGGTAGCAGAACGTCAGTTCAACAACAAAACAATTATCATGTGTGTATTACACCTATTCATGCCCTGTTGTTACATACTGTCCAATATGTGCATTCAATGTTACACATGACATTTCGCAATATTGTTTTATAACTAAATTAGGTACAAAAATACATGTCATAGCCCAATAATGGGCTATAAAATTAAGACTCAGAGCAATACATACAATTCTAGGGTATTCGGGACATGGAATCCACATGTAGTCGATGCACGAGTCCAACATTATGATGAGGAAAAATATATTTTATTCCCGTATATCTTCATATCTGGTGCAATAGAACGTTAACATAAACATGACTTGACCCCAACTGAATTGGGTCAGATAACGTTCGGCGGCTAGCTGCAGTGTTCGCGTTTTCCGCTTTCAACAAACCCTGGCTGCTGTGTATATTTAATCTTTGTTGTGGTCAAAATATTGAGAATACCTAGGGCTATACTTTCTGTGAGATGAATACAATGAGCTGAACATTCATAATCCCAAACACCTCGATGCACCCGAGTGCATTTGTGAATTTTACTGGCCTCACTAGCTATTTGATGTACAGCATAATCCTTTCGCTCGCCCTGTTGTGAGTGTATTTTGTATACTGAGAAATAGGTCGGAAAATGACATATGAAAACGATGAATTTAACGAATTTAACATTGTTCAGTAAGAAACAGAGTCTCGGTTAGTAATCCTTGATGGGTAACAATCAGAAAGGCAAAATTTCATTTCGTTGATTGAAAGTGAGTAAATTCGTGAATTTGTTACCTTTATATTTACATTATAAGTGAATGGACAGCTGGTCGACTCCTGGTTCATGACCATTACATGCAATCAATCCTTAATTTTCTGATTGATAATATTTTTGTGGAATGTGGTGGTCATGGTGGTCGAATATTTCAACAAACTATTGGTATTCATATGGGTACAAACTGTGCACCATTATTGGCAGACCTGTTTTTATACTCATATCAATCAGATTTCATCCAACATTTACAACGAGGAGGTTCCAAGAAACTAACATGTAATTTTAATTTCACTTTCCGATACATAGACGATGTATTGCCGCTAAATTGGTGACTATTTGGATGCCATATATCCTAAAGAACTTGAGATTAAGGATACTACAGACTCCGCTATTTTGTCTGTCTGGACCTGAGCTTGGAGATTGATAATGATTCTAACCTGTCAACTATATTATAATTTATATATTATATTCAATTTTTCCATAGGCAATTTCCCTTTTCCTAAACAGCAACATTACTGTGTCACCAGCATATGGTGTGTTTGTTTCTCAACTTATACGCTATTCCAGAGCTAGTTGCAAATATGAGGACTTTGTCTATCGAAGTGCCCAGCTAATCTCTAAACTGCTGCGACAAGGATATGTTTTACCAAGACTCATTGTTATCTTTAAGAAGTTCTATGGACGTCATCATGATCTGGTTGATAAATACAGCAAATCCATGTCTGCCATGCAACTAGATCTATTTTCATGTTAATTTGGGGGAATTCATGACGGGTGCCACTAGTGAGGCAGGAAATACTCAGTCTTTGTGGATTTCACCCACTAATCGCCATTTGGGGGGGGGGGGGGGGGTGATGAATTTCTCTGTCATTTTGGTTTTCTATGAGACTGTGAGATTGGATAACGGACCCTGTTTTGTTCGCTCGGAATACTTAATACTGGGTATTGATTCTACGTCAATTTGAATACCCACTCGTTTCTCCAGTTTGTCCAGTCTACTGCTGATGTCATTCAGCTGCTCCGAGAATTTTGCGAGGATAGGAGAGAGCTTTTCCAGGGGAGCTTCCTGTCACGGGAAAATGACAAATTCCCAATTTCCAACTTGGTCAAACAGACGCTACACAAACGATACAAAAATATTGTGTTGACTTACATTTTCTTCCATTCGAACATGTCGCATAGCGCACATCCAAATTGTAACCAATATAAATATGCGCATGTTTACCATATTTTCAACGTATACCGTATAATGTTTCACAGGAAATAACAAGATATGTCACTGGCCCACTGCTGAATCGATATCAACACTTATACATTTGCTGTTATGGGACACGAAATTATCATCTATGTATCGAACTATGGTTAGACAGACGCGAGTGTCAGTAATAGCTTCACACAAAGCGACAAACACTACATGTAATACTTACAATATCAATGAGGTAATGCTGTCTGGTGTTTTCATTATATAGAAACATAAGTGTATGATAAGCAGAGGTAGACGCCCTCGGATCGCTCGCCCGCCTTGGTACAACCGCGTGATGCCCATCATACCTGTCGCTCAAAGCATGTAGTGTGTTCGGACTGTTTTGTTATAAATGTCACTGACACATGTGCCAGGGCCCACTCGGGATTCGCCCAATTTGGTAGTCAACATTCCTACAAGCTCGGCTAGTGGGGTATCCCTTTAGCTCACTTGGTAGAGTGTTGGACTACCGTTCGTGGGGTCCTGGGTTCGAATCTTCTATCGGGCAACTGGATTTTTCCGAAGCCTGTATCACACATGTTTCAGACTAGTTTTAATGTGTGTAGTGGTATTTCCCACGAATAACATGTGTTCAGTTACCTACTATTCGTTTCTGTCAAATAATTGTCCCGCAGCTTGTCACGTGAATGAAATATAGCCACTTGTAAAGATCGCAGACTTTAAATGGCATACTTCATATCATGGCGAGGTGGCCGTGCTCGTGTGGTGATCGAGAATTTTTTTTGCTTTTAAGTGAACATCGGCGAATGTTAAGTTCGATTTTTGTAACGAGTGTGTTCTTCTGTGCATATGGATTACTGTTTAATCAACATTGTGCATTGCTGCACCTTAGCCATGGAACAATTCGAGCTCGTAACCAGTGGCACTGGACGATAAATGGGGAATTTCGCCTACGTTCCCGCGCTGATGTCTCTCCAGCCTCGAGCCCGATTTTCCCCGGGAAACACCACGCGCTGTTGGGGACCCTGGAATACAGCCCAGAAGTGCACCGTGAGGATGTAAACAGAAAGGCACCACTGCTTCAACAGAAAACTCACTGCCTTTGTTTCATTTTTCCAACGCGGTATGTGTTCTCATTTGACTTTCATGATTTTTGTGTGTATGTGATCTACTACTCTACAACGTGTACGATGGAAGAATTTAAACAATTCAAGTTGGACATTAACGAGATGAAAACTCTGTCATTCCTGTGTAATTCCTTTGATTCGATGAACAAATCCAATGAACAAAAGGCAGAAAAAAATTGACAGTTTACTGAAAAAAGTGGAACTTCTTGAAAAAATTGTCACCACAAAAGACAAGAGAATAGATGAACTAGGAGAAAAAGTGAACAATCTCGAACAATATTCTCGCAAACACAACATCATAATTAACATAATTAAAGGACTGCCACTGAAGAAAATGCCACGTAGCTTCGCTGTAGTTTGTGACACCAGCACCATGACTAACAACCAAGGCAGCGCTGACACACAGGTCGCGACGCAGCCGGAAGGTGTGCCTGACAACCAGTCGCAGCCCAGCAAATACTCAAGGCCAAGACCGAGTGAAATGTTGAAATTCAACAATACTAGAAAGCGGATTGTTAACTTCATTAATGAGGTCATGGAGGTTCCAGTCACGGAGGCAGATGTAGCTGCAGCCCATGAACTTCCAACCAGCGGCAAAGACGATGTGGCATCTATCATCGTCCGCTTTACAAACTCGGCGGCTAAACAGGATGTGATGTCTGCCAAAAAGTTACTGAAAACACGCGTCCCAAGGTTTGGCTACGACAACATATCCGTGAATGATCAACTTGCCAGTCTCAATGGCCTGATCTTCCAGAAAACACAGAAAAATTATGAACACTTGGACTAAAAATGGTTGTGTGTTCATTCGCAAATGAGATGATGAGGTATAGGAGATTAAATCTCCCAACCAACTTTTACATCTTTAAATATTGAAATGTGCTGAATGTAGAAAAATCATTCAATCAACCTTACATGTAAATACTTGCTCTATTTGCTAAAAATAGTTACCACATTGGGTGTTCAGTTGGATATTACTGTAAAAATTTTGCATGTTGTAGTTGTTTGTCAACAAATTTATCATTCAACAGTATTGATGATCTCGAACTTGAAGTATTGTTATCAGGACTGACTGAAGAAATGTATCGTGTATACAGGGTGTGTAACAATTTGAATTTCCATACAACTAACGAATTGGAAACAAACAAATTTAATTTTGATGCAGATATCAATCCAGATGAAAGGACGAGTTCAATACTCGGGGATCAAAATGTACACAAAATTTGAAAATAATTTACTTGAACTGACGTAGCTTGTCGGCGCATTTTGATGATATTTTGTCTTACATAAGAGGACTGGTTGTCAACTTTGATATAATCGCACTGTCAGAAACATGGCTTATTCCTGACAAACATAATTTGCAGTTTTCATATTGACGGTTATGTATTGCATGTGTTGTGTGTTCTAGATCCGGAAAATCTGGCGGAGGTGTTGCCCTCTATGTCAAAGATTGCTACAAATCTAGTATTGTTGATAGTATTTCCAGAGATGTTGCAAATTGCATGGAATCATTATTCATCACTGTGGTGTTAAACAATAACAAGTGCATAAAAGTTGGTTGTATCTATAAAGCACCAGATACAGATTTCACCAAGTTCAATGAGGAACTTACTACCATGATAGAAAAAATTAAGTCCAGCGCATTATATCTGTGTGGTGATTTTAACATGGACCTTCTCAAATATGACTGTCACTTGAATACGAGATTATTAGTTGACCATCTGTTTAGCATGGGGTTATATCCATTAATTACACGACCAACACGTATAACAAACTCTTCGGCATCTCTCATTGACAATGTGTTTACCAATGAAATTGGTGTTGTAATCAAAAGCGGCTTATTAATCATTGATATCTCAGATCATCTACCAATTTTTGCATTAATAGAGTATACGAATTATGAGATTCTCAAAGAAAAGGATGATGTAACCCACTTTACTAGAAAGTTAGGTGATGCAAATATTAAAAAAAAATTGTGAATTACTTGACGGAGCAAATTGGGATGATGTGTTGAAATGTAATGATGCAAATATAGCCTTTACTTCATTTCATAACAAAGTTATACTTTTATTCAATAAATCATGTCCTGTGGTCAAGAAGAAACAAAATGATATAGTAAATGATAAGCCTTGGTTTAGTAATGGTGCAGGAAAAAAATCATTTATACCGCTGCTTTTTGAAATATAAAACAAAAAATGCTGAAAATAAGTACAAACAATATAAACACAAATTAACCTCAATTTTACGTAGTGCGGAAAGGTTGTATTATAACAACAAACTCATGGAATATAAAGGTAACATGAGAGAAACATGGAGAATACTAAACAGAATTACTAAACGTAACAAAAGTCAAACTATGGCCTGTTCTGAATTTATAACAAAAAAATGGAAATATTATCACGAAGGCGGAAGACATTTCAAATGGATATAACAATTTCTTCATTAACGTTGGTCCAAACCTCGCTAAAAACATTGTATACAACGGTACAAACAGCTATACAGATTTTATGGGTAAAACCTTTCCCAACTCTATGTTTTTGAACCCAGTCATTGAAGAGGAAGTTTTAAAAATAGTATCAAATTTTAAAAGTAAAACATCATGTGGCCATGATGACTTGAGTATGTCAATTGTTAAAGCAATTTTACCTACAATCATTAGCCCTATTACACATATCTGTAATAAATCCTTCGAGTCTGTAATTTTCCTGATAGCATGAAAATAGCAGAAGTTATTCCACTTTTCAAGAGTGGGGAAAATCAATTCTCTAGTTATAGACCGGTTTCCATCCTTCCTCAGTTCCCCAAAATCGGTGAAAAACTTTTAATAACAGACTATTTAATTTCATCAAAGCAAACAATATTATTTATGAAGGACAATATGGATTTAGGGAAAATCGATCAACTACCCTTGCTCTCCCAGAACTAGTTGAAGAATTAACTTCATCCACAGATAATAACAACACAACTACAGGAATTTTTATCGATCTCAAAAAAGCATTTGATACTATTGATCATTCCATACTTCTAAAAAAAATTACACAATAAAACGTTATTGTGTGGAGTTCCACAGGGTTCTATTATAGGTCCCACACTATTCCTACTCTACATCAATGACTTACCAACTTTCAGACAAGTTAAAATTCATACTATTTGCAGATGACACCAATGTGTTCTATTCAAACAAGGATAGCTCCCAAGTTTTAAAATTGAACAAGTACATGTTACCAAGTTTCTCGGTGTAATGGTTGATGAAAAGCTTACATGGAATACTCAAATAAATGCTGTTCATCGTATTGTATCAATAAATGTTGCCATTATGTGTAAGGTTAAATACTTGCTTGACTGTAACAGTTTACATACATTATATTGTTCATTATTACTTCCATATCTATCACATGCATGTGAAATCTGGGGCAATAATTACAAAACAAAATTAAATAATCTATACATATTACAGAAACGAGCAATGCGTGTAATAGATGGTGCTCACCACAGATCTCATACTGGTTCTATTTTTCAGAAATATAAATGTCTCAAACTATACGATATAATGGATCTAAAAACTTTAATTGTTATTTATAGGGTCAAATCATGTACTCAACCAGTAAATATCCAATCACTATTTGGTGAAACTAACATAAAACCCACAATCATAATACACGAGCTAGTTCCAAAGGTAGTTTCTCTGTCAAAAGTGTAAAAACAGCTGCAAAATCTAGGTGTATAAGCATAACAGGTGTCAAACTCTGGAACAATCTTTGATTTAATGTTACAAATATTCACAATGTTGTCACTTTCAAAAACCTAGTTAAGAAGTCTATGCTTGAAAATTACAGCTTGGCTCATAAAGAGCCCAATCAAACCATTCCATGTACTGGTACTAGTAGTAGATCAATTTATTCAATTTCATTTTTTTATCATTTAATTTATTTATTTTAGCAATATTGTTTATTCTTGATTGATTTTTATCCTTTTATATTTGTTACTATACTAGTAATCTTAATGGTTGGGTGGGATGTAATTTCTGGGTGGGAATTGGGGCATTGTTCCTTCATAAGCTTTAAGCTTCAAACAATTTCCTTTTCATTATTCAAATGTTTTATCATTGTATTGTACTGCACTGTTTTGAATGTTGAATATTGAGTAAACTGATTTGAATTGAATTGAATTGAATATTTCCCATTGTTGTTATAATTATCCAAGTCAATAACAATATGCAATCATTCCGAAGAACGAAGAATGTCTGTGGGGGCGCATTGCACAATTATACCTGTCCACTATAGCTGGGGCGATTAATTGTAAATTACATGCACTGCCTGAGCAATCACAACTGGGTGATCTGTATTTCAATTAGCTCCGAGAAAGTGTGAACACGGCGGGGCTGTACTTTTTCGAGATAGTTTACACTCGATGTTTACACTCGAATATCTGGTAATCTATGGTACAATATGCAGCAGATATATCGTGTGCCATAAGATGCACGTATTGATATCGATGCAGAAAAGGCCCAGTGATCCATGCTCGGTATATCGCTTGGAACGTGTCTAAGTACAACATACTCTGATGGAGAACCTACGTACTTCGCTATTGATTGCAGTTAGTGTGTGCATATACAACATGTGCGAATAGGAGAAAATGTAAGTATAAATGTGTTTCTACGTTATTGGATCTTTGGTCCGATAATCTATTGGCATATTTGTTTTCTCCGTTCGTCTAGCCGTGCATGCGTTAGCAATTTTATCTTTTTTTCGGCATCAAAAACCTAATACAAAGCCATATCTCTAGACGCTATGTTTCCAGAGTTTTGATTGAAAAGTGTTTCCTCGTTATACGGACTTTTAAAAAGAAATTGCCCAATAATAAGAGATGGGGAAAGAAATAAAAAAATATTTCTCCAAAACTGTCTGATATTTTTTTTTAATTCATGCAATCAACTAAGGAAAATCTCCTGAACGAACTGCGCAAATGCCGTTTCGCTTGATTCGAGCTGTGTTTTTGTTCGAAGCTGGACTGTTTTTTACCAGACTTCAGGTTCTAACAGGTGACCTTACAGAGATTATGTAGGCTGTATGGGGAGCCTCATCGGTTGCAGACACAGGTTAAGTTTTTTTCACGGAGGGGTCGGAAATCGTATATCGGCTTTTTTTCCATTGGTGACCGTAAGGTGGATCTTGAATGGTTTTATCAAGGTAGGATCGTATCTGAAATCAACTACATGTCTTCATACTACCCTCTGAGAAATAGGTGTCCGGTAACTGATTGAGCCCCATGGGCGTTTCAGCATGTTTACCAGAAGGTGAGACGTTGTTATGTTCTCCTTGCCAGGACGTTCCCCTGGAGAAGCTCGCTCTCCTGTTCTCGCAAAACTCTCAGAGCCGATTAGCAGCAGACTAGACAAACTGGAGATACGAGTGGGTATTTTGATTAGGGAATGAAATACATAATTTTTTGTCATTCAATAAAAAAACTAAATTTCGTTGGGTAACATTCACTCTTCATTAATATCAAATATATGCAGCAATGTGTAGCTTGGTGGGGAGATATCATCTGTGATTTTGTTGGGCATTTTGATCGCCCAACAGGAGATTATCTGGCAACGTTCAGAGAATCGAACAACGTGTATTGTCAACGGGTGTATTTCCAAAAGTAGAAATTTTGTGAGGAATTGGGGTTTGAAATTCTAGTTATGTATTTAAAAATTGTCTTGATGCATACTAACTACAATATGTGAAATAAACGTTCGAAGTTTTTACCTCTCATGGATTCTGGTTGTACAGTCATCAACTGGACCAGCTTTTGTTCAGTGGGCCGGAAGACGTGCGAAACTAGGAATTGAACAGCAACAGTCCAACTAAAAGTATATGGTTTGTTCTCTTCCACTAGACTGTACGAATGACATTCGTACGCGATTCGGGGACTAGGATTGGTGTCTTCAATAGGCGTATCTCAAGTAAATAAATTTCTGCTATACGTGTTAGGGGTTGCTGGTGGATCACTAAATCAAGGTGGTGGCGCAAATTTCCTCTGCCTTCCTCGGGGCCCATTGAGTCTGGTCTATGTTTACCGATTTAACCGCGGACCGATGTTGTACTCACAGTTCGGGGGTAACCTTGCCTACCGTCACGACACGCTTCACTATATACACGTCCAGTAATCCAGTATTTCGTCCACGGTCACTTGTGCTTTTGCTGTTTTAACTTCCCCACCCACCCATTACGCGGACATTTACATGTTTATGTGTTTTAGGGTTTTATTGTTTGTGAAACGATGTATAATCATTTGATCATCATAAAACCTGTCCACAATGTCGATCCGTGTTTATACGCCAATTACGATCCTAATGATCAAGTAGGCTCGAGTGTGGTTGGTGAGGCATATATATTGGATTCAGCAACCAACTTTCCATTTGAGACTGAAGATCCAATCCTTCAGCAGAACAACGTCCCCTGTGCTGTGTGTCAGGTGAACAATGTAAGTATCAATCTATTACCACCAATAGTCAGATTTTGATGTTGCCAATAACAAACGTAAAATACAACATTTTGCAATAGAAACAAAGCCCGACCAAATAGTTTATCCAAAGACACACTGGCGTCATCAGGGGCAGACTTTGTGTTAAATGTAGTTGTTTCTACCCTACACCTGATGGAATCAGCGCACAACTGCCCAACAACCTATGAAAATAATTTAGAAATCCAAAACACACCCCATGGAATAGATATTCGCTGACGATTCCTGCCAGAGCCGAGTGCTACCCGGGGTGGAGGCTTGAATACAGGGGATGCTCGATGGCCCCACGATCAAAGGTATCTAAACGAGTTCATGTATGTATCAACCCATTACCGCTTATAACAAGATTTTGATGTTGCCAATAACAAACGTAAAATACAACATTTTGCAATAGAAACAAAGCCCGACCAAATAGTTTATCCAAAGACACACTGGCGTCATCAGGGGCAGACTTGTATGCCTCCCCGTTCTTTGTCCCCCAATAAACGTATGTTTTCCCTTCTGTCCCCCCAATTATTAAGGCATTACAACTCCATGATTTAAGATGTGTTTAAATAATATTCAATACACTGTATAAATTACCTGGAATCACAGCCTAACGGCTCTTGTAATGTCTTGGAATCGTATCCTGTAAATATCACTGTTATTTTTGTGCCATCACATGTACGTTTCCAAATAAATTGATTGATTGATTGATTGATTGACAATAAAAAACCTAACGTCAAACACTCTCGGAAAAGAAACAATACGTGTAGATGCAAACCCCGAGGTTGACCACAATGGGGGAACTGGTCAGGAGAGTGTGAATTTGTATCAAGTTGGAGGATCTTGCAGGGCACTGCCTTGTCCACCCTTTGAGCAGGACTGGCAAATATCGTGTGTTGTGTCTAGTCAGTAAATTAACAAAGAAGAACGTGTACAGTTGCAATATATACAATTTCTGAACGTAGATAAATTCGTTTATTCCGCAAATCTTACAAGGCAGTTTTGTTTTTTATTGTAGTATTATTTGACCTGTGACCGACCGCTCTTTAATATAATATGCAGAATGACTTCCATAAACTTATTAATATTAGGCCCCGCCCCTTCCTCTCTCGCTCTGGACATGCTGACTTTAATGGCGTCACTCATAATTTGAACAGCATTGGAAATTGTAATATATTATCAACATCCGTGTGAATGAAGTCTGAATGAAGGCATAAATTGTTACAAGAGACATTTATCTGTATATCGGAGACGTTATTTCCAGATTAAGGGTCATATTTCTTCATCAATAAACAGTTAAACTGGACCCTAGTGTTTGTCGTGAACTTTGGCACCCGCCCACGTGGATTTGAGATCGTCGTGCAAAAACTATATACAAATTCTCTCGGTAAGGGACAACGAGGGATCACGGACGAAGTCCCGGCCCCAAGGCCCGAAAGGCTGGCCGGTTGATACTTCATTTGGTGCCGTGACCAGGATCTGAACCTGTGGAGGAATTTTCGTGAAAAACTGAAACTTTCCGTGATAATCACTGCCGCGAAAAATTCGAGGAACGTCACAGCTGGAGTCTAGCCGCGCTTGACGATACAAGGGCGTAGCTATACCTGACGAGAAATCTAATGAACGTGGAGACGGGCGGACTGGTGAAGACAATATATCACGCAAAGGTGAGTGACTTTTGTTACTTGCCATAAAGATATCGAGAAGATTAAGATAAAAGTCCAATACTGCTGCAGAAAACGTGTATTTGTAAAGCATGGCTACGGTCGGGGAGAGCATAATAAAAGACGGACGTGACACTGAACAGACCGAGAACGAAGCCGAGAAAATTGCGCAAATACCGAGACAAGACGAGACTAACAAGAATAAAGAAAAAGATGAATCACAATCCGAGAACGGAACTGAAAAATCTGACGAGAAAGACGTAGGCATACGTGCGATGACGAGTAGTCACGAGAAGCAGATAAATGCTCTCGAAGACCAAGTAAAAGCATTGGTAGAGGCAATGAACGTGATGATGCTGCATCAAACACAGACAGACAGCGTGACACCTCCTAGACAAACTGATACGGGTGCGCGACTAAAATCACTGACGCCCAGGGCGCCCACAATGGGGGAAATTCAACAAAATCGTATGCAGGCCCCTCCCCAGCCGCTACAAACCCCTAGACGAGCACCTCAATCTACAAATTCGACGCTACAGACGCCAATCTCTTATACAAGCACCCCCCTATATAACTCGCCGAGAAGTCGGAGGTCGGACACGGGATCAAGGCCGTACATCCCATGGAAACTAACCTTTGGCGACAATGATAGTGCTGATATCGTGTCGTATCTGACGAGATTTGCCGAGCATGCTGATAACCAGCAATGGGATGATGAGACGAGAATAAACTTGTGTGAAAAACACATTCCGAGGGCGAGCTGGTGATCTGGTCGTGGAGATACCATCAACACTGCCATGGGTAGAATTCCGACGTCAATTGATTGAAACTTGGGAGCCACCAGAGCGAACCGAGATTCTCCGAGACAACTTTCAGACATTGACGCGAGGACGAAAGGAAAAGTCTGAGGCTTTCCTGCAAAGATTGCAGCAACTAGCGAGGAAATCCCTGAACGTGTTGACTCCGGAGTGGCGTAAAAGCATGATCCTGAAAACGTTTATATCAGGGCAACCGGTCCATATCCAGGAGCGGATGGCGTGTAACGAGTATCCAACTGTTGAGAAAGCACTAGCTGCTGTGCTGAAATACGAGGCTTTCGAGGACCGGAACCGAACTGCTGGCGTGCGACGGTTCAACACCCGATCTGAATCTCGAGACGAAAGTCGAGACTGGCGTCCGCGACGACGAGTACCTGCGAGACTGGCAATGATGGACGAGTATTTCAGTACTGATGAGTCTGAAGATTATCAGGAGGACGAATTTCGGGACATACCTGGTGCGCTTGGTGAGGATACACGTGACTGGATCCGGGCAGCTTTCGTTTCCATTGAGACTGAAGAAGATGGACATTATGACGAGGACGTAGTCTATAATGCACTACAAGCTGCGATAGTCAACAGGAAAAATCCTAAAGCTTCGGGAGTCTGTTTCTTCTGTAAGAAACCAGGGCACAGATTTACGAGATGCTTTCGTTTACGAGACGTGTTGATCAAGAATGGTATGAGTCCGAAGGTAAAATTGATTGATAAGTTCGAGAACAATCCCCAGCCCCAGGGTCCTACGAGAAATAACAAGCAGACATTAAACTAGATGTGAGGCCCGATACGGAGCGATCTGACCTCACAGAACATCCAACCACTGGAACTAGCTCCAAAGATACAGTCCTTGCACAGCGTGCATCGATGCAAGAGCAAGAAAATTCTGAGAAGCAAGATACGAGATTTAAAAATGAAAATCTACAACAGGAACTCCAGCAAGTCAAGGAGCAACTCCGGACATACACAAAAACTAGTGCAATAAATCAAGAACTTCAGCAAATACGAGACAGACTCGATAGTCAAATACGAGAACAACAGACAAATACGAGAATTGAGGACAAACTTATCACTGCATTGAGTGAGACACTAGGTACTCTGGCAACAAAACACACTAGTGATTCCTCGATGGTAGACGAGAAACAAATAAAAATTGTGGACATGCAACCTCACACACCCAAAATAGAAATTGAGAAATCCACTGAGATCTCATCTCAGGAAAAGTCAAGAAAATCACACGAAAATCAACATAATATAGAGCACCCTCTGGGAAGGGACTATGCTAAAAATATAGACACATCTGACGGTCTAGAGACCACAGACAAAGACGAGAATGACGTCACCCCCACAGACCAGCTAGACAGTGACGTACTTCCGGGACACTACATCGTCGCGAGTGTAAATCGTGTGAACATAGGAAGCTGGAGAGTTCCCTTAAGAATAGACGGGCGTATTCTTCCTGCCGTGATAGATTCAGGTGCCCACATGACGCTGATACGACGAGATGTCGTCGGGAAGTTGCCACAAAAATATCGTAACATAAAGCCCTCCAACCTACGGTACTCTACCGTGTCTGGTGAAGTCGATAGCGTGATTGGCGAGATACAATTTCCAGTACAAATAGGAACTAAAACGATAATGCTAGATGCCTGTGTGATCAATATGCCGGAAAAGATGCTTCTGGGTATGAATTTTGTACTTAGCACCAAGGCCGTGATAGACTTTGGAAATGGGGTTATGAT
The DNA here is from genome assembly GCA_949152475.1 of Terebella lapidaria. Lineage (NCBI taxonomy): Eukaryota > Metazoa > Annelida > Polychaeta > Terebellida > Terebellidae > Terebella > Terebella lapidaria. Next base: position 2,713,107 of record OX424569.1, read on the forward strand.
GCTAGATGGCGAGGAGATCATCCTTGATATGGAGGAAAAATCGAGATCGGCACGATTAGCCATCAGACGAGGTCAAGTAATTCCACCTAAAAGTGAGAGTGTGATCGAGCTCAAAACAATGACGAGGAGGAAACAAGGTAACAGGCCTGTTTTAATACAACCTCTGGCATCATTCCCAGTAGACACAGGTCTAGTAATGGGACGCACTATGGTGCAAGCACTAAGGTCTAAAGTTTATGCTACAGTCGTGAACCCTACAGACGAGGCTATAAAAATAGCACCTGGAAATGCAATAGCAGTCGCTCAGCCTGTAGACTCCGTGGTTGGAGCGCTCTCCAAACAAGAATTCGAGACTGAGTACAACCAGGTCGTAGATACAGATACAATAAAAAGATTACCTGAACATCTCAGAAAAATGGTCGAAAAGACGGGACTCACAGGTCGTAATCTCAGCCTTGTAGCCGCAACAATAAAGCAATTTGAGAGTTGTTTTGCCGAGCCAGGTGGACCCCTGGGCCGAACCAACTTGGTCCAACATACGATTGATACTGGCAATCATGCGCCAGTTAAACAACGGTTACGTAGATTTCCCCAGACGCAGCAAGACGTGATAGTTGAGGAATTGGAGAAGATGTTCAAACTAGACGCGATAGAACACTCAACTTCACCCTGGAGTTCACAGGTCGTACTGGTACGCAAGAAAAATGGTCAGGTACGCTTTTGTGTAGATTATAGGGCCGTGAATGACGTGACAAGAAAGGACTCATATCCACTGCCGAGCATACAAGATACTTACGACTCATTAGCAGGAGCTCAGTACTTCTCTACATTAGATTTAGCATCCGGGTACTGGCAGGTTGAGGTAGCCCCAGAGGACAGGCCTAAAACTGCTTTGCTACACGCCAGGGACTGTTTCAGTTCAAGGTGATGCCGTTTGGGCTGAGTAACGCCCCAGCAACTTTCGAGAGATTGATGGAGACAGTACTACGAGGAGAACTCTGGGAGCGCTGCATGTGCTACCTCGACGATGTGATCGTGTACGGACGAGACTTCTCCAAGGCGCTCGAGAACCTACAGGTTGTACTCAAGAAAATCCGAGACGCAGGACTCAAACTTAAAGCCGAGAAATGTGATCTTTTCAAACGAGAAATATTGTAACTCGGATTTATCATCAGTGGTGAGGATGTACGAGTAGATCCAAAGAAATTGGAGGCAATTAGGAACTGGGCAGTTCCGTGTACTATCAGTGATGTTCGATCTTTCCTGGGGTTCGCGAATTATCATAGACGTTTCATACGAGATTATGTCGTGATTGCAGAGCCACTGACTGCGCTGACGCGAGGTAAAGCTCCGTTCCAATGGAGGAAAGCACAACAAGACGCATTTGACAGACTGAAGCAGGCACTTCTGCGAGCTCCCAAGCTTGTACATCCAGACGGGAAGACAATGTTCATTTTAGACACCGACGCGAGTGCGTATGCACTAGGGGGAGCATTATCACAAGTCGTGGACGGACGAGAAGTTCCAATAGGATTTGCGAGTAAGACGCTTTCGAGAACGCAGAGAAACTATTGTACTACATACCGTGAACTACTGGCAGTCGTCGAGATGACGCATCACTTCCGTCACTATTTGTGGGGACGCAGATTTCACCTAAGAACAGACCACAGTTCCTTGAAATGGGTGAAAAATTATAGTGACGCCGATGGCATGTTAGCTAGGTGGTTGGCAAAACTGCAAATGTATGATTTTTCTATCGAGCATAGACCAGGTAAAGACCATGGCAACGCAGACGGGTTATCAAGATGTCATGCATGTAAAAATGACAGGTGTCCAGGAAAACTGGTTGTACCCCAGACTGAAGACGAGACGAGTACGGGAGAATTTCCAGTAAGATTGGCTAATATTATGACGAGTAAAGCAGAAACAAAATCTCTGATCCATATGCTGGAGACAGATACTGAGTCACCTGAACTGTCACAGAGCAAGATGTCTTCCGGACAGATCGCGAGAATACGTAAAGTCGATGCCAAGATATCTGGACAGAACTGGTTATCTGACTACAGCCGTGAAGATGTAGCTGAGGTACAAAAGGCCGATATCAGTGTCGGACCCGTGTACAAATGGGTACAACAAAAGAAGAGACCGAGTAACCAAGAGCTGGCACGTTATGACGAGGAAACAAAAATTCTGGTGTCCAGATGGGCGCAGCTGTCGATTAAAGATGAGCTCCTAATCAGAATGACGAGAGAAAATCAGACGAAAAAGATGATTCAACAGATTGTGTTGCCGATATCGTTACGAGAAATGGTACTGCACCAGTTGCATGACCTCAGAATTGCTGGACACCTTGGGATCCAGAGGACCATATTCCGGGTCAAAAGACGATTTTACTGGCCGGGACTGGCATTAGATGTTGCGAGATGGTGTGCCACATGCCCCGAAAGTGCCACGAGAAAAGGTAAACCTGGGCCCCAGAGGACCCCATTGACGCAGTTGCCCACGGGAGCACCATTTGACAGGATAGCATTAGATATCCTAGACACACACAAAGTGACGCGGAAGGGATACCGGTATATCTTGGTAATTTCAGATTACTTTTCAAAGTATACAGACGCATTTCCGCTGAGACGCCACACTGCCAAGGCAGTAGCCGATGTACTCGTAAATAGATGGATCGTGTATCATGGAGTTCCGAAGACGGTACACTCCGATCAAGGGACTGAGTTCGAGTCGAGTTTATTCAAACAGACGTTGACGCTACTAGGAGCCGAGAAAATACGTACAGTCGCATTCAGACCCCAGAGTGACGGGCAAGTTTAGAGATATAATCGGACGCTACTGAATATGTTGAGTGCGTTCGTGTCAGAGCGAGGTAATGACTGGGATCTACACCTGCCGTACGTGATGATGGCGTACAGAACGTCAGTGCACTCATCCACGGGATGTACACCCCAGATTATGATCTATGGGCGTGAGACGAATCTACCTGTTGATCTACTTTTCCCAACAACAGCAGACGATAATTTCCCTAAATGTGGGCCAGAATACGTGCAATATCTGAGAAAAATGATTAGGACGACACATGAATTTGCACGAGAACACTTAAAACGAGCAGCTGTACGCCAAAAACGTGGCTATGATGCATACGCGAAAAGTAGACCAGCTTTCAAGGCGGGAGAACTAGTAAGATACTACTACTTGCCATTAAAACAAAGTAGTAAGTTTGCGAGACCATGGACAGGGCCGTGGAGAATACGAGAAAAAGTTACAGATGTTGATTACAGAATCTCGCTTTGCTCAAATCCGAGAAAACAAAGAGTTGTACATTTTGATGTATTGAAGCCATTTGAGGGCGATGCAGACGATGTGACATACGTGAGCACAGATATTCAAGACGGAAATACGGCTGAAGACGAGATTATGAATGAATACGAGCGAATGAAAAGCATACAAAAGCTGTATGAACCGTGGTTAGTTGTGAATACCGAGAAAAATGGGAAATCAGGAGACGAGAATGATGATGAGGAATCCACAGGAGACGAGCTGTCAGCACCAGAAATCCTGACCAGAGAACGAACACGTAAGAAAATCTTCGGGCAAAAGCATCAAAAAGATCTGCCAATACGAGCAAAAATTAAAAACAAAACACGAGAAAGGGGAAAAAAACGAGAAAAAACTTCAGAAAAATCCACAGACGAGATTGGAGATGAAAACTCCGAAAACGAGAACGTGAGGAGACGACCTATACGAAAAATACAGCCTCCTATAAGATATAGATAACAATAATTTGTCGGGACCCAAGCACCCTGAAAACTGTATGTCTACAGAAAAATGAGAAAAAGAATACCGGACGATATTGACGATACGGAACAACTATTAAAATATATATAATATTAAGAAAGAAGGATATTTATTATTTGAATAAAATTAGATAAAGAGAAGAAAACTCTGGGAAATTGAAAACACGAAAAATCACTCCCACTCGATAATCGAAGCTTTCTCATCATCACAAAAAAAATATACATTCATAAATCATCAGAAAAAAATAAATAAATAACGCCGTGAAGGGACACGGGTCACTTAGACGTGAAGGGACTGTGGCCGGGGCCGAGCTCTGGAGCATGCAGGGAAATCTTGCCTCTGTTCTCAGCAGGAAAAAATTCGTTGAAACGCCATGACGCGGGAGCCCCCCGGTGCGATATGAATGGCAAACACAATCCAGTGAAGCGCGACCCCTCATCAGAAATCATCAAAAATCTCATCGAATTGTCCCTTGACGGTCCCCTGCAATGAATAACCCACATTTTGAAATAACTGGCGTGAACTCCAAAGATTTCTCCCACGATTGAATGGAAAGTATGAGTCCCACTGAGTGAGCCTAGCATTGATGCTACAGAAAATTCTGTGTGTCGTTTGGGGGACTCCCCACCTCGACCCTCAGCCGTGGCGAGTGATAGGAAATCAGGAACGATCGATGACAGAGGTCACAAGGTTAACAGACGCTCGCACGGCCCAGAGATAATCTACATAATATTCCCCAGAAATAAATAGCAAGAGTAGACGTACAGAAAAGTACGATAAAAGGAGAATGCAGAAAAGAAAATGGACGAAATGATAAATGAACGGGAAACATATCAAGTGGGACGAGTTTGCTATATATATAAATATGGAAATGCCGTGGATTGAAAAAAATCCCACCAGAGGGGCGATAGCTACTCTATCGAGAGATCGACGCAATGATAGAGTGATTGGGAGAACGTCATGGTAACAAACAGATTATCGAGCCCGCCGCTGTTTGACACATTATCATCACCAAGTAACAACTGAAGTATCTAGCAGTAGATTGACTCGAAAACTATATGAAAGACTCGGAAAAATAAACAGCAAAACGGACGGATTTCAATGAATAACGACTTGGAATACACCTGGACTGAAACACAATGCGAAGACGAGAAGGACGTGTCGGGAAGGTCACCTCTGTGACGTGCACAGTCGTGAGACTGTGCGGTCTGTCTGTTTCAGGAACTAGATGCTCAATATATCCTTTTCGTGTGAAATTATCTTGTTCGTGTTAAATGAATGATGATCATGTTTATTTAGATCATACTTTATGTCATGTATTAACCAGATGTTTTTTTTTTCAGTCGAGTAACTTACGTTGTACCTGTCGTGTCTTACAGCCGTGATCGTAAACTTCACGTGAAAATCCAATTATATTTGTAAATATGTTCTATGGTTCCAATCAGTATTACTTATATATACATTCGTTTTCTTTTAAATTCATCATTTTAATCATGTTTGTTTTCTAAATATATAATCGAATTTCCAGTTTAACATGTTTTGACTCATAATTCAATGATGTTGTGCATGAACATCGGTCATCCATACATCGTTAGTCGGACGAGTTAGGGTTTAGTATTTTGTATTGTTTAGGGTTTAGCTACGTTAGCGACGGACATAACTTTTCGATTTTTATTAATCTTTTCTTAAGATGATAACTTTTTCATGTCTGTATGTTCTTTTAAGAGCTCACCTTCATCTCATTGGTTTTTCTTAGCTACGTGTGGTGTGAATGTTTTGTTTTTGGGGAACCTTCAGTGACGGTAGCTACTTTGTACAGGTTTTTCCTTATTTGACGTTAAGTTTTTAGGGTTGGTTTCCGACGGCGCGTGGAAGCTTGTGTGTGGGAAGGGAGTAATGTAGTATTATTTGACCTGTGACCGACCGCTCTTCAATATAATATGCAGAATGACTTCCATAAACTTATTAATATTAGGCCCCGCCCCTTCCTCTCTCGCTCTGGACATGCTGACTTTAATGGCGTCACTCATAATTTGAACAGCATTGGAAATTGTAATATATTATCAACATCCGTGTGAATGAAGTCTGAATGAAGGCATAAATTGTTACAAGAGACATTTATCTGTATATCGGAGACGTTATTTCCAGATTAAGGGTCATATTTCTTCATCAATAAACAGTTAAACTGGACCCTAGTGTTTGTCGTGAACTTTGGCACCCGCCCACGTGGATTTGAGATCGTCGTGCAAAAACTATATACAAATTCTCTCGGTAAGGGACAACGAGGGATCACGGACGAAGTCCCGGCCCCAAGGCCCGAAAGGCTGGCCGGTTGATACTTCATTATTGTCACGAAAACATAGGAGCAAGGGTCCTGCGACTCACTAGCAAGATGGCTCATTTGGCTTCTCACCATTACCATATAGATGGTCATCAATTGGAATGCCAAGCTCTTTCGACAAGAGGGGTGTTTTTGATTTAGAATACAAAATTGATGAGGGACAATGAATTATTGCAGTACACACGGCGCCTATATACTCACAATGCAAACATACTTATACAAATACTTATACTTAAACAAACATATACTCACAATGCAAACGACCTCAACGAATACGGCACTCGATCACCTGCCAAACCCGGCAATTTATACTGTCAAAGACGGCGGGCTAAGCCCTTTCACAATCTTATAGAACAGTGTAAATTTGTGCTGTCTCCGACGTTCAGAGAGTTAGTTCGTGCTCTATCAAGCTTTGAAAGATTCCTCTGAGTGGCTCATGACTATACAACATCAGTATATATTCAATAGTAGGACGAACTTCCGAAATATTGAATTGTTCCAAAGACGTCCGAACGAGTTTGAATTTGAATAGCTGAAGACGATTCAATAAATTCTGAGCATTGTTTGCAAGATTGGAAGTATGACTTGACCATGACAGATCCATGCATGGAGAGGGTTACACCTGCATGTTTGTGTTGCAACACTTCCTTAATATGGACCCCATCTTCTTGGAAACAAATAGCTTTGCTCCCAAAATCACTTTAATATGATCTCGTCGTTTTTGCAACATCTTGACATATTCGAGAAAATATGATGGGTTTGGGTTTTTTACTGTCACAACTGGAAGAACGCACCCTTCAGCCGATATCCCTGTTCCCGCGAAACTGTCAGAGCAAATGTCATATCATAAACAGGCATATCAACACACGCTTTTGTAGCATACATTTTTTACTCAAGACTCAAAATGTGCCTCATGGAGCATATTAGCAAACATCCAATATCAAAATAGGTGTATCCATAGATGCTTGTTTGTAGTGTATATTGCACACACGAACATACCTACATGTCATGTATGATAATCAAACTTATCAAGGTGTGTGCAATCACCTCATCGAACTTCGTTTGATTGCAAATGATCAGGATCCAAAGTCAATATCTACAAGTTGTGTTATGTAAGTGGGGGGCTGTACGTCTGAACATTGATATGGTTGCTCAGGGGACATACATAATCTCATATATCAATGTATGGCAAAGTCCATTTTACACAATTTGCCAGAGCAACACTAGGTATGGTTTTTGGGTTTCTTCGCATTTTTATCAGGTTTATTACCATGCATAAAGACGCAAGACCAATCCAACAAACGAAATATTACCATAGCTACGGTTTGTCAAATAGTTGTCACAGTGAATAGTTTTCGGTTGTCATCATGACTGTCAGACTGCACGACAATCTTGTCCTGATCACCTTGTCACAACCCGACTGTTAAGGATTGATTGCATGTAATAATCATGAACTTTGAATTGACCAGGTGGCCATTCACTTATAATGTAAATAAAAAAGTAACAAATTCAAGAATTTACACACTGCCAATGAACGTGAAACTTTACCTTTCTGGTTAGCCATCAAGGATTACCAACCGAGACTCCGTTTCTTACTAAAAAATAAACATTGAAACAATACCCAAGTATATAGTATCCGAGCAAACAAAACCGAGTCCATTATCCAATCTCAAAGTCCAGTGTCAGGCTAAATCGAGAAAATTTAATGGAACTTCATGAACCCCCATATTTGGCCATAAAGGGGGGAAATCAGGTGTTCCGGAAAGAGTGAGCATATCCTGCCCCACATCTGGCACCCGTCATGAATTCCAAAACATTAACATGCAAAAAGGTCTTGTTGCATACTTGTAACATATTTTGTGTACTTATCAACCAGATTGTGATGACGTCCATAGAATTTCTTGAAAGCAGCTATTAGTCTTGGTAAAACATATCCCTGTCGCAGCAGTTTAGAGGCTAGCTGGGAACTTCGGTGAACAAAGTCCTCATACTTGCAACTAGCTCTGGAATAGCGTATGAGTTGTGAGACAAACACGCCATATGCTGGCGACATAGGACTGTTGCTGCTTAGAAAAGGGAAATTGACTATGGAAAAATTGAATTCATCACGTTTGTCATACAACCTAGTTGACAGGTTAGAATCTTCATCAATCTCTAACCTTAGGCCTAAATAGTTGGAAAAATTAGAGGAGTCTGTAGTATCTTTAATTTCAAGTTCCTTAGGATATATATCATCCAAATAATCACCAAACTTGGGATTATTTATTGACAATACATCATCTATGTATCGGAAAGTGAAATTAAAGCTACTAGTTTGAAATACTCCTCTTTGTAGATGTTGGATGAAATCTGATTCATATGAGTATAAAAATAGGTCTGCCAATAATGGTGCACAGTTTGTACCCATTGGAATACCAATAGTCTGCTGAAATATTCGGCCACCAAACTCCACAAAGATATTACCAGTAAGGATAATGTCACTCATCTATCACACGTCAAAGAATCACAACACAGTCATCAAATGTTCGTAAATTTTAATGCACATGATTATCATGTTAAGATACAACTTTTAGTAATTTTTGAGCTCGATGGTAAAACATGACACCATTGACTTTATTCTGAGTGGAGTGTGATGACCGTATTGATAGAAACTTAAATAGTTATATACTTGTACAGATAACATTTGAAAGGATCTTTGAATAATATCTTTGCAGCAAATCATGACTTCAAAATCTCATGTTTACCGATGTCCCGCACCGAGTCAAGCTACGCACTGCTCAAACGTGGCATTTTTTTGCTACAGTTGCTACCGCTTATTATTATATCAGAATGAAATCATATGAATGACATACAAAAATCATGTCTATGGGATACTAGTATTTCATACGAATGCATTTGATTCGAATATATGAGATAAAAACAGCCTCAAAAACTCATGTGAGTGAGATAATTCATATAATAATACATGTATCAGATAATAATTCACTCTCTCAGGCCTCAGGAAACTGGAGGTTCACAGTGAATGATTCTCTTAGGGAACCGAGCTCCGTGCATACACCTCCTGTTTCAGAGAGGAAATAATGACAAAAAATATTTGAATTTGAAGATTTTTTGTCTTACCGGAGATGGAAACTGAACCTCAAACACATTCTTTTCACGGTTAAATTGTAATATCAAAATGGCCGCCACAGCTAGACCATTGACTTAAAAACAAAGAAAGTCACATATTATGGGGACGAATGCATGAATTTCAGAGAAGTTCTCTGAACAACCATTAAAAATGCTGCTCAAAAGCAAAAATCAGCACTTCCGACAATGACCGTCATTTTGAAAGCAAAATTTTGCAAATATGAAGGAATAAACACTGTTTATGTGTACATACATTAAACAAAAAGAATGTTGACAGACGGATGAAACCAACCAAATATCATTTCAATGAATTATCGGCACTCAGGTCCGGTAATCAAAAAATCCCAGCAGAGTTAAGAGATTTGTACATCATGTACATATGGACCACGATCGACTCAAGCACATATACGTATCTATGGCATAGGTGTAATTATGGTTTCATATTCACTGTCAATAGTAAAACATAATATTATGGTGATTGATAATGCAGTCAAACATCAGTTTGAATTGTGACAAATGTCTCGTGGCCACGATATATATACAAATCATAGCGATTTGGAACGTGCAAAAATGTGAACACTGGCTAAATCAATAGTACACCAGTAAACTATGTTGGCATTGTGTTTATATGATATAACATGACGTCAAACGTGTATACGATGTACGCTTGATGTATTATATCTGGGGGTTTTCTTCTGTGTTCGTGGAATATGAACGTCTCACAAAGTTGTCCACGTAGACAAAGCTGTTAGTCTTGATGGCTCTTTCCTTCAGAAATATCGGTTCTCGGCACATCGGGCATGTTCCCTGTAGAAATATCACGGACAGCATACAAATAATTTGTGTAAACGTGAAGTTCCAGTAAAATTATTAGTGAGTCTATGTTTTGTAAGATCCCCAATTTCGTCATCAGTTGGCAATGATAATGTTCGTTTTGATGCATTATTCTCACCTTCTGATACAACCATCTTCTTAAGCAAGATTCATGAAACAGGTGGCGACATCTGGTGACTTTTGCTGTTGTCATGTCGCACTGACAGATGGCGCATACGTCTTCATAATCACATAGTTCTTTTCGTGTTGCTATCTGCAGTGTGTGTATTTCTTTAACAGATGCCCGCCTTTCCATGTAAACTCTCCAGGCTTCGCGAGCCTCACACCACAAATTAATGTAGGCATGCGCGAACATATATGTAGCGTAGAGGGAGCCACGTGACTCATACACTAAAAGGCAAACTCCGCCGAATATATCCACCACAGTATGAACATACGCAGCAAGTTTGTATGTCACGTTGATGCAGTAAACACAATCATCCAATCCTAGCCACAAGCCATCGTACCGGGAATCCACCATGAACAACGCATATTTCGCCAGGAACGAGATTAACTGCAGAATGTCAATTGTGATTGATACCATCATTCTTGCACAAAACATTTGAGCTAAAAATACATTGGAGTTCAGATGTTGTTTGAGGCACCAGAGGACAGTAAATAAAAATACAAGTTCCAAAGCACAAAATACCAAGGTCTTGAAATGTTGCAAAGAATACACTGCTGATGTCCCGAGTGTCATCAACCTTGGCTGTAACCAGGAATGTACAAAATGAATAATAGTAGTTCTCTGGGAGATGATGTGAAACATGAGCAACAGACCTCGCTCTTCGCAACTTTCTCTAAAAAGTCCAACCTGGAAGTGAAACAATATAACCTGCAATCCACAAACTAATCCCAAGATATTACTGACACTAGCTTCCATGAGCGCATCAAAAATTGCCCCGAACAAGTCGAGAACTATTGCTAGCCATGCTCCAGCACTCAGGACTGAGATAATACTCCCACTTCGTTGTAAAAGAATGGATATAATCACATCACTAAACTGAACCACACTTCTGGGTGTTTCATGTGCATTCACTATAAATAAATATCTAGAATCCATTGCAGTACAATTTCCAGTGGGTTTGTAGTCAGTAGGAACTGTCTTTCTCCAATCTTCATTCAAACATACGTCGACGCATATCCTTAAGACTCCGTAGAGCAGTAGAACAGGTACAATACCGACTTCATCATCCGCCATTATAACAACATCTCCCTCTAACTTTGGGGGATTTTCGATAATACTCAGGAACCTATTAAACATCCAATTCCTAAATGTCAGTAAAAGCTCAGCCCCAGCGAAGGCAATAAGAATGCACACACAAGTGGCCCCCATTCCACAAGGGAGTGTGGCGTACGATAGAACTGCTAACAAGAAGTACCCTAAACACGCCTTTTCGAAATCACCCTGGTCCAAATGTGCATAAACTTGTAATGGACTCCTCATGAAATAGTACACAATTCCGGAAACCAATGTCGCTGATATTGTCATACACTTCTCGGTGTTATCTCCACAATTGATGGCTGATTTTGTATTGATTGTATACGAAAAATAAATCAACATCGCCGAAGCGATCATTGATAATATTCTGGGAAGCGTTTCCGAGATTGGTTGTGCCAGAGATAGGTACTGAGTAATATACTTCTCACCTATGAATATAGAATTGTTGACCATCAGTCTACCTAATACCATGAGCGATGGAACGGCTACAAAATATCCAACAGTTCGTGCAAAATACCAACAGAATTCTCCACAGGGAGAGTTTGAAAAACTCCATAGAAGTAAGAAAAGCAAGTACGGACATACAAATATGATACAAGCAATGAACAGCGATCCTAACGTTGGAATTTTGGTTTTCAAATGCCTTTCAAAAGCATATAGTAGTCCCAATATGAGTAGCAGTGGTAATATCATTGCGATTCCGTGGATCGATTCTATTTGGAACTTTGTTGTTTCTTGTAATAACGCATTTTCCACCCATCGTCCAGCCCACACCAGGAGGAGGGGTATTGCAAAGGCCAGGACAAGAACTATCTGACCGGTTGGCATCATCCACAATACCACGAGGAGAGCAAGTCCTGAAATACAGGAGAAATATGAGGTAGGTGAACATTATAAACATTTTAAACATTCAACATCTCGCTTGTTTCCATGGGCATACATTGCGCCTGGCTTCCAAACATAATCTGGGATATGTACTTGAAGATTTCATGAAATAATAAATAGCTATGTTATTTTCTATACTATGAACTGAAATTCATGTTTCGAGAGTATACGAGGAAACCGTTACTTGTAAGATGTAGGTACGACAAGCCTGCCCTCAACAGGAATATCAACACCTCGCTGTCGGGTATGTCTTCCGTATCCATTGATACATTAGCCCACTCCAATAGGACCGTCTCGATGCCAAACAGCAACATACATCGCACACACAGCTCCAAGAACATGGTTGTAATTTGTTCGTTTTGATTGACTTTTCCTGTCCTTCAATAGATCTGAACACCCACTTCCTCGTTACGTGTCGCAATGTTTACATGTGTACAGTGCGTTAACTATGTGCGCGCAATATTTAACCTAGTTTACTTTCGCATCGACACAGCCTTTGCCAGAAGTAAGCCGAACACTGTCAAGTATCGATCATTTCTTTCGCGTCCAAACATGATGGAGAGTAAACGACGCCGACCGTCCGTCCATCTAGCCGTTTCTACGGGTAAACAACGAAGGCCTAGGGGCTGCCAAAAAGCCGGTAACCATATTTTAAACCAGCATGTTGTTTTAGGGACTCATTTCGGAAAATCAGACAGGAAATATAATGTAAAGTTTTAACGTCGTCCGCTATCCGGGATCCTTGAGTCCTCTCACCACAGGTCATCGCGAACGCGCACCCGCTATCCTCAGATCCTCGCGGAGAAGCCGCTCACCGAGGAGTAAGGTGCGGTATTTGACTTTCACCATGGTGATCTAACCCCCCTCATTGGCTAGATAGGCCCCTAGCACCAACTCAAATATACTATAGCTCACTAATGTGCTCATACCGCACCTTAAACTCACCGAGGGTCACTGCGGGCGCAGTCATTACTCTATCATCAGAACATTAACCAGGTAGCAGCCCGCCCAACGAGCCCAAACATGCGGACACCACTCAGATACAGGATCATCACCGTGGTGTTAACTGTAAGGCTTGGCTCGCCACGGTCCGTCTCGGGGATGGAACCCCGGACAGCCCGACAGTCTGCCAGAGCCTGTGTCGCACCATCCCGGGTGGAGAAGACCGGTGATCCAGAGGGCGTGCGCCCCCGAGTCATCAAGGTCTACCCCAGCCCGGGCCCCCTATTGAAGTCGTCCCCAGGGCCCGTGAGGGCCTTAGCCACGGATCGAGGACATAGAGCTCATGGCTGAGCTCCCCGTCATCTCTCTCGCCTTGCTCTGAGACAACTTCCCAGATCAAAACGGTGCCAGAGTATATAACCCCAGCACACGAGACACGAAGGAGATCTAGGTCAAACCATTGCTTTAAACTATACGGCCCAAGTAGCGCACCTTACTCTGTTAATACTACTCACCCACTGAATATATACCATATTTAATCCGTCTGACACATTTTTAATCTTCATTGAATTTAGAAGAAATAGTAAGCTGCGCTACATGGGCCAACCAGGCTTGCATTGTTCTCTCAGGTGTTTAATCAATGCTGTATGTTGGTTAAACACCTGCCGGTCACGGCTGAGTAGTTTTCTGTATGGTTTAAAATAGAGAAACCCCTCGAGTAACAGGGAGTTATTCAACATAGTCTCGGGCTGCCGCCCTCGACCATGTTGAATAACCCCCTGTTCCTCGGGGTTTCTCTATTTCATTCCCGGCCCCTCAGGGCCGGGTATATGTGATTGTCGTTGACCTCACCCTATGTATCTCCTGTCTTCCGACTCTCTCGGACGACTCTCTTAGATTCAGCATACATTGGTGTTGGTTTCTCGAATTTGCAATAAAAGCCGATAAATTCCGCTAAACTGATTTAAAAACACTGCTAATATCACTGTACTAACAATAAGAATTTGAATGACAATGAGAAGTGCTGTTTCAAATTAGTTTTCGGCTGGTATTCGCAAGTGCAATTACCGATTCTCCTGCCGGTTATTTTGAAACTTCTCATATTTGAACCGCCCCAGATATAATCACTGCGTTATATAACTACGCCAACAAGTAATCACTAAGAATATGTTGTATTGCAGCGACAGACAGTGATACATTAGGTGTAAGCATTTCAGAGAATAGTTTAAAATTATCTTTTCGAATTATTACAGTTGCATTAGGCCTGTTAGGCCATTTTTCGTGGGGCGATCAAGCGTGTAGCATAACAAAACTGAAGCATGAGAAATTTTGTTGCTTCACAAGCGCGATCGCCTTTAATAGCCAAGACCGCCATAACGAAGCTGTGACGAATCCGTGCTTTCGACCACGGGTACTTAAAAACCCGGCAATAGGTATAACCTTTATTCCAGTTTTATATGAGCCCTGCTATGGAATTTTGTACATATGCCTAGGGCCTGTGCAGGAAAGGTTAGACATCTATCCATTGTAATACGGCTGTACACATACACTTTAGGCCTATATTCATCAAATCCTGCCGCCTCTATGTGAATATTTAAACCTATGGTGATGTTTTGGGGCATATTGGGAATGTGAGATTTTAAACTAGAAGATAGTTTCCAGATTCTTGGGCGTCTTATGGAGCAGGAATTTAGTAGGATGTTTTTAACAGAGCTGCCGACGGCTAGGTCCAAAGACTGGCACTGGCGATCTGGCAAGGATACCGTACATCTAAGTGGACTTGGGGGAGATAAGCTGGCTGAGGGTGTACACGATTTCCTGTTTCATTTACTTTGATGTGACTGATTGTGTGACTTTTTATATGAACTGTACAACTATTGTTGTGAGTTATTCATATATATGTGTTGATTGTGTATTGAATTCAGTTTTGTGAGTCCATGGGAAACACGTACACATAAAAGGGCCGGGTTTTTTTCTGCCATGTTTTCTACAACATGGCGTTATACTTGTAGTTAACTGGGCGAGAGCAGAGCTCAGAGCTCTGGGGCGAGAGAGGATTAGAGGGCGTTGCCGGGGCAACGCATGCTTTGAGCTGAAGCGTCCAAAAATAGGCCGTAAAACTGGTTAATGTTTAGCAAAGACACCTGCCGCGATCTTTGGGCAAATTCGCCACAATAAAATGGGAAAAGCTCGTGGGTCTGAAATGTTGGGCATCCGTCCATCTGTCCCTCAATCAATCAATCAATCAATCAATCACTTTATTCATCACATTTGGGGTTATTCAACATATTTTACAGAAGACACGACATAATGAAGACGAAAGGGAAGTACAGGAACCTTGAGAGCTTATACATGTATCTCGATCCTAAATCAAAGATACGAATATGCTAATAACAGAACATGGTTTTTCAACAAGTTAATGAATTGTGAAGATGTTTTGCAGCTTTTATGTATCACGCATTCAATCTGCACAGTGTGACCACTTGATCTTGTACTATTCGTCCTTGTATATATATTTGCTATTGGGCCTGTGACCTACAAAGCTGAATTAACTATTAATATATTTGCTATTGGGCCTGTGACCTACAAAGCTGAATTAACTATTAATTCATTCATAACAGAACATAGAAATAAATCTAATAAAGCTATAACCTACGGAAGCCCGTAGAGGCCAGAAAATGAAAGGTGTGAAAATATATTTATCTGGCGGCCGCCACATAATTATCTGGCGGCCGCCACATAATTATCTGGCGGCCGCCACTTAATTATCTGGCGGCCGCCACTTAATTATCTGGCGGCCGCCACTTAATTATCTGGCGGCCGCCACATAATTATCTGGCGGCCGCCACTTAATTATCTGGCGGCCGCCACATAATTATCTGGCGGCCGCCACTTAATTATCTGGCGGCCGCCACATAATTATCTGGCGGCCGCCACTTAATTATCTGGCGGCCGCCACTTAATTATCTGGCGGCCGCCACATAATTATCTGGCGGCCGCCACTTAATTATCTGGCGGCCGCCACTTAATTATCTGGCGGCCGCCACTTAATTATCTGGCGGCCGCCACATAACTATCTGTAGGACGTGGCTTGAAATATGAGGAGATTCTTGTAAAGCAATATATAGCTAATTAGGCCCTAGTATCCAAATAAAAGTCGTGACATACTGTATTAATGACAATACTGTTTTTAATGAGACAATGATATATGGGGTATTGTGGGGAGGGGGGGGGGGGAGTTTGTTGGCATGCAAATTATTCAACAAAACTTAACTTTCACACTTAGCATTATATAGGGATCACCAATGAATTCATGTTATTTGTTGTGGCCATGGCAACTGGGCCCTCTGCAATTATGGTTGCTACCATCGATATATAGGTTAAAGGAAACAAATAAAAACAGTGCATATTCGATGGTGGTGACAAATATTCGTCAAATTATCTGATTAATATTGTGTGTTCCTTTTTTTCCTAGTTTTTTCCCCTATGGATTATGTATTGAAAGTTGCCCTATGGTCCATAATACCAATCAATGACATGAAAATATTTACATTTCATCCCTCAAACAAATATTCGTTAATTTTATTGAGGCATTCTTGGACCATATATGTTACAATATAAATCGGCATTGACCGATCAGAGTCACTTTGCATGTGACTAACGCGCACCACTCCTACGGGATGCTGGTATTCGAAGAGGGGGGGGGGGGGGAGAAGATTTTTTTAAAAATCCCGGGTTAGTAACTTGATAATATCGTCGATAAAAAATGTATCTCAAATAAAATGTAAATTTTATTTTATTTTAAAATGAATTTCTATGGATAGACCAAAATGCTGTGTTAAAGCACTAAATAAGTGGCGGCCGCCAGATAATTAAGTGGCGGCCGCCAGATAATTAAGTGGCGGCCGCCAGATAATTAAGTGGCGGCCGCCAGATAATTAAGTGGCGGCCGCCAGATAATTAAGTGGCGGCCGCCAGATAATTAAGTGGCGGCCGCCAGATAATTATGTGGCGGCCGCCAGATAATTATGTGGCGGCTGCCAGATAATTATGTGGCGGCCGCCACTTAAATATATTTTCACACCTGGCACTAACGGTCTTCCGTAATAACCACTATTACAATTGAAAAAATATATTCAGTCTGTAATAGCTTTATTTTGTCTATAGAATGAGAATTCATGCAAATTTTTGTCTGGAAATATGCTTTATGTGTCTAAATTGAGTTGCCACAGTCAAGATTCAAGCTCGGGCGAATCAATTCCACATCCATTTTTGGATGCAAAATTTACTTTTATGGGGTTTTTCATACTGTCCCTGTGGAGAAGTCTGTTGGTATTCTGCACGAACTGTAGGATATTTTGTAGCCGTTCAATCGTTCATGGCATTGAGTATACTGATGGTCGACGATTGTATATTAATAGGCGAGAACTATATTTATTGCCCAGTACTTATCACTGGGAAACACAAACTCGGAAACGTTGTCGAGGATAATGTCAATAAATTAATAATAACGTAAAGTTTTTATATAGCGCTTTTTCCCGAAACCTGCTCAAAGCGCTTCACATTTATTACCCCCGATATATGCCCAGGAACCACTTTCCGACTCCCTGGGGTCCATAGACAATCACATATTTGTCAGAGACTTATTGCTGCCATATTGGCGCAAGGTGACTAGGACACACATACAATTGCCAACACTGCCAATCGGGTACTCAGTTATACGACTGAGTGAACCGAGACACACTGTGGTACACACCTTGCCCAAGGGTGTTAGACAGCCAACACAGCAGCGCCAGCGCCGCGGCTCGAACCAGCAACCTACTGGTCATGAGACGACCGCCTTAACTGACTACGCCAACTGCCTCCATCTCATCTCATCGGCGAAATTGATTTATTTCCCTATAACATCAACACAAAATCTGCTGCCAATTGTGATGATAACGAACATTCCTGGATGACAATACCACAGACTCTGATCAGTGGAATCGTGTACTATTTCATGAGGAGTCCATTACAAGTGTATGAGGTGTTGGACCAGGGTCAATTCAAATTGGCGTGTTTAGGTTACTTCTTGCTGGCAGTTCTATCGTATGCCACACTACCTTGTGAATTGGGGTTCACTTGTGTGTGCATCCTCATTGCCTTTGCTGGAGCAGAGCTTTTTTGGCAACTAGGAACTGGTGTTTCAACAGATTAATGAGCACTATTGAAAACACTTCAGAATTATACGAAGACGTTGTTACAACCACCAATGAAAATGCTGGGATTGCTTTATTTGCCTTGATGCTATATGGTATTCTAAGGATATCTATGAATGAAGATTGGGGGAATAAGGTCCCCATTGACCACGATTGGGGGAATATGGTCCCCAATGACTATATACCGACTGACAATTGTACTGCAATGGATGTTAGATATTATTTGTCAGTGAATGCAAAACCAAAAGAAAACGAATATTATCCAGTTTAGTGATGTGATTCACTGTCTTACGAAGAAGTGGGAGTATCATCTCAGTACTGAGGATTGGAACATGGCTTATAGTTGTTCTCAGTGTGTTTGGGAAAATTATTGCTATTTTGATGGAAACAAGGGGCGTTATTCATATAGGAACAGTTTGTGGACTGCAGACAATATCTTCTTATTTCCTGGTTGGATTATTTAGAGAAGGTTGCTATGAGCGAGGACTCTTCTTCATGTTTCACATCATCTCACAGATAACTTCTATTGTTTATTTTGTACACTCCTGGTTGCAGCCAAGGTTGATGACACTCGTTACTTCAGAAGTCTATTCCATGCAACATATTAAGACCTTGGTATTTTGTGTTTTGGGACAGCATTTTATCCTCTGGTGCCTGAAACAACATCTGGACTCTGATATATTTTCAATTGAAATGTTTTGTATAAGAATGATGCTATCAATCATAAGCAAAGTCCTACAACTAATCTCTTTCCTGGCGAAATATGCGTTTTTCATGATAGACTCCAGGTCCGATGGCTTGTGGGTAGGATTGGATGATTACATTTACTACATCAACGTGGCATACAAGTTTGCTGTATATGTTTGTACTTTGTTGCAAGTAATATGCGGAATTGGCCTTCTTGTGTACGATTCACGTGGCTCGCTCTACGCCACACTTATATTCGTGCACGCTTATATTGATCTGTGGTGCGAGGCTCGCGAGGCCTGGCGAGATTACATGGAAAGGCGGGCATCCGTCAAGGAAATGCACACACTGCGGATAGCAACACCAGAAGAGATACGCAGTTGTGAAGACGTATGCGCCATCTGTCAGTTGGACAGGACAACAGTCACAGTGAAAGTAACCAGATGTCGCCACCTATTCCATGAATCTTGCTTGAGAAGATGGTTGTATCAGAAGGTCAGAATAATGCATGAAAACGATTATTATCATTGTCAACTGATTGTAAATTTACGAGGCATGCAAAAACATACACTTAAGTATTTTACTGAAATTTCATTTTCACATACGATATTGACGATATTGATATACGTGATGTTCCTACAGGGAACATGCCCAATGTGCCGAGAACCGATTTTTCCACGATGGTCAGAAGAGAAAAGTCATCACGAGTAACAGCAATATCCATGTGGACAACCTCTTGAGACATTTAATCTCACGAGCGCAGACAAGCAAATATAGTGGATCAGTTTACGTTATGTATATATTTGAACCATATACATACAATATACATACATATACACACCATATACATACAATATACATACAATACCAACATGTATAGCTTACTAGTGTACATTTATAGTGTATTAGAGTACTATAGATGAAATCAGAATTCACGTTGCAGATCGTTTTTGTGTATTGTATATCGTGGCCAAGGGACACTTGTTACAAGCCAAACTGATGTCCTGCATTATCGAACATCATGAGTCGAATGTTCTGTTTTTTTTTACTATTGGTAATGAGTATGCTACCAAAACTCATATGACATAGATCAACCTTTGGCAACATCGCATGTGTGCTTCAAGATCTGTATGTACATTTATGTTCACAAAAGCTAACTAGAATGTTGACAAGATGGCAATTAACGAATGAATGAGTCTCTGTGCATACATTCGTAGTAATCCGTGTAATCTATACAATAAACATGATAACAATACCCAAGTATCCGAGCATACAAAACCCAGTCCATTATCATTATCCAACCTTAGAGTATGGTGTCAGGCAAAATACTCTCCAAAAATGGAATGTTAAGATTATTACCATCATAACGGGTTGAAAAGGTGTTGCGTTATAGTGGTAGTAATCACAACAGATTTCAAGAGACCTGAAGCTAACACCTGCACCCGGATGTGTACTCATTTGCAAGGCAGCTGATTGTTTAGTTGAGGTATGATTTTGTGGCAAAATGTTATCGACACCGATCTATAAAATATCCAGAATATATCCACAGGACACCCTCGTTTCCATGAAAACGTGTACTTATCATAATTAAAAGGCCACAAGTGGTATATTTTGTTTTTTTCTTCTGAAATCTGGTAAATAAGGCACACACTATGCCCATGTGTCAGTATTATTATATCGATAATATGTTTTTGTGGGCGTTATTGTCATCTGAGGCTCAATATGGACCAAGGCATTTGAAGCCCGAACGCAAGCAATGGACTCGAAGGCCATGGAGAGCTTCAAATCATCCAACAGGGCCTCAAATAGTCATAATGCTGACACAAAAACATATTATTACTATTATTACCGATATTACAGACGTTTATTAGATGTGGGAGTATATTCCTATTCTGTTTATTGAATAAAACAAGACAAAACAAGCCAGATATGCAGAACTGTTTACAACGGGGTGCAATTCGCTTGCATTTGATTCTAAAATGCGGGCGTCAAATGACATTTCAAGCGAAAAATCAGGTTTCGATGAAAATAGCGGTATTCGGGCACCAAATGACATTTGAAACGAGAACTCAAACTTCAAATGAAAATAATAGTATACTTTTACGTTTGAAATTGGGGCATCACTCATTCACACAGCCACGAATAGTTATAATTAGCGTCGTTGTTATCGGTAATAATACCCTATCAACACGACCGTGGCGTTATATTGGAAAAAAAGAATGTTTATTGTCAATCATAAAAGGAAGATTTTAAGTTTATTTCCGTGATTTTCGAAATACACCGAACTCGTGTATGCCTTTCACGATTCATATATTCATTGCACGGAGAATGGCATGCAGAGCAACGAAATACCTCACAACACCCCAAGATCAAGAGAAGCAGATGAAGACAAAAGTAAACATAAAATATAATTTTTTAGTAATGGAGACAAAGCCCGATCGACTATTTTATCCAAAGACACACTGGTGTCATCAGTTGCAAATAGTGTGTAAAATGTAAGTGTTTCTAATGTGCACCTAATGGGATATAATGATTCAAACTTATTAAAATATTTTAGAAATCAGAAACAAACTCACATGAAATATGTGTATGACGAGTACATAAGTACCAAGTAACAAACCAAAGACACGAGAGGAGACGGTAGCATTTCCATTTATGTACGAAGCTCTCACGATGAAGGGGACAAACTGAGCCTGTCGCATCCCATAAATTGTCCTATGAACGAGTGGTAGGCAGAGTCGCCTTCAGCTTGAAGCGGATGAATTGAATGAATCTCAGTATTATTGTGTGCATCCTGATTCATTCAAATATAACCGATATACGAAACTCGGTAAGTAAACTGAAGTATCAAGCATGATTTTTATCCCTATCAATAACATTTTCCCTCAACGAATTGCCTAAGTGAATTTTGCAGCAATTAAATCAGCAATGGAATTTGGGTGAAAGAATGTTGCGCACAATTGACAGAGAGAATATGACAAGTAAATTGAAACAAGAAAAAATTAGCCTAAGGGATAAGATCGGTTACCGGACAATTTTGGTAAGCATGACATGTAACATACGACCTTGAGATTTATCGTTCAAGGTCAACTATGGTGACCAGATGATGAACATTCTAGTTCATCCAAAACCAACTTCAAGCTCAATAAATGATCTACCATATTATATGCGTATATGATTTCCTATATTCGGGCAATTGACATCTGGCTCTAACTACAACAGTTTTGTATGCAGAGTCCAGTCTACACAATTCAGGTCAGACATGGCCTTCCGATTTACCACTCAAGGTATATAATACTAATATATTGCGAGGTCAACCTCAAGACTACCAAAAGCTCCACAATATTTGACGTCCTACATTTTCATAATACAAAACTAAGCTATATCTACAGCCGTTTTGTATGCAGAGTCCAATTTACATATTTCAGATCAGATCATCCTCAGATTCACCACTCAAGGTCATCTAAGGTCAATTTCAAGACTGCCAAAAGATCCACAATAACAGTAATTGACTTCATATGTTCATAAAACAAACCTAAGCATCAGCAGCTTCGTTTGCGGGGTTCAATTTACATATTTCAGGTCAGATGTACCCTTCGGATATACCACTCAGGGTCACTGAGGTGAACTTCAAGATTAATAAAAGATCCGCAATATATGACTTCATATGCGTTCATAAGACAAACCTAAGCTCTATCCAGAGCCGTATAGTATATAGAGGTCAAATTACACATTTCAGTTTGGACGTGAGCTTGAAAATTAGCATTAATGTCATGTGATGTTAAATTCAAGGTCATCAGAAGATCTGCCAAATACGACTTCCTATGATGAATGTCATCTCCTTACTGGGGAGATGGTGGATGAGGTCAAAAAAAAATATAACGCACATGCACCTCATTATACATGTAATATATTATGTTGTTTCATATAGACACTTTTCTACCGAAAGTGTCAAAAAGGTCCTAGTTCAGTCTACATGACTATATCCAGGTGTTCTGAACGCTGGCACACTGGTAGACTGGTACAAACATTGTAGGACGTATAATTGACGCATGAGCAGTATAGTTGTTGAATACCTACACCTCACAATGCTTGTACTAGCGTACCAGTGTACCATCGTTTAGAAGAGGTTGCAAATATGTATAGCCATACATTATGTATAATTCATATACAAATTACAATGTATATGAACTGTCACAATAAAATGCTAAATGTTCTTTTCACGCGAATGACTTAGGGGCCGGTCATTATTTATCAGGTGGGGGGGTTGGGTAAAAACTGGGGGGGGGGGGGGTCACACTTTCATTTTCAGCATTATTGGGGGGGTCAAACTTTTATTTTCGATGGGACTGGGGGGGTCGGAGTTTGAAATTGAGTTAATTTGAGAAAATCTGAATAGTAAAATAGTTAAATAATTAGGTGGAAACGATTCACTCAATATCAGTACATGGACTGATTGGAGTACGCGATGGAATTTCAGAACATTTTCAGTGAAACCATAATCTCACTGAAACCGGATCCCGCAGAGGACCATCCAGGAACATCAACATCGAGAGATGTCGCAATCCGTGTCCACCAGGGCTCAAAATTTATAATTTTATCCAGGAGCCAAAGGCTCTATTTCGCTCCTATTCAACAATTTTTAGGAGCCAATTGGCTCCTAGAAGCATATTTCAATATTACCTTGAACCGATTTTCATCAGCAAATTGGCTCGAGAGCTCTATTGCCTGGGAACAAATCTGAAAGCCTATGGCTACCCAAAAGTGGCAATTCTGAGCCCTGATGTGCATTGATCAACGCTCATCACTCAGATTGAAACATTGTCACCAAGAATCAACTTTGGACCTATGTAGCTGAACACGGTGCCAGCAAGGATGAACCCAGATCAGCAGGGTCCTGTCACAAACCAACCACGGATCAACCAGTCCATACCACCTTGAGCAACATATCATCCCTTACGATGAACCCGAACCAACATGCCAGAACCACAGACCGGTTTTCCGCTCAAAATTTTGTCAACACATGACCCCACTGAGGATATTCCCCAAAGACCTCAGGACTATCGCAAACCACGATGTAAAAGACATGGACCTTTTCACACAGAATGGCAAAATAGTCCTGGATTGCCCCAGATGACCCGGGTAGTGAATCGGACTCACACGATTTGGGTGGTGGCAGAACATCATGAGCCCATCAAAGAGCCAACACAGACCTGATTCAAGACTAGAAAAAACAGTTCTGAATGGCCTGATTCACCAATTCTTCCCTGCTCATCAATGATATGTGGAAGAGCCCTGTATTTTTCGCATGTTCGCTATGGTGTCCAATCAGTACGTGAGGGTTTTCATACATTTTTTTCCATTCCATCAAATTTTCGGAGTCAAAGAATCAACTGAATCATCTTTGACCTAGGTCTGGAGTGTTTCAAGTGGGCTCCGAAACGATGGCTTGTGTAGTGAAAAAGAATATGCTAGTATCATACAAGTAATAATTGTTGTAATGGCATTCACACTTGAAGGGAAGGAATGGTGGATACACAGAGAGCACAAATCTTAATATTCACTGACCTTATAGCATCATAAATTTGCGACAAAAGTCACAATTGTTTCAATAGCAATGTAAATAAAGTGTAAAAAGCATTCAAGTTCCATATATATTATGATACTGGTGCGTTGTAATTGTCATCCATTGTGAAGCATAGCTTTATATTCATACATGGGGATTGGGGGGGGGGGGGGGTCATACTTTTATTTTGGATCTTGGTGGGGGGGTCATAGTTTGGTTTTCGATATCGGTGGGGGGGTCAAACTTTCAAAACTCATTTCTCGGAAAAACCATCCAACCCCCCCACCCAGTAAATAATGACCGGCCCCTTACACGCCTGTATGTCACTCTCGGGGGGGGGGGGGGCAGAAATGAGTCTAGAGTCTAGAATCTTAGTTAGCCCAGACAGGCGGCCACGCGTACATAATTCGTATTGTCACCTGCGTTCACCTCACGGCGGATGCGCCTGACTTGCTCTCAGACAAACTCGTTCAGCCGCTTCTTTCGTTGGTCCCGCGACCTGGCTGCCTACGCTGTTCTCACGGTCACCCCCGCGATCGTCTGAAGACGACTTCACAGTGGGAGTTACACATTTGTAGTAGAATCATGTGTTTTGGTTTTCATTGACGCCCGGTCTGGACGTCTGGCGAACCTCCTGGTTGGATTATGATAGCAAGGTAGGAGACGTGGGAACATGTATAATGTTTTTGCAACCGTCGTTGTCCCAAGTACCATACACTGCGCCTTAATACTACTCGTCCACTAAATGAATGCCATTTAATCCGTCTGTCACCTTTTTAATCCTTATTGAATATAGAGGAAGGCGCAGTGTATGATACTTGGGCCCAGTCGTTAATAAGGGGGCTGCAATGGAAATTAAGTTTACGACTGTATTACAAAATTTGAAATATATTTCGCCTCTGGAGAAAAGTATGTTTAATAGATGTTTATGATTCGATGTCTTCTAAACGCTGGTACATTGGTTCTCTGGTACAAGAGTTGTGAGGCTCATTGACCCATACACGAAATTAATGATCAGTATTATTGAGTGCATAACCTCACAATGCTTGCACCGCGTATCAGTGTACCAGCGTTTAGAAGACATCTTTATGCTTGCTTTTGTGGATTCCATGGAACTTGCATGATAACAAAGTTGGAATAAACATTCTGCACTATGTCTACCACCATAGATAGTGCGGCCCCCTGCTACTAATCGCCCATCTAATGCATGTACCATTGTATCTTATCGCACTTTTTAATCCTCATTGAAATTCATAAGAACAAGCAGCATAACATACCTGGGTCGAAGGTATGAAATGAACAAGGATGATAAACAAAGAGAACTGCGAAAACGAGAAGGTTGGGTGGCACAATGAGAAAATAAACAGGTATTTTTTTATGGACGTGGCCAGGTGTATCAGGTTAATTTGTCTTCGGAAGTGAAGTCTCCACGCATTGCAACGTTGCTTACAATGTGTACACTGGGCTTTTATGTTGGTCTATCGCTAAACGCATAAACCAAGTTTCTTGTCCTTAAAATCCCACGGCTATTTTATGTCTTTACTGTCACGGTGCGGTCGACACTGACACTTTGAACAAAGAAAGGCCACCGTGATAAGTGACTTGTGTGTGTCGCTCTGGCCACGGTAGTGGAAATAATAATATTAGAAATACAAGCGGGTCCATGTCGATATATATTTACGAACGAGGATTTCAAGTCACTTTTGATTTTGATTGTGTAATTGAAAAAAAGGAGATCATTATCATACATGCACAGAAACATCTCCAAGAAACCCATGGCTTAGTGTTGGCCTAGAAACGTGTACGTAAAATGATTATTGTATTTTTAAATAGTGCACACAACATTTGTAGTGTAACCGGGAGAGGTCATGACAAGAAGAAAAGTTGTACCTGATTCTTCTTTTGTCACATTGATTATGAACTTACATATAACTATAGCATCTTTTTATCACGTGTGTATCATTTGTGTTATGTATGTTTGTGTGTATGAGGGCTCCATTGTAGAATAGCCGATGGCTAAATAGATACCATGAATAAGTAAATTTTATCATTATTTGTATTATATTATTATAATGCATGCTGAGAAAGAGCTGTATTATGATGACTTTGCAGTAGTTCGTCTCAAGAAAGCATTTCAGTGGAAAATCACGGGCGCACTATGTATATTTATTAACTCCGAACAGAGAATGACATTGGCCAATAGCGAACGTGAGTAACTGTTGTTTTCTTTCCCCCATATCGAATCTCTTTGTGACATCCGACGAAGCACTGGAGTGAGGAATGTTACTCTGCCGTGAACAGGAGCGATCATTGTCTGCTTTAAATTCAATCTAAACATGTTAATGATGTTGAAAGATACTCAGATAAATCAGTGAAGTGTTACAAGTAGATCGCATTGATTCGTTCCAGTAAGAGAACTATTTCTGTGGACATTGCGTGGTGTCTACGCTTGTTGGGAAGTCAAAAGTTAACATAATATTAAACGTAGTGCGCCTCGAGCCATTTTGAAATTGAGACATAATTTGAACTCGGCACAAGTCGCTTGAACATACGTCCTTCACTTCATGGTCTGGTAGACTCTCAATCATTTCTAACGTCTGCATTCAATGCTGCGAAAGCTACATGCCGGATAATTTATTTTTCTCCCCTAATATTTTATAATAAGCGTCAATTGAATGCATCTACTATGGCGTAGGTGGTATAAAACTGGAGAAAAGACGAAGTTTCTCATGAACCGCCTCGTCTATTTAAGTTATATTTAGCATTCACGACTTCTGAAAATGGTTGATTAATTTTTGTTTCCGTCTGTGTCTGAGTCCTGTTGCGCGTCTGCCGAACTTTTGTGGAAAAAAATGGCTCCATTAAGTTCAGATATTCATAATCAGCATGTTTTTAAAGTGATAGCAACACTTCAGCCCTATTGGGAATGTACCCGGCTGTCGAGTTTGTGTGGCAAAACAGCTCCATTAAGTTTAGATATTCATAATCAGCATGTTTTTAAAGTGATAGCAACACTTCAGCCCTATTGGGAATGTACCCGGCTGTCGAGTTTGTGTGGAAAAACAGCTCCATTAAGTTCAGATATTCATAATCAGCATTTTTTTTTTGCTGTGATAGCAACACTTCAGCCCTATTAGGAATGTACCCGGCTGTCGAGTTTGTGTGGAAAAACAGCTCCATTAAGTTTAGATATTCATAATCAGCATGTTTTTAAAGTGATAGCAACAATTCAGCCCTATTGGGAATGTACCCGGCTGTCGAGTTTGTGTGGAAAAATAGCTCCATTAAGTTCAGATAATCATAATCAGCATTTTTTTTTTTACTGTGATAGCAAACTTCAGCCCTATTGGGAATGTACCCGGCTGTCGAGTTTGTGTGGAAATACAGCTCCATTAAGTTCAGATATTCATAATCAGCATGTTTTTAAAGTGATAGCAACAATTCAGCCCTATTGGGAATGTACCCGGCTGTCGAGTTTGTGTGGAAAAACAGCTCCATTAAGTTTAGATATTCATAATCAGCATGCTTTTAAAGTGATAGCAACAATTCAGCCCTATTGGGAATGTACCCGGCTGTCGAGTTTGTGTGGAAAAATAGCTCCATTAAGTTCAGATAATCATAATCAGCATTTTTTTTTTTACTGTGATAGCAAACTTCAGCCCTATTAGGAATGTACCCGGCTGTCGAGTTTGTGTGGATGAATAGCTCCATTAAGTTCAGATATTCATAATCAGCATTTTTTTTTACTGTGATAGCAAACTTCAGCCCTATTAGGAATGTACCGTAGATTCTAATAGACTTTAATTAATGCAAAATTAATCAGCTAATTGCTGAGCATGAGTGCGTTCATCAGTTCACGTTAAAGCGAGGTTCACAGTTCACGTTAAAGTAACGTTAAAGTTACTGGTAACGAATTGGCATACGAAAATATTAATGTTCGTACATTGAAAAAAAAATCGTGTTAAAAGGAATTATACCTACACACATCTGTCTCTCACTGAACTGAAGTATAGTATATATGTAATTTTTTTTTTGCTAAATGCGTCAGGAAAAGATACAACAAATGAGGCGTTCCAGTGGCAGGGTGTCGCTAATTCTCAAGCAAACTTGTCTTTTTAATATAGCTCCTACTTTTATCATGACATCATTGAAGGCACGATTATAATGAAAAACTGAGGAGGAACAGAGTTTTCGAAATGACTCATTGTGTGTTTTGGTCAAATACTAGTAACCGTGCCATGAAAGATGTCATCTTGCATTCGCGTAGGTGTTTTTCATAATACAATAAACTTTTAAAATATTGACTGACACTGTATTTATTTTCATTTCTTGCTTTTTCCGACATCGTCATATTGTCTATTTCTGACAGGAAGGCTGGTAGTGGAAACGTAAGAAATAAATTTGGACAAGACGGAATGTTGCTAGCATGGACGTCTGTTCGCCCTATCAACACTTCTGTGTTTTGATAATATTCCTGGCCACTTCTGCTATTAACACAAGGGCAAACAGTCATCGTAAGTAAATATTTCGTTAAGTATCTATTGAGCACATATATTATTAAATATATAACCAATTTATGATTGTATAATCATTACAACTTTGTTTCTTTCTCGTGAAGTACAAGCAAATAAAAGTATTCGTCTTTTTCCAACAAAATATTCACTGCTGGTTTTATTATTTGCAGAATGCCGGCAAATATTCATCGGTGGCTCACACATCCAACCTCATGTAGTTGGGCATTACATTTTACAGACGTACACATACAACAACAGATTAGTTTATCGCCACACATGTGCCAATTATGTATTATTTGCCGAACATTCGCAAGGCGGCGCTGTGCAGTGGACAGTTGCGCCGCATGAGGGCGGCACCGACAAATATGTAACCAGTGCGGTGCCTGCAGCTTATCCACGTGATGTGACGTCATGGCTATCTTGGCACACTGCCAATAGCACATTCGTGGCGGATACTAGGATATTTTTCACTTGTGCAGGTATTTTTTCGAGTTGACTTCACAGATGGATTTACATTCTGCTAAGTATTCGTATTAATTATGTTGAAACATTTTGGTATTTGATTTGTCAGATTTCACAGAAGATTGTCGGGCGTTTATCATACATGGCCCGGATGTACCTACACACTTCAAAGGCCCTTATCAAATACACCGTACTATTAACGATATGACGTCATATAAGCACATTGAAGAAGATGTTTACGTATTCCACCACAATGAATCTGGATGCGCGCGGTGGGTTGTGGGAAATCACATGGACGATAATAGGGTCTACATGCAGAGCTTGACAGACAGCAGGACTCCAATGGGAATATCTGAACAGTGGACTATATCACATTCTGCAGGCCATATACAGAAAACCTACAGTGTTCACGTAGAATGCATAGGTAAGACTTGAAGTAGTATTATAAACATTATTATTACAAGCACGAAAATATGACGATGTGAATAGCATAGATCTTTATGCCTTTTTCTCGGGTATTATTGAGACAAATGTGTTGAAATGTGTTGAATGTCAAGATATTTATCAGGTGGCGATCCAGATTTACCCACTTGCGGTAATCGACAGAAGGAAAAATCGGCGACGCCATATTTGCTGAGTGGAACTGATACCTACCCTGGAAAATGGCCATTTATGGTAAAGTTTCGACATGACCTCCATCGGGCAGTCATCAGTCATAATATTGTTAAATTTATTCTATTATCAAGAGTTGTGTTATTGTGACATAACTTTCATTATTATCAGTACCGATCTTTTATATCACCCAGGTGTCATATACAAGGACAGATGGTGTACATAAATGTGGCGGAGCTCTACTCAACAGTAGATGGGTGCTAACTGCCGGGCATTGCGTCAGTGGGTGGGTTCGTTTGCTGAAATTTACAGCCTAAATATGCCTGAATACGTGACGGTGCATATTTCATTAAGCTAGTGAAGAAGATCTACTGTGGTTAAAAATTTGGCAATTTGTTATTAATTTGTATGAGTTCTGACACGATCGTTCTGATATTTGGCATTACCAGAGCGGACATATCCAACGAGACGATCATACTGGGTGCGTACAATCTGGATGTAGAGGAGAGCCCCAGCCGAGTGTACAGGATCAAGTCGGTACACATACACCCACAGTTTGTTTGGGTGGCCTCGCCTTTCAGGTATGACAATTTTTGCTTCTCAAAATGTACATATAATTTAAGATGCAGCTGTCATGTGACAAAAACACATTGTGCAAATTATTGTTATTGGACGAATTTTGAAATCTCTTCCAGACTGAATTACGACATAGCCCTGATAGAGCTAACGGAGGAAGTAGAGTTTAGCGACCATGTACAGCCGGCGTGTATTCCACATCAGAGTGAGGAACTCCAACATTCGAGTCTGACTGTGTCAGCGCTCAACTACAACTACACTAATTGTCATATAGCGGGTTGGGGCATGCGCAGAAGGGGTGGTAGGTACATGCCATATTCATCGTAGCTTTTGTGTTATTTATTAACTATATTTTTTATGCAAAACCGGATACTTTTTCACGAGACCAGAAGAACATTTTATTCATCGTTTAAAACGTATAACCCATAAATAAAATGCACGTGAGAGCGGTCATTTCACATTATTATCCAGCCCAAAATATTCACTTTAAGGTGTTGTCGGTGGTGAGCTCCAAGAAGTCGTGGTTGAGCGTATGATCGCCATGCAGGATTGCTATAATGCCTACTTTGCCTTTCTGGATGCCGGAATGGGAAAAGCCCGAGATTTCTGTCTGTTTGGAAGACAGGCCGGTCGTATATGTAAGGTAGGCTTATAAACAAGCTGTTTGAATCGTAATGTAGGCTTATAGACGAGGTGGTTGATTTGTAAGGTAGACTTATAAACGAGGTACTCGATTCGTAAGGTAGGCTTATAGACGAGTTGGTCGGTTTGTAAGGCAGGCTTATAGACGAGGTGGTCGGTTCGTAAGGTAGGCTTATAGACGAGGTGATCGGTTTGTAAGGTTAGCTTATAGACGAGGTGATCGGTTTGTAAGGTTGGCTTATAGACGAAGTGGTTGATTCGTAAGGCAGGGTTATAGACGAGGGGGTTGATTTGTAACGCAGACTTATAAACGAGGTACTCGGTTTGTAAGGTTGGCTTATAGACGAGTTGGTCGGTTTGTAAGGTAGGCTTATAGACGAGGTACTCGATTCGTAAGGTAGGCTTATAGACGAGGTGTCGGTTTGTAAAGTAGGCTTATAGACGAGTTGGTCGGGTTGTAAGGTTGGCTTATAGACGAGTTGGTCAGTTCACTTCCCACCATATTATTTAATCCAATAAACAGTTGTAAACGTTGCGGTTCTATCCACAGGGTGACAGCGGATCTCCAGTGTTCTGTGAGCGTGACGGCTCCTGGACAGTACTCGGACTTGGGGGCTGGACCCTGGCCGACTGTACGATCTACGTGTACAACTACCCGTCCGTGTACACTGATGTACCAGTGTTCTCTGATTGGATCACAGCGCGGATGTATGGCATGGAGCCATGGTGATCCTGGAAAACTTCAATTCAACTTCAGCACTATTATTTATGTTGTTTGTTTCCTAGTGCTTGGTCATGTGTGTGATGTATTTATTATTATGTACGCATAATGTTACTACGTTCAATAAATAAAGGTTGGAACCGTTATGATGTGTCATTGAAATGGAATGAATGTCACAATTTCAGAAATACAACTGCATGATATATGTAGAATTAGTTACTGGCTTCATATCAATTTGGGACAGTTCAATCTGGGATTTTTTTCCCCGATATATCTACCACTGAACACTGTCTATTTTACCAAAATAATCCTTTTGGTGTCATTTGAGATACATGTCTACGAGGTCTGAACAGATGATTCAGCATTATAGCCCGTCCGTAATACACACGTCTTCTTTTGAAGGCCTACTATAATAACAAGCTACAGAATAGTAGGAATGGGAAGTGTTAAGAATATGTCCGGAGGGAATGTTTTTTATTTTTTTATTTATGAATTAAATTAATATCTCGCCTATTATTCCCCAGTGTTCGAGTCTTCACTCCAGGTATTTTTATGCGCATATGCCTATATTCTATTCTAAGTGCGATTCTAATATGATTCTATTACATCAGCGTTATATCAGCGCGTGCAAAAAATCACTGCCTGGGCAAACAGAGTGACAATATTTGAGACCCCCGCTGTACCACACAAACATCCCTGACATCTGACATGAGACATTGTGAACTACAGATCACAGCATAGTAAACGGGCGAAGCCCGCACAATAGCGCGCAACGTATGTCCACCGTGGAATCACTCCCTGCCCGTCACTGCGGGAGACCTCGCAAAACGGAACCAGCTGAAATTAGTGCGTTTTTAGTATATCCGGGCCCGGGGCCCGGACAATAACTATGACCCGGGTGGTCTAAGAATTTTGGACTCCTGTATGTTTTGGATTTCTGAATTGTTTGATCGATTGTTGTATACTACCTGGTGTATAAAAGAAGCAAGTACGTTTCACACGCTATCCCTCATAACGACAGTGAGTCTTGTAGGAATATAATGTTTGTTCGGATTTCCTCATGTTTATTTTTTAGGAATATTTCTCTATCGTATTTTTGTTGGCATCGTCAAAATCTTGCGGTGGTATGAGGTTGCTACATATGGTCTACTTCTACCTGTATAAAATAAGCAAATCCCATCAATTTTATAAACTTTTATTTCAACACCAATCGAAATAGTAATATATGGTATTCATATAAACGTGTGAAAATATGTTTACAGGAACAACAGTTTTACACAGTGCAACCAACTCTGTTCCAGTTTCAAAGATGGGTTTAACTACCTGTTTTATCTAGTGATATGCTTCTACACATTGTAATGCCTATAATGTTTATATGGAAGTGTGGGTCAAAACAACAAATATGCTCGTCAAAAATGCCGCTGATCACAATATTACAATATAAAAATGTCGCTATATAACCAGCTATAACACACGAGCCTCGCCACCCGAATTCAAATCTAAGCCCACCAATTAGAAAGGGTCATTATAATCACGTGACTAACACACCATTACGTCATATATAAAATGGTACAAATTTGTGGAAAATTTCACCGAAAAACGACATCATATGTACCACTACAGTGTAACAAATTGTCGGTTTTGGTGCATATTCAGTGATTTGATTTCATTCTGACATTTTGCAAGAAATTATTGAGAAGAATAGATACGCGAAATCGATATACCTTCAGTGATATTTTTGAAGCACTATTAATCGTCATAATTTTAATGGGCAGAAATAAAAAACAAATCATTAACAAACTTCTCTTGGTGTTTGGTTGAAATGTTCAAATTGTTGCAGGGATAATTATCTCAGCATATGTGACACAAAGCTGTGACATTTTGGAACATTCATCGTCAGCAGATTGGAGATCATAAACATGCAAATTTTAGTGAACGAGACATTCGAGAATTACTCTACTATTGAGATCAGACTGGCGGGTTTTAGGTAAGTTTTGTTTGTAGAAAAGACACCCAGAATGTAAAGAAGACACGTAGACTTATATCAAAATGTTACTATACTTCCACACACCATCAAAATGTTAATCCGGCAAAAAAGTACAAAATATGTACAACAAACAAGAAACCGTAGTTTATTAGCACTAGAAATAAATAACTAAGCTGAATAATAGGGGAAAATGCTAATTATAACAATCCAATTTCATCTCGATTGCATTTTGTGAGAACGACGATAACACGATGATCAACAAGTAAGTTGAATTATAAACTCGTCAAGATGAAAAGAAATTGAAATCTGACAAGCTAAGATGACAAACTTCACTGCACATGTTCTTATGTACAATTTAGTATGATATAGATGACGTGATGAGGTGTGCACTTGGAATGCTTTCATTATCCACGCATATTTATATGATAACACGTATATATTGAATGATGTAAGGCATTTGTGATCACTATTGCAAATTTATGGTTACATCTTTCGGTTTTGAATTATCAAGCGCATTATTATAAGTGAAATTAATTATGCCAAAATATTTCGCTGCATTTGTGGAAATTTTGTTCCTGTAGAACAAAATTGGCTGGTAGGTATATCTAAAACACCTAAATCCAACAAAAATTATGTACCATGCCTATTACAGATAATACTGAAATCAAAAAACGTGATTGACAACAAACTCCCATCAAAAGTCCATGCGCCATATATACAGTATCCGAGATGCATCATGGGTAATGCACCGAAAAATGCAGGATAATCATTGGATAACAATGTAACACGTAACAAGTACAATTTGCATATTTGATGAAAATGTCAAATATAGCAACCGACGCGTTTTTAAATTACAAATACGTGACGTTCTGAATCACGTATTACTATATGTAAGAAGTCTGACTATCGAATAGGCTAGATTTATACTTACAACATTATCAAAAAACATTTTCTGTGACTCCATAAAGCAGCAACCCTGACAATATCAAACAAATTGAAGGAAAAAATCTTGATGAAAATTGAAAATTTTTTAGAAATATCTGCATGATGTTTGCATATATACACGTACATGTACATCATCGAAACAAGCACAACTTGTGCACGTCACCACGATCTTTCAAAAGTACATGAACTTCTCAACACATTCTCGTAAACGGCGACATCACAGTTATCACATTTTAAACCGATACACTGTACCAGTAAATTCTTACACATACCAGACACGAACTAAACACGAAAGACTGCGTTCTTAACATTCAAAACAGAACACGTTGAATACTTTCTACCAATGAGCACCAATGTTAAATGTATTTAGACTGTGCATGGTTCTTGCATCCGGGGCAGGTCGCGGGTTTTGCAATCTCCCGTGAAGCTACGCGCGGGGGGAGAGTTTAAGCCAATGACACTGGTCAGTTGGGAGCGGGCATGGGCAGTGTCCAAAAGTCCGAGCGAGCAATGCAACAGAATCTTTCCTGAAGTTAGCACTTTTTGCATTTGATTTTTGCAAGCTCCAAGCGAAGATCACTTGTTGTAGAACATGCGGATGAACTCTGAAAAGATGTAACCAAAAATATTGTTGTCACCGTCGTCTAATTACACCATCATGTCAGAATTATATTTTAAAAATTATTTTCAAGATGACGTTTTTAGAAAAAGAAAAAGAAGCTGACTTCAATTATAAACCATTGCTCCGTAGACAACAAACCTTCGTAATCTATCTTGCCGTCTCCGTTCCTATCCGCCGCTTTCATCATGTCATTAATATCTTTGTCAGTAGGGTCTTCTCCCAGATTGCGCATGGTGATGCGCAGTTCACGCTGGTCAATCACCCCATTCCCATCAATGTCAAAGACATTAAAGGCCTGTCGCATCTCCTGCTCCTGGGCACGCTGTCTATCCGTACCGTTCTGTTTACAGTGTGACCGCTCCATCATCCCCAGAAATTCATTAAATTCCACCATACCATTGCCTGTGAGGGAAAAAAACAGTTGGTATCTCATGTATTAAGCTATAATGCTTATCCACGGGCTAATTACATTTATACAAGTATATGATATTATACATATAAATACACACTCCACACAAAACCTTGTACTCCAAGTTAAATTTGGCATTTTCATTTTTTTTCAAAATTTGTTTTCATCAATAAGATACACGATATCTTGCATGGTTTTGTGCATGGTCAAAAGTATGTGTATGCGCGCAAGGGGGTGTACGGTATCACATGTTGTCTCTAATGAGTCAGGGGAAAGTTAGAGTGGTGAGTGTTATGTTCATGTCCAGGTTTTAGATATTAGAAATAAAATAACAGAGTAGAACTGACGGAGAAAAAACAATAGAAAGGAAACAGTATTTTAAAACGAGCAAAATGGGGACGCAATTCAAATTGAACGAGCTGATTACAATAGAAACTGTCCTGTTGAACATGAAAAAATGAAACATATCAATATATTTTTTTGAAAAAGTCACTGAAAATTCTTCAATACACGTATTTGTGAAAACAGAAAAAATAATGTAAAAAAAATACACCATAATAAGTTTTTATTTCGTTCAATAAATGCATACATGTGCTACTAGATGCCATACCTTGCATACCACCAGCGCTGCCATTCGCTGCAGACGCTACTGTTGGCGTCACTTCCGGTACGATGACGTCAGCAGACTTTGACACAACACAACGGTCGCGACTCCTATCACGTGACTGACTGTTCAACGATACTTTCCTCGTTGGTCGCGTATCCGATATTTCCACACTGTTGTCACTTGGTCGCCTATCTGACATTTCGACACTGGTTTGACTGTTGCTACTCGGCCGTCTCTGAGGCAGTTCGAAACTCATGGAACTTTGGTTACTATGCCGTCTCTCGTAAAGATCCGCCGCGATGTTTTCATAACGACGCAACGCTCCGTGGATAAGTCTTTTGAATTCTGAAAGGAGCGTTGCACCAGGAACGTTTAATGATGGACTTACATGTACATGTACCATTTGAAATGTGTAGCGAATAAAATAATTTCTTCTTAAGGATTCAAATTATTATTGAGTATTATGATTAGTAATCAGATAACTTTATTTTAATATTCTCATCATGGTATTGTTATAAAATAACTAGAATAAAGTATATGCCAGGTATTTTTACCTTTATAATCGATCTGGCCATCCCCGTTGAGATCCGCGTTCTCTAGCATAGTTTCCAGCTGCTGAGGTGTCAGGATCACGCCCATCTCCCTCATAGCCAGGTCCAACTCTTTGATGTCAATGTAACCGTTTGAATTCTTGTCGAACATCTGTAATACAAAATACATCCCTCTGAATGGATCTGTTTTTTCTATAAAACAGCTTCACATGCTAATATGAAAGTGTATTTATATAAGTTACAATGTACGTAAACAACTATAGGATTATAAACGTGTATATCAAATAGACACGCACATGTATACAATCAACTTCACTGACAGGATTGTGAGAATTTTAAACATTACACATACAGTGCTGATGCCCAAAAAACACAAATTGTTCTCAGTACTTCAGCAGAATTCGTCGTTCTAACATTCCAGTGATATGAGAATTGGGAATGGAGGAAGTTGGCACGGTGTTGCCCCTGGTGGCAGCTTTGGAGGGGTCATTCTCTATTCTTCCTCATGGGGAGGTTTCTCTATGGGGGGAGCACCTATTCTAAGCAGGTGTTGGTATTATGGAGTATACCAACAGTGTAGTATTATGAAGGTCATGTATAAGACGATAATACTTACTTTGAAGGCCTGCCAGGTGCGCGGGATGTCTGCGCTGCCTGTCGAGCTGGTACTGTCTCTATGTATGTGCAAGGTGATCGCTGGAAGCTCGTGTGTACTCGTCGTTCTACTCTCTGAGGGAATATAGAGACTAGTGATTATCTTCAAGCTGGACATGTATGCCGAGAGCTATATAGGCAGTAGCATCGGAATATAGGAATAAATGTGATGATCATGGAAAATTGAAACTTGGATGTGTACTTTGTTGAAACAGTTTTTTTCTCATCCATAGATTCTTATGAATAATATCATAAGAAACTTGCATAATTGCATATTTCTTATCAAAAATTAATTTTAATATTCCGAGTGTAAACTTGAACTTACCTGAGCCGTCTGTACTATCGGATGTCCTGACTTTGCTGCGGACATCCGGGGACTGAACTCTCGGGCTCCTCGCGGGAGAACCAATTGACTGCAGGTTATCACTATCACAGATGCTGCTTGTCGAAGGTGTGTCACGTGGACTTCGCCGCCCACTGCCGATACTAGGCGAGGCTCCCACTGGGGCGACCTCGGCTGCACTCACCAGCTCCACGTGGATGGCCACTGGGGAGTGAGGGGTGTCGGCCCGCTGGGTTGCCGGGGAGGCGCGCGGAGACGGCGCTTGTTTTCTGTTTGTGCAGGAAACTCTAGGCGAGGATGAGGGAGTGTGTCTGCTGTCTTGAGCAATTGATGGTTGACCATTATGCTGATTGTGTTTGCTACTGCTGCCTTGTACAACGTTCTCTTTACCCTTTGGCGACTTTTGAGCGTCCTGCAAGAAATACATGTATAATCAACATGAAAGCCAAAATCAAAATATGTGCACCATTTGAATTAAAATTCATGTATGCACAACGTGCAGGCAGTAGGAATGAGCGAACAATTTTTACCAATACCTACCTTTTTATCTTTGCGAGCATTTTTCGGTGAAGTTTTTGGCGAATCTGAAATGAAACAATGACTCGACTGTATTTCAATTCCCCAATTCAATATGGCACTCACCCAGTACAAATAAAAAAATCTTTCATTAACCCCTCCCAACCAATCCAACCTACTTTTATTTTTGCTGGGCCAGATTGAGGTCCCACTCTTATCCTTTTTGCCGGACGACAGTCCCGGGAACTTTGGGAGGATATCCCGGCACTTGCTGACGATGATGTGAGGTAGGCCAGGCTTGCTGAGGATAACGTCCTGCTCTGAGGACCCGCGACCTTTCTCCTTACCGTCCTTCGCCTTCGTGCCGTTGTGTTGAGCAATGTTGTGAGAGTTGTGATGTTTGAGAACTTTGCCCTGTCGAGATTTGCGTTTCGTTGGGCTGCTCTCCACGTGTTGGAATGATCGGAATAACTGGCAGAACTGCTCGAAGTTCACCCGCCCGTGACCTGCAATCAATCGTCATTTGATTTAGAAACATCTTTCTCATACAAACAGATGTATTTTGTTTTGATATGTACGAATTGTAACAGCAATTCAACATTTCATGGTAAGAAAATAATTTCCAACTAAAACTAGTCATTTTTTAAAACATGAAAATAAGCTAAATGTGAAGCTAAATGAAAATAAGCTAAATGTGAAGCTAAATGTGAGTTCTTACTTTCTACACCCTATATTTCCACGTAATAAAAGATGCTACACTATCCCATGACGTATACCTGAGCCGGTGATGCTCTGTACGGCCGCTAGGATGGTAGGCCCAGGTACGTGAGTCAAGTCGTGAGCCCAGAGCATCTCAACCACCTCTTGAGGCCCGACCAGTCCGTCCTTGTCTAGGTCGGTCAGAGTGAACGTCGTGCGCAGGTCTACGAATTACGTGAAAAGTTACGTTGTAAGCGAGCGATAATCGAAGTATTTTAGTGTTTTGGGCTAAGAGTCACGCGAGGACATGCTGTAATCCACGGGAAACAAGCAAACATACATACATCTATTGTTTCATACATTGAGTCAATTAATTCATGCCAACTTTTTAACAGTGACATTACTTAAATTATTAAAATAACAACTGTGTAACTTGTTCGTGTTTTTTTTTTCTGTGGTTTACAACGCGAGCTTGGGCAGTACTGACGTGGATTGCGTCAGAATGTACATTAAGATATCGTTATTTGCGTACCTTGTACAGTGACAACGCTGCGTCCGTCCGTTCTCCATTCGCCCTGTCGTCCGAGCAGTGGGGAAGGCGGCAGGTCACTGAACAGAGAAGAGGCCTGAAACGCGAGAGAAATGATAACACTCCAGACTGTTACTGTATGCCAGTGTGTGACCAAACTGCGCATCTATCTGCAATTTTCACTACATTTGATTAGCGTTCACGCGTTAGTACTCACAGTCTTCTGTTTCTGTCCGACCTCTCCGCTCATGAATTTAACGAAATCTACAAAAGTATGAATAATTCGTACATGTATTACTATTGATGGAACACAAATTATCAAAATTTGTTAAACAAAGAAAAATGAAAAATATTCAAAGCCAAAATTATTACTTTTCATAATGAAACTATGATTATTTTATTTGGCATGTAGTATTAATATGCTTTCATTGTCATCTACGTGTGCGTACCTCCATAGTATATTTTCCCGTCTTCTGCGTTGGCTTCCCGTAACATCTCCTCGACATCCTCCTCGTTGAGCTGAATGCCGAGCTTAGCCATCGTGTTCCTCAGCTCGCCCGAGTCGATGTACCCATTGCCGTCCTCGTCAAAGGCACGGAACATTGCCTGGAGCTCGGCGTCGAGGGGCGCCGGGGTGCCTGGGCGGGGCGAGCCGCCGTCCGAGTCCATGGATACGGGGCCTGGGGAGGGTTGCCGCGGTGTCAGCACGTGGTTCTGCACGAGGTGGGTGAATTCTTGGAAGTCGATCAGACCATTACCTGGGAGAAAAAAATTCAAATTAAATAAAATGTCGACAGAATATGTTCGTTGATTTTCTGCTTTGCTGTTTCAAATATTTGACATTGCATGTATTATAGACCTATACAGTGTATGCTTTTAAGTGTATGGCAGAAATGCAAAGATCACATCATGTGTCACTATTGCAAGAATTTGTGTATGTAGTTGCATGTAAGATGATATCGTTTCCTGGTATTCTTACCATCTAAATCGACCTGGTTAAACATGTTTTTGACGGACTCTGGGCCCCGGTTATCGATGCCCAGCATCTTGGAAGCTTGCACAACCTCATCTAGACTGATGAATCCATCTTTGTTGACGTCGAACAGACAGAACAACGTCTTCAAGTCTGGGAAAAGATGCGCG
Source organism: Terebella lapidaria (assembly GCA_949152475.1). NCBI lineage: Eukaryota > Metazoa > Annelida > Polychaeta > Terebellida > Terebellidae > Terebella > Terebella lapidaria. The sequence continues at coordinate 2,754,286 of OX424569.1, forward strand.
TAAGGGTTCATTCCCTAACAACAGTGACTGTTTCCTGGTCACAGATATTTGACCATTATTGTTGTGTGTTTGTGTTTGAGTTTTCTCACCTTTGACTTGCTCCTGGGTCAAGTTTTCCCCCTTGAAAAACGCAAAACAAAATTCAATGATGCCTCAATTCTCATACACAAATAACCAAGCAAGTAACCATAATCCACTAAAATTCAGATGAATTCTCCACCACAGATTTAGTAAGACGCAATACGTACCTTTTGGTTAGGTGGCGTCCTGAACTGTCCCTGCATGACTTTACAGAAATCCCTGTAGTACAACTTCCCATTGGGGCCGACCCCCGCTTGTGACATCATCGCCGTGACGTCATCCTGCGTGAGAACCACGCCCAGTTCCTTCATGGTGTCCTTAATATCGCCCGCGTTGATGAACCCGTCACCGTCTCGGTCGAAGATCCGGAAGAGCTGCTGCATGTCTTCCTCCTCCACGGACATGGAGGACGCGGTAGATCCCGCGGAGACGCTGCGACTCCGCGAGCCGGACTGACGGTTGTACATCACCATCATCTGGTGAAATTCCTCGAAGTCTATCAGACCGTTACCTGGACAATGGAAAATAGATTGCTACCCAATGTTGAAGTGAGAAACGTTTTATACAGTGATATATGGGTACTATTAAATAACCAGCGAGTGTTGTACAATCCGCATACAAGTGATGGTTGTATTCCCGAGATGGGGAAAAAGAGCACCCCACCCCCTTGTAGGCCGTCCTTGATTGCATAATGTGTCATATATGTACTTCAACCATGCTGCCACATCAAAAACATTTTGAAGACGACCGATTTCATAGGCATGCTCGAGCACAGTTCCTACTCGGGAATAAGACCCTCACCTGTATACGTGTACATGTACACATGATGAAAATGTGCGTATAGGCCCGACATGTAGATAACTTACCATCAGTGTCGACCTTGTCAATCATCTTTTTGACCTTGTCCTCGTTGACCTTGAGTCCCATCGACTTCATGACCTCTAGGACCTCATCACAGCTAATGTTGCCATCCTTGTTCTTGTCAAACAAGGCGAACGACACCTGCAGATCTGTTCGGGTTCAAATATAATGTTGCTATCATTTGTAACATTTTCTTCCACGAAAAATATTTCTTTCAGTCCGAAGACTTGGTTATTTGGCAACATCATTAATCATCATCAGGAATTGGTCATTCATCTTCAACATTTTGCGACCATATTGTACCCATGAACATATATTTAGGTACATATATCTATGGATCTTTACATATGTCTATATCTTATATTCTGGTTCGTTGAATATTCGAACGACAACGGTTCAAATTTGTTGAAATAGGCAAATTGTTGACCAATACTGACCCATGATGTCCGGTGGGTTGTAGTCTGGCAGCGAGAGACTGTTCCCGCTGCTGGCCCGGCTTCTGTCTGGGGTGGAGGGGGCCAGGAGGGACGTCTGGTCGTCTAGCAACGCCAGCTGAGGGTCAAACAAACAGCGTCATCAACGGATAGCAAATATATGAGAACACATAGATACTCGAAGTTAATATAGCTACAAGTATTGCGGCTGATAGAAGCCAAGTGTACTTTCATTTTTAAAATTGATTCCACTTGGAAATATGAAAAAATGCAATGTTGTGAATCTAATGTTGAATCGTTTTAAATTTGTGTTGAAAGTACCTTTTTAGTTTCTGGTCCACCATCATTTGTCATGATTCTGAGGAAATCTACAACATCAAGAGATATTTTCTCAGAAAAAGGGTTTTTTTTTTCAGAGAAACTGTGTAGAACTGTGAAACCAAAAAAATGCCTGCATACGTGTATGTAGAATGTACACACTCCAAAATCGAACATATTTTTTCAGTGCTTTTAATTAGCTTTTGCAATATTGGTACCTTCATAATATATCCTTCCATGTCCACCGGCTTCTTTCAACATATCTTTGGTGTCCTTCGCGCTGAGCGAAATTCCCAGTTCCTTCATTGTATTCCTCAACTCGGTGGCGTCTATGTATCCACTGTTGTCCTTGTCAAAGGCGGCGAACATGGCCTGTAGTTCCGAGTGTCTGGTGGCCGTGCTCGCCGACCGGCCCCGCCTGTCCCCCGGCGTGGACTGCCCCAGTATATCCCTCTCCATCATCTTAATGAACTCGTTGAAATCAATCTGTCCATTGCCTGTTTTTGGGTAAAACGTATAGAGAATCTGTTCTTGAATGTTGGCGAATATGTGCATGTGCATTTTTTTTTAATTTTGTATTTTTGAAAGCAATGAAACAATGTTATTTCCTCCATTCTCCAATTTATCATGTCTGCTGTATTTTTGAAAATATTGATTTTTTTGTTTTGTTCTGGTTTATTTGCATTAAATATCATTTCTGTAGTTAGTGATGCCAGATGCAAAGCCAGCCTGTAAAGTGAAGCATTTATGCGTACATGTATACCTAACCCATAGCTCAAGGCATGCTCTGCTACATGTAAACACATGTGAAGAATGAACGAAATTCCCAATATAAACTTCTACAGTATGTAAACATATAACATGAACAACAGCTGGATATATGCAGTTTTTAACAATCATGCAACAAATAGACAATTTTTCCAGATACATATGGACACTGAGATGACGGGGAATTGGACTTCGGGACAATGGCAAAAAGAGACTGTGATTTTCGGGTCAATATTGACATTGTTGACCGTGGGACCGGTATTGACAACAGTAATATTCAATTTCCAATGGAAAACCAGGGGTTGCACAGGTCTTAAGAGGGTAGAAAAAGGCACAGTTCAAATATTATGCACTATCATGGAAATAGGGGCAAAAATAAACGCCCATATGTATAGACAGACGCTAAAATGCTTGTAAAAACGGCCAGTTCCCATTCGCAACCTTTGATACAATTTTTTTTTTCAATCTTTACTTAAATTTGAAAATTCGTCATTGAATTTTATGATGTTATAAATACGTTCTTAAACTGTTCCTGTTTCATTTCCAAAGCTTGTGCATGGTTCTGGCCCCGAGGAAGTCATATAAACCGCATAAAACAGATCAACCATTGCCTTAATTCACGGATATTTAAGAGACCCGCTTACCGTCTAAATCGTAATAACTGAAAGCTGCCTGAAGCTTCTCCTGATCGGCGGGCAATCTCAGCGTATTGAACACACTTTGCACCTCGCTGAGGCTTATAAAACCATCACTGTTCTTGTCGAAGAGTGAGAATAAAACTCGCAACTCTGCAAACGAAAACACGAAACATTTACAATCGGCAATGGCGTTGATTCTGTAGTGAACGGTTGCATTATGATTAATCAATATTAGCCGTTTCTTGCCAATATTACAATATGGAACTGTTTATGGGTGTATTATGATCTTACAGTTCCCCTGTCGTATTAACGCAACATCTGACAGACTGATACTAGCAATAAATGAAGAATATCGACTGCAATACTCATTCAAACCATACTTGTAGACATGTAACAAATAGTAGGCCTATATAATAAATGTACATTCCCAAATGAACCTGCACATGTATACATGTACATCTGTACATATGTGTACCATATTATATATGAGATTATATAATTCCCAAACTGAGATCTCCTCGCTACATGTACATGCATGCTGCTTTTCAGATAACATTTCCAAATTCAAATATATTCTATTCACCGTTATGAATGAACAACTGCATGGTTACGATATCCCAAATTAATCTCCCAAATCGATTTTACTTGTGCGTATGTTTCTCTCTGAACATATGTATACGATGTACTATCGATTATTATGTTTCTGCCTTATATACATGTGTGTAAACCATACTCCTTTATATAATGAGATCTAAATTTAAAACATGTGACATATAATTTGTGAAAAGCATCAGTTCTAAATACGGTCATATGCTTGCAATTACTACAGGCCACGCAGTTTCATCTCGTTATCGCGTCGAATGTTCAAGGTCCGAGTGGCCCTTATAGAGAAAGTACACTGTATTTGATATAGGCCTATGGTGAATCAACTGGATGTGTCATACCGCTGATTATTATCGGCGACATTTGACGTAGAAGTAAGGGGCGGTATTGAAGCTACGTCACCCAACGACACTTATCAGGTGCTTAATACGGACGTATTACACCCCTTGTGAGAGAGCAACACCACCCCCGTCATTTGACTTGATATTAACAACCACCCCGCGACAGTGCCAAGGAACGGGCTATTTATAAACGTGTACGTACATGTACGTCATAAAACGTCTGCAAACTGGCTAGATGCAAACACTCCTTCTCCAGACGATAATAACAAATGTGATATTTATTAATAACCGGTTGACGGAATGAAATAATCACAGGGGAGGGGAGTATACTCACCTTTCGTCTGCGACTTGGTGAGTTTCTTTTGCTTCACAACGTCAGGATTAACGAACTGGCCGCAAATCATCTTTGCGAAACCTGGAGAAATTAAAATGAATCTGAACCATGAGCACTTTATTTAATGAAATGGCATTAGTAAATTGGTTTTGTTCGCCCCCACGCCGAATAATTCATTGAACACCAGCGAGAAAAGAGGGTCGGTGTTTACACAGTTTCCACGATGATACCGAACAGTAAGACGGGACTATCCTAAACTGATCTACAAACACACGAGGAAGTCCCTCCGTCATTTTTATATCCTCACTTCCCCGTGCTCCCAGTTCCAATGTGCCTTCACTGTTGACTTGTCTTTGGCAGACTTAATGCATATGGCACATCCGAATATAGACGGTCGGCCACTTGATTACATGGATCTTTTCAGTGGACTTCTAATGGCACCAAGCGATGACTCTGTCCAACGCTTGATCTACCAGCGCTACTTTTGTCCATATTAAACGTCACGGATAAAGCACACGGGGGGTAAAAACCGCTTACCTTTGAAGCTGATTTTCCCGTTGGAGTTCAATCCAGCCACTTTCATCATAGCTTTGATTTCCTTCGCGGTCAGCGTCGTGCCCAATTGCGTCATCGTATCGCGAAGGTCGTTCGCACTTATAAACCCATCGCCGTCCTTGTCAAACATCGCAAACTTCTCTCTAAGTTGGTCCTCGGACATGAGATCCGAGGAGCTACCGGCCCAGTCCGGCGTGATGTATCCGTCCAGCGAGGCCTGTCGGCCCGAGGTGCTGGAAGACCGGGACTTCGTGGAGTCCTGACGTCCGAGAAGCTCGTGAGGGTGAAGCGGAAGAAGCTGCTGCTGTCGACCCATCAAATCACAGAACTCGTCAAACTCTATCATTCCGTTACCTGTAGGGGACAACAGAGCATGTTTCATGAGTTTTCGTTTGTAAGGTAGTTGCATCCACATACATGTATCACATGTTAAAGCATTATGCTAGGAATTATCAAAGAGTTTGCGGATATCATACAGGCAGTATGCTACAGATATATGTACACGTGATTTCGTATTTTCGAATATACAGCTATTTTGTGAAAGGCAAGACTGGGATAGCTTTCAAAACCAAACATGTTCAATTATAATATACTGTACCCCCCCCCCCCCCCCCGCAAGAACAAGTATTCAATCTCCTTTCTTAAATCACGATAAAGTTAGATTAGATATGTGCTTATACATATATATTGCAATTAACAAACGAACACACTAGCACATGTAAAACTGAACCATGTATACCCGGTTTCTACATATACACTACACTACTGGTGTACCCGTACGTACCGTCCTTGTCGGCGCTGTGGATCATCTCCGCGACCTCCCGCTCGTCCACTCGGATCCCCATGGACGCCATGACCTCGAGGACCTCGGACCTCTCGATGTGGCCGTCCCCGTTCTTGTCGAATATCGAGAAGGACAGGCGCAGCTCTGCAACGTGATCGTTCTTTCAGTTATTTCACGGTGAAATAAATTTTGGATCGATTCAATGTGTTTTCTTACTCCTACGTTTGTATATCAATAGTTAATGTGTCATCTCCAAGCGATATCTTGAGAATCGTGATTTGCCCTTCATAATTCAACATGCAACTACGAAATATATTGATGTGAATATCCTTCCATTGTATGTAGCTCTCACACTAACGAGACACGTATTGAGTCACAACTGCCCAACAACCCCCCCCCCACCCCACCTCCCCCACTCCAGCCCCACCCCTGACTGTATTGGGAAGGGGATATGTTTGCATACTGGAATGGTGCCGATAAGTGGACATGATCAGATAGGCCGTGCAATAAGGACTGGCCAAATATAGCCATGGTAGCGACGTAGATAGACGCAAGGTCCGTTATATTGCAATGTGGCCTTAAATGAGTTCTTTGTAACTGCTAAGGTCGGGATTTACTTGGTGGGGGTGGAAGTGGGAAGGTGGAGTATTAATTGTCTGCGCGGGAGCTTAACATCAATACAAAAGCGGGTTAAGAATAGAAGCGAGCAAATGAAGAAAGGTTTGTCTGTCCACATGGGCGGACACCTCAGCCTCACACGGCCAGCTCTAGGAGATGAGATAATGGGATTATGTTTCTACCCCTGTGGGTGGACGCCTTCAGGCGGCACGTGTGCAGCTCCTGATGTTGGCGGTAAGGGACGGGGAGGGGGGTCCCCATCACCACAACCCAGACATCGTGCACCCAACCTAACCCCCAGGCAGTGGACCCCCAGGTACCGGCCTCCTGCCCCTTGACATACCTTCAGTCTCAGCAGAATCCGGTCGTAGATGCTGACGGCCAGACTTAGGGCGTGCCTGGGCCGAGGTCGAGTCGGGGGCGTCCATCTCGGCGGATATATCCTGGTGGTAGACAAAATACCCGATAATTGTAATGTGGCTTGCATGTATATCGATAGAAACGTTGGATTGCCAACAGACGATACAATGTCATGTAATATGCAGTGTGCTTGTCATTTACAATAGGCCTATCGGAAAATGCTACATTGTACCTGTAAAGCTTAATTGAATCTTCATAAAAGGCTATAAATTTTGTTGTGTATGATCATGATGATGGTTGTAATCATAATTTATACTGATTGTTCATCCGAGGTAGCAAAAGTTAGCGCTCTCAAAGAAATGCATTATCCTCAGCTGTCCAACCTGTTATCTTACCTGTTTGGCTTGCTTCAATCTGCGACTCATGAGCGTAACAAAATCTGCAAGAAATAAACGCCATGTAGCTATGATTGGACGAATATCAATGATGACATACATGCACTTGTTCACTTAGAAGGATTACAGGCTGTATCCAACTACAAATGTAACCTAAATTATGCCTTTATTCCACATTTACCTTTATAGACAATTTTCCCAGAAATCTCCGCGCCGATTTCTCTCATCATATTCGTGACGTCATCCGATGTCAAAGGCATTCCCAATGACGTCATAGTTGTGGAGAGTTCGTTGGCATCAATGTATCCATTACTGTCTATGTCAAATGCCTTGAACATGGCTAACATTTCAGCCTCTTCCGCTTGCATCGATATACACAGTCCTAGGAGCTCTATAAATCCATCGTATGTTACCCTTGGTGAATCTGGAATAGCAAAGACGTCATCCATTAACCCTTTACATTGCAATATCCGTGTATATGCGTCATCATTGCGTCTATATTGCATCTTATGTAATGTACATGTACACATTGTCAAACCATAATCCATTACATGTATATGTTCAACCAATATTGCCTCACATATTGATAAATATGTGTAAATCATAAGTTCTTGGCTCAAATCACATTTTGCCTCAGCAGATATGACTAGTCAAAAAGATATTACGTAATACACTTTAAATATCTCACCAGTGGAGACGGAACATTGGCAGAAGGCGTTGTCGAATACATCTGTACTGAACTTATGTCCCAACGAGGCGAGAACATTATATGCTTGTTCTTTGCTGATGGATCCGACTTTTCCTCGGTCGATTAAATGGAAACCTAGACACAAATCTGAAATAAAAATCATTAATGAATCGTTTATGTTAAATGTACCAGCGGTGTATGAATTCATAATTTTATTTTAGGAAAAGTACCAAACTAAAAACATATTAAATTACCAAACTAGAAGCATCAAAATACGTTCAAAAGTTGTTTTTTTACGTAGTGTGACCGGATTTGTTTTTAAATTATACGGTTTAATGTGCTGTATACAATCCATGTTGTTACCGTTTAACTGCTGTTGGGTGAGACTTTCTAGATCACGTGGTGTCAAAGAGAGCGTGAATTTGTTCTGCATCACGTGACATAACTCTGCATAAAGTACACAAAGTAAATATTCAAAACCAAACCTCCGAGGTATTGGAAGATTGTGGACAAAATCAATGTATGTATAACTCATCCTACAACAAGCCTATTTTACCCTGAAAGCATTCCTTTAGTATACAAGTTTGTTGGTCAGTAGCTTTCATTTGATAATAGTGGACTATTTGCAAGTGTACATTATGATTGTTCGATTACCTTGTCAAAAATGACCATTATATGGATTCAGCATTATCGTGAATCTTGGTGACAATATTTCATCGATAAATGCACGAATTTAATCAACTAACAAAACTGTAATTATTACCACACGTCCATGTACATGAAACAAACCTTTCTCTGTAAGCTTTCCTTCCTCGTCTTGGGTGACTTCAGCCACCATCCGTCTAACTTCCGGTGGTGTGATCGTGTATCCCAGCAGGCATAGCGTCCAGTATACGTCATTGGCTGAGACCAGACCATCTCCGTCCTCATCGCATGCCGTAAACACGTCACTTAGGCTTTCCATAACGTTGTCGTGATGGCGTAGACGCAAGAAGACGCTGACGTATTGGTCGTATGTTGCATGCCCCGTAGCTGCTTGAATTTTCAGGTGGGTTTTCATTTTTGCGAGCGTTTATTATGAGTTTATGGGTGGGATGATTCGGGGGAAGGGGGGGGGGGGGGGGGGCAAATTGGATAGGGCGGTATCGTGTCCAGATGATGTTATTCCAATGAAAGTGATTGAAGGGAGTTGTGTGCAACATTCAGAGTATACATATACATTATCTATAGTTTGAGGGTAAGTAACAGCCAAAATTACGAACGAAAAATCAAACGTTAAACGTTAATATCAAAAAATTAAAACAAATGCTATTAATTACAGTGGGAACAACATAAAAACTGGTCTTATTGACCAGTGAACACGTCAGACCTTAGACACCGTTCTATTTATAGTGACATCCATCAACTATCAGCTACTTGCTACACATTACATGTATGTATCGGCATCAGTCACAATCCTTTACATAATTATGCTACCGTATATGTTTGTTGTCTCCTCATATTCAGTTAAATTACTTACGCAAGTCAATGATATTTATCTAATTGTGGGGTTCTCTTTTTTACGCTACAAATTATATGTTTGCTATCGCATAACAATTCACAGTGTCCTCTATTATTAGAAGTTTTAGAGCATCGTCATCGCCAGACTAAATTTAGAAGAAAATCCCGTGGCTATATATAACCCCGACATAAAGATTTTGATTTGGAACGTCAGTTTATTTATGCACTGTTCATGTGGAAAATCCTGCTTATTTTCGAGCCGTTGCTACGATTTTTGCACATTAAGGGTCCAAGGTTCGATTCCCATCATACAGTTGACAGTTGCCCTTATGGTGCCTAGATAACCCACAGCATAACGTTGATCAACCCTCATCAAATATTTAGCAAACTGGTATCCCCAACTGTAACGCCACCTTAGTTTCCTCGTAGGGACCTTTCAATAATGGGCGCTGATGTCCACAGGCGCTGAAGGTCAGACCCGGCCACGTGAAAATTAAAGGTACCCTCGCCGACCGTTTGATTTCTAGCCGGGCAAATGAGATTGGATGGTGTTTTTCCCCATCGTCTTATTCTTTTCGTCAGCTTTCCGTGAGGCGACTTGCCCTGTGCTTATCTTAGCTTGCTTTTCCTTGCGAATCACGGTGTAATGCTACCTCTGCCAATACCACTACAGATCTGACTGTTGTTTTTGCATTTCTCTCATACACAAAACTTGCGCATGCTAAAATAATCAGCAAATTCAAACTCAACGATGTCAACAATATGCCTCTAAAAACACCCTCTAAGATTAACTCTACACACCCATTCACATACACAATACACGTACAGAAACAGACAACACAAAGCTACGATTAGTCTCTTTCAGCCGCATGTTGCCATGGTTACACTTTCGAGCCAACACACGAAAAACAGCGAACGTCACGTGACGCGCCGTCGACGTGTGTCGATGTCGACAGTCTTACCGTCGATGTCGACTTGACGTATCATTTCGTTGATGTCGGCCTCGGACACTTCTTGGCGTAACCGTCGCATCACCGTCATCAATTCCCCGCTCGAAATGTGCCCGTTCCCGTCATGATCGAAAAGAACGAACGCCTCCCGCAGCTCTGTGGGGGTGGGGGGGATGTATCCATGGTAACGAACATTTTTTGTTTCTCGCGATTATTTGCAGTACATTACGCACATGCTTGTCGCTGGTAAAATGTAATTACCATATATTTAGTCCACTATCATCGAATGGCATAGGTCTACATGTACACAGTAAGGCATAACTATATTCTTATTTTTCATACCTTCGATTTGTTTATGCGTTAGGGCGTCTGGTTCCTGCATCTGGAAATATACAAACACATGCATGTATCTCTATGATGTTACACCATTATTTGCTTCATAATATTATGCCTTAGTGCAATATCATCTATTTATTGATTATTATGCATCATAATCCAAAAATATATGTAGCCACAAAAAGTAAATGACAGGCGATATGTATCGATGATATAATCGATATCCGTAAATCTGGAGGTGTACGTACGACACTGAGTATGTGTTGAGCAATTATCATCGTGTTTTTACTGTGATCACCAAAATGTAACGTTCGGAGAAATACTCTGAACCAGTGTATTTTAGAACCAAAGTATTATTTTAATCATATCATATTACAAATCGAGTATCTTTCTACGTCATGCGAATTACTTGTAGTTGTTGGCGAAGCAACAATATTTCAACATGTACTAGCACTGCACACTTTCTGAATGCCTTACTTCACCACGTTTGATCTTGACATTTGCCCTTTCCCCGTTCCCTATCCTCCCTTGTATATCTGACGTGCCTACGTGTACAAAGGAACTGTACCAACTAAACTCGCCCACCTTTCAACTAAAAACTGCACATTTAACAAAGATACCATGCAGAGCAGACAAAAAGCCAGCATTGGTGTTGTGATACACCGGGCAACTGGGAGATAAAAACCACAATAAGGAACGCACATGATGCAATGAAAGCTTTTGCCACAACGCTAAATACCGTCAATAATTTCAAGTTGTTTGACGCAGTTATATAAGAGTGTCCGTTGATTTTCCCCCACTGACAGAAGCATAATATCAAAGTCTTGTCAGTACCTATTTTGCTCCGGACGACCGTTTTGGTGCCTCCTTGCTGGAAGTTCGACCATACACAAAATGTAGTTCAAAAATCAATATTTTGAAGGCTATTTTTAACGTTTTCATAATAAGTGCCTTCAAGTCGAATTGGCGTGCCCATGAAAACTTGAATTGTTTAGATGGACATGATTGCTAGTGAATGTACATGTATGGCTACCATCCTACTGTTTTATAGACATGTAATTGGAGACACGCGCACTGGAATACTGCAAACTCGCAATGAGCGGCACTTTCCATTAATTTAGGAAGACACAACTATCAACATGTCATTTTTTCACACGACAGGCTGATTTAATTGGAGTTCGGAGATGACATTCAACGATTGATTATCGCCCAGCGTCCTTCTATCGCAGTGGAGCAACCCGACTGCTCGAACGAGTGAATCTCTTCCAATCTTGCCGGGACTCCACAACTCATTGGAGAATATTGAACTCGAACGACACACAAGTCGTCTGTGGAAGTGAACGACAATCAATTAGGCCTTCCATAAATGGCCCGGATTGACGCGTCCTAAGCACCGTGGCGTACATCTTCAACGGGAAAGTATCCCTCGACGACCATTGATGGAATGGTGTGCGCGTGCAGAAAATTACGCAGTTGTACTCGAAAGCATCCCACCAGGAATTCCAATTGCACAGATTGCACAGCGTATGCAATATTGACATCTCCTCACGTGTCATTACAATATGGCGTACTGCAATGGTCCAATTCCAGACATCCAGGAATCCTTATTGATTCAAGGCGAGTGTGTAAACAGGAATGGCATTGAAAGGAGGTCAAGGGACAGCTATGCAAATTTACCCTTGGCCAACCTGAAACCCTTGTCGTCCAGCTCATCCATCAATTGTGCAATCCTGGGGTGCTACACGTACCCACACCTCACTCCTACCCCTGGGTTGCCAAGTTTACTCCACCCCCATCCCCACCTCCACAACTCAATCCCACCCCTCTGTCGAATGCGACTCTCCATACCCTGCTGCACTTTCGAATCCAGACTGGAAAGTACATGTAGTCTGTCGATGCATCAATTTATGTAAATTTGGCAATCTGAGAAGCGTCAGTTCAGATGAATTGTGCCGTTCACTTTTATTTGTGTCGTCTCTACAGGTACATGCTCTAGGCTCAATCTAATGGTGATAATCTCCCTGTCTCCCTGGGAAGATATTAGCTGCCAAGAATCAAGGTGATGTCCCTCGCTGCCCAACGCATCGGACTTCTGGTGGAAATGAGCACCTAACAGGGATAAATTCTTGGCAGAGACCTTGAGATTCCAATAGCCCGAAAATATATTGAACATTCAGGAGCCACTTCTTGCTTTGTTATGGTACCAAATCATATCCCATAGCACACATACCTAAAGTCTTCTGTTCCCCGTTTATAAGGATCCAGGTAATCGGTATTGTACGACATAAAAAAATAACCAGCATTCCAATTATCTTTCACAAACATGGCACATGTAGTTCGCATTGCAAATGTAGATCATAATTTTTTTGACAGTGACCAATCCATGCAGGTAAATGTAATTCATCTGCGTGAATGAATCATTTGATCACAGCTAAAAGTGAAAGCTATTCCCTCAAATCAATTAGAAATCCTGCACGGTTCACTTAGAAGCTTGGATTACATGCGATCGATAGAGTAACAGGATCGTGCCAACCACTCAACCATGTCCATAACTGGTAGCCTCATCGACTGATCCATTACGGCTTTTACCCCCTCGAAGTTCTGGGTCTAAGATACCACTCCACATGGGGCAACACATACAAGCGAGAACAGTTATAGACCGTGGCGCTCAGTGTTACCGGAGAGAGAGAGAGAGAGAGAGAGAGAGGGAGAGAGAGAGAGAGAGAGAAAAAAAACATTGGTATTGGCATTACATTCGTCAACAATTGATTGCAGTGAAATATCCCATTAAGTTTTCCGGCCTATTTCTTGGATTAGGATATGTCAGTTATATGTTCGCATCCTTGAACATGTATGTCTATTAGGTGCTGGCAGACAAGAACATAAATGCGTTACCAAGATGTACAGATCATAATACCTTCATGGCTAGCACCAATAACTGTTCTCACATTCTCTACTGCTAATATCACGTCATATATAAGCAGATAATAATGCCCAGATGAGTCTTTATTATCACAACCTGGTGACTGCAGATTTTCCCACGGAGCACACAGTAAAAACACATAGTGACAGTAGTCTTCGACCAAGACAAGGTTCAACAAATAACCCAACACCAAATCAAACCAAGTACAAGGGGAAGGACAATAAATATATTGGTTTTCTTTGATGACCATGCTAGTTTTCGCGTTTAAAGGGCCATGGACACGAAAAAGTGACTTGTTTTAATAATGAAGTTAAGCATCTACTGAGTATGTATACAACAGAAATGGTATCAATTAGGGCTCGGGTTGTCCAGAAATTGACCTGAAAGCCGTTGCGAGAGATGATTGGCATTTTACGTTCTTTGTGATCTGTGACGTCACGGGGGAACGACCGCGCTGGTAAAGACCAGAGCCGTCTAGTAAGAGAGTTACGACAATGACGTGATAGGCGCCATTTTTTGTCCAATCACGTTTGACGGAAAACAACAATACCCCACACAAAGCTCCATTGATATCATGAATACCTCGGGTTGAAAGGTCGTTTCAGCCGATGCAAAGCTTCTTTTGGACAAAAAATGGCGAATCACGCTAAAATCTCGAACGGTCATTGTCACAACTCTCTTACTAGACGGCTCTGGTAAAGACGTTTGTCGTTTGCAGGTGGTTGTTTTATAATTGCGGGTTTTTGGAGGGATTCCATTCATCACTACTATACTATTTATATCATATCAATAGGTATGGGAATTTTATAATTATATGCAGCATGGGCAACCGTAGTGTCGGCGAAGGTCCTACATATCGGGAAGGTGTCAGCCTTTTCTACTTTCCGAATGATCCATGGCATAGCCAGTTTACACAGGCCTACATGTGCTCAATAAGTTTTGTCTGTAGTTCAGCGATATACTGAAACGTATCGTGATGAAACTTGACAAACGTATGCCCAGATTTTTGACAGGCCTACTTCACCTGGGAAGCAAACGGCGATTCAATTCTTTCAGCTCAAAAAAGCTAGGATTATCAGAGCCGTAGGCCTATTACCGCACAGGCCAACTAGGGCGCAAAATTTTACCGCACAGGCCTAGGGCGCAAAATTTTAGGCGGGCGCCATTTTTCAGAGAACTTTTTGACGCAGATTATCGCTGTCGTTGAATCGGAATACGATCACGCATACGGTGATATTCTGCCAATAATTTCCCCCTCCCTCTCTCCCAAAATCTTGAATCCTAATGAAAGCCAATGGGCCCGCCACAACCAGGCGCAGAGGACGTGTACGGGAATGGGGGTGGGGGTAGACGCGGGTTATTCTTTAAAAAAAATCAATTGTTGCCGTAAAACAAATGTATCCAATACGTTACAGTATATTGAACAGTGTGATTTTCCTGTTAAAAAAACATTGCAAAAATATATCTAGACATAAATGCCGATATACTTCTGCTGCCGCCAGCTAAGAAGAAATCCCTTGAAATCATAGCTTGAAATGAATGATCTAAAAATCAAGTTGACAGTGTCTAAATCTGGAACATCATCTTGAATTAAGATAATTTGCATAAAAAACGCATTGTCTGAGAAGTTCAAAATTTAAATCGGGAGCGTCACAGAATGCTCCTGCGCATTTAACGAATGAGGCTTCAGCTGCTTTTGGGCTCCCTGGGCGGGCCCCAAATCACCGGCCCTGAGTCCACACTCGATTTTCTGCTTAATTTGGGTTAAATGGTGCAATCCTTTGAGAGCAGCATTTTTGTGTGAAAAAGGCTACACCCAACGTCTTCTTATGCTCTAGTACACAGTATGCTGCTAAACGGGAATCGATCCCTGAGCGTTCAGTTTTTGGCTGACATGTTGTAGAAAAACGGTGTGACATAATTTCAACAATATGAGTAGCCTACGTGTATTGTGTATATCGAAACGAACACCAGAAAATACGGACATGGCCATACATCACAATGAGGGGTTAGTGGGTCGAACCAGAAGGGGAAGGAGGGGGTGCGTTGGTCTAAACGCACAATATCAGAGTTCTTACTGTCATGAATTCGATTTAATATGCAAAAGAATCGATATTTGAGCGTTTGTTTCAGTAGAGGTCGAAACTGTGATTTTGTGAAAATATTGCCATTATCATCCCCACTATATAGGTGTGTTGTATACAACACACCTATATCCTTATTTGGACGTTGGTAGTTCTTGTTATATATAGGTAATGCGTATAACTAAATAGTGATTGATATTGTATTGCTTTCAATATATAAATGTAGAAGAAAGCAAATAATTAATTTATAGGCCTCACAACGAGATTTCTCGAAACTGTGTGGCATACCATTCTACAGTATAACCATTATGCCTGATCACAGAGAAGGCCTAGCATTCCATGTATATTTCCACCAGCAAACAAGTCAATCATTTGTCTAATCGCTGGCACATCGAAAAAATAATGTAATTATACCAGTGTTAAAATAATATCCTACACATTCATTTGAATATATCTATTTACCACACCCACCACAGCTCCTCCCCTCCCGCAAGATCACATCACGGTTTTTCCTGTCTGCTTTTTCACCTCCCGGGGAGAAGGGTGTGTATGTGTGTGTGTGTGTGGGGGGGGATGAGGTATTGGACGTATGTGTGATAGTTTACCGTAGCATATCCATAATTTCTACTTTGTATTTTGTCTTTCATTTGTAGGCCTAACTGGTGTGCATGTTCAGCTCTAGCGAAACATTGTACAACTGATGTGAATTCGATCCTAATTAAATCTTGTATCTAGTGCCTCTCCGCCCCCCCTTTCTGCCTGAAACACATCTTCGTGATAACCCCCCCCCCCCCCTCATCCCGCCCTAACCCCGTTCTTCAGTGCTTTGCCCCATACAAAATTGCAACCGCTCCCCAGCGTCAAAGATTCTGTACAGAGAATCTTTTCCCCCGTGACGTCAGAAACGTCATTTTACGTAAAAATATGCTGACCGCTCTTCACGTGGAATATCGGTCTTCGGACCGCTGTAGATCTCATCTGAGTGTTTAGAATGGCTCTATTTCCATCTGTATGCATATATATATGAATGCTATTGCATGTAGAATAATTTAATAACCACATCAAATATCATGTCCATTGCCCTTTAATGAATGTTACCTTTCTCGCAGACCAATCTATTAGCCAGCTCCATGCTAACGATTCCGGTTACATACAGGATATATTCATGGGAAAATATTTCTAGTGACACACAACCACAACCGTAGCATTGCACCTGTCTTCTCCAAAGAAAAAGCATGTGAGAATATAACGAGTTGTCAGCAACGCAGGGGTTTGCACTAGCACTGTACTGCAATCACATGTACAAAACACTACGGACGAGAAGAATATGTATGGACATCAGTGGATAACAGAGCAAGCTGTGCAACAAGTGAGGGTATGAGTACTATTTGGGTGAACGATGAGGCTAAGAGGAAGGCGAAATGCTGGAAGATTTTATCCTCAATGAACGTCCTAATAGAATAATTCCATAAAATTTGGGCTCAATATGTTATGGAAATACACAGATCGAAGCAAACAGAACGTGATCTAGTGGGGTCGTTTGCCATTTGAACCAGGGTATCTAACAATATACAAACAAGAAACACATTTCCAATCATTTTGATTCATTTCGAACAATGCCTAGTCTACTACAACACGTCATGCATGTATTATCCAAGGATTTGGAAACAAATCGGACGCAGACAGAACATGAATAGAAATGATGGTGCGAATATACATATATAATGCCTCGTCTCACTTCAACCATGCAATGCTACAAACTCTGCACACGAGGCGGGGACAATAGCTTTATTGGAGGATTCATTCCAGTGGTTCGTGCGAGTTCTAACTTCATTGTCAGAGAATCTGTTCGGCAATTTTAGGAGGATCATGTGTTGGAATTCGACGTCACGCAGGATATTGGCCTGCATGCTATAGGGCCGACACTCAATCAGACACTTTACTGAAGAGACGTCAGTGCCTATAGTGGTAAACGGTATGCTAGCTGCAGACAGAGAATGGAGGCAGATAGCGAAGTAAGAATTGGTGGAGAATCTGAGCGAATAAGCCAACGCTGCTGGGGATTGCCCCGGAAGTCCTCCAAGAACATATGTCCTGTGGGGCCCATTAGTTTGTAATTCAACTCCGGTAGCATGTTCTTGTAATGTAATAGTCCTTCTTGCCTAGTCTGGAACTAACTTGGTTATCTCAATGTAATGAAATGTCTCGTGACTCAAGTGGACAATCTCACAAGAAATTGGTTTAGAATGAACCAAACTGCACTTTTCCCTAGTAACAAACGTGTTTGCTTCTCATTCAGCAACACAATATATGTCATCATGATAGATAGCAAATTTGGCATACTTTGCATCACTGTCAGGCAACAATTATACTTGAAACGATTAGACCTTTGAGTCTCGTTGTGTTTTAAAGTTGAAAATAAACGTTACAAATTGCTATATGATTGGTTGATTTTTTATCAATAACTGACATAACTGTATCAACTACCACAGTACATGTATGCCAACTGCTGCCCACTCCTCTTTGAAGACGAGGGAACTGAAATGATGACACGTCTTTTGTGCCCATCTGCAAAACAAGATCTAATTTTGGAAAACCATGAAACAGTATATGGCTAAACAACCAGTTAATGCATATCATGCATATGTACACCTTACACATTTACGGTCCAAGTATCATATCCTGCGCCTTCCTCTATATTCAATAAGGATTATAAAGGTGCGAGACGGATTAAATGATATGTTTTCAGTGGACGAGTAGTATTAAGGAGCAGTGTACGGTACTTGGGCCACATTTACTAGTGGGAGTTGTTTCCTCCGTCGGCCCAAGTATCATACACTGCGCCTTCTTCTATATTCAATAAGGATTAAAAAGGTGACAGAAGGATTAAATGGCATTCATTTAGTGGACGAGTAGTATTAGGGCGCAGTGTATGATATTTGGGCCCCTCCGGGCACTCAATCTAATATGGTATGAGCACTACAGGGATTATTTAGATTATGGCCCAATACAGAGCACTTTTAAAAAAACACAAAATTTCCTGTGTGACAAAAATTGTGTGGCCCGATTAATGATCTTAGGAATAAAGTGGTTTGATTTATAGAGCAGTGCTCTTTTAACCGTATTTATTTTCCATCTATTTGACAAAGTGCTTCCTCAATAGTCAATGTGTATCTCTTCTTATCCATGTTTTCGCATCGTGCAACCGCCCAATACTGCCTAAATACTGTCCACAAATCTTACCATCCAATCAATATACAAATCGATTTGCCCCTTCGAAGAAAGCCGAATTCAGACGTGTAGAAACCCAGTCCAAATGACTCAAACCCCTACTTCTTTCACCCGCCCCCACTACATCAACAGGATAGCACTGATTCTGAACGATAAAAGTAGTTCATGGGAACCAAGCTGCCTGTTTGTCAGTTAGCTTGTAGCTTCTCACTGAGAAACACCAGTCCCTTGTCGATTCGGGTACATGTGGATGCATCAGCCTCTTGGACCGTGTTTAACATAACCAGTGTCATGGGTAGGGATATCTCGGGCTTGACAGGAAATGATCTTCACTCGCTTTTTGGCAGGATATTTCATGTTTGAGGAGCACGAGCTTTAATATCCCGTGTAGAGTCGCATGTTTGATGGCGACAAAACCATCATCCTTTACATGTAAATATATCTCATGACATTATTCTTAAAGCAAGGAAAAACACTGCTGAATGACCTTGAAGATGAGTTAACACTGTTTGAAATTTTTCTATTCCAAATGAATGCATTTAGATTGTTTGCCTTCATGATCGTAAGAGTAGCGAATCCAAATGTAAACACAGGCAACAACTGTCAGTGATATTATAAATCAGTGTGAATATTTGGAAAAGAGAAGTGATGTTTTCTTTATTTTGTCAACGTCTAATATTGCAAGGAAACATATCGACCACGTGGATTCTAACATTTTACAGGAACATGTAATATATGATGTGAGTCTTAGAAGACAGCTTGTAATATTTGGGCATTACAGTCTTTCATACAAATCAGATAATTGATGTTAACTTTGACTAGAATGCAGTTTACCCTCGTCAATATCACGACAATAGTATAACCATGATAGTATTGATCCAGTCATGTGGTGAAGTCCTTGGTACACGATCGAAATAACTGGACATTAGGACACACGAATATATTGAATAATGTTCCTGCCATATGAATTCATATTGGCAACAGTGTACTACGTGGTAAATCATCACAGAACTGTGTATTTCGCCATAGCTAGTTTACAACCCTTCACGAATCAGTGTTCTCCTGAAGTGCACTTTGGTCAAGGGTAGCCAGGAATGATCTTGAACCTGGGAGATCTTGGCCCTGAATGGGTTAGTCCTCATCGAGTAAGGGATGGATCGATCATTATTGGTTTGCCATTCGTGGAGGGAGAGAAGAGCCCTAGATGCCTCGCTGTTGGTGATCTAGAGCGAAGTGGTAACCCTATGGAGGGCACAGTCGTACGTGCAAGGACAAAGGGACACCCAAGGGACACTCGAATGGACGTAAATCTGATGATGAAAACAATCTCCGTGACGAAGTTACAAACATACTAGACGTGGGCGCCTGAAGAGTATAGTTGAGCCACAGAAGATGGCACCCATGAAATCTTGATGGACTGTGTACATCAATGACAGATAATAAGTGGAAGATACTCTCAAATAGATTTACAAGATACCAATGTTCCCTAGCGAAAAACTTATGCTCATAATATATTATCCTGACACAATATGTATCCGATTATTCAGATAAGATTATTCGCATCAGATTATGCCGATGGGTATATCTCTGCGTCATACAAATTGACGTTGAAGCAATAATATAATGTACATGTACCAATATTGCACAGTCTGTGAATATCCCTCTGTACATGTACCACGTTTGATCTTGACATCTGCCCTTTCCCCGTTCGCAAAACTGGCTTGTATATCTCACATTTACAAGAGAACTGTACCAACTAAACTCGCCCACCTTTCAACTATAAACCTGCACATTTAACAAAGATACCAAGCAGAGCAGACCATGCAGACAAAAAGCTGACATTGGTGTTATGATACACCGGGAAACTGAGAAAGGAAGAACAGAACAAGAAAGTTCGTGAGGACACACTTTGGGGGAAATGATGTGATAAAATCTAACATCATCATGTCGGATATTCATACAGTCAATAATTTGTTTATGGTGTTTCAAGTTTCATGAAGTTTTTTCCTTTGATGTCGGATTATTTGTGGATGACTTTTACATCTGAAAGTTACTTTGATTAACATTGAGAATATTGGGCAGTATTTAGATCCCAATTTTTTCACTTTTATATAAAATGAATAATGCCAATACTAATAATAATGGTCAGAGCGTGAATGCATATTGTTGTACCTTTATTGATTTGGATATTGGAGTTTTGATGTATCAGTCATGAAATAAAATTAGCACTGTCTTTCCAGTCTATATAATACATATATAAGACAAGATGGATACCTAAGCAGTGTGTGGCATAGTCAGTGAATTTATGGCTATTATCATGCTATTCTAGGGTTGTAAGTGGAGACACCTATACAAGAATATCTGAAATGAGCAACTAGTGCACTTTTCATTAATTTAGAAAGACAAAAACACGAGCATGTCATTTTTCACAGAGCAGCCTGATTTAATTGGAGTTGGGAGATGACATTCAACGGTTGATTATCGTTCGGCGTGCTTCAATCGCAGTGGGACGACCCAACTGCTTCGTACGAGTGAATCTCTTCCAAATTTGCCGGGACTTCTCCACTCATTGGAGAGTTTGGAACTCGAACAACAGACAAGTCGTCTGTGGAAGTGAGCAACAATCAATTAGGCCTTCCATAAATGGCCCGGATTGAGTATCCCTCGATGACCACTGATGAAATGGCGTCTGCGTGCAGAAAATACTCGAAAGCAGCTGTACTCGAAAGCATCCCACTAGGAGTTCCAATTGAGGGCAAATTCTCGTGTGCGGGGAAAAAGATAGTCCAGATTGAACTGCGTATACAATGTTGATGCCTTATCAGTTGGCATTACGGTATGTTGTATTGCCATGATCCAACTCCATGAATCCCTATTGATTCAATTCGAGTGTGTAAACAGGACTGGCATTGAAAGGAGGTCAAGGGACAGCTATGCATATTTACCCTTCGCCAACCTGAAACCTTTGTCGTCTGACTGATCCGTCAATTGTGCAATCCTGGGGACCACACTCACCCCCTCACTACCCCACTCCCACCTCTTCCTCGAATGTGATTGACCTTACCCACCAACACCTCGGGCGAATCCAGATAAGATTTTGTGGTTTGTCGATGCATCAATTTATGTAAATTTCGCCATCTGAAAAGCATCATTTTGGTGAACTGTGCCGTCCACTCTAACTTCTGTGCTCTCTATCCTCAATCTGTTGGTGATCAGCTCCCTGTCTCCCTGGGAAGACATTAGCTGCCAAGGTTCAGTGTGGTGTCTTTCAATGTCCAATAATACTTTGGATTTCTGGTGGAAATGAGCACCCAGCGAAGATGAATTCCCAAGGAAGATACCTTGAGATGCTGAAAGCCCCAGGATATATTGTACATATCGGCAATTCTTGCTATTTCATGGTAACAAATCCCAAATTATAGCTCACATACATGTACCTAAAGTATTTGGCACTCAACTATCAAGATAGTCAGTTCAGTATCGTACAAAATAAAATAAAAAAACAACCAGCTTTTTTTTCATAAATATGACACGTAAATGTAGATCATCATCTTCTTTACTGTCTAATCAATGCAAGTCATTCATTTACATTGGTCAAGGATCACAGCTAAGAGTGAAAGCTATTCCCTCAAATCAATTAGAAATCCTGCACGGTTCACTTAGAAGCTTGGATTACGTGCGATCGATAGAGTAACAGGATCGTGCCAACCACTCAACCATGTCCATAACTGGTAGCCTCATCGACTGATCCATTACGGCTTTTACCCCCTCGAAGTTCTGGGTCTAAGGTACCACTCCACATGGGGCACCATACACAAGAGAGAACAGTTATAGATCGTGGCGCTCATTTTTACAAGGGAGAGAGAGAGAGAATGAAAGAAAGAGTAGATTGATGTTGGCATTACAGTCGCCCGGGATTGATCGCAGTAAAGTATCCCATTATGGTTCGTCAATTTTTTGGCATATTTCTTGGCTTACGAAATGTCAACTACACGTTTTCCCTTGTACAGTAGGTCCCTTCGTATATGTAGAGAGGAACATATATGCTATCAAGAATTAGCCACTTCGGTCGGCACTGATTACTGGGAAGCGAGCTAGCGATGCCAAACATTTATCTCATTCTCTTGCGCTAATATCACAGAGATAACTCCTCATATAATAACAGATGATAATGCTCACACAAATCTTTCTTTTGATCACAACCTGATGAGATATTGAACATGTAGGGACTTCCCTCTGAAACACTCAAAGAAATTATATACTGATAGTAGTCTTAGACCAATACACGGTTCAAACCTGCGCCGATCATCACTGAATAAATTGATATTCTTTAGTGACCAAGGTAGTTTTCACGTTTGATGAATGCCGCTTTTCTCGCAGACCAATCTATTTGCCAGTTCCATGCTAACGAGTCCGGTTACAGGGCCGATCTATTTGTGGCAAAGGTTTTCTAGTGATTCTGAGCCGCAACTGCAGCATTGTACCTGTCTCCTCCATAAAAAGTGCATGTCAGAACATAACGAGGTGTCAGCAATGATAGAGCACTTGCACTGGTGCTGTACTGCAGTTGCATGCACATAACACTGGGGAGCAAAAAATATGTACCGGACGTACATAGGCATAGAGCAGTGGATGAAAGGACAAGGTGTGATTCAAGTGAGGGTACATGTACGCTGTAGCTGAGTGAGGGCAGGGAAAATGACGTGGGAATTGCACCCCCAATGTACGTCTTAATAGATGGATTGTCAAATATCTATCCAGCATTGGTGTTGCAGGTGTGAAATTCACACTGAGTCGGTGCACTGCTGGTGGACGTTAAGTCTGTCCCCGAGGATACCATCAACTCAGGTGCCTTTTGGCTTGTGATTAGGTACTTATGTACTTGTCATATATCTATTGCATGGGGGTTTGTTTTGGATTTCTAAATTATTTACATAAGTTGTTGGGCAGTTATATACTGGTTCTATCAGGTGTACAGTAGAAACAACTACATTTACCACACGGTCTGCCCCTGATGACGCCAGTGTGTTTTTTTATTAAGTATTTGGTCGGGCTTTGTTTCTATTGCAAGGTGTTGTATTTTACGTTTGTTATTAGAATCATCAAAATTTGGCTGCATCGGTGGTAATGGATTGATACTTACATTCAAACCTTGAAACACCACAAATGGAAAGAGCAATTACGATTACCGCGAATGGAACTCATGTTTTTTATCTGATCAATCCAATAATGCACATAAAACCAGGATCACATACTTGACATGAGATACTTACAAAAGTCAAACCATAAATTTCAGATTATTGTTCTCAGTATGTTGTGGATACAATTAGATCGAAATGAACACAACTAGTGTGGTCAGTAGCTTCTACAGTCTATGACACGTAAACGTAATATTCAATACTTTGGAAACAAATAAAATGCACATGGACCAAAGGGTAAAGAGCACTTCATGGTACGAACATATGTATCTAATCCCTCGTCGCATGTGAACCATGAAACGCTAGGAACTCTGCACAGGAGGCAGAGATAACAGCTTTGTTAAAGGATACATTCCAGGGGTTCATGCAAGTCATATCTTGATTGTTAGAAATTCAGTCGGCAATTTTAGGAGGATCTTGTCTTGAAATTGGACGACGCACAGGATATTGGCCTGCAAGGTGGAGGACGACACGCAATCGTACGCTTTCCAGCAGAGACATCGATACCTATAGTGGTAAACGGTGAGCCAGGTGCCCGTATGGAATGCGGGCAGATATCATAGTAAGGACTGTTGGAGAATCCGGGCAGGTAAGCCAGTGCTACTGGGAGTTGCCCGGAGAGTCGCCCGGAACACTCAAAGAACATATCGTGTCCTGGCGGACCCATTAGTTTGTAATTTAACCCCGATAGCGTGCTCTTGTAATGTGATAGTCATCAATTCAATGTAATTAACTATTTCATTACTTAAGTGGACAATGTCAAATAAAAATAGTTTAAGGTGAACCACATATTTCTCCCATGCCCTTTTGTCCATCATTTTGTGACGATATATGGTACCATGACATACTAGTACATGTACACATACATGTAACCATGGTAACTTGGCATACTCTGCCTCTGAAACGAACAGAGATTTACCGCAAACGTTTACACTGCAATCCTGATTTGACAATCTACCCCACAGCTTACTAGTATCACATAATGTTCAGCAAAATATTTTGGTTTATTTCTCCACACGAGTGCAAATGCACAACTCATGCCAGTCTGCTCCAATAATTCACTTGTCATATAACATGTATAATATAGGACAACTGCGTGAAAACTGATGTGACAACTCTTGTGTCCATCTGGCCGACTGAATATGTAATTTGAAAAACCTTGGTATAGGACACATGTGTAACTCATCAGCCAGTAATTGAATATTTCAGCTATGTTTTGATGTGAATGCACTTTCAATTTCCAGTCCCACTGCTCCATCCAAAAGTGCAAGATAAGTGAGATAATTATTGATCAAACGTGTAATTTCATTCAAAAATTATTTGCTCAATTATTGATCTCTAATTTATCAATTCGAAAGAGAAACGTTTGATTTATATAGCAGCAGAGGTTTTTATCTTGTTTAAATCCCTTTTTTTTTGACAATGCCGTTCCCAAACAGTGTATGCTTATTCGTCTTATCGCATAATGCAACCTCCTAGTACTGCCTAAACACCGTCCATAAATCTCACAGCCAATCAATATACAAATCGATTTGCCCCTATGAAGAAAGTCGAGCCTCAAACGCGGTGGAACCCAGTGCAAACGACTATTACCCCTATTTCTCTCAACCCAATCTCACTACAAAAACCTGTGATTTTTCACATGTAGAGAAACTCCAGTCTCTACTCAAGTTGGGTACGTGTGGATGCATCAGCCTCTTGGACGGTGTTTAACATAACCAATGTCATGGGTAGGGATATCTTGGGTTTGACAGGAAATTATCTCCACTCGCTTTATAGCGGGATATTCAATGTTTGGGGAACATGAGCCTTAATATCCCTTGTAGTCGCAATATTTTAGCTTCTACTCTTTACATGTTTGATGGTGACAAAATAATCATCCCGCGAATGTATTTCATGACCATACCCTCAGAGACGAAAACACTGCTTATTGGCTTTGGAGAGCAGTTAACACTGTTATGAAGATCAATAAAATCTTACTTATCAACGCCAGGATCGATTAGACTTCTTTCCAGATCAATGCACCATTACGATGTTATGTCATGCAAAGTCATACCCACGGGCAACAACTGTCAGATACATGTAGTCGTTGTAAAAATGTAAAAAGATGTACGTTCAATTTTCAATAGGTCTAACATTGCCAGGAAATGTGGTTGTTAACATGATGCAGATGATGTGAATCTCAAACAAAAGCGTGTAATAATCACGTATTACTGTCACTCTTACGGAGCAGTTGATACACATACGTGTTTACATTGTCTAATATATACCACATTCAAGATGAGGCGGATGATATAGTATTTATCCAGTCACAGACGTATTTGGAGATGCCCTTGTTACACTATCGAAATAATTGAACGTCAGGCCACTTCGATATCCCCATAAATGTCCCTGAAAGATGAATGCATCAATGTGATAAATAAATCACTGTACATAGTGAACATTCAGCACATAATTGTGTATTTCGTCATAGCTAGGTTTACGACACTTCCTCGAACTTCCAACCGAGTGCAGTTTGGTCAAGGGCAGCCGGAGTACATGCATTTTCTTGAACCTGGGTAGTCTTGACCCTGAAAGGGTTAGTCCTCACCAAATGAGGGGCTGATCGATCACTATTGGTTTGGCATTTGCGGGAGGAATGGTGGGGATGGTGGGGGGAGGTCTCAAGGTACCATATTCCTGGTTACCAGAGACAAGTGGTGTGTATGTGGATGGGACAATCGTACGTGCAGTTACAAAGGGACACCCACGGGACACTCGGGTGTATGCACATGCACAATGTAATCTCTCAAGATGGAAACATTCCCCGTGACGAAGTTACAAACGTATTCGACCTGGGTGCCTGAAGGCTACAGGTCAGTCATAGAAGGTGGCAACCATGAATTCTTGATGGTAGATCGATTACAGATAATCATCGAAGTTACCTCCTAATATATTCCCAAATGTATGTAGTACTATGTACACGGTACAATAGGCACCTTGATTTTTTGTCCCGTCTAATGCAAAACATGCAGTTCTAAATGCACCGATACATGTACTCTGTCAATACTAGCACTTTTCCCGAGTCAATACTGGCACTTTCGCTACCAAAAAAACCCCCTAGCTTTATTCTCAGAATTCCTGACGCCTAAAGCCATATCGCTAATGCTAGAACCCTGTTCGACTAAAACTCGTCCTTAAGTGATAATCCGATCTACGTCGGGTTTTATTAACGATCTTCACTTACTTTTCACAATAAAAACATGAATGATTGGCCTATTCCCAGGACTGGAAATCCATACGTGTAAGCCTCTCAGTGCAGTATCCAACGTGCTTTACATTGTCACGTATGGTGTTCCATACATAATCCGCTCACACAAGCGTAGAGCACACAATCGGCACTTTACACGCCTCGACTGTTGTAATCAACACTTGTGAACGAGGGTATTCCAAGAGGAAGACTCGGAGACGCAGTCCAAGTCGGACGACGAAAAGAGTGAGGAGGGGTTCAAATAGACTCCCAGGTCGCCGGAGTAAATGGCAGATGTTTCACGTGGGAGGTTGCGAAGTCTCCATCCAATCTACTGCGTGTTTACAAAGAGGTGGAACTTTCCAAAAGCGTCAACTGCGTCCAGGGGCGGGGAACCACGGGCCACTTTATTTGTGCATCCCGTCCCGACTTGAGTCTCGCCGGATCCTCTGGTATTTTAACAGGCTCCTTGGTGAACAGTGCAGAGGTCCTCTTCCCTCCATTTGGCGCCGACTGGAGCCAAATGGCCCACCATCGCTGCTCCCCAATCAACTGGATTAAAACCGTTATTGATTGGTTTGCTGGTCTGGGACCGCACCGTTGACCCTGTCCAGGGTTTCAGTCTGGCAAGGGTGGTCCCGGTCTCTCCCTTCCGGTCGTCTCTATAGCCGGCGAGTTCCAATTTACAGTGGCATTTGCAGTTCGAGGTGACTTGCTCCCTTCGTCAAGTTAAGCAGGGGACAAGCTCGGAAACACGCAGGAACGTGACTGTGTACTTCTGCGCTGTGGACACTAGCGACATGGCGACCGTCATCAACGTGGGCCCACGCTACTACATGTGGATAGGGTGAGGGGACTGGGGACGTCGGTGGGGAGGTGGAGGGGAGTCCTCGGGCGGCTGAGGGTCGCCAAGCACAGAGGAGGTAGAGTGGCATTATTTCTCTCTCGATGCGCCAATCAACAGTGCATAGAAAATACGCGGATCCCCAATCAATGCAGAGTGTGTGCCATGGGAAGAGCATAACACTGTAATTGGCGGCAGCGAGGCCGAATGTTTTGATTTTACTGGGGACCCCCCACGGACTCTGCTCCCCAAGTCCGGTTGACAGATCTGGGTGGGCATGTTGTACTATGTGTGCCCTCGGCTGGTCGTTGCCCTGCCTGGGTAGGGAAGAGAAATCAAAGCCCCGCTAGCGGAGACCCATGGACGGAAAGATGGCTCTCAGAGCTTGCAAGGAGCCCGGCGTCGATATACCACCGGGGGAATAACGACCTGGATCAATGCTAAATGCTAAGCGAAATCAGCGAGGCGACCGACATGAATGTCGCCTAGGAAAGTTCATGTCCATATCGTCTTGATGGGGGTAAAATGTCAGGATCGCTACCGACATCCTTTCATGTCGCACATATGTGACATTAAACGTTGCTGTCACCTTCATTCTGAAAGAACAACAAAGCGAGTGGCCCGTTGCGTTTACTGTTTCATAAATCCTTATGATTCTCGGCACGTGGGCAAGTCGTCAATAATGGCGGCAACAACAGGAGGAGAAATGATGAAGATCTTCTATATATGGGTGTGTGTTTCTGCTGTGATGAGAATAAGGGTTTTCTTTTCACTAGAGTAAATTGCTTCTATTTGTGGTCAATTTTTTCTTCAGCTGGTTCAAAGTTGCTGTTCGCCAAGGGAATCATGATATTACATGCAGTTACAAAGCATGCCAGTTAACTCCAACGGTCGATAACAACGAGTTATCGCATGCATGGGTTTCGCCCGGGCAATATCACTTGATAATGCGCGGTATCTGCTGGGCATTCACGTCAAATCTGGCAGGGAAGGAGAGGTGAATTATCTGATAATACTTCATCAAGCCGCATCGATTCACTGTGCATTGGAAGATGAACATGATATTTGGGTCGAGATCTCGAGACAAAGCATTGTATAACGACGGATCTCATGTCATGTTATTGTGGGAATGTTGAATAGTTCTCGCAATGGGCAAAATATTATGTTAACGGTAATCGTGACAGCGCAAAAGCGCATACATGTATTATTATTATGATGCTCAATAAGAAGGTTGGAAAAGCGAATAATAAATTTGAAGCTGCAGATTACCCGTCCGGACCTCTCAAGTTATTTCCATGTGCGTCTTCCGAACGTGTTATTTACAGTACATGTACATGATCATCATAAATGCGCAATAAGACTTAGATGCATGTTCTGATGTATTAACTTCAACATGTTTATTGTCCTCAAGTCACAGGTATGACGTAATGACAAGCATAATGTAATCATGGCGAATAATGAATGCTGGACATACTTCAAGTCATGCCTACAACCAAGCGTTCACTTCATAATGTATCCCATACACGTAATCAGTACAATCGGTACGCTGTAGTCAATTTGTAAAAACAAAATCAGGGCCGAAAGATTAACAAAATACATTGTTGCTAGAAAATAAACGTTGCACTGCACGATCGACAAACTATTCAATGTATTCTCAGCAACAAATAAACAATTAATCTACTGACAATACGAGATAATCATTCCAGTTCATCGCGCGAATGTTCTATTGTTTATCAAATTAGTCGCTACGACAAGTATCCATTACTGAATTAGCGAAATGAGAGAAAGAACGTTTGCACCGCACACTGAAACAGCAGCGAGGCAAATTTAATTTATTTGAAGTGAGTTCACTGAGCCTTGGAGAATTCCCGATGATTTTCGACGCAGAAGTATTAAATCAACCCAACCACCAGTTAGAAGCAAACTGACACACGGAAACATCACACGCACACTGTCTAATAAATGTGTACTATAATCGTTGTAGATTAGGTGCGATAAGACAAGGAAATAATCGCACAAATGGTACATGTATTACACAGCAAATACGAGCACTTCCTCATACACAGGCACCCGATCAATATTAATATCCGCGGGTATTTTACAAAATTTGTTTTTGTGCATTGTACTCAGAACATATTGGCAATGCGCTGCGATGACAAAAATCACGGATGACGACACAGAAACCTAATTTTTACACACAAAAAAAAAACCAGTGAAACAAGAAACAACGTTTAAAATATGTACGCGAATAAGTTCACGAATAACGATTTCATGCCAGAGAGCGGATGAGGAAACATCCTTCCCGGGATTCTATCGATTGAAATGATATGCAATGTATGTAAATTATAGAGAAAAAAATTGCAAAAGCTGGTAATAATATGGGTAACTAGGTAAATAAGTGTGTATTCCTATACAAGCTGCCGCCTCTGAATGTGTTTTTCTCTATATGACTAGTCGAATGCAACAAATACACCAGTGAATCATCTTTCATTTAACATAATCATTAATGTTGTCCTTGGAATTTACAACGGTTTCTGACGTCATATCACCTCAGAAATATCCGAGTCTTTGTCGAATTTTAACGTTCTGAACAACAGAATGTACTCCATGTGAACTCCTGCAGAAGATCTTGAGATATGTTCGAATAATTAACATAATTATGTGCATGCTATTAAACCAATCTATCAAAATCAAGTTAGCAAAACTCAAAATTTGCACACACATGTACATGTACACATGCACGTGTGGCTTCGCAAAGAACCGTTAAACCATACATATACACGTATATACAATATTTACAGCGCTAGACTTGCTATACATATAATATAATAGATATACCCACACATGAATTATAATAAGAAATGCAAGCACCTCGTTGCGGAAAGTGCGAACGTTACACATTCACATGACCAATGTACGTGCCCCTGCATAATGTGTTAGTGTAATGCTGTGTCAGATACATGACGATGCATACACTTAGCACCTTGGAAACCAATTTACAAGGCAACGAGGGGAGAAAACGAGATGGCATGAGTCAATAGGAAAAATTCGTTAGGGAGCGAAAAACACATGAAAAAAAGACTTGGCGATGTTGGGTAATGACGTCGAAATTTTGCATTTACACTGGCATGCGATTGACAACAGAAAAGAAGTGTTGACACATGCGAAGGTAATATTTCAAGATTCCTGCAATCTGAAGCCCAGTAAAGCAATGCCACATGCGGACCAGCTCGATGGTATTCGGGCACAACTGATTGACGCTTGTTTGCAGATAGCTGATATTGTGTGAGAAATCGGAACCATTCTATATTTTTGCAATCGAATCGATTTGGACCGCTGGTGTAAATAAGTGGTTTCCCTTGCCTTCTAAGCACGCACCGTCTCCCCACGCGAGGAAAAATATCTTTTCTCTGGCTGGCCGGTCTCCATTGCATTATCCGCCTGTATACATGTATGTAAGCCATGTGGATTGCGTGAATGATCCCAAACGGTTCGTTCATATGACTCGCGTGGATAGAAAAACCGCGGGATATTTTTCCCGCGTGAATCCCGCTTCTTGAGAATCTGCGGACTGTGAGACACGCGAGCGCCTGATGGTTCAAACACGTTATGTGTCTTCCAAGCGGGAGAGACAATGCCAGGGAAAATCTCCGCATAAAGCACGGAGTGTAATAAGGTACACCCCTGGGAAACACAACAGGAGGGATCCATACAGCGAAGGCATAGAGTAAATAATGCACCGCCCATGTGAATGTGCCCGTTCTTCTCTCCTCCCGCCCAAAACTGCCCCCGCATTTTGCCCGAGGCAATGGCTGGATCGTGGACGGGTGGTGATGAAATCTGTCTATGAAAAGGTCAGGGGAAACCTACTGGGAACTATAAACCACACCGACTACTTGTTCTTGGGATAAAGTTACGTATGGTTGGTCAAGAAAAAAAGTAGATCTTCTCCTGATCTAATGTAAACAAAGAGAGGATACGGTAACCTGAACTATAGGATAGGCCTAATCCTCATTGGAAGACAATACGTTCTGATGTGAAAATGTGAAGATATGGGTCAGAAGAATGCTTTAGTCCTGGAACTGACCGTATTCACTTAAAGGTGAACTTAATAATAAACGATAATCAACTCAACCAATTTACACCACTCGACGTGTTCTGCCCAAGCAACGAATTTAATCTACACATAGCCACGACATTTGGAGAAAGTCATATAGTGTCATACATAATGACATTTTTGTAGCACGTAATCTCAGTCCATTGCACGCACGTACGATGGAAACGTGTCGCAGATAAAGACGAGAGACAATATCGTCTTTCCCATCTCGTCCAGTGTCTCGCGTCTGGTGCATATCATCCCATTGTATTCCATTCTTCGATCGGTAAATCACCGATATCCAACGGACGGTATGTCCGAGACATCTTCCTTGTCTCCTATGTATCCCATTTATCCTATTTACTACGTGTACATGTAACCCTTGCAATTCACACCTACGTACTGTCGCACGCACAGAATGACGCACTGCTGGACAATTAATTAAAAGTTCCCCGTAGATCAGATGTCCACCAAAATCGACTCGGATCTCAAATACGATATACGTACTTGGAGATGATGTAATTCGTCTCAGCTCTGTAATACAAGGTCAATTAGACATGAGACCATGCTCATTTCTGGAGAGCTTGACTTCTTGACATCTCGACCAACGAGACATGAACTGGATTTTCCTACTCCTAATCTAAATGTTCTTGTACATGTATAATTTCGCAAGATCTGAATTTCGATGTTATCGAACACACCCTTTATTGTTCAAAAATTTATTGTTATGTCATTTTCAAACACAAGTGTAATAGAGCGATGGAGTAATTATAATAGATACGTTGCTCTAGTTTTGCCTGTCACAATCTCATACGGGGATATGAGGCACTTTTTTCACACAAAAAAATGTGTGTGCAAGTAAACAACACGACCATGAATTTTTAATAATTACCACACACCACAAACAAAAAGAGTCCCAGACTGTCAAAATGCGACATACAAATTCGCGCGATGTTGACCAAGGTCAAGATTTATAGAGGCGTCTGAAGTATCAAATATTGAACTCAAGGGCACCTCTGATTATCGTTAAAACCCATCAATGTACACAAAAATAATCTGGAGTTGGATTTCGCACGGTGAATATAATCGATGAACGTATACATGTTTCATCACCTACACCTAAGTGTAAATGCCCAAGCAGGAGTTATATCTGTACAAAGCGTCTTGAGGATGACGACACGTTGTTGAGATTATATGTAGTTAGCGTTCGAATAGCTAGGTGTGGTTAGTTAATGTGTATACATTATAATAATAACAGGTCATCGTGAAACACTATTACGTGTATGGTACTGAGTGCTACATGTAATAAGAAGACACAATAATCTTATGGTATTACTTTGACTATAGTCAATCTACATAATCTACATAATGAAACCGTTGTCCGATCAATATACCAAGTATTAAATGTAGTAACTAGCCTACTGAATGCATGTTATATAGACAAAAGATCTTTCCTGACATGCTGAAGGTACACCGCTCTACATACTGTATAATTACACGGAGGAAAAAAACACCAGGTACATTACACCTCTCTGTGTGTATGTACACATGATGGTGTTCACATGTATCATGTATACAGGCAGGTGCGATACGTCACATAATTGATAGCTGCGACGAAGTATTTCTAGGCGACCAGAGACGGCCACACGAGACGACGGAGTGTCAACTCGTCTTGAAATGATGACGCACTTGTGAAGTAAACAACGATGAGCCATACGGTGGCTTATTTCTGGCACATGTATTATAATCTCATGACAATTAATATTATAATTACAAACGTCGCAAATATTTGGTACTCAAGCAAACGTTTCATAGCCGAAGCATTTATTTTGCTTCCTAAACGTAGCAAATACATGCATTTCTCCAGCGAATCAAACGTTTTGTTTGTTTTGGGTTTTTTTTGCATGTAGCAAAAAGATTCTTTCACGTAATAAATAGCTTCCAATTTTTTTTCAAGTAGGAAATTATGCCATGTGTACAAAGTTTTCTGTGCGTTGCAAATATTCCCTCCGCATTGTAAAAAAAAGTTGCTATGCACGAAAAACGTTTGCTCGAAGAAAACATTACATTGAGGAAACTATTTACTCCATGTGTAATGACGATATTTTGCGTTAGAATGGTTTAAAACAAAAATGAAATAAATGTAGCCGAAATAAGTCACGGTAGAGCCCTGACTGATCGGTGCACGAGAAAAAAAAACTTTAATCTTCCCGAGAGGTTTGCTGCAGAAAGAACGATGAAACGACATATAAAAGTTCCCCTTCTCTTAACTGATAACTTGTCTGTTAACGTCCTAATGTTGTTTTAACCAGTACAGAAAGGTATCAAACGTTACCACACATTATGATACGGCAAACATGAAAATGCAGTATTTGTGGAAGAAAGTGCCTCTCATAAAGTGTCCACTCACCTCAGTTGCTAACTGGTTATCCTCATCCATGTTCTAAGAATCACTTGTAAAACTTCTCTGTGTTATTTAGTCACTTCAACTGCGATCATATACATGTACACATGGCTCTTGTGTGCTGACTCCAACGATAAGATCACAACAATGGTAGGGCAATTTAATCACTATCTATCAGTTGCACACGCCCGTTCAGAAATCTGCTCGTTTAGTTACGTCACAAGATATCGTTCAAGTATCAACGCGTTAATACCAAATTGCGCCAAATTTTTTCCACACTACATGTAGTTTGCATGTATATTCCACAGCCACTTACTAGCAATTGGTCTTATACGAACAGAGCAGTTATTGCCTAGTATTCAGTGTCCACTCACAGTGATGTGATCCTGTGTATCCTATTGTTCGGTCGAATAAATTGACACATCGTACGCCCAAAACAACTCCGAAATATAACTAGTTTTCAGACCCTGGCCCATTGTTATTATAGATATTTACTCCAATTATATGATTTCTCCAGAGTGCATTCCCACTCAAAATCGGTGCAACTGGTGCAACAATCTGTTATAA
The DNA here is from genome assembly GCA_949152475.1 of Terebella lapidaria. NCBI lineage: Eukaryota > Metazoa > Annelida > Polychaeta > Terebellida > Terebellidae > Terebella > Terebella lapidaria. The sequence continues at coordinate 2,789,426 of OX424569.1, forward strand.
TAATGTTATTTCAATTTCGTCTAACCAATAATTCCATTTTTTACTGTCTCCTCTGGTTATCTAGTGCTCCTTTCAATTACGGGGGGGGGGGGGGCAGCATGGGGGTGGTGGTTGATCTGGCGACCCCAGAATGAGTTTGATGACGTCAATGATCTATGTCCTCCTGTGTGTTGAGTGGTATAAGTCCAAACTTTTTTGGCCACTCGCTTAATGTATAGGGGCAAACACAATCGGCAGAGCTCGTATATCATGTATATATTTACATTCATTCGAACGATACCGATCGCATGTAAACATTGAGGTTTCGCGCACAATACTCGAAGTAGAGGCTTTATGGCATTTTCTTTTTGGTTCTGGAGGAAAACTTCTTTTTGTAGATCATTAAAAAGATGACCCGGCACTGACCGAAAAGTTGCTTGTGCTTCTCTTAAGAAAAATAAGTCAACAACATGAAGCTAAATATACAGTATCATAAACTCAGGACAAATCTGCAAGGCAAATACTTATCTTCATAACCACACATAACTTCTACCGTTACACAACCCCATTTAGTAATACATCAACTCATATAATTGAATATTTTTGCATATCAATGGTAAGTGACACCGGCATACGTGTAAGCATTGTCATATTCAATGTAGGACGTACAAATGTACCAATATGTTGAATAGTCCATGACGGACCATTACAGAAAATGTGTAATGTACATGTATGTGTCGGGTCGTGCCCACATACATATAGTTACATGTATCCCCCATTAGGAATCTCTCATAATAGACGTATCGTTGAACGATTGGGCATCTAATAATCCGTTTTGTACGTGTATTTTGTTTGCTGGTTATGTGTTACATGTAGCTAAAAATAGAAAACGAATACAATATATAACATGAAATATGAGGGCAAAGTTTACAATGTGAGGTCCAACTTCGCCTTGTTTTACATCTATATCTATAGGCGTGATATGAATCGACCTGAAAATAAGGGTGACGCATGTTAGATATCTGTATAACGTTACATTTTGTAAAAAGCTAAAATTACCATGATCACGGGAATGTCCAAAGGCTCAGAGGCTATTGTCTTATAGGTGCAAACATGTGCATCATAATATACATTAGAGCATATAACTATGATAAAACGTGGCCAGATATAATACATACAGTGTGTACATGACATATTCATGAGCGAATGGCTAGATATAATAGACACATGTAAATGACATAAGCAAACGCAACTGCATAAATGTATTGTAACATGTACATGCATATCACTGCAGATACATGTAGGAAATGAGTGTGAGGGCAGATCTCATTTTGAACCAACATTATAAACATACATGTCAGTGGCTATCGTTCATCCATCGTGCTAGAAATAATAAATAATAATAAACTTTGTTCTTATATAGCGCAATTTAACACAATGTTCCCATTGCGCTGTACACACAGTAAAATACATGAAAACACAATAAAATGATATTGAAAGTTGGAAAGGTACTAAAACAGTATTATATAAACATTATTTATAAACAAGACTAGAGTGATAATGTAAGAGACCACTGACTAGTTGAAGTTGTTCCTGAACATGTGAGTTTTCAGCCTTGATTTAAAGATGTTTTTTTTCAATGATTACAGAACGTATAACAAATATACACAACATTGAATGTCATCTCACTTTTCATCATCAACAACAGAACTGTATTCCAAGCTAACAACTCATGTCCATATTGAAGGGGACGGGGGTTAAGACAGACAGTTCGATAATAAGTCTGCAATGTTTTTTTTTAACCAACATTGCACGATTGGCCAATATGTTCTGGCGTATCTTGCAAGATAGAGTGGATTCCACTTCCAGCTTGGTTATTTGAATGGGCAACGGTTGAGTGTGGCAGACGGTATCATATTTAACTCCGCCAGTCTCCCCAAAACTCAACATAAACACACCAGGTGCGCTGCTTAGAGTTTTATTGGACTACGTAACGTATTAGCGCCTGGTAGCTAATTACGAGTCTGACTTAAGACGATCTAAGAATGGCTAACCCAATAGGTTATGTAACACCATTTGATGTGGTTACCTGGCCGGATCGTCCATCGCTCCTCACGAACAGTGCACGTATGAAGTACAACTGGCCGATGTTAAAGTCATAAGCATCAGGATAGTTTGTTTATGATTACATGTTCGGTGACATACACGTACCACATGATCGATATGTGATATTCTCGATATCAATGCACATGACAGTCACGTGACAGATATCCAATATCCCACATATATATAAGACACATTTCATGTCAATGTTCCCGACACTTCCAGACGTTATTCTATACGGAATGGTCGTGGTTCTCCGCGTCACCCGGGCTGGATATAGACGCGACACGGAGCAACACTGATAAATAGCGGTGTCGTGTCAACAACGGGGAAATCAAACGTTCTCAGATTGCCAGACTGGTAGCTTGGCTGGTTGGTGAAAGTCAAACTGCGCAACATGACAGGTTGGAACGTCGCAAACAAACAAGCGACATCCTGCGAAGTTGATAAATTGGAGCAATGTCTGAAAATTCATTCGCCACTTTCCCTCAACATCCTGACCCGAGCTTAAAAGCCGCGAACACATTTATAAAACCAACGTCGGGCAAATTGGAAAACTCTAAAAGCAATTTATCTTAAACATATACGGCACTTTGTCTTCTAATCACAGAGAGGGAGAACTCAGGGAGATGCATCGTCAAGAAACGTCTTGGGGAGTGCGAACGTAAATAAACACCACAAAAGAAGATGCGAGTCTGTCTTGATCGAGACACGAGGTGGTAGGAACACTAATGAAACATGGCGGCAGTCGTGAGCCAATCACCGTCCGTGGACAAGTAGTTTAAAACCATTGTTATCTGTTTAAGTGAGTGGCCTTTCAATGGCTGAAACAGGAAGACAAGACAAACGAGTTGCCTCCCTGTGGAAAATAACATGCAAAACCTAATACCTAGTTGCAATATGCATTAGTCAACGACTTTTAGACATAAACACACTAGTAGATCCCGGAGTTCGCGCTGGAAACCTCAGGTGGTGCATATTTCATCTACGTCGGTCTCCCGCCAGAGAACATGAGAAGAATGCTGAGATACGTTGCCAAGGAAACACACAATGCCACGTTTGGAATGCTGCGCAGATTGACAAGCCCGGCAGAACTGAACAAAAAGGCTTCCCTCTTCCTCATTTTGATATTCGCTTAATTATCTCTGACTATTTGATCTTTGCACCCAGGGGTATCCAGGCTTTTCCTACACGTACAATAGAACGCCATATTCATTCTCACTCATATCATCTCGAGCCCCTAGACATGGAATATTGACAAACTAGACCGACGTGATATTTATAGCACAGCGAATTAAGTATTTTTTCTTGTTGATTTCCCAAATGGATTATATGTAACAACTGATTAATTATCGCTTTTTATCGGAAGATGGTTCGTGTCATCGAAAAATACTTGAATACATGTACATGTATGTATCATGGGATATCATGTCCAAACTTGTGTTGTTGTTCGGGTTGCAAGTTTGATACATGTGGGCTTTATTTCAAAGGGATCAGTTTTTCCCATCAGACATCAGGGTAGGAAGACGCTTTGAACACTCTCAACCCTGAATACCAAGTGAATACTTGTAGGCAACGAGAAACTAAACAACATTAATTGCACCCAGGCATACTCTAAACAAGAACCAAAGGTGCAATAGACCTCAGGCTAGAAACAAAACCTCATTATTGCGAGATGCGTTTGCCAAAGAACGCATGCGGAAGCAGAAATATTCATAACTCTCTTGTATAAGATGACTGATATGAATTGCAGGATAAGCAAGCAAGCGCCATATATCCCACTCTGTACATGTATGCCATACGCTCTACCCGTCATTTATACCACGCCAATATATTATGCATCACGCTTCACATGGTTAGCGAAAGTAGACCTCAGCAACTTGGGGGAAGTTAATGGAACTTATAACCTCCTCTATGCTAACGGTCATAAATATTACATGAAAAATAAACATTATTATTCTTCCTGATTGTATCTGTTGATTATCAGCTCTAGGCATATAAAGCGGTCTTAATTAATTATCATTGATAGGCTTGACTGCCCTCCACTGCGCATGCCTTGGCAACGGATTCAACGTAACGTCTGAAAGGCGCAATTATAATTCTCCCCCAACTTATGTTCACGTACAATATCTGGGAAATTGGGAAATGAAGAACAAAAAAATGTAACCCAGAAATGTGAGGATTTGCATGCGAAGGTGCATTGATAAAAGCTAAGGAGAGGAATCAATGCCTTATCTATACTTGTCGATAATATTATATTTACACAATGGGTCATCGTATCTTGTGTCTCTTGTGTCAAGGGGTTTCATAAGTATGTGTGCACGATTTCGACCCAGTTATGATAATATCGCTGGATATGCGTGAAACACAATTTCACAAATCAAACATGGGAATTGGTGCTTGTACATTATGTCAATGGGGGCGAGAAGCAAATGGAATCGATACACCAATTTTGATATTCGTTACTATTTTCTGGATTATGTCCTCTGGAAACAAACTATTATTTTCTGTTTCTTCTGGTCTGATGAAGCAGACGTAACTGCGCGCACTGTCACGTGCGTGTAGTAACGTTTTCCTGACATGTGTATTGTAAAAACACCTACATTTGCAGTGTACATAGAAGCAAAAAACCACTGACGTCATTACAGTATACTACTACCCGTTCCACTGTGCACAACCTATAACCATCGACTGCTTACTGTACAATGGGTTTCTGCACATTTCTGGCCACTTTACTCTCCTGTTTATACTTCCGACGATTGTTCAACATATATGTATATGTATAGCCCCATCATGTCGTAGGCCTACAAATGTACATGCATATATTGACTTATCATGCTCCCTTCCCTTAATTCCTTATAGAGTAAAATCCTACATGTATTTGTTTCCTTCTGCATAGCAATTTGAACAATGACATTCTGTACTATAAGTGTGTTTACAATTGTTAGGAACCAATGGAAGAATATTAATAATAAAATGTTTATGATTACAACAACATTCACATTTAATATGTGATCAACTAAGTGCAGTTTCCGTAATATATGGGAAAATACACTGGAAAGTAGATGTTGGTAGCCACTGAATCAATTTTCAACATCGCTCTGCATTCGGCGGAAATAGTATACTATGTTGCAAAATACACGTACTTGTAAATTTGTTTTGAAAACGACATTCTCTTTAGAATTCGACATTTAGACCACAGTTATTGGTCCAATACTATTTATTGATAATATTTTAACATGTGGCCGACCAAAGAGCCTAAACTTTGCAGCCGAACGTTCCAGGTGTGAATGTGAGGGACAAATCCTGAAATCGGTGATAAAATAATGACGTCCCGATCGAGGATTTACGAAATTTTCCATGGCGCTCATATTCGCGAAAATAAAGCTCAGCGACTATGTCAGTATGAGACAATTCGTGTAAATGAGTGTACGAGAAAATAGGTGTAATTACAGTAACATAATGAATAGAGACAATACATGGGAATGTAGAATACACTTCTTGTCTTGCAAACAGCTGCGTCTGTTCAGATATCCTCGGATATGTTCATAGATTTATAGATAACATGATGTAACTTTGGGCTCCTTTTCCTGTCAAAATATGGCAGATGTTCCTCCCATGTATCAGAATATTTGCGCGCGTGTTTATATAGTGGCCTGCGTAAGCATTGTGAGAGTGTGCTTGTAAGCGCCGATAATTAATTGGTACACTTCCAAAATTTGATTAGTTCTTCTGCCAATATTGTTCAGATAAAAATAGCAAATTGTGTGCACGGAGAGAGCCTCATTGCAAATGATATATATCCTGATAACCCTCATCCTAAAACAAATGTGAAAGACTCGTGTTGACTCAAATGCTAGAGAATTATCTTTGTTTTGAACGAATACTCTTTGACCAACGCCATTACGAACAGCTTTGAAAATATAACACATTTAGATAGCAGTAAAAAGTATTTTTAAAAAGTTGAAAATGAACAGCATAAGTATGAAAGGAACAAAAATCGTATACTTTGTTTCAACTTGAAGTGAACCAAACTCAAGCGATAAATGCCTCCTTTTTATGAGAAAACAAGTTTGAAAATATCATTGCCTGATTATCAAGTCACAAAGGATCATTTTACGGAATAAACTAATGCTTAATGGCATAACAGTGTTAAGTTCTATAAAAAGTGAATTTCTGGGCACAAATCTATGTGCCACTAAGAGAAGTAGCCGGCTAAAATACATCAAAATGATGGTTGTACATGTACTGTTGCAAAGGAAGTTTTCATATCTGATAAAACATCATATGTTGAAAAGTCCAGCTATGTTTTCCTTGGTATATTTAATGGTAAACTCAGTAATGGCCTCTTAACGTTGATAACACATGGACACGTGCCAAAATATTGACCTTATTTCAACGAACATCATGAGCAACCGTTACAAAATTAACGACATTTTATACTAGTGGCATGAGTGACGTACAATCACAATGTAGTGCTCGGAAGTGTAAATTTAACCCCAACAATGCCCCCAATATAATTCTTTGTATTCTATTTAACGATTCGTAGCATATTAATCATCATAACATTCCCGTATAATATGTCGTATGTATATATACGTTATGTGTCTCAAGAATACATCTATTATATGTATGACACACATAATCAGGTCATAAGAATATGACCAAGAAGAGAAATGAGCAAGTATGACACACTTATAGAAGAAAACAACACGTGGCTATATCATTGACTAATTCCGCAGGTGGAGGCAATGTCACACACTTGGGACACAATGACTGGTGTCTTTGACCTTTTCTTCAAGTTCACGTATATATACAGAAATAAAATCATCTTTTCATATGGCAATAACCGTCGTGAAAACACACGTGGCGTGTGTACATAATCTATAAACACGTGTTTTTTCTCTCTCGCCCTCTTAGTCATACAGTTCCCAGATCATTAGTTCAAAATAGCGATTATCTGCAATCAATAACACATGTTTATAATACTAGTGTTCAACCGTCGTAAAAAAAACCTCAAATCGGCGTAGGTGTTTCCAATCAAAATAAAACATAGAACGCCACTAGTCCTGTATTAAGTATATTTTCCGTTGCAACGATACAATGACAGCGATGACTATCCATATGCGTGGTTCCTGAATATTAGCGTAATTAGTTATTGATCAGTGCCTATATTAAGATTGCCACACGGGCTTCATTGGTCATGGCTTTCAGTACCACCTCCATTACTAGTGGTTTATACGTATATTTGACACGGTGGTGGCTTCAAAACAATAACGTCTCTGGCGTGGAGAAGACACGTGGAATACACACTAGGAGCGTAGAGGGACGACCACATAGCTGGGGGTCGTTATCTGTGATAATCCAACTGATTATCGCGGCCTATCACGAATGAAAGCGGGGAGTGGGTTAATTTGGCGGATACACAGCAGACAGATAATGAGAGTGCTACTTACAGTTGCCTCGTGTATTCCAGCCGATATCCCTTCGAAAGTAGCAACTCCCTTTCAGCGTGGCTCTCGGCTTTTGCAGCCCCTTGCAAAATCAACGATTGTTTCCTTGCAAATCTCTGCAGCTCATATGTTCCGTTATATCCAGAAGCTTCTGCGTGCTTCGTAGCCTCTTGAGCTGAGGTCAAACTCACTACTGTTATCCTTTGCTTGGTAATTCTCGATACTACAAAAAAATCAGCCTCCGTCCTCAACGGCTACAGCTCCACACAGACAATGTATCCCTTAGAAAACAACCATAGTCGGAGGAACTGTATAGGGAACTACAATTTCAATCAGGTTGAACTCCGTGGTTTCTCCCTGTATATTCCAGATGATCCGTCCGTGGTCACAAGCGCACGAGTTATTGTATTGACTCTGGTCACTCTAGTTGTAGTCGGTGGGTCAGCTATACCACCAGATCCCTCATGGGGAAACCACCTCGCGTTGATCCACCCACGGAGCGCCTCTTCGCTTGGGCAACGTCAGAAACGTCCCAAATAGCCAACTCTAACTAAACTATCGCCCGCTCTATTATCGAAATATTTCTCTAGGAAGTGAGCCGGGTGGGCGATAGCTGGGAGCTGAGTTTGCGTTCGGTGGGTGTTGATGGTAACGGAGGGGCAAGGAAAATAGGCACAGGTCCAGAAGCGCTAGATCCCTGTGCTCATTATGTCAGTATGTAGCGAGCGGCGAGTAGACCCCTGGAATTGAGCTCGCTAACGATGCACTGAGGAGTACCAGCTGTCTGTAGTCCAGCCCTGGTCGAGCATAAACACGTCCACGGATATTCCTCGACCATAGCATGTGTATCGAGAGTCGAGCACTATTTAGAACCACGATAAGGCTCCGAGTTAATCCTTGAAGCTGCGCTGGTCAGCCGGAACATCAGCGAGGATCCGTTACAACGGAGAGAGTATGATCGACTAACCCACGGGCGAAACATGGAGTGTTTTAATTTGGTAGCCGGTGTTAATCCTGATAACGATCCGGAAGAGGAAACCCAGCACGTGCGTTAAGTCGCTCGATGTTCAGTAACAGTCACAGCCCCCGTCGCTAGCCAAGAGACTAATGTCCTTGCTAGCTGATAATGAAAGGGGGCTTCTTCGTACATTTACCGTCGGTTCCGTGTTAATTCCGTGGTCCGTTTGATTATCAGCTTAGCGTGTGCAGTGTGACCACTTACACCGCACCGGCTGCACTTTTATGGTAAATCGTAGACACGGAAATGTCAGCCATTTGAGCTGGAGCGGCCTGAGACTGGGAGACTCGAATGTTGCCTAAGCGAACCTCTGTCGCTTCGTGTTGACAAACATTCAAGTCAACTGCTCGTCTACCGCCATACCAGCCAGGCGCATATGTGTTACAGTCATCCGGTAAGAAAACAATCAACGCAAACACGTGTACTCCACACTTATGGTTTCCCCCTTCGCCGCTGGTGTATACGGCTCTTTTGTTAGCAGTTCACTCGGTCTACCCCCTCTACATAATGTATATACACCGCCATAGAGTGCACGGCGGCCATTAAAGCGGCGCTGGGCCTGGGCGATACAGCCGCGAAATCGATCGTCGCCGCTAAATTTAGTAACGTTATGACGTCATTCTGCGCGGGTGCAATGGGCTACAATGTAAATTGCAGCTTTTGCATTGCAAAGTCCCCGCGAGCTGTGCCTTTTCTCGCCCGCTCACGTTTCACTTAGGGAACTCACTCACACGCGTGCGCAGGCAAATTCCCGGCTTGGTGATGTATCTTCTTCAATATTGCACGCTCTGTTATTGTGGGGCCCACTCGGCAGCTCATTTGCAGGCGGCCCACGCGTAATGATAACAAATGGGGCACTGATTTGTTGGCACAATATTCATAATTCACTGTGCACGTTCGTTGCTGGGAAATGCAGTGCCACAAACTGATATCATAACGTTTTACAGAATACGTTCTTGTGCAGGCTGAGCTGAACATTGTTTTCCATCGGTTATGGATCGAATTCATGTGAAAAGTCTGATCCAGTGATGGGGCCTACCAATCCTACAGATAAGGATTGAAATATTGCATTGGTGTAGATATATATGTCCCTCGGGACACTAACCCGTGACCTACTGCTGTTCAGCTTGGCAAGTTACCACTGCACCAAAGCGATCCTACTGATCATATAGGCCTATATATATCTAACCATTTTCTTTGCTGATACAAACTATATTATTATGAACGCCTGGCATATGGATGAAGCAAAAAATCCCAGCTGTCCTACAAGGTTATTTATTAAATCTGCTAATGGCGTAGATATTCGAATATTCTAAATTTGAGTTTGCCATTTTCATGATATTTAAATGGATCCTCTAAATACCTTAACCCCCAGGAATAATCGTCCAGTATTTAAATTAACATATACATCAGTAGGAATTCGAGCAATTAATGTTAGCTTTCCTGTCTGAGCTTCAGGCCTTGTAGTTTGTTTTTGACCTTTTTGGAGTGGCATAGTTAGGCTAATTACACATACTTTTCATCCTATTAATGTGAAAAACGTCTTGTCAACATGACAAAAACAATCGCCAAGGAAACATACACGTTCTCGGTTTCTCGAGATGTACTGCATGGTGAAGAAAACATTCGCTCATTGCAAGTTTTCTTCCCCTTCGATCGAAACCGACCAAAACAACAATAACAACAACAATATTGCAGAGAAGTAACTCACAGAATGACATTTAGTTTTTACAACTTGATGTATGGCAGAGCAAAATATGATCATCAGCTATAATTAAAGATAAATGTTTACCCACTGATGAGTTTATACCAATTGAACTGTCACGAAGCAGTGCGAGGTATCGATATATTACTGTCATTGAACACTCCGTATCTGCTGCAGCAAAATATAATGCTGGAAGCAGAATACACGTGCAAGCATTTCTGCTGTAGTCGGAACTATGTTCTACGTGGCGGAAGTATATGTGCTGATCAGAGCATACAGTGGTGCACAAATACATGTATTATCTCTTTGTTCAAACTATAAAGAAATTATAATGGTCTGTGCTGCAATACAGTAGAGTGTTTTTTTCTTCGGAAACTATTATTCTGGATTCTAATGATGAAATTTACAACCGTAATACTGTAAGTGGTGTTACAATTTTCATGTTATTTTTATATGTCAAATATTTTACCTGAGCATTGTATATCACTCAACAAGTGGAACCCTCTGTGTTGTTTTTTCGTTCAAATTGGTACGTATTGAGATAAATAGTATACTAACACAGATGAAACAAATGTAAAACCCTCAGCTGCTATGAGGTGTCTGGGCACACAATTATGTACACAATTTTACGATACTTCCCTAAGTTTGAAGATCTTCAGTTAGTTGGAATTTTCCAGTGGATGAGGTTCGCGTATGTTAACGAGTGTGAATGCTTTTCCGTTTCTTCACTCCATATAATTGGAGTTCAGTTGAAATAGGACATAGTACATATACTTATGAACCCTATTGTTAAATGTGTTATGTGAATGTTCGTGCTGTGTTTTCTCCGTATTCTTTCTGTCAGACATATGTACAGGTAAATGTTGCCTTTTTACGGGTAGCCCCGGCGGGCGAATTCGAAACCACTATCTGTAAATGACCTCATTGTCACAGGAACTATTGTCGTTTTACCCTGGTACTTCTTCAACAGCGGTATGCTTATGAAAAAAGTTATGTTTATTCAAGATATATATATGTAAAATACAATTTGGTCGGGCTTTGTTTCTATTGCAAAATGTTGTATTTTATGTTCGCTATTGGCATCGTCAAAATCTAGTTGCATTGGTGGTAATAGATTGATACTTACAGTTGTCTCCGACCCCTACGAAATAAGACACCCCTTCTATAAAGACTTTGTGTATACCACAATTGCATGTAAAATAAGACAGATAAGATATCCTCATTACCTTTGCAAAATATGAAAAGCCTTATCTTACAACGACACCTGTATTCATTTCTGTATTGCACTGGATAGAGACCACTGGCCCCGTGTTTTCCTATTAAACATTACCAGAAATACATCTCTCGTTATGTATTCCTGACATAACCACTTGGGAAAGCCTATAAAACTATATTGTTATACATGTATACTACCGTATATGTGTGATCCACTTACACACTGATATAAATTTATTACTGATACAAAAATCACAGTAAAAACACAGTGATTGCTCTCCTCAACATAGTCACGACATAGCCATGTCAGTTATAAATTCACTCGATTGGCTCTCAATAACACTAGGATTAAATGCGCAAACTTAAAATTGACCCAATGCAGTACTGCCACCCACACATGCACCTTTCTCATTTCATCAATAACCTTACAGATAATCAATTCACTTCTATCATCACAAATCCATGTAGACGTATTTCAGCTATATACCCGTATTGCAAGGTGTAATACACGTACAACTTGCCTTCCTTTGTGTGGAATTTATTCATATCGATGATACAATAAAATTAACCTGAAGTTTATGGAATCTGATATTCAGGCCAACCCATGTTGGGACAAACATGAAAATCTGTCCGTTTGAAAGGTTGTATATACCCTTTCCGGCTGACACCGTAACATTCGTCTGGCTAGAGTGTAGACTTGAATTATGGGCCAAGTAATTAAACTTGTCTGTCTGCTGTGTAATATTACCCATATTGGGTCATACATAAAAGAATTGCTTAGTCCAATCTGGTATCCACTTATGTGGAAGATACAGTTAAATTTGTCTGTCTGGACGTGGTTTCTACTCATAAAGCATGGCACAGTAAAATTCACCTTTATTTAGAGTGATTCTCGGGGTTACCCATGCTATGTGATCCAAGAACATTTTCCTGTATTGCATTGACCCATTCTGCCTGATACAATAAGATTCGTATGACTGGAGTTTTGTCTTTAGTCAATAAAGTTCGCCTTTCATAATTGTGCTTTAAACCATATCAAGCGATACAGTAATAGTTGTAAAACAATTATTTTCACAGACTCGTTTATCTTCCATCTTGTCAGCTGTCGTTGTTGCTATGTATGCGTACTTCATTTGCTGGAATGATTAGGTTCCCAAGGAGAATCACGATTGATCCAACTATTTCCACTGCATTTCCGTAGCATGGGTAGAGTCCTGAGAGTAGTGTGTATTGTAAAGTAAACAGTAATGGAATTTTAAGCATCCCGACGAGACCTGACCATACAGGGGAGATCAGCTGTACAGTGCGCGAGTTGAGGAATCCGTTCACACCAGCCGCTACCAGGTGCGTAGCTAGTACGAAGAGGCATGTAGAAATCTGAGGGAGCACGGGTTGCTCAATGAATACCATTAACGTGAAGGAAAGCGAGACGCCACAGAGAGATACCCACAAATTCAGTGATACTATGTTTAGGTTTTCAAGTCGATATCGGATAACGTTGAAGAATATGGCATTGGATATCGCCTCTACTAAGCATAAGATGTAACCAGTTGTGGTTTCGTCCATCGCACTGTCATCATTTGGTGAAATGTGCAATACTGACAAGTTCGTCAAGTTGGTATACACGTTTTCTACTTCGTGGTCATTTCTAATACATGGCGTTTCAAATGAGATGTTTGAGTTGAGAATCCTCGGTGCAGTTTCGTGGAATATGAATGCAGGTTGGATGGTGAGGATAACTCCGATAATGCATATGAAAGAGGCTATACATTCCTCCCATTGGATTGCCCTGTGTATCGCACAGGCGATCAAGTTGTTCAGCACCGCTTCTATCGTGATGGTCAAGCCATTGGCTGTACCGAGTGGAACATACCTCGCCTTGCCGAAGTTAGTATAACTGATGAGACTGGCACACAAAGCCGCGAGCAGTAGCCACACCCTTTCAGAAGTTTGTACGCGTAAATCACAATTCCGCCGAAACGCTGAGTAGATCAAACACATCATAAGACTGACTGAAAAACGAAAACCGTTCAGTTCTGAGTGCGGGATGGTGTGATTGAGCAGCTGGACAGCTGATAAACCAGCGGACAGAACTAGCACAGAACTCAGAGCCAGCAGGCATCCCAGGACCTTCCTCCTTGTATCCGGGGGTTTCTTCAGATCATTGTCATCCACTTCCCGTTCTCTAAGACTCAGAGAAGTAAGTTCGTGAGTCTCGCTGGGTGTCTGCTGAAGAAGTCGATCTCTTTCAGTGGTTCCCATCTGGAAAACAGAGGCAAATTCGCATGAGCAAGTCTCGATTTCAATAATCGACAAGGGGTAGTGATATTTCACCAGCGAATCTGGTGGAACTTCAAATGATATTTCAGTATTAGTGTCTGTTTGCCTTGACAGAAGGATTGTCACGTCATTCGAAATGGAGTACGTAATACAAGGATTCGTCCCAAACAATGAAACAATAATTCGTCCCATTTGCCAAATCTTGCTGTGAATTTCGCACAGCAGCCATCTAGTTAATAAAAACTGAATTACTAGTACTTGGGGAATGTTTCCCTATAGGTCTGTTTCAATTAAGTTCTGCGCAAGTTGTTTGCTCTTCAAACTTGAAATATTTGTGTACATTTTACGCTGCATATAATATCCTAGAAACATGCAGAAAACGGACACAAATCCTTTGTCGTTATATTGCGAAGACATACCTTTTTATCAGCCTTCTTGATAGTGTTTATAGTATTCCATACACATCTCGAAACAATCAGAAGATGACTGCCGATTAAACATTGGTTTTCTTGCTCATCATGGCAAAACTTCCCATCAACTCCTCTCTCTCTCTCTCTCTCTCTCTCTCTCACGATAACAAAGAAATGTCATTCAAACTCATCCTACGATCAAGTTACATTCTAGAAAGTCAACTCCTCAAAACTTCGTCACGGACCTTGATTTTTTCACCGACGAAACATCTCGTTGAGAAAAAACCTTTTTGAATAGTTTTCGGGTTCAGTGGGTCGTCTACTAAGGTAGAACGATGTACTGAACAAGGGCACATATTTTCGTCACAATGTGATCACTCGTTTTCACCCTACTTACACCTCCAAGTGATGCTTCGAATGCACACGAGCGTGACAAGCCAAGAGGCAAAAAGTCTTTGTGCGTGTGGCGATACATGTGGGGGTACATGTGGGGGTATCATAGGCTATAGATATCATACAACTGGAACAATAGGCAATCTAGTACTTGTAGAATAATACATACATGTAGCCACGCGTATCAATGTACTCTTTTATGGAATGCGTGGGTAGCGCTTTTTGTTCCTTTCTTTCTTTTGCCATTTCTTGAGAGTGTTTTCACGCGGGGTCGGCCGTCCCTACTGCGCTCCGAAATTGACCCAAGACGTACGTGGCACGGACGCCGTGGAGTGAGATGAGGATTCGGGAAGTTATTTTTCGACAGAGCGAGGCAAAGCGATGGCGATTATGAGTTTTACAAGACTACACGAGTTTCGGTGTCATATAGACGTCAAGGTCTTGACAGGCCTCGGTGGTCGCCCCAGGGACGCAGTACATGTGGTAGAGTCTTTGGATATGTGGGACTGGCCCATGTCCCTCTGTAGGCCTACATGTACCGGGTTTCATTGAGGGACCACATTGTGTGACTTGTGTGTAGCAATGGCTTGGAATAGAATCAACAAACTGTTTGAAGTAATAATACCGATAGGGTTAATGCACAATATGGGGTTTTATGCCCGAGGGCCAAGTCATTGAGAAGCCCGACGCGAAGCCCCGAGGGCATGAAACGCCATAGTGTGCAATAACACGTTTATCATATATGCCAGTGGATGTCGGGGGACATATCCGATTCGAAAGAAATACAGCTTTTATTCACACATTTATCCGATTCACAGTCCATCTCAGAGTTCCAATAGCTCTCCAACGAATAAAATTATCATATCATGTGCAGGTTTTGTTAGGGAATGAACAATCACACACAACAAATAAAACTTATATTGCTATCTTTATAAGTTTCACATCAATGATAAACTATGTGGGGCATGAGTGATTCGGATTTGAGTCCGATTCGTCATGATTTCCTTTGTATCTACGTATACATTCATGGGAACAAACTCAGCTGTGACTACATGCAGCTGTGTATAAAAATGTGATTTTGTAACCACCAATGCACGAGATTTCACCGAAGTGAACTGTCAACAGGCAAACTAAAATGCATAATTTGAACGTAGTTGTTACAATTTTTGCGGTTTTCGTAGTTGCCGGACGAGCACAAGTAGGCCCCGGTGCTGAATGCGTCTGTTTCCAGGAAGTTGGCGACGGTCAGTTGGCCAACCCGCTCTCTATTAACCACATGCACGACGGCTCCGGACGACTCCTCGTGGCTGAACAGCGTGGGATCATCTGGATATTCAACGAAGACGGTTCTCGCGACCCTACACCATACCTAAACATGACTGAGCTTCCCCTCTTGCTCGACATGGGTTTGATGAATTTCGCGTTTCATCCGGACTACGCCTCGAACGGACGTATTTACGTCTTCTATGCGGCTTTTGACGTGGGGAATTACATGCGGATCAGCGAAATGACTCGATCCACGACTGATCCAGATGTGATTGATCCAGACACGGAGAGAGTTGTCTGGGATGTCGAGTACCCATTTGACACGCCTGAGCCTGAGCTACAACACCAGGGCGGAGCTGTGAGCAAATATCGTGTAGAGAAGACAAGAAGTCTATTCCAATTCCAAAAACAAAAATTTTAATCATAAGTTCATGAACAAACTGAAATATACACTTTTCAAACATGTACTAATAACGCATCCAAGTAGACATTCAATGCCGAATAGCAAAAATAACAACAACAATAACATAACATCAATATGCTCATCCATGAAGAATATTGGGCCCTGATGATCACGGACACAATTCACTAATATGTACATTTATAATGTACCCACGTTTCTCTACAGTTTCTGTTCGGAGCGGATGGGTATCTATACGCTGGGTTTGGAGATGGTCACTGTTGCTACGATCCACTCGGTCACGGACAGAACAAGTCAGTCGACCAATCACATCCGTTGTTACATGTCCTATAACTACAAGTTCGATCACAATCTTCTTTTCAATGTAAGGGAGAAACATCTCCTTCCCTGTTCGAAAGTCACCACAACTGAATTCATCCTTGAATATATACATACCTCAAATATAACCCAAAATGTACTGTTTTGATCCTTGACACAAAGAAAAATTTTCGTCGCTGATACTTGTCACAACTTTAATACACACTACAAGGTGAAGGTAAACCCTAGTGGACTGGAACGAACGCTGATATTCACCTTACAGGAGCACGCCACAAGCTGCTATGGTTCGTATAGATGTAGACTCACGAACTGGCGACCTAGAATATGGCATACCCCCTGATAACCCCTTCTTGAACGATACCGATGCCATCCCTGAACTGTTCGCCTATGGCATCAGGCAGCCTTACAGTGCTGGCGTGGATATCGGTGATCCTGTTACAGGTGAAGGGTGGTGTATAACAAACAGCAAATTTATTGGATGAACCAATTGAATACCTCAAAACAAAGTTCGACAAAACACTTTTGTCATCCAAGGGACACAAGCAGTGAATATAGTTGTACTATTGTACAACTGATGGAGGTACATGTAGGTAGTAACCAAAATGTTGGAAGACGATGTTGAACGTGAGTTTTTATTTAAACATCGTCATCGAATAATCGGTCCAAGTATGATATGCTGCCTTTCATTCTATTTTTCAATTAGGATTCAAACGAAGACAAACGAATTAAATGGCTTTGCTAATGGTAATGAGTGAAATACTTAATACACACCCGTTCGAGTGAGCAGCTGGATGGGAAATCGAGTGAACCATGTATTTGGGTTTATGCTGATGTATATGAAGTTCTCCAATTGAATTCATTGATTCCAAACATTATGGCCACAAGAATGCCTTATCGAACTTCAAACATTCAACTGAATGAAATAAGTAAATTTATTCATCCTTGCATTGCTAATGTATCCGCACCTATTCCCATAATACTTTTCTACCATATTAACATTGATCGATGCATATGAAAACATCACAATGTTTCAGGTGATGGACATGGTAGGATATTTATCGGGGATGTTGGTGAGGTCGACTATGAGGAAATCATCGAGCTACACCAGGGAGAAAACTATGGATGGCCGAACTGGGAGGGACCTCTTTGTCTTCACCCTGACGAATGTAGCACCATGGGTAAGTGTTGGTTTGAGTTTTAGGATACTGTAGTGCAATACCCTGGAGAAAACTACGGATGGCCGAACTGGGAGGGACCTTTTGTCTTCATCCTGACGAATGCAGCACAAATACTGAAGGAAGAAGTAGCCTTTTTTATCTCAATACTACTGAGAACTTAAGAAGAGACGTGGATCGATGTCTAATATCGGTGTGAAATGTCTATTGGTGTGAAATGTGAGAACCCGTGTATTACCACTGACACAACAAGATTTTGATGATGCCAACATCAAATATAAATTACAATATTTTTGAATAAAAACAAAGCTCAACCAAATATTTAACCCGAAGACACACTGGCATCATCAGGGACAGACAGTGTGCAAAATGTAGTTGTTTCTACTGTACAACTTACTAAAACAATTTGGAAATCCGAAACAACCCTATCCATTACGTTTCTCACAAGTACAAACATACCTAATCACAAGCCAAAAGGCTACTGAGTTGAAGGTGTTACTGTTAAACGCTGGACCATAATCAGTATTTATCAAATATTACTATATATCATCAATATATATATTGTATGATTAAGGTTTTATTGTTGAACGCTGAACCATAATCATAATCAGTATTTATCAAACACTACTATATTGTAACCTAGCCTCATGACTGGCATTGTGATCAGTTGGATAAAACATAACAACTAAATTACTCATGTTCAGTTGTGTCAACAAAATGTATTATGTGTGGAAGACAACTGTGGTTCAGGAGAAAGCCACTCTCATGAAATTATGTTTGTACTTCATCATTGAATCTAATTAAAACTAATTTACTGACATGGATAAAGATAAAAAGATACGATAAAACTGGTCTATTTTTCTGGTTTGTTGTTTTGCATATCGGTCTCATCTCTTGAAACATTGTACCAGCTCATTACAACCCACTATTTTACTATTGTTTTCTGCCTGTGCAGGTCCAGTGCTGGAACCAGTGATTCACTATAATAGGACGGTCGGAATCTGTGTGATATTGACCGGGATATACCGTGGCTGTCAGAGCCCCAACCTCGGTGGATGGATGCTTTTCGTGGACTACGCAAATCCGTGAGAAATGGGAATATCATACACTCATCTAACAGGGGGCAGCATTATGAAATTTGGGTAAATAAATATGGCGGTGAAATTACGTTTGTAACGGTAACACCAGATGTATTATACAAATATTGGATGCTGGTCGTCCAATACAGAGTCGTCCAATAGGTGAATTGGACGAGGCGCATCTTGGCGATGCAGCATATACGATAATTTGGAGTGACACGTGGTACAAATAGAGTTAATAGACCAATCAGAGAGAAGGATTCGTGCCGGGTTAATAATATGGAATAACAAGTAACCTGCAGTGGAGAGAATTATTTTTGTGGCCAGCGGAAATATGTTGGGATGGGAAAGTTTATGTGATTAATAACCTTAATTTTTTGGATTAAATTGCTCATTATTCTCCATATAATAAACAAAGAAGAACATATCTATCGATGTACTATCCGAGCACAGACATTCAATGGTTTTAATGTTGCCCTATGTTTTGGATCAAATTGATAGTTTATCATCACATTTAATCACTTTTATATCTTAAACTATAAAAGCTGGCAACCTTTCGTAATTGTTCTGTCAACATCAGAAATTTCGCGCAATATTTTTGTTGCGCTACTGCAGGCGTATGTATTACGGTAAATCAACAAATATCGCAAAACTCTCAGAGTATTCGCGTTTATTCACAAAATTAAAATGTAAAACCTTATATAAACAATCAGAAATATTATTTTTGAAAGCGCTGTGATCTTTTTGTTGAGATTACTGTATTTAACAAAGGATAGCAGGACCGGGCCCACTCATATCTACCCTCCATGGGTCTCATTTTACCCAAACTTAGAAGACCAGCGCGACGCGCTGGCCAATGACGTCATGTGAACCCCAAAGTTACGGTGCTGCCAGCTAGCGATTGTATATATTTCTGAACATGCCCCATTATGTTAAAGCGTTTTCATAACTTGTTAATCCCATTGTGTCAAATGGGAATGATGAAGAAAATATATGTGGATATATGAAATATGACATGTGTACTTTGACAGTACGCACATATTGTTGACTGTCGGCATGATATTCGCCTGTACGAACTATTTAAGGCACGAATGTAGAGTACATTCTTGAATTTTAGCAATATATTTACGTTTGCATAGATTTGTTCCAAAAGTATACATAGCAAATTCTAATATTTCACCAAAATATTTGCCACTGTATATCTTTTTCTCTATGCCAATGGATGCATTATGATCAGTGTCATCCCTGTACTGAACATACATGGAGCCTCTTATCATAACGGTCATGATGCGTGTATCCTTTATTACTCTCATAAGCTATTCCCTATCAACACACAATTTCCATAAGATAATGAAATAACTTGCTACTACCCACACCGCCGCTAGGGCTATATTTGGTGCCACTGAACAGCCGGACGGCACGTGGAGAATGCAGATTATCCCCACTTGTGGCACATGTCCCCCGGGGCTCACCAACTCACGTCGGTCACTCGCCATAGGACCGGGTGTCGATGAATACGGTAAATAGTGAAAATACCGGTACTCTTAAATTTGTGAGTATCGGCTTATATTAGCTATGACATAATATTTCATTTTTTCGGCGCATATAGTTGTATATTTGCTTTTGAACTATTAAGTTCGTATTATGTTTTGAGTATACATCTACTGGAATGTACAACCTTTGGCAAACAATACAGTAATATAAGTGCACTGAATGTTTTTTTTTTCAGGGGAATTCTGGTTTGGAGCTGGGACCAGCTCGGCGCCTTTTCAAGCTGACGCTTCAGTCTACAAAATTGTCGATCCAAATAAGTACGGTTACATTCTGAATTACATTGATGACGTTTCCTGCATTATACGGATTACCGATGATTCTAGGAAAGAATTTACCGATGATTATTTTTTTTTTTCGTTAAAAGAAAATGTACAAATACTTTGAAGTGTCATTCAATGGTGTTACCGGTAGGTCTATTCGAATTGACAAGAATTCTTCCTTATTTTCCAGTCCTGGTGTGTGTCCGAACTCATGAAGTTATACACTCACCTAGATGGACGTTTAAGGCTTTCACCAACATTACAGACTAAATGTATATGTGTGTCTGTTCGGAAACCTAGCCATGCCACAAGCCATACTGGACATACTCGTAGTAAGAAACAACTTATAGAAGCATGATGTGTTTAACCTGATATATATACATACATTTATGTCTATCAATTTGCGAATGTTTGTCATGACAACATGTTTATCAATGTATAACTGTCATATAGTTAACAGTAAGTGTTAACTTTGTTCAGAGTATTTCTGAAACATATAAATAAATACAAGTATATATAACATGTAAAGCTTATTATTATGAACTTCTACTGTCATACCAACAGAACTCTATCAACCATTATATATACTCTGATTTTTTTAACTTGTTTACACCGGTTTTTGACGATAGCTTTACGATGCTAAATGGGATCGTCCTATAACCGGGCATACTTCACCTCGAAAACAAACGGCAATTTCCTACCAAATTCTATCGCAATGATTGAAGAAGTTGGCAATGTACCCCAATGTTAAATTGCAGCCAAGAACGGGATCTCGAAACTCTGAGCTTATTCGAAGATTTGATCCTGTTTACATCCATCAGGATTCAGAGTGTTGTTGTAATTTTAGACCAGAATACACATTGGGGTGTATTCTATACAAACATGCTGATTTTGAAAGATTGCAACACTACAAAACCGAGCAAATGCTCAAAATCGTGTGGGGACCCAGAAATTATATGACAGGGCTAAATTTAACATTGGGGTAGATTGCCAACCTTTTCAATTTTCGTGACAGAAGTGTGAAATTTGGAAGAAAATTGCCGTTTGACTCCAAGGTGAAGTATGCCAAGTTATAGAACGATAGCATTTAGCATCGCAAAAGTATTGGCGAAAAACTGTGTAAACAAGTTAGAAAAATCAGAGTATATATCATAATCCAGTGAACGCACTGAAGAAACTCTTGTCCAGCATTATCATTCACCGGACTGCCATGCTTAAGTATGCAAGTCTCGTGTTGTTTCCAGGCATTAAGTCAGCGACTTTGTTTGTTTACACAACCAATCGATCACCTCAAGAGTTGATCACATCAAGTATCGATTATAGTTCACTGCTGTCACGTTAACTATGCGTCGATCTTAGCTCTGCCAATCAAATGTACGTGTTTGGGTTGAGATTGGGCACCTTGCTAAGATATATTATAAATAACGCGGTTGTATTGCTGGTGCGAAGTTGTTCAGTGAATAACCGGTCTTGCCATGGAAAGATAATGAAATAATTGGCGAGAAAGTAACAAAAATTATGTTGTTTTCTTCTTTACTGTTACGTAATAGGAGTAATCTGATTTAACTGGCACACCTTCCATAGGTCGTTGCAAGCAGAATCATACATTTGACTGGATCAAACTAATGGTATACTTGTTATATCGCTGTTTTCTCCTGCAAGCGACAACTTGTGTATAGTTTACGTCGATACGTAATCACTGTCATGATTTTTTGTTCTACTTTCTAATCATGTCCTTCCACGAGACATATCGATCTCAATCACGAATCTTGATTGGGTTCTACCAGCGGAAGCCAGTTTTCTCCGTGAAAATCTACCCCGCCTTAAGGATATGCATACAAAGTCTCTTGTAGAACCGTGTGCCGCTAATAACGATTTTCTATTGACTGACTATTTGCGTTTCTAAGCAAGCCCAGTCAGTCGACTGAAAGGAATTATTTTAGGCAAGGGTTGTTGAAGAGTTCTGAATGTGTCTCCAGTGTTGGAATGTTCGATAAGTTTTGGAGCGGAAAGAACAACTAATCTTAGGAAATAATGGAGTACCTAGAAACCTATGAAGATATATTTTAAGGGATTATTTCTCACGTGGAACTGAAATCCGGATATTATGATGGGATCATACTGATACCATGTAAGAATATACCATTCTTTATTGGATTAAAGTTCGGGTCGAATCCATAACGTGCAAAATGTATCAGTTCAGTGTCATTCGATCAGATGTGAGTAATATAATAATCTACAGAGAACCTAACATGAATGAATTTGAGATAGAACAAAGCCTAATATATGATAGTCACACACACATATATAAACATATATGTAAAATATTCATAAATGATGCGGTATATAGTCGCCCTTTGCTACATTGTGTCTGTGATCAGCGACTGTTATCAGCACTAATCGTTCAAAAGGCGTTCTGACAACCGACTGGTAGTCCGGGTTGACAAATCTCAGTGTGTAGTGAGAACAGGCAGCAAGCTTGTAGCACAAACAATACGAGTGTAACACAAAATTTGTTTATACTAACTCACTAGCACTATACGCAAATGTATATCGCACTGGAGGGTGGAAATCGGCGGGCTTTAGTCCATGAATTTCTTACGAAATGCAGACCTGTGTGCGCCTTTAGGAGGGTGATGTCTCAAACACCCGGCCACGTGTTATGGTTTGATCCAGATAATCAAAGTTATCTACTTCTGATATCACCCTTAGGGGTTTATTGACAAAAAGCTTTCATTTTGGTGCCCAATTTGGTTCGCATTTAAAATAAATGCAAGGTTTCAGTTCTGGATGAAGATCATAAAATCAACGATCCTATAGCTTCGCAGGATCGTTGATGAAATCCCCAAATTTGCTTGAATTCCCGTGACCCCATCCGGGACCAAATTTAACATTGGGGTAGGTTGCCCAATTTTTCAGTCAGTTCTCAAGATAAAAATCTGATTCATAAACATCAGATCGACCGCCAGGGGTATTGGTCACTTCCGGTGTGGCCTGAGTGGGCTATCTTCGTTTACAAAACGAATCTTTGGTTGCGTTCCCCTCCCTTTTCCTAGCGGGCCATCCTGAAACAGGAAGCCGTTTCACTATTGAATGCTACCATGAAAGCCTATGTACTTTAATAATGCATTGTATTCTATGCCTGCGAAATGAAGACTATATGTAATAGCGCCTGCCAAGATATCGACGATCTAACGTTGTCAACTGAACTAGTGGAATCCATATTTATGACGTGATGCTGATGACACGCCGCTTCTCAGGCAAGAAAACCCCATTAGCACTCGACAGTTTGCTTTCAGTTCAATTACTTGTTTGTGCACTCAGCTGAACAGAATATGGTGGGAGATGATAGCACTTCAAGTAGTACATCATCAACATATGTTGGCTTCGCATGGAACATCATCTCTTAGTCGGAGTAATGAGCTAAATAATGAAAAATATGCATCCCAATAGGAGATGGCTTGTGAAAAATGTGGCTATATATTATCAATCACATGCATATCGTGTCATTTTTCCTTTGATACTTTTATCTCTGTTATGATCGGTAATATCACGCATATATCGCCTTCGTGGTGGCCCAACGTTGTTATGCTTCATCCCCGTGATAGCAAAACTATGTCCTCTGTTGTTTATCTGGTTTTATTTCCCCACTACCACGCTGGAATGAAGACACCGCATGTCACGCGTGATGTACCTCATCTTTATTGTCTTTCATCCCCTTCAAATGTCTCATAGGGCGATTGCTTCCGTACCATTGAAATGCTGAATACATACCGGGAAAAAGCGGCAGGGCATTCATCGCCAGTGGGTCCATGTCTAGATAATTCATGAGTACAGTGAGGCGAGTGTATAGATGTGATGTGTGGGCACAATGTTATGTGCGAGGAATTGTCGCAAGAAACACTTGAATCGCGCCGCGATTGGAAATGTTCGATACGCTATATATATATATATATATATATAGCTCCGTCACTCAGGTATATTTTCTGGAGACATTATTGTAATAGAATCAGTTGGACGTGAACTGTGAAATACATACAGAAACAGCATCTGACACGGATTAGTTGTGTTATATAAACATGGGGATTAAATCAGGAATCTAGTCACGCGAGTTGCTATGACGACAGAGCCGCGAATTCAAAACAACTATATGGATATCCTTATAAGGAGCTCGAACATTGTTTATCAATAATTTATTGTTTCAATTATAGAAACAACCATACAGTTCATTGCTTTGGCTATGAAGGAGTAGTTTACACGAGATGAAATTGAAGCCTTTCACAAAGAAGACAAGGTTTCCAGCAAACAGAAAGTTTAGGGTACTACCTTGTATCCATAGTCACAGCCGCACAATGGCGGGAAAACATGGACCACATCCCAAAACTTCCGTCGTTAACCATAAAACTAATTACAACAGGTACACACTAACGAGTTTTTGGTGTTTGATTTTGTTTTATTGATGAGATGAGTTCGTAAAAATAATTTTAGAAACTCCATGACACCATAACTGTTTCAATTCAAGGATGATTGTGTTCATCTTAACAATCTCATGCAAAACTCTGGATATTGATGACATGATGGCTCGGAAATATATTCCGACGAGTTTCACCATAAAATGGCAAAAAGCAGTTTATTCTGATATCCGTTTCCTAGTTTCAGATAAGATTTTCATCTCGGCCGCATATTCGCATCATAATACTGTTGTGTCCACAACCTTCGTTCCTCGCGCCCATGGCACGATAATGATGGGCGGTGAAATAATCTACAAAATGCGTCTAATTCAACGAATTCCCCAAGAAATGTTTTTTTTTCCAATTCAATATATAATAAAATTACCAAAGTAATTGAGTCCCATGTGTGCATAGATAAAACAATTCAATCTTGTTGATATCATTTTGTACATTTTCATCACATCATCAGCCCCGAAAAGACACTATCACGCGTTGACTATATTTATAGGTAGGCCTAATTGACTGGATACAGTGTTTGAGGCCCGAGGTCGTGTCTGGGCCGTAGCCGTCCGCGGCACAGACACGACCGAGGGCCCGACCAAACACTGTATCCAGTCGATTAACTTATTATTATATGCCGCACCATGATATGTACACCCCTCGGGAGGGATATGATTACAAATGCTGACATTTTCTAGCCATTTTATGTTCTGAAAACAAAAACGAAAACGTCAGTTCACCAGAGCATGAAATTGTAAACGTCAAAAGACCGTCGGTTGCTATGCGCGACACAAGTCAATATGAAGGAGCTAGGTCAATACCGCAATTTATCATATGCCAGAATGACAGTCGATGCGAGTAGCGTAGTTAATGCTATTATACAGTAATTTAAATTACTGTCAACAAACTTAGACCTGAAAATACATCATTTCTATGTATTATAGGGTTATTGCACAATATGGGGTTTTATGCCCGAGGGCCAAGTCTTTGAGAGGCCCGACGCGAAGCGGAGGGCTTCTTGAAGACTTGGCCCGAGGGCATGAAACCCCATATTGTGCAATAACCCGTTTATCATATGCCAGTGGATGTCGGGGACATTTTAGTATGTTTCAAATGACCGAATCATATCCAATTAGAAAGAAATAAGCAAGAAATACAGCTTTTATTCACACATTTTTTCGATTCACAGGCCATTTCAGAGTTCCAAGAGCATCAGCGTAAAACGTAAATTGGTGGCAAAAACGTCAAACATAACGGAATCGGGCCAGGAGAGCGACCATGAACTGGGAGCTGCCCGGGCAAGTGTGGAATTTACAGCCCGCCGGGCAGAAGTTTGTTATTGGAAGAATAGGCACAGCTATTGAAAAACAAATTATCATATGCCAGAATGACAGTCGATGCGAATAGCGTAGTTATTGCTATTATACAGTAATTTAAATTACTGTCAACAAACTTAGACCTGAAAATATACCATTTCTATGTATTTTGTTTTTCAATAGCTGTGCCTATTCTTCCAATAACAAACTTCTGCCCGGCGGGCTGTAAATTCCACACTTGCCCGGGCAGCTCCCAGTTCAAGAAAACGTCATTATTTTGAAGGGTAAACAAAAGCACATGGTCGCTCTCCTGGTCCGATTCCGTTATGTTTGACGTTTTTGCCACCAATTTACGTTTTACGCTGATGCTCTTGGAACTCTGAAATGGCCTGTGAATCGAATAAATATGTGAATAAAAGCTGTATTTCTTGCTTATTTCTTTCTAATCGGATATGATTCGGTCATTTGAAACATACTAAAATGTCCCCGACATCCACTGGCATATGATAAACGGGTTATTGCACAATATGGGGTTTCATGCCCTCGGGCCAAGTCTTCAAGAAGCCCTCCGCTTCGCGTCGGGCTTCTCAAAGACTTGGCCCTCGGGCATAAAACCCCATATTGTGCAATAACCCTATAATATCGGACCGATTGCACTCTGTGTAATCCAATGTAGAATATCTCTAAGCATATAATAATACATTATATTGACCGACCCTGTAGATCCGATTTGGATGGCTATTAAATCATGAATTTGAAAGTAACCATTAAGAGATAACGGATATGATCGACTATTTTGATTGAAGTGAATTGGAAGATGGTACGTCGTCCGTTCAAGGCAACCTTAATGTCTATCCTAGATATTACAAAACTCTGTAACACTGCAGGACTTGCATATAAATTTACCTAAATTACAATTAATTGGCAAAATTCCAATTATTGGCACTTGAACGACGCCCATATCAGCAGATGAGCTTGAAAAACAAAATAATCTCAACCTTCTGCATGTGGAGGACAATCCGGATGGAACTAAAATAAAAATGGATAAGAAAATTTATATAAATCGCTCAATGAAGTGTATTGAAGTTGGAATCAATTTTAAAATCAGCCAAATTTAGCATTCTTATTTGTCACGCAAACTTGAAAGTACATCTCGAGATAGTCGGGAATATATAGTAAATATGCACAGTTCGACAACAGATACTCAGAAAATTGCCGTTAATCGTGCATGAAAACAGTGGATAGAGAATGATCGGCCTGCCAACATTGCTGGTTGCCACAGTATCTAGACAAATACCAATGACGTCATCAGACTGTGAATAGAACTCGCCCAAAAGGCGGGCCGCTTTTAGGGAAAAAATGATGCAAATCTTGATTTGGAAACTCAATTTAGGCATGTAATACACATATCCAGACCCAAATTTATACGATTTCTCATTCTATAGACAAAATTAAGCTATCGCAGACTGAATAAATTTTGTCAATTCTGAAAGTGATTATAGCTTTAATTAGATCAGAATTCATTATATCAAATCAACTGTTTTCACATCCTCCCCCCCCCCCCCCCCCCCAGAGCCAACGCCCGGCCTGTACTGATGGAGAAGCCCGTCACTCCGCCTTCTGAGGCCGCGCTCCAGGAGCTCTGGGAGACGCGAGTCGCTCCCCAGGATCGCGCCCTCCTCGAGGCTTGGCTCGCGGCCCAGATCGACCATGAGAGGCAGGGCTGGAAGTCCAAGCTTAGCATGTCCATGAAGGAGATCGAGAAAGAGCGACGCCTTGCTATGGAGGTGATACGATACAATACGATAGCAATTTAATCAATTTTCACATATTATCAATAAAGGTATACAATGATGAGATGGTGGAGTGGGAAAACAAGATATTGTGATGAAAAATGAGGGACCAGTTTAGTCTGCCCCTGATGATGCCAATGTGGCTATGGATAAACTATTTGGTCGGGCTTCGTTTCTTTTGCAAAATGTTGTAATTTACGTTTGCTATTGTGATCATCAAAATCTAGCTGTATTTGTTGGTAATAAATTGATGCCTACATGAATGGTTTCAAGTATTTCCTGCACTAAAATAATATTTGATTTGATAATAGAATATATTATTATAATAATAGTAGTGTTCACATATGGAAACGTGAAATAACAAGAACTCTATGTCCAATAACGAGCACCTATTTTCCAGGTTCACGATGCTATCCACCAGTTGAATGAGAAGCTGGAGGAACGAGTCCCTGGCCTGTTGATGTACCGAGAGCCTAGCATGTACCACAGTGCTGAGCGGGACATGAAGGTCTGCCACATCGTCAGTCTTGGCAAGAACGTCGACTCGCTTGTCACCCTGGTAGATAGGACCCTCGAGGAAAAGGCGGAGTTTGTAAGGAGCTTGAAGTCCCTGGATCTAGGCAGCTCACCACAGGAGGGTACAGGCGGCGAGGGTGGAGCTGATCCAGAGATTGCGGTGGATGCTAGTGAAGTCCTGGAGCAAGGATCGCTGGTCAAGTTCTCCAGAGAGTTGGTGACCTTGAGGGCAGAGGCAGCCAAGGTCACTGCTACGGCGGAGGAAATGGAAACGAGATTGACAAAGGAGATTCAAGTTCTCATGGAAAGTGTTCAAATGCACGAAAAACTGATGGCAGAGCAAAAGAGTGCTCATTTGAAACAAGTATCTGCATTGGAAGGAGAAATTGAAAACTTGAGGCTTGCAGGGAAGGTCGGTATTTCGTCAGCAAGCCATCATCATAACGGTTATCATAACGTGGCATCAATAAAACCAGCTATGCGTGAGTGCTGTATACAAACGGACATTGACATTATGCGCGGCTCTAGCCCACTTCCCTCTATACCCAGTAGGGAAAACGGAGATCATAAACCGGTTTCTGCTATACCCGCCCAGTCTAATGGGTTTTCGACAGGTGTTTCCCACCAGAATTCAGCGAATGATGAAATGACATTCGTAAACAAAGAGGTCACAATGGGACAATTCTCAACAAAGTCCGAATCGCTACATAGTGGAGATGGTCAAGATATTGAACAGAAACACACAATTGACAACCTACGCAATCAGGTGGTGAATTTTGCCGAAAAACTAGACAAAGCTCGGTGGAAGATGACTGAATACGAACAACAAATGGCTCTAATTCGCACCTCGCCACGCAACAAGCGCCCGGTAGGTGTCGCTTCGATTCCAAACCGGAAGCACGACATACCCGCTCCCAGCGGAAACCGGAAATGGAGATCTTCGGAAGGATACCTCTGTGGAATGCGCAAGGATGTGACCGAGAGTGTCGGTAATAGTACTGTCGATGTTGAAACGTCTTCTGACCGCCGGAAGGTAACGAGAGAACGAACGACGAATGGACACAGTGTAGGCCACGCGACCGGTACAAACACGTGTTTGCGGTGTCACAAACTCTATCGGACGAAAGAGAATCATCGCCTTGCATGCCGTTATCACCCCAAGAGCAAACAGAAGATCGAACGTTATGATAACACGGGAAAGTTAGTGAAAATCGTACAGGTGTGGGAATGCTGCATGCAGCGAGATGACGCAATCGGGTGTAGTGTTGGTGAACATATATAGAATCGAATATAGCCTACTTTGATGCTTGCAAAGAAATGGCGCAATTGGTTGAACATAATAGGATATGGCCACTTTCACGCTTAAGTGTATTTCACCGTCCCGACAAAATCACTGAAAAAAACTTATGGCATGTCATGCTATTTTGGTCTCATTCATAAAAATAAGGCTGTAGCTATATAAAACAAGCAAAGAATATACAACTTTAAAAGAATATCAGTCTGAAAACGCTCATTGAAGAAGACCCCTAAAAATGCGAAAAAATACAACCTAATCATATGCGTTAAACTGAACATCACAGACACCAAGAACAACAATACTGATGATTGCAGATGAAATACTCGGGTATTGTGAACACTACGAGCGGAAAAGCAGATTCTAAATTCAATGTTAAATCTTTCAGAATTCGGCATATACGGGATACCCCAATTGGACGGACATTTTAAGCAGCTAATTGTCCTGACATAAAAAATAACCCACATCATGTCCTGTAAGTGGTTCTTTTTATATGAGAAACAGGTAACTAAAATATATATACATAAAATTATTTTAATTAATTAGTTTTATACACCTTTCTACAACGTTTAAATTTTTTGTAGAGAACGTTATACAGACGGAATTGTAACGTTCGCATCATGGACGGACATTATAACGTTAGCACCCTGAGGACGGATATATATATATTGGGTCCACACCAGTTAATATTTCACACTTCACAACGCAGTTTCAACCATTGCTAACAAGTTCACACAGGACCTTTCCAAAATAAGAGGAAATGTTAAGAGGAAATGTTAAATAAGTCTTTAGCACCAAGATTGTTGTATCTCTGTAACGTTCGCAACAATACACGTTGAAGTAGAAGTAGACAAGATAAGTACACGTAGATAAAATTTATGAATATGGATACATGTATATATGACAAGAATGACTAGAGTTCATACACATCATGAAATAGTACAGTTTTCAGCCTTAGTACAGTGGAATAGCTGTCCGGATGCGTATTTCTAGGGTGGGTTCCAGCACTTGGGAGCGGAGACTGCAAAAGCCGTCTGTGGCACTTGAGAAAGGCTAGCTTAACCTGACCTGAGACCTCGTGATGGATGGTAAGGAACCAACAGTTCAGTGATGTACGATGGGCCTCCGTGCAGATTTAAATGCCAGAAGAGCTACCTTGTAGCGTACATGTATTCTCTGGCCTATAGGTAGCCAGTGGAGTTGCTTCCTATGAACGGTGACTGACTCTTGTTTGGAGAGTTTGTAAATTATTCCGCACACATAGGTTCTGAATTCGTCTCAGCAGCCCACCATCACATGGAGGTCAGAAGACCTCCATTCCAAACACCATGAACTCCGTTTTGTCATTGTTCAGTTCAAGACGATTTTCACACATCCATCTGGAAACATCAACCAAACATCTGTCCATGAGACGAAGGGCTGCATCAAATTCCATTGGGAGGCATGACAGATATATCGTCCGCATAGAAATGGAACTGAACCCCATGCGAACGCAGTGAACGCGTCTCCGAGTGGACTTGTTTAGAGGATGTACAGCAGGACGTTAAGCCGGTTGGAGGGGTTACATGAGTCGATGATTGTTCAGGAGTGATGTATATATATTATATATATATGGATTGAGAGTATTTTGAGCTCATAGATTTGACTATCTTTGTCATTGAAGACCACATCGTGAACATGCTGTTGTGTAAAAGGAAGCTCATCGGTAACTGGATCAAATTTCTGCTGAATTAGTTGAATTTTGATAACGAATTTTGAATTTAGTTGAAGATTGGATAACGGGCCCTGTTTTGTTTGCTCGGAATACTTAATACTGGGTATTGATTCCACGTCTATTCTGCTCAAAACACGTTGCGAAAAGCTTCACTTTCATCATTCGCACACATAAGCTGATTACTGTTGTTTTTTCCAAGCAGATGATCAAGCATACCATGGAACTGCTTTTTTGTATCTGACAAAAGAAGGCAATTGACGAGATTTATCTGTCTCTGTCACAGTTGTTTGTGAATCTCAAGTTTGGATTTTTGCTATTGCCTTTCTATAGAGCGACGCTTTTTCTTTTCACAGTATTTCCTCAGTGTACCACTCACAGCGCGGCCTAAGCCATGAGGTCACTGTCTTGACCGGCACGTGCTCTTGCAGCAAGTGATTGACATCTGGGCATTGTATGAATCAGCGAGTTGCTGAAGGTCGTCCATCTCACTGAAATCTGATACCAGACGACCAACCATTACATGTAGGTCTGATTCAAATTGCAGTTTGATAAGTTCCGAAATGAGCGAACAGTTTGACATCGTTTCTACACAGAGGGTTTGTCCATGTTCAAGTTGGCTACAATAGGGTTATGGTCCGAGATACTGTTGATGTCAACTGACAGGTCTGATTCAAATTGCAGTTTGATAAGTTCCGAAATGAGCGAACAGTTTGACATCGTTTCTACACAGAGGGTTTGTCCATGTTCAAGTTGGCTACAATAGGGTTATGGTCCGAGATACTGTTGATGTCAACTGACACTTTTTGGATGATGTTTTCGGATGCTGGCTGCAAGAGCAAGTCCAATGTATGGCCAGCTCTGTGTGTATGCTCCCTTTGATATGTTGATTAAGGTCAAAGCACCATCATGTCGAGGAATATCGAGCATCATTATTATGTGAATCATCAACATGAAGACTGAAGTCTCCAGCAATGATCAAGTTACTGCATCAGTGACTCAATATATGAGGAGAATTGTTCTATGAATAACGAGAAACACAGCTTGTTTTTCTTATTTGGCGAAGAGCGGTAAACCATAGCAAGTCGGAGTGTAGCAACCGATGAACGGACACGCATGCCCAAGCATTCAAATGATGAGAAGTCATTGACACCACAAATGTCGCATGCCAGTGGCAATCGGTAAATCAGCTATATACTACAGCCACGCCCTTGTGTCCTGCGAGCATGTCTATCTTGTATCCACTGCAGGATAGCTGAGACAGAACATGAGAGTCCCTGGAAACGCCCACCAGAGAATACTCTGTGATCGCCAGCACATCAATTCTACGTTCGATCAAGAAGTTAAAAATAAGTGTTGTTTGTTTTGTACAAATTGTGCATTCATATGGGCCAACAAAAGATGTTGTTAAACTGGTGAGTGTCCTGTGAAAATTAACATCCAGATGTGTCCGTCCGAATTGTTAACGTTAGCATAATTTGTATTGCCTGTGTCTATTTCAGTAACCTACAATGTAGAGCACTGCACTTACCAACGAATTAGTCAATGTTTCCTTTTATTCATATTTACCACACCTGAGCATCTAGTTTAGTTACAGACGTGGTTTCACACACTAATAATGCGAAGTTTGATATTTCTGTCTGTCCTGGTAGTAACGTTCACAGAAATTTGTCCGTCCTCCTCGTAATGTTCACCAGATGTGTCCGTCCAATTGATAACGTTAGCATAATTGGTATTTCTTATGGTCTATTTTGATGAGCTATGACAATAAGTTCACAATTAGATTCGTTAGAAGTTTCCTTCTATTCATATATTTATCACCCATGAAAAGGTTAATTTCTCGTACACTAAAAGCGCGTTTGTTATTTCTGTCTGTCCTAGCAGTAACGATCGCACCACAGTATCCGTCCTAGAGTCTAACGTTCGCATCGCTCGTGTTGATCAAATGCCTTGAACACATGCGATTATCGATCTTAAATTGAAAACTAAATAGGAAACTGCGCAATCTATGAATATGCTCTATGTGATTCTGAGGTTGAGAAAGTAAGTAACAAATTATACATTGAGGGCAACCACGGTTTTGATTGTCCTTCTGATAACATTCGCACCATTAGTCCGTCCTATTATATAACACTCGCACCATTAGTTCGTCCTGTTGTATAACGTTCGCACCATACGTCCGTCCTATTACATAACGTTCGCACCGGGAATGCCCGTGAGTGACTTAACAACGTATTGTGTGGAGTTCCAATTGGCGGTACATACAAGCGTTTGGTGCCAGTTCAAAAACATAATATTGTATTTACGATAATGATCAACTCTGAGCGAGATGCAATGCATTTTGTTGTTGCGAACGTGACACATTGCTAATGTTACTAATTGGACAGAATTGTTGCAATCAACAATATGCTGGTAACGATTGTCACCTTCTTTTTTGCTTGGCAGCCTTTCACGACTGCTCCTGGTGCCGCAACCTTGAAACATGAAAGTAGGCACGTTGTACCATATTTCAGTGACGTGTGCAAAAGACAAAACTGTTGTGAACGTTACAAATGTTGGACAGACAAAAAAGCTGTAACATTCGCAAATATTCATTGCTTATCAAAATCATGGTATGGAAAAATATTGTTGTTGAGAGTCTATATTCTAGTAAAACTGCAACAGCATATAATGTGAATAAACTGTGACATTGTTTCAGACTGAATTTAATAATATCTCGGAACTTTGTGTTTTGGGAACGTTAGCAGTCCGTCTTGGACAGACAAACAGATGAAAAAACATGCAAATTCACAGCATCAGAAAACGAATAATTAACATTTGTTGTGTATACCTTTGCAATAATATCACGCAGTAGAATGTCGGCTATTGAAATGGACATCAGTTGGCACTGTCCTTCGTGTTTTATCACTATTATCTCGTTCGCAATAACATGTGTATAAATATCGGGACAGATTCCGTCCTAAATCCGTTACGTTTTAATGAGTTAAGGTTGAAAAGATAATGTTGTTTATGATCAAAGATTTTCTAGTTGTTTCTACTGTATATATGGCTAAATCTTACCAGATGGGTGAAGTTCATATGTACTTGGTATGAAATGCACAAAAAATATGCGGTACCCCCAAAAATTCGCAACATCCCCCACTTAAGCGTGAAAATGGCCATATACCAATGAAGTCTACTGTAGCCTACTTCGGTGCTTAATTGCTTTGAATAAATTTATGACAGTTGAACTAATATACATCTATACACACCTCTTTGCGAAATATTACCGGCGTTGTTGATTACGATGAATCAAATTCTTAGGTCCAAATCATGTTCGTATCGGTTGTGTGTTCAGGCCTTGTGATCTCACGCAAGTCGAAATTTTTTTTGATTGAAAGTTCACTCCGTGGTTTCTGTGGTGTTAAATGGCATATTTACATATTCATTTATACTAAAATATCAGTGGATTCGGTTCTAAGTAGATGTATTATACATACAATTTAAGGGTCGAAATTTCACTAGTGAAAGATAAATTTAATGTTTCAGTTTTTGCCCTGATTTCCCCTAATTTAAGTCGACTATAAAGTCGTCTTCGGCAATAAAAGGGTTGAAGCAGAAACACATAAAACCAACTGCAGAATAAGATCGCGAGGGAATGCAATCCCGAATGCGACTGATCACAACATCGTAAGGGAACGCAATAATATTCACGGGAAGATAATAATTATATGTCTAAACAAGAAAATGCAGCAAACTGCGGAAGACGACATTAGAGCTTGAGCACATCATCAGCACCACGACAGCTGAATGTATCTTACACAACGTTACCCCTCCCCCCCCCCCCCCCACCAAAAAAAAAAAAGAAGAAGCCATAATTTTATCCCCTATATTATTCGAATTCATTTCCTATACTAGGATGAAAAACATGGCCTACTTCATTCATATCACGAATAAGTAAACATTTATTTCAAAATCGATCAACGGAACAGATACGCCTGCTAAAATGATATGGAACCTCATTAAAATATCCTCAAAACATTGGAAATCATTAGGAATATCTGCATCTGATATCATCAGATATAGCCTAACACATGCCTTTACTGGGCAAATTAAGGGGTTGTTACCCTCGCCATATTTTAGTCAGTGATGCGCACTGAATATTTTTGAAAATGTTTTTTCTTGAAGAAATGAACACATATTTCACATAAATGTTATATTATCATGTTAATAACTAATTTAAAGCATTTTACGCGCAGTCATTATGCATCTTATGTTAAAATTGGTGAAATTGGCTACCAAAATTTCGGGACATCCGTTCTAATGGAAAGAGTCGATTACGAATGTTCCAAGTATTTTTCTGAGCATTACTACATATGCTAGTTTATGAGCCGAGAAATATTTTTTTGAAATTCAAATCCATTGCATCACAAATGATTTTTGAAGTTCAGACATTTATTGACAACTGAAAATTTTTCCCAAGTGGCCAGCACAGGCACTATTTTTTAACCCTTCAAGACACTGCCACAGTGAGAGGGAGACTTCAATATCATATGCTCCACTGTGCACACTTCACACTGGCTTTTACATGTAGACTGCTACATGCTAGGGCTTCTGTGTGCATTGGGCCATGACACTACTCTATTCACCTGATCAAACCCGTATTTCCAATGTGACAGTTATAAGTTTAAAACTTCTGGGGAAGTAACATCTTCTTGCATTTGGCATAATTCATAACACTCTGTGTTCATCAAATAACTAACAGTACATGTATGTATTCACTGACCCTATTGTGCATAATGCTTGTGTCTATGCATACAAAGAACACAAACCCCAAGCTAGATACAGGATACATCCTGATCCCAATAACATGTAAATGTAAATATCACCAGGCTTTTGATTCATTGTCATCATGATTACATGTGACATTAAAGTATCATTATTGCACATGGGTTGTGTCAACATAATTGATGTGAAATTCACACAGTGGTAGCATTTTATTAGTACAATTCATGAGTTATGAATTGGAGCACTTCATCTTTTGACATACATGGATCACAGGTATGATATCAAACATACCAGACAAGAAATGTCATGAATAAATAGTGTATTTGGTAGTATACTCCTTATCCATATGTTTATCTTACAAAGTTTGTACATGGAAGGTAAACAAGAACAAAATAAATCAAATATAATACCAATGAAAAAGATTATGAATTTATCATAATTGGCAAACAATATTGCACATGGCCACTTGATACACTGCCATTCAAATCTTCATAATGTATTTCTGACCTACACATGTGTATCAATAACAAATTTTTGATACATACAATGTGTTGGCCACTTTATCCATTAAAATATAAAATATGGAAATATTATTAATTGGCCATTGAATCCCCAAATTGCTGTTGTATAAGATATCCAATTGTCTTATAGTGACAATACAATACCCAAAATGGTGGTGTGCAATTCTGTACAGGTTTTTCAGAATTACAGATCCAACATGCACTTAATTTGAATTTATATATATATTGTTATAATATACATGTATATATTGGTGCAAACTTTAAAACACAAGTTTTTGTTATGCTTTGACATCCATATTGTTGGCCAACTGAATGATTGCTCCTGGGTGCCTGTCATTGGGGGATCAGTCAAGTGGTGTGGAGCTGCTATTGCCTGTCTTCTGATTGAGACTTGAACCAGGATTTATGGAGCTTCTGGTTGTGTTGTCTTCTGGCTGAGCTGTCAGGAAAGTGGTGTGGAGTTGTCAGCAACATCTGGAGTCATCTGGAGTCAGAAAAATATGAAATGATGGATTTGTCAGATGGCACTCTATTCTGTTGCTGATACCAATCACATTGCCTTGAATTGATCATTGGAATATTACAATCAAGTAAACTTCTTGATTTAGAGAAATATATATATGTTGGTGATATGAATAACTCATATAGCTGCTTATTGATAATTACCTCATATACTTGTGCCAATCAGGGCACCTGATTTAAATTTCTTGACATACATATAGATAAACATCTACATACAGTTTCATTTTTTTTATCGAGATGTATTTAACCACGAACTTATGGAATAGGTACTCATAGATACTTGATCAGTGTTGATAGAGACGGGGCTCCAATTACAGAATGCTTAAATTACGTGTACGTACCTGAACAAAATATAGTATTATATTACCTATTTGTGAAAATGAACTCCCAATGTGCAAGAAGGGTTGAAAGAGGGTTAATAATCCGCCCCAGGACATGTGCTCGACGATTTTCCGTGTGGTTCCATGCGATCACTGACCGAGACTGGATTTGAGCAGCTAGTGAGTATTGCTCTTCACATTGAACTCAAAACCCTGTGCACGGATTTCAACGGCTTTCTCACCGGAGCGAATACAAAGTCACGTGGTGAGCGATATGTCAGTTATCGTTTGGAAACATGGTTTTCAGTGTTTGTCATTCCCCGATCTACAACAATTCTTTGTCTATGAACTAATATGTCTTCGATTATGTACATATTTCTGGGATTACCTCCGTCATATGCCGATATACATGCATAACACATGGGACTGTTGGTGCCTCGCGGGAAAACATTTGGAGACGAAGCTACCGAATCTCATAGTCGCAAAATATGGTCTTCACAACCGAAGGAAATATTCCGAGGATGACCGCTACCAATTGATATCACGAAACACATGTAATGTGTCGTACTGCGAACATTTTCTGCCGTAGTCCCGTTCAGTATTCAGAAAGTGGATTATTTGGTGTGATCAATGGATTATACAGATTACCAGAATCGACATGACCAAAGATAAGTCTCGCGTAAGGATACATTAAACTTTGACCTGGGAAATATGTAAACACGATTTCGTGGCACCTGACGTTGAAAGTAGCCGATGTTCAGACCCAATTTTACGGGGGAAAACGCATTGTCACATGGCTTTGGATAGCTCGTTATGGAGTCTACGATGTACCAATCCCAAGTAAGTCAGCTATTCTTTGAAAATCATCAAAATAATAGATGATATTTCAAGTCTGTGTGTTGTCCAAATCCACGTGATATTTTGAAAATGGCGCACTTCGTAAATGTGTCAAAGACAGTCGGGCATTTTGTGACAAATGTAGGCGGTAAATTCAAAA
Organism: Terebella lapidaria; assembly: GCA_949152475.1. Lineage (NCBI taxonomy): Eukaryota > Metazoa > Annelida > Polychaeta > Terebellida > Terebellidae > Terebella > Terebella lapidaria. Next base: position 2,828,263 of record OX424569.1, read on the forward strand.
AGTAATTCTCGGCTCATAGACACTGACTGCTCCACTATGTAAAAAGTCGATGTATTCTAAAGATTACGTGGTTGATATTGAGAACGGATGTACCAACTTTATCGTTATGATCCGGAATGATCCAGACGTTTCAGGTCGAAGATTGTATTTTTCTAAAACAAGAAAATGACTCCTTTATTCACTCCAACTGCAAAAAGTCACTTCGGACTACCAGAAGTTTTATGACAAATGCTCAGATTTTGTATGCGGTACTAAAGTCGTGAAATTTACTGCCAACAATCGGCAGGGTTTCACCATCTTAAAATACCAGTTAAGAATAAAAAGACTTCGCAATCCAGCACGGAACACCAGCTTAATTGTCATTTTATAAAATACGTCAAATTACGGTAAATGTAGCCGTGGCATCGCAGACGAATCGTTGTGTTTACTTCATAACGCCAAAAATGTCCACACGCAGATGCCAACATGCATGTATGCATGCACGAATTGCTGAACAGAAATTGTGTTCCAAAATACACGTGATGTGGTAAAATTTGCTTTGCATTCTGGGAACGACAATTTCCATCGGCTCCGCCATTTTGGGACGTTTTCAGATAATTTGAACATTTTACGCAATTTTCTCAAACCTAGCACATCGATTCATGCCTGATATATCTGTGGAATAGTCAAAGTTTCCCATCAATTCGAGAGATTTTATGTCAAGGACGAAGAAAATCCTCATTTGAAGTAGGTATCTAAACGTTTACATGCCAAAACGTGCGTCGATAGGTTTGCATGAAACCTCCATAAAAAAGTCAGCACATAGACATGTAGAGGGTTGGGGGCTTCGCCCCCAACGCTCTAATGTCAAAAAACTTTCATGTCCCTTCAGCGGCGCCCTATAATCATGAACCCTACTGCATATTGGTAGGCCTAATAGTAATACACATGATACATGAACTACAACTAACTATGTTGCCATCTGAATATCATATTAAACCTACTAATTGCATGCAATATATAATTTCACAATTTAGTATCGTACAGTATATAATAGACTCCAGATCTGGATTTTATATTCTGCATGATGTTTGTTAGACGAAGTATGAACAGCCAAAATGTGCAGTTACTGTCCAATAACAAATCACAGTTAGCACTGATCATAACGAAAATCCTATCATAACGTCCATTACACCAGAATCCATGATTACGTCAATATATCTGAACTTCGATCCAGAAAGATGCGAGATCATCAAAGGCCGACAATCGATATTCATTTAGGCCTAACCTTTATTAAATATAATTTAATTTCAATTTTATTACACACAAGTTATCCACAACGGTGACAACGCGTATATGTACAACGGATAGATCTCCCGAAGGATTATCTGCACTGCACCGTACAGTGCAAATATTTATGTGTGTGGTCAGTGGAAATGGTCTGAGTTTTATATTTCGCATAGATGACTTGTTACTAAAGAACTCAAGTCAACGAAATCGAACACGAAACACTGGAATGGACTATACCAGATTACCAGTACGTTTTGCTCCACGGACGGATCTTAGTATCTAAGCCCCGCGGGAGACAAAATAATACGTACGTGGGTCACATACTGACACCATATTTATGCATCGGTTCAGGATCTTTAGCTGCGACTATCATGGGCCTGGAGTTAACTTTTTGATTAGCAACACGTTGATGACTAGATTAATAGAACAAACGTTCTACATATTTTTCGGACCACGAATTACAGTGGTTAATAAATGATAAGTACGTGAAATATATATATATTATATGTAAGCACTTAGACGTGTTAACTGGGTTAAGCGGCTCATGGAAAATGCCCATGTTTTCTATGTAATAAAATACTGTTTGAGTTTTATAGAGTTAGATTTTTTTCTGGATATTTTTCGGGTTTAATCGCTTGAAAATGTTTATGCTAATAAACTAGTAATAATAATAACTCCATTGTTTAGCACTATAACCCGTGAGTAAATTTACAACAAAGTCATAGGCCGAATAAAGTAGTATGGCCGTTCTGGTTATTAGGTTCCCTACTAAAATTTGCTGCTGATATCAGGGGTCTATTTCACAAAGAATCTAAATCAACTTTAGCCGACTAAAATAGGATTTAGCCTACTATCTACCATGCTGAATGCCGAACTTAGTCGGCTAAGTAGATTTAGATTCTTTGTGAAATAGGCCCCTGAACTCGCGACTATTTGCAGATTTGACTTGATCATTATCTCGATGCGCGCGATTTCTTGTTCTTGGTTTTACACACATACAAAAACGAGTGATGCACGGTTTTGAGGTGATGCGCGGGCCTAACCAGAATTATACCTTTCTTGGTCTCATGTGTATGTTTTGTTTTTAAAAAATACAATGTACTCTGAACTCATTCATACTGGGTTTTTTTTGCTGATATGTTGGCGATGCTGAGTCGTTCTATCGTTCTATAAATTGATTATTTTCACCTGGGAGTAAAATGGCAATTTTCTACTGAATTTCACACTTCTGTCGCAAAAAAAAGAGAAAATGTTTGCAATCTACCCCAATGTTAAATTTAGCCCTGTGATTTAATTTCTGGGTTCGTACAAATTTTTGTGCAAATGCTCGGTTTTGTAGCGGTGCAATCTTTCAAAATCAACAGATTTGTGTGGAATACATCCCGATCCTGATGGATATGATCTGGACCAAATCCTCGAATATTCTCAGATTCCCGAGATCCCGATTTAGGCTGACATTTAACATTGGGGTAGAATGCTAACTTCTTCGATTTTTTTGCGATAAAAATCTGTCATTTGGTAGAATATTGCCGTTTGACTCACAAGTGGAATATGCCAAGTTATAAAACGATACCATTCTAGGGAAGCTTACTAGGGACATTCAATTTTTTTTTATTTATGATTTAACTTTTTTTCTGAAGAATAATTTACTCCCTGGGAAAAACCAGAGAAACTGGGAAATAAATATTTAAAACTCGGAATTAAATATTAAAACCAGGAATTAAGTATTTAAACCTGGAATTAAATGTTCAAACCGGGAAATAAATATTTAAACCTGGAAATAAATGTCCAAACCCGGAATTAAATATTCAAACCTGGAATTAAATGTTCAAACCTGGAATTAAATATTAAAACCTGGAATTAAGTGTTAAAACCGGGAAATAAATATTCAAACCCGGAAATAAATGTTCAAACCCGGAATTAAATATTCAAACCCGGAATTAAGTATTAAAACCCGGAATTAAGTATTCAAACCGGGAAATAAATATTCAAACCGGGAAATAAATGTTCAAACCCGGAATTAAATATTCAAACCCGGAATTAAGTATTAAAACCTGGAATTGAATATTCAAACCTGGAATTAAGTATCAAAACCTGAGATTAATTACTCAAACCGGGAAATAAATATTCAAACCTGGAATTAAATGTTCAAACCCGGAATTAAGTATTTAAACCGGGAATTAAATATTAAAACCCGGAATTAAGTATTAAAACTGGGAAATAATTATTAAAGCCCAGAAACATTTATTTCCAGGTTCTAATATTTAATTCCCGGTTTTAATATTTATTTCCCGGTTATAAATGTTTAATTCCGGGTTTTAATATTTATTTCCCGGTTTGAATATTTAATTCCGGGTTTTAATATTTATTTCCCGGTTCAAACATTTATTTCCAGGTTTAAATATTTATTTCCCGGTTCGAATATTTAATTCCCGGTTTTAACACTTAATTCCGGGTTTGAATATTTAATTCCCGGTTTAAATGCTTAATTCCGGGTTTGAACATTTAATTCCCGGTTTTAATACTTATTTCCGGGTTTGAACATTTATTTCCCGGTTTGAATATTTATTTCCCGGTTTTCGCATTTAATTCCCGGTTTTAATACTTAATTCCGGGTTTTAATATTTAATTCCGGGTTTGGACATTTATTTCCAGGTTTAAATAATTATTTCCCAGTTTGAACATTTAATGCCAGGTTTAAATACTTAATTCCCGGTTTTAATATTTAATTCCGGGTTTTAAATATTTATTTCCCTGTTTCTCTGGTTTTTCCCAGGGAGTAAGTCATCAGGGAGAATAAAAAGTTAAATCATATGTAAAAAAAAAGTGAATGTCCCTAACAAGCTTCCCTACCATTCAGCATCGCAAAAATATTGTCAAAAACCGATGTAAAGAAATTAGAAAAATCAGAGTATAGATCCATTTATTCAAACTTAAAATGTGGTGTATATTTTAGTTACACATAGAGACATAATATGTAAAATATGTCAAATATGTAACATGAGTGTGTTAAAGACGAGATACGTTTTTTAAAACTGATTATATTACTGACAGAAATTTGATGTATAGCTGGCCACAACTGGACATTCTTCATGCACCTGGTATTATGCGCCACGAACGAAAACATATGCGCATTATATCTGTGTTTTTGGAATGTTGACATTGTTTCCAATTACCAGTGGAAATCTACCAAAACTACAGTTTAATTTTAAGGATTTTCCATTTTTGCCATCATCATAATCTTGTAGTATTGGTAATACACATATTGTTTTCGTCAGATATCAGAGTTATTCATGATGTGAAAATTTTTGCCTTGACCGTATCTGTGACTCACCTATGAATCACCTATTCATGCTCGTGCTATTTTTCGTTAATCTGTGTAAATACTTTTTACTTTTCAATAATCTATACAAATACATGTACTATATCACGTCCCAACAATGGGTAAGTTTTTGTGTGTACTTGGTTATACAGAGATACAGATCTATATTTGGGAACTTTGTATTTTGTTTTAGCGTCCAAACAACACTGTTATACTTCTCTCCTGTCCTTATATAAGTAAGTGCATCAATCGGTGTTACACATAAATTCGTCCTGTTGATCACAGCGGCAGAACTGATGGGTTCATCAGTAATAGCTGTCACAGTTCTGCTGTGTTTGGTACAACATGCATGTGCTACTAAAAAGGTGGGTTTTCCTTTCTTACTTTGTTCAAACATTCAATGTAATCATGAACGTTCCGTCTACAGTGAATTCTGCTCTTTATTTTGTTTTTCAAAGCAGAAATCGATATCACACGATGTATCATTGGAGAAGTTATCATCAGTTCTCCACAAAATGTCTAACCAGATTGAAGCGGTGGAGAAGCAGGTTGACTGATATTACATATAACATATTATTTGCATACATACTATTCCATTTCACACTCTTATTGGTTATGTATTTTATGAATGATTTCTCACACATCGATGGCTAGCTTGGTGACTTAGGCAATCGGATGGGAACATTGGAAAAACAGGTATGTATATTGCATTTATAACACGAAATGAATATATGGACTACCAAAGTCAGAAAAAAGTGTATACATGTCACTTTCTTAAAATACATTTCCCGCCCAACAATGCCCAGGTGGGTGACCTCATCAGTCGTGTGGATGCAGTAGAAAAGCAGGTTCGCATATGCCATTTGCTCAAACAATTGATTCACTCATTAAATTGTCATCAAAAGATTAGTGTGGTGTATACATGCTGAAATCCTCATGTATATGCAATATCGAATGTGTTTCTCATCATGTTGACCAATATGCATTTAAAATGAATAATGTTGACAACATCTTTTCAGGAATTGACAAAATGCTATGCAATTGTCCGTGTGATCCTGAAGGGAAAATGAACAAATATAGTATATACTGTAATTTCATGTGGTATTCTGCACCATTTTTTTTTCATCATATCTAGTCATCGACCGGATCAGCGTATGTTCGCTGGGGCCGAAAGACGTGTGACGAAACATCGTCAACTATTGTCTACACAGGTGGGACACTGACAGAGGTGTTTGGTATATAATACAGCTGGTGAATATTCAATCTGTCACCGAGGGAATCATACGCTCACTAGCTTTCTGGCTTGTGATTTGTGTACTTAGTATGTGTTAGTCATACACCTATTGGGTGCATGGGGTTTGTTTCGGATTTCTAAAATCTTGTAAAAGGTTTTTTGGGTTGTTGCATAGTTGCTGGCTTGTAACCTAATTCCATCAGGTGTACAGTGTAACAAAACCATGCAACTGCCGCGCTGAAACGTTCGTTAGGAACGGTCACGTGATCTACAAAGTCCACTTGCGAAGACACCGTTCGCGGAAGAACCGTTCGCGGAAGCACGATTGCGGAAGCATCATCAGCGGAAGCATCGTTCGCGGAAGAACCGTTCGCGGAAGCACGATTGCGGAAGCATCATCAGCGGAAGCATCGTTCGCGGAAGAACCGTTCGCGGAAGCACGATTGCGGAAGCATCATCAGCGGAAGCATCAGTCGCGGAAGCACCGTTCGCGGAAGAGGAGCCTCCGCGGAAGAACCGTTCGCGGACGCAGTCTTCACCACGTGGAGAAGAGTGCGGAAGATACGTTCGCGGACGAAGATGCGCGCGCAGCCACCATGGCTATATAAGGGAGAGCGGACGGCCGCTCTGAGAGCACTGCAACAGCGACATCGACCGTGGGGAGATCGTCACCGCCACAGCCAAGGGACTCGACGAACTCCGTGCGGACGACTCCTTCTTCAGGGCCTTAGAGTCAACCGGGATTTAGACCGACTACCTGGAGAAACCATTCGACTAAGCGGGACGGGAAACTTCAACGGGAAGGGACAGAGAGACGCCGCCGGCTAAGAACTCTTTTTAGTTGTGCCCTCGTGCACTATTTATTTTTGAAATGTGATCATACAGTGCTCCATGTCTGAACTTCATATTTGTACGTCACGTGGGTGACCAGCCATACAATTGTAAGTTGATTTGATGTATATAAATCTTCAATTTATTTACATCTGAGTTGCTTCTTGCCTAAGTGAAGCCGGTGAGCTACGGAGTGATGATACACCAGCGTTGGGGGACACCAATTTAGTGACGGCTCTCGAATCACAACGAGCGGGAGTTACATAAAGTCTATACGATCAGAGAAACCAGGTTTTTTGGGCCACACCGAAAACAAGTCATTACCAAACGTCACAACTTGGTGCCGTGACCAGGATCCCCGAGGGTCTACTGCCAGGGAACGAACCTCAGCATCACTCATGTCCGGCGAAAACGACGAAACTGCCCCAGGGAAGACAGGAGGTGAAGAGGAAGACTCTTCGCGGACGGCCTCACTTGCGGACGAGGAAGACAGCGGTTCGCGGAAGCCGACCTTTGCGGAAGAGGGAGACGACCGTTCGCGGAAGACGTTCGCGGAAGACGACCGTTCGCGGAAGACGTTCGCGGACGACAACCGTTCGCGGAAGACGACCTTGGCGGAAGAGGCCGACGACCGTTCGCGGAAGACAACGTTCGCGGAAGACGACCGTTCGCGGAAGAGCAGCTTCACAGCCAGGGGTAGACGGGACGTTTCGACGAGTGAGGAGCAATCAGGGAGGTCGAGACCTTCCATGGGCCAGTCGACTAGTCAACAGAGACCCCGGAGCCAGACACCCGACAACCGTTTTCTTTTCAGACACGACTCTGGGTGGCAGCACGATCGAGACAGGGAGAGGTCAACCTACCTTGAGAGCGTTAGGAGGGGCCCCGAGTTCCGACGAGTGCTGGGACCGGAGTACGTCAATCTGGACGGGGAGGACGGCGAAATCTGGGCGAGGAGGGATCGGCTACAGCTACCGGAGCAGAGTCCAAGTGTGGCACCTCCAGAGAATGCAGCATTGAGACGGCTTTGGGACCAGTCCCAGCAGCAGTCTGGTGCAACAGAGCAGCAGTCTGGTGCAACAGGGCAGCGGTCTGGTGTGACGAGTCGACAAACGGGAGTGACTGGAGGACGGGTTACTTGGGCTCCGACCCAAGAGAGCAGCTCGAGAGGGAGAGGACTTTTCGCGGAAGAGAACATTCGCGGACGAGAGGCATTCTTCGGCGACAGGGACGCTTGCAGCCGGGGATCCTTCGTGGATGAACGGGCTCGTGGGCGAGGGGGAGTCTTTGGTGACGAGGACGCTTGTGACCGGGGAGGGCCCTTCGCGGACGACCACGTTCGCGGACGAGGACGACTCGCGGAAGAGAGTGTTCGCGGAAGAGAGGAGTCTTCACCCAGACGGCGGCTCGACGAAAGGAGTGATCCAGGCGACCAATCTTCCTTTCCAGTTTTTCAGAATAGACGGGGAAGACCATTCGCGGATGAGCCGGTTCGCGGAAGACTCGCGGAAGATGGCGTTCGCGGACGTGCATCTTTTGTGGAGGGACGTCTCCGAGACATCTTGGCGGACGAGCCCGTTCGCGGAAGACTCGCGGAAGACGGCGTTCGCGGAAGAGGCCTGTTCGCGGAAGAACTTCTTCGGGAGCTGTTGGCGGAGGAGTCCGTTCGCGGAAGGTTCGCGGAAGACAGTGTTCGCGGAGGGTTCGCGGAAGACAGCGTTCGCGGAAGAGGGAGGTCTTCACCCAGTCGACAACCGAGACAGCCAGCCTCCTGGAGAAATCCAGCTTCTATTTCAGTCACCCAGGGAGGCCGGAGACAGCACCCTTTCTCATCATCGGGCGATGAGGGGCCTTCATCTGATGGAGGGACCGACAGCAGCCATGGTTACCCAGGACGGGGGAGGAGACCACCGAGGCGGGGACCGCCGCTGCACCGACGAAGCCCTAGGCCGAGACGGAGGCAGGAGGACTCGTCGTCCGAGGACAGCACAGTCTGGAATCAGAACGGCAGAAGGAACCGGAAGATGCTGACCCCTGACAAGTTCGATGGGACTTCCATAGAGTGGCCGGTGTACCGGGCCCACTTTGACGTCATCGCAGAGGTCAACGGATGGAGCAAGCGGGAACAGGGCGTCTACTTAGCCGGGAGCTTGACAGGAGAGGCGCGACGAATGCTGACCAGCCTGAGTCCTGCAGACCGGAGGGACATCGACGTTCTGACCGACAAGCTGACCCTACGATTCGACCCTGACTGTCAGGAGGAGTCCTACAAGGCGACCTTGGGACAGAGAACCCGCAGGAAGGCAGAGACACCCCAGCAGTACGGCTATGAGTTGCAGCGACTGGCCGGCCGTGGTTATCCGGATCTGAACTCCGCAGCTCAGGAGGCTATCGCCTTAGACCACTTCTGGAAGGGCCATCCAGATGGGGACATGAAGGTGATGGCGCTCATGAGGAAGATGAAGACCATGGAGGAGGCCATAGCGTTCGTGACCCAGTACGAATGTGTCAAACCCAAGCCTGGGAAGCCGGTGATGTCCATAGAGTCGGAGGACTCCGAGCCAGCTCTAGGACGGGTCCTACAGCTGTTGAAGAACCAGCAGGGAGGCGAGATTACCACCAGTGGGCAGCAGAGCAACCAGCCGAACGTAGCGGGTCTACCCAGACTTCCCTACTTCAAGGGGCTCTTTGAGAGCCAAGACAGGAAGCTGGATCGACTAATCGAGCTGTGTGAGCAGGTGCTATCCATCAAGCCGAGGGCCGCCACTGCTGAGAACAAGGGACCAAGCGCTAGGCCGGGACCAGATGACTGTTGGTACTGTGGGAAGCCGGGTCATCGGAAGTACCAGTGTCCAGATCGGCCGCCACCTCGGACCAAGGAGGAGCGCTTGAGTCGACTAATCGAGGAGATTGGTGAGCGGAACAGTTTGACAGACGAGGTGTCGGAAAACCAGTAGGGCTCATACCAGCCCCCAACCGTATGGGCCATTGGCAGGTGTGTGCACGGCTTCACAGGCGAGAAGCTCGACGAAGACGTGAAGAACACATTGCCAGGGGGGAATTTTTAGTTTCACAGATTTTTAATAGGTTTTTCCGGTGTGCATCCGAAGTAACTGGATGGGCGCAGGAGGAGCTCGAGGATCGAATTCTCGACTATTTGGAGGGCAAGCCTGTCAACACAGACGGGAGTGCCAATGTACAGCAAACCGATGGAGCCGTGGAGCGTCTAATGCCCCGCGGAGACGTCAAGGAAATGCAGACCGATGGAGCCGTGGAGCGTCTAATGACCCGCGGAGACGTCGACGAAATGCAGACCGATGGAGCCGTGGAGCGTCTGGGGACCCACGGAGACATCAACGAGGTTTCTGCTAGCAGCAAGGAGAACCAACAGGTTACAACCTTGAGGCTGGAGGCTGCGAAACAGCAGGGACCCCCCTATGCAACTGAACCACAAGCGGCCGTGAAAGAGGAGACGGAGGGCCGGTGGAGCGGAATGACCAAGGGGCCAGCGCAGCAGCTATTGCTGGTGGACGACTCATTACTTATCCGGAGCGGCGGTTCCGAGGGGAGTGATTCCCTTAAGACTGACAGAGAGGACCAGGGTGGTGCATCACTGTGGGTGGACGACTCAGTACTTATCCAGGGCGGCGTCCCTGAGGAGAGTGGCAGCTCTCTTAAGATTGACAGAAATGGCCAGGTGGTGTCGCTGTCAGCCGGTGCCCGAGGCACATTGGCGTGGTATGCGGCGTGCCACGTTATGGGGAAGGCGACTCGTATGTTGGTGGACACGGGTGCCTCTTCCACCGTTCTGGACGAGTGTCTCTTCGACCAAATGGATGACGAACATAAAGCAATGATAAGGCAGACGAGAATAAGGTTACGGGCAGCAACCGGAGACTACTTACAGGTTCAAGGAGAGATGACAGTTCAACTTCTACTGGGCACACGACTCGTGTCGGCAGATGTACTGGTAGCCAAACTAGGGATCCCGGGAGTGTTGGGGCTTGATGTACTTCAACAGATTGGGGGACAGCTGGATCTGCGTAAGGGCGAGTGGCAGGTGGGCGACACTACCGTAGTGATGAGCTCGGGCCACGAGGGCGCCGTCTACACACTGGTGACGGAGGAGACGGTCGTCTTGCCACCCTTTTCAGAGATGATGGTGGACCTCAAGCTGACAGGAAGTGAGGGAGGAGTTCCGAAGGCCGGCCTCGTGCAGTCCGCAAGAGAGCCGTTGGAGGACGACCCCCTCGTAGTGGGACGAGCCCTGGTACGACCCCGAGGACGCCTGGTACCGGTGGTACTTCTGAACGCCGGCGCTGGAGCTTGCACTGTGCTGATGGGGACCATCCTAGCCGAGCTTCACGGAATAGAGGCCGTGATCGACCTGGGATTTCGTCCCGATGGAGGGAAAACAACCCAGAATGAACCTAAAAGGGAACAGTGGTACCGGGAGGAGAGCGGGAGGGAGCATGAGCCCCTTACACCAAACTCCACCAAGTGGCGGAACCGGACGCCTGAGCAGCCCGAAACCAGAGTGCACGCCATGCACGCAGAATCGTCGACGAAGACACCAGAGTGCCCGGAGCATTTAGAACCGCTCCTGGAGGGAATGCATCCGAACTTGACGGAAAAGGAGGTGGAGGTCGTCAGCGATCTCCTTCGACGCCACCAGCAGGTCTTTATGGGACCAGATGGGAGGTTGGGCCGGACGTCCCTGGCGAAACACGTCATCGACACGGGAGATCACCCCCCGATCAAGCAGCCTCTGAGGAGAGCCCCGTACTACCAACAAGAGCTGATCGAGGACGAGGTCGACAAGATGTTGAAAGCTGACGTTGTGGAGCCAAGTGACAGTCCATGGTCGTCTCCCATCGTGCTAGTGAAAAAGAAGGATGGTGCACTGAGATTTTGCGTCGACTACCGCCGTCTAAATGATGTCACCCGGAAGGATGCGTACCCCCTGCCTCGAGTCGACGAGAGTTTTGATACCTTGTCAGGAGGACGATATTTTTCGACGCTAGACTTGGCTAGTGGTTACTGGCAGGTCGAGATGGACGACAGGGACAAGGAGAAGACGGCGTTCACTACCCGTAGTGGACTCTATCAATTTAAAGTGATGCCGTTTGGATTGGCGACGGCCCCGGCTACTTTTGAACGTCTAATGGAGCTGGCACTGAGGGGACTCCAATGGAAGCGTTGTCTAATTTATTTGGACGATGTCGTCTGTCTTGGAAAGACTTTCCAAGAAGCCGTGGACAACCTCGAGGACGTGTTCCGGAGACTGCAGGCTGCCGGGCTGAAGCTGAAACCCGCCAAGTGTGAGCTGTTTCGACAACAGGTCAACTTCCTGGGCCATGTCGTGTCCGACCGAGGCATCCAGTGCGACCCTGCCAAGGTCGAAGCTGTAACAAAAATGGTTCCTCCGACCACCTTGACAGAACTAAGGAGCTTCCTTGGGTTCGTGGGGTACTACCGCAGATTCATCCCTGACTTTGCCACCCGAGCGGGACCCCTCAACCACCTGTTAAAGAAGGAAGTCAACTACCATTGGAGCGAGGCTCATCAGCAGGCGTTCGAGGCGCTGCGTCAACCCCTGACCGAGCACCCCCTGCTGGTGTACCCTGACATGGACCAAGAATTTATTTTAGATACTGATGCTAGCGGCTACGGAGTGGGAGGCGTCTTATCCCAAGTGCAGGACGGACGAGAGCGGGTGATCGCCTATGCTTCCAGAACCCTGAGGGACACCCAGCGGAATTACTGCACCACCAAGCGGGAGCTCCTGGCCGTCGTCAGTATGATACACCATTTCAGACATTTCTTGTGGGGGAGAGCGTTCTTACTACGAACCGACCACGCCTCTCTCAAGTGGCTACTGAACTTTCGGGATGCGGAAGGAATGATCGCTAGATGGGCAGCTCGCATCGCCAGCTACGCCTTCAGGTGTGAGGTCCGACCGGGAGTACAACACGGGAATGCAGACGGGATGTCCAGATGCCGACAGTGCCGGAGACCGGATTGTCCCGCCCCTCGCCACACCACAAGACCCGAAGGAGAAGAGGAGGCCTGTCCGACTCAGGAGGAGTGTCCCCTACCCCTGGAGGACCTCTCTGACGAGGATCTGCTTCCACCGATCAGCGGAGAAGGATGGAGCCCCGGAGGACCTCAAGTTAACATCTTGCGGGAGGTCCCTGTGGAGCCCTGGACGGAGGACTACTATTGCGGAGATGGAGTTGGGATATTCCGGATCTGGGAGGTGCGCTGCCAGGAGGACCCGAGGACGACTACCCAGCCGGCCGAGGAATGCCTGCCTGACCGGAGCCCCCCACAGACGGAGGAAGGAGCCAGGAGCGTCTGCAGAACCCTGCATCAGCTCCGCCCCTCTGCCTGGGTTTGGTTTCTCCTGATGATGCTCCTCGCACTGCATGGTTTGGGACCGGAGGTTGTGGCCGGAGCAGCGATCGGCGCGACGGCCGACGTGTGGATGCGCTGCCGAGAGGAGCCCTTCCTGGACCCATGCCCCAACCCTGTGCTCCGAGATCCAGACAAACAAATGCTAGCTGTCACGCGGGCTATGGCTACGAGAGGACGCCGGAATCCGATGGAGGGAGCCCCGGAGGCCCAGGTCCTGAATGGTTATTCCCAGGAGGACCTAGTGACCCTTCAACGAGCCGACCCTGAAGTTGGAGGCATCCTCGGGTGGAAGAATATTTTCACTGAGAGACCTGCATGGCCCGAAGTCAGAACAAAAAGTCAGCAAATGAAGACTCTGTGGCAACAGTGGGACCAGCTGGAGCTACGTGATGGGCTTCTGTACCGGCGGTACCAAGCGGCTTGCCAGAACGCACCAATCCATCAACTGGTCGTTCCACAGGTCCTGAGACGCGCCGTCATGAAGGAGGTCCACACCGGCAAGCTGATGAGCCACCAGGGAATCACCAAAACAGTCCACCGACTAAAAGCGAGAATGTACTGGCCGGGTATGACGAAGGACGTGGAGCGTTGGTGCCGGGAGTGCCTGAAGTGTAGTGGGAGAAAGCCGCGACCGGGGCCCAAGTACCACCCCATGGGAAATCTACCGGTAGGCGATCGGCTAGAAAGGGTGGCCATGGACATTTTGGAGCCTGGAACGATCACCAATTCTGGGAACCGGTATATACTGGTCGTGGGTGATTATTTCACCAAGTGGACTGAGGCCTACGCTCTACCCAACCATGAGGCTCAGACGGTGGCGGACGTCTTTGTGACTGAGTTCGTGTGCCGCCTGGGAATGCCAGCCAAGATACACACCGACCAGGGACGAGAGTTCGAGAGTAAGCTTTTCCTTGAGATGATCAAGATCCTAGGAGGGGAGAAGACTCGGACGACCCCTTATCACGCCAAATCAGACGGGATGGTCGAGCGATTCAACCGGACCCTGCTGAACCTTCTGGCCGTGGTCGTGGACGAGAACCATGACGACTGGGACGACCATCTGCCCTACGTGATGGCGACTTATAGAACATCAGTACACGAAAGCACCGGGTGTACACCATTTCGAATGATGATGGGACGGGAGGCAACCACCCCATTGGACCTGAGGTACCGGACGAAACCGGACGATTTGGGAGGACCAGTCCCCGAGTGTGCGTCCGAATACGTCGAATGGGTGAAGGAAGCCACCATACAAGCTCACGAGACTGCCCGAGAGTGCCTGAAGACGGCTACGGTGCGACAAAAGCGCCATCATGACATAAAATCAGCCGCTCGACATTTTCCGGTGGGCACCTGGGTGATGTATTGGTACCCTCCAAAGGCTAGACCAAAACTAGGACTAGGGTGGACGGGACCTTATCTCGTTGTGAAGTCTCATCTCGGATGGATGGTGTCCATACAAGATCGACCCGGTGGCAAGATTAAAGATGTCCACATTGACAATATAAAAAGGTGCTGGTTCACCCCTGAAACCGACGCCTGGATACCCAATCCGGACGATGTGACCCCAGTCCGGACCCCCAGTGATGACGAGGGACGAGTGGAAAACAGCGGGAATGCAGTCCAAACGATGTAAACGATGACGGGAGCGTTCGCGGAAGAACCGTTCGCGGAAGCAGCGTTCGCGGAAGCAGCGTTCGCGGAAGTACCGTTCGCGGAAGCACGTTCGCGGAAGCAGCGTTCGCGGAAGAACCGTTCGCGGAAGCAAGCGAAAAACGTTATTTCGTTCCACGACAATGCTTTTTCCCCCAGATCCCTGGTCCGCGCCTTTTCTATATAAGCAGGCCGGCCTACGATTCCGTCATCACTTCAACCATGAACACACCAACTCTGCAGATCATTGAGATACCCGCATTTGCAGACGAAGATTTCGGGGACGTTCCAGATTTCGACTTGGCTGACTTTCTGCCCCTTGAAGTCGACAAGATGAGCGACCCACCTACCAAGATAGACAAGCCTGACCGGAAGCGGG
This sequence comes from Terebella lapidaria, assembly GCA_949152475.1. Taxonomy (NCBI): domain Eukaryota; kingdom Metazoa; phylum Annelida; class Polychaeta; order Terebellida; family Terebellidae; genus Terebella; species Terebella lapidaria. Next base: position 2,843,368 of record OX424569.1, read on the forward strand.
AGCGCTCGAGGAGCCGGGAGCGTCGTGAGGAGCCCCGAGGAGGTCGACGGTCCCCTGCCCGGAAGTTGTCCACCGAGAGAGGGCGACGCTGGTGCAGCCCCTGCCGGATCCACGTGACGGCATCCAACTTTAGCCGACACGTGGCGACCAAACACACGCAGAAGGAGGGGCGGCACCTCTGCAAGATGTGCAGCCAGCGATTCGCCCGCCGAGCTGACAGAGACCGGCATGAGACGTCGCATGCCAGCGGCAACACCCTCAAGCCAGGACGGAGGAGGACGACGACCGACACGCCCGTGTCCGACCCCCGAGATGGTCCGACTACTGTGTCTGCCCCTGAGCTGAAGACTGTCAGCTTTGCGGCCAGCGGGACGACCAGCTCCACGCCGTCAAGCCCCCGGGAGGACGCCCCCAGGTCAGAGGACGCCCCAGACCCCGAGGACGACCCCCCGAATAGCGAAGAGGAACCGGAGTCTCAGCAGGAGCGGAGAGAGGCGGAATCCCCGGAGGCCCCCAACCCCGAGGACGACGGACCCCCCGTTCCCAGAGACTCGGCCCCTACCTACAAGCCCCTAGACCTGAGTTGGTACCTCAAGCCCGTTCCGGAGGAGGAGGACCAACTGCGACCGTATGTGGAGGGCCTGGGCAGAGCGGTCACTGCCGGAGAGAAGGCCCTGGAGGACCTGGCATCCACGATAGCCATGGGACGACGCCACCTCACCCAAGCGGAGGCTCGGCTCCAAGCCAAGGAGGAGCAGAGACAGCTCGAGGCCGAGGTGCTGCAGCTGCGAGGGGAGGCCTCTCAACGAGAGAAGAGCCACCGGAAGGAGCTGCGAGCCCACGTCCGAGAGACCAAGCTGCTCCGGGAACAGCTCCGAGCGTACACAGACACTCGGGACAGGCTGGCGGAGACGTCCGAAAGCGAGGTGGATCGCCAGTGAAGTGGAGGGAGAGAGCCCTGTAAACATCAGACAGGCAGGAAAAGACGAAGAAGGAGGAAGAAGAGAAAAGAAGAGAGAGAAAGGATCAACGGGGACGTTGATCTCCAGAAAGGGTGGAGTTGTAACAAAACCATGCAACTGCCGCGCTGAAACGTTCGTTAGGAACGGTCACGTGATCTACAAAGTCCACTTGCGAAGACACCGTTCGCGGAAGAACCGTTCGCGGAAGCACGATTGCGGAAGCATCATCAGCGGAAGCATCGTTCGCGGAAGAACCGTTCGCGGAAGCACGATTGCGGAAGCATCATCAGCGGAAGCATCGTTCGCGGAAGAACCGTTCGCGGAAGCACGATTGCGGAAGCATCATCAGCGGAAGCATCAGTCGCGGAAGCACCGTTCGCGGAAGAGGAGCCTCCGCGGAAGAACCGTTCGCGGACGCAGTCTTCACCACGTGGAGAAGAGTGCGGAAGATACGTTCGCGGACGAAGATGCGCGCGCAGCCACCCTGGCTATATAAGGGAGAGCGGACGGCCGCTCTGAGAGCACTGCAACAGCGACATCGACCGTGGGGAGATCGTCACCGCCACAGCCAAGGGACTCGACGAACTCCGTGCGGACGACTCCTTCTTCAGGGCCTTAGAGTCAACCGGGATTTAGACCGACTACCTGGAGAAACCATTCGACTAAGCGGGACGGGAAACTTCAACGGGAAGGGACAGAGAGACGCCGCCGGCTAAGAACTCTTTTTAGTTGTGCCCTCGTGCACTATTTATTTTTGAAATGTGATCATACAGTGCTCCATGTCTGAACTTCATATTTGTACGTCACGTGGGTGACCAGCCATACAATTGTAAGTTGATTTGATGTATATAAATCTTCAATTTATTTACATCTGAGTTGCTTCTTGCCTAAGTGAAGCCGGTGAGCTACGGAGTGATGATACACCAGCGTTGGGGGACACCAATTTAGTGACGGCTCTCGAATCACAACGAGCGGGAGTTACATAAAGTCTATACGATCAGAGAAACCAGGTTTTTTGGGCCACACCGAAAACAAGTCATTACCAAACGTCACAACAGTAAGAACCATTACATTTCACATAATCTCCCTCTGATTAACGTCAGTGTGTCTTTTAATAAAATATTTTGTCTGGCTTCATTTCTATTCCAAAATGTTGTTTTAGCTTTGCTATTGGCATCATCAACATTGTTTTATTTTGCTGATAGTGATTTGATACTAGCACTGACGCATTGTTACATTCTTGAGTCATCAGTAGTGTCCCCAATCGCAATAAGGGAGACAAACTAAGAACGAATTCTCAACACTGGAATAAAGATCCGTCTGCAGCATTTTTAATCACATCACTCGTTTTCATAGCTATGTAAGGAGATATGAAACATTTAGACCTATCATTATCAGCATCTTTCCCAATGAGATTTTGCTTGCCTTAATCACTCGCCACGTTATTGGATCATATTGTATTTTCGTTCGATTCAGTTCACTGCGAATGAATTTCGATCATCATCACATTGTCACGATATCTGTGGCATTTTTGGCCCGGATTTTCATGTCTTTTCACCTTCGTCCATGATTTCCTATCAATTACTCGTGAATGTTTGTCGGATCTTGTCCAAATTCTTACCACTGGTCAGGTATATTATGTAGAATACCCTTATCATATTACGTAGCCTCAGGGCGGTGATTCAAAAAGTATTGGACCAATGGTCACCATGCATTGCGTGTCGCTTCGATCATCAGTAAGCAAGCCATTTGTCGATTTGAGGTCAGTCTGTCGAACTCCTACCCATGGCGCAAAACATTTTCCATTGAGATCTCATCCTTGACGGAGTCTTCCCTTTAGCACCAAACTTCCATGATGATGATGAAGACCCAATGAGAACCAATGTCTCAGCTGGGTCGAACGGGGTTACCACTGGGTTTGGCCGCAAAATGTCCTTCGGGATCATACATTTTCACAATGTAATTTCCGGTTTGCTATGGTGTGTCAGTAGCAGTGCCAGTGCCGTGGTGATCAATTGACCCAACCCTACTCTATACGGCCTACCCCCGTCCCCCTAATTTAAATTTAAAGGAATGACCATTGGCAAAAGGAAAGATTCATCGCTCAATCATTTGACATACCTACTGGGAATCTGACCCAGTGGGACACTCATCATTTCATCCTTTCAACCTTACCCAGTCAAACATTCATTACTTTCACAAGTGAAATGATGAAGCAGTGAATGTCTGGCTGGGTGAGTTTCCACTGGGTCAGTTGAAAGGATGAAATGATGAATGTCCCACTGGGTCATGTAAACTGATGAAGCGATGAATGTCCCACTGGGTCAGGTTCCCACTGGGTCAGTTAAAAGGATGAAATGATGAATGTTTCACTGGGTCAGGTTCCCACTGGGTCAGTTGGAATGATGAAATGATGAGTGTCCCACTGGGTCATGCTGAATGATGAAGCGATGAATGTCTGGCTGGGTCAGGTTCCCACTGGGTCAGTTGAAAGGCTGAAATGATGAGTGTCCCACTGGGTCATGTAAAATGATGAAATGATGAGTGTCTGACTGGGTCAGGTTCCCACTGGGTCGGTTGAAATGATGAGTGTCCCACTGGGTCATGTTAAATGATGAAGCGATGAATGTCTGGCTGGGTCAGGTTCCCACTGGGTCAGTTGAAAGGATGAAATGAGTGTCCCACTTATTCAGGTAAAATGGTGAAGCGATGAATGTCTAACTGGGTGAGGTTCCCACTGGGGCAGTTGAAAGGATGAAATGATGAGTGTCCCATTTGGGTCACATATAATGAAAAAACAAATGCTCCTGGCTGTGCTCCGTTGGGTCTTTACGAGAGACCCAGCTGAGACCTGTTGGTTGTCATTGGGTCTTCATCATTTCATCGCTGAAACCACCTCTCCAAACGTTTCGCCCCATATAGTTTTGTCTATAGATACCTGTTGGATGAACTGTTTTCTGAGTATAATGTTTCTGATGTGTCAGCATTTTTTATCATTCATCATCATTATCAGGCTTTTATTATTGTTTTGAAGGAATAATGCATAGGCCTATATCAATATATGTTGTCACCATTGCATCTCTAGGCCTTAACATTTATTTATTGCGAATCAATTATTTGGAATGAAGTTTTTATTATCAGTATTCACAACAATACTCTATAAATATTTATCAATTGGATTTGCAGGCGATATATTGTCCATTCACAATACAATACTTTACAATACTTCTAGCAAGTATATTATATTTGAATTTGCACATTTCATGTTTCAAATATTGCAGGGTCTGCTGGTGGTGCGAACTTTGAAAATCCAGGCAGTGGGGCTAACATAGTGTGCCTCTCAAACAACGCGACATATGCCAACTATAACTCCTCCAATAATGAAGGATCAGGTATAGTTGGGGTGGAATACAGACTGAGTTCCACCAGCAACTTCCCATTCGAGCACGAAGACACACTGCTTCATGAGAGTAGCATACCCTGTTCAGTGTGTCAGATGAACAACCGCTCCACTTCACTGATGATTCCCGGCAGAACTGAGTGCTACCCGGGGTGGAGGCTGGAATACAGGGGGTATCTGATGGGACCGCAATATCAGCAATACAGAGGCGAGTACATATGTGTGGATGCAGTCCCGGAGATTGACATCAGTGAAGGTGGTGGTGCGTTCGCCCAACTGCTTTACCCAGTTGAAAGTCATTGCGGGGCTCTGGCATGTCCGCCGTATGAACACAACTGGGAAATATCGTGTGTGGTCTGCAGTCAATAGTATGAAACAAATATTTGAATGTTCGTAGACACTGTATCAGAACATTCGACAAAATGAAATGTAATAACATTTTTAGGACACGCGGTTGTGAGCTGTTTGGAGACTGAAATATCCATGATTTTGCATGCAAACTCACACATAGATGCTCGCTCTGTGAGAACTGTTGTTTTGCCATAATGAAATAGAAAATGTACGGCGATCATTGATAATAAATCATTACAGACATGATTTTTGAATAGATATTGCTTGGTACAGGGCAAACGCCACAAGAGTGCTTAGAAGTCGGCACCTTCCGTCGTTCGACATTTTGCCCAACTGATGATCATGTGTTGTCAGCTCGATGTCAAATATATACAAGCCATACCCAGATAGAGTGTAAATTCAGAGTATAATTTGAAGAGAAAAAAAAACATAATAGCGATATATTTTCAGAACAAATTGGATCGCTATCAAACAAATATGCTGTAGAGCATGGTCCCATTTAGACAGCAACTTCAATTTGACAAGAAGTAATATTTATATGTTATTCACATTTACTATTTATTGCAGTAGGTGTGAGGAGAAAGTAATGACGGGCTCCACCTTCCCCGTCTATGAATCAATATCATGACTTTGTTTTCTTGTTAGGGTAAGAGCTTGGACTGAAAATATCATGAATACTAGATACTTTTTTTGCCCGAGGCATTTCCACCATTTTTATTCTGTCTACAATGATTACAAAGGTACGGAAGCCCGTAGAGGCCAGAAAATGAAAGGTGTGAAAATATATTTATCTGGCGGCCGCCACTTAATTATCTGGCGGCCGCCACTTAATTATCTGGCGGCCGCCACATAATTATCTGGCGGCCGCCACATAATTATCTGTAGGACGTGGCTTGAAATATGAGGAGATTCTTGTAAAGCAATATACATATAGCTAATTAGGCCCTAGTATCCAAATAAAAGTCGTGACATACTGTATTAATGACAATACTGTTTTTAATGAGACAATGATATATTGGGTATTGTGGGGAGGGGGGTTGTTGACATGCAAATTATTCAACAAAACTTAACTTTCACACTTAGCATTATATAGGGATCATCAATGAATTCATGTTATTTGTTGTGGTCATGGCAACTGGGCCCTCTGCAATTATGGTTGCTACCATCGATATATAGGTTAAAGGAAACAAATATTTGGTGGTGACAAATATTCGTCAAATTATCTGATTAATATAACAATAACGTTATTTTGGAGGGCGTCATAGAGTTTTGGAGGCCCGCCTTTGGTGGTTGTCGGCCCTACATATTATTGAAGGCCCGAGCCTTGGCGAGGGCCGTCAATGATATGGCGGGCCGACAACCACCAAAGAAGGGACTTCAAAACTCTATGACGACCGACAACATAATGTTATTACTATTATTATCAGTTGAAATGTCGTCAAAACAGTAAATGCACATCGGAATGAAATTGTATCAAATAGCATAGACCTCACGCAATAGAAATGACTGGGCTGGAGACTTGCGCTTGGTCATTGAGTTCCAGTCACACTACATGTTCATGCCTGAATATGTTACCTTGACCTTTGCCGCTGGTTTGGCTTTTTGTTCCGTTTTGTCCACGAGACGGCACTCCGAAGCACCCGTCTTTGTAATAACCGATTCTCCGGTCCCCTGAATCAGGGGACAGTGTCAATGCGCGGTAACAAAATAGTCCGTATTAATGCGCGTTTTGTAAACACGAGCACGTGCTTTCTTGTTTTGCATGGGTCGACCCAGGGCTGGCCAGGGGTCGACCCGACAGTCATGACTCAGCCATGGATTTTTCAGAGGCACTAAAGATTGCCACGGACACCGCTACTGGAGTTATTTTATCACAATCTCTTAAAAAATTGTATAGTTTTCGACAATATGTCCTGTCAGTAACAAAATATCTCAAACATTCAAATTTATTTCGATTCATAGAGGCATCCATGTTGGAACTATTTTCGGTATCCCAGAATGCAAAGGACGAATTGTGTGAAAGACGGGTGCTGGAGCGCCGCCTTTCGTGAAAACGCTATTTGTTCCAGTACGTCCATCGCCGCTTCATCCAGATGCGATTCGAAAGATTCAAAACATGTTTGTTTTGAATATAACATAAAATTTAACATAAAACGTAGCGAAATATTCTACTATAAAACAATGTTTTGTGTCATGCGTTCGCCGTTGATCTGCTAGAGGAAAGTAAACAAAGTCACGTGATTAAAGTGGCGAGCCGACAACGGTTGTCGGCCCGCCACTTTTTCATTGTCGGCCCGGCACTATTTGTCTGATCTCAAACACAGTGTTTTGTTGCTTGACCAAATGAGCAATATCCTATAGGTAACGCCCTCGTTACTGATAATAATATTGTGTGTTCCTTTTTTTCTTAGTTTTTTCCCCTATGGATTATGTATTGAAAGTTGCCCTATGGTCCATAATACCAATCAATGACATGAAAATATGACCATTTCATCCCCCAAACAAATATTCGTTAATTTTATTGAGGCATTCTTGGACCATATGTGTTACAAAATAAATCGGCATTGACCGATCAGAGTCACTTTGCATCTGACTAACGCGCACCACTCCTATGGGATGCTGGTATTCGAAGAGGGGGGGGGGGGGGAGAAGATTTTTTTTTAAAATCCCGGGTTAGTAACTTGATAATATCGACTTAAATATATTTTCACACCTGGCACTAATGGTCTTCCGTACAAAGGTCATATAATTCTCGATAGAACCATACATTTCCTAGGCAAATGACACATATTAAACACAATATACATATCACAGTTCAAATATTATCCTCAACATTATAATTATACTTTGAAGTTCCCTTTAGACATACATACACACATTATACACACAGACAAACACGTTGTTCTAAACATCACCAGTGGATCCAGGAATTTGGAGGAGGGGCCGAAGAACTCGAAATGAGCATAGTAGTCCGTGGGCCAGGCCGGCCACTGGTACCATCTCGGGTGGCAAAGGTTTGATGCTACTAACTAATGTAGTGGACCAACATGAGTATGAAAAAAACATGATAGCCATGTTGGTTTGGTAGCTTCTCCCTGTTATCATGCATTTAAATAATATCGCAGGAATTCATTTAATCCGCGTGAAAATTTACCAATTTGCAAAAAAAAAGTTTGGCTTATTCGTGATTTAATTTGTATCAATAAGTGAATATTTTGAGCTATATTGAATGTCTCAACATGTTTAATAGTTCAATATTATACATATACATTACACGCAAAATAATAAACCATTCATGATAAATGCTACAAGTGAACTTTCGTGATCAATAAAAAACATGGCGGGAAATGGTGCGGATATGTATATTCATCAGAGAATGTGTTTTCAAAACATTTAGTCGAGTGGACGGATTGGACATATACACACACTCGGAAATTTCGGTTATATATTATACCATGTCTTTTGTTATGTTCAATGTGGTCATGTTTGGTATCAAACTGACCATCTTCAATTTCTACCTACTTTCATTTTGACTTGCCATCCTTATATATAGCAAATTATGAAGAAATCACCGAAATAGTATCATGTTCTTGACTGATTTTTCTTTTCTTTTCCATTTTCTGCTGTTTGCTGAAATTCCTCAAAATTGTAACAATCTTTTTGGTACTCGATACTTCTATTGGTTGCCCATTTCATCACTGGATATTGTAGTATAATACACATACATGTTTCTTACGACATCGTCCAGATATTCACCAAAACATAACCATACCTCCTAACTTCTCAAATTTATCTGATTTGAATTATGCTGTCAATTCACTTATATCTTAAGCAAGATTAACGCAAAAACCATAGCAGTTTCGCAGCCTATTCCTGTTGCTTACATGATTCATTTCTACTATATCCCTTTGGAATGGAGTTAATATGAAATGTTCAACTATTCTCATATGTTGCAATTGCCAGATACCCAAAATAGTTTGATATTGTCATTCACATTTTCCAGCAGGTCCACATTAAAATAAATAAAATTTCTTCCAGATGTGCCTCGTGGGTAATTAGTTTTCTCATACTTGCACTAAGGGTCACAATTTGCTCGGATTGTTTGTGCTGGCATTTAGTGAGAGTGTTTTTTTTTTTAAATTATAGTAAATTTACAAGTGATGTCGGTAGCGTCTAAGTTAGTATTGGACACATAGGAAGTCATTTATATCGGCTTCAAAATGATTATCTTGGATGATATCTTGAGGTCAAATATTGATTTTGGAGCTCAGTTTCTTTAAGGAATCGGATATAGGGCCTGTTGGGTTGTATATAATGTATATTAGTATTGAGCGCTGATTGGAAGAAAGATATGACCCTCAATATGGTAAATTTGCATTGGAACTTGATGGAACACTGATCAGTGAGCTGAAGTTAGATCTATGTTACTAGCTGTAGCTTGTGTTATATGTTCTTGTAGTATACTACTTGAATTGATAAGTGCTTTTCCTTCACACGCCAAGATTATGCATGTCTAGCAATAGACCTGTTCTGAAGTGTCTGTTGACTGAAAATTTGTCATGAGTATATTTATTTTATGACCATAGACAAGAAAATAACAATTTTATGGTATGTATTGTGTACACATTTGTCAGGGTCTTGAATACTTTGCATGGGCATCTAAGTGTATTTTGTTTACTAAATTGTACATTAATGAATAATATGAGGCTGTGTCGGGTGAGGGTTGGTGTACAAGTAACAATTACAGAAATGGTAAGATGATTCAGGGAGAATAGCAGCAAACTATTGAATAATCATCATGACAGTGCCATGATCCCCCAGTGGTGATCTGTTTGTATATTCACACCGGCATCTACAGAGCCTTGAATGTCAGTTGCCCTCTTGAGATTCTGATGTCAACACATCAGGTAGAAACACAGCGAGACTCCTGATGGGCACTGCTCAGTAATATTCAACCAGATCACTGTACACCATGTATAATTTCACCATTAGAAATTGAATTGGTATTTCCCGTGTTTCTTCATTCATGCCAATTGATCATTGCCAGTTATAAAGCTCGGTTCATGACTTGCAACAGCTCTGGAGTCACAGAATGATCTTGTTTGTACTCCATTCCACAATGCTTTCCACAAACAAAAGACACCATTGGCAATCATGAAGGCTGTTGAATAGGGAATATTTTTATACACGGTAAGATACGTTATTTTAACAACAAGTTGTATTTCCCGTGAGTTTTTAAAATTGTTTATTGTCAAAGCAAGAATGAATACTGATTTTACATACACTACTAGAAGTGGAAAAATATGTCTTACGAGAGAAGTTATCATGTATCCACATTGAATTACCCCTTTTCGCATATGGCTTGTTTACAAGATGATTTCATTGCATTGGAAGCAGTTACTGGCAGTGGAAGGAATAAATGTATAGCAATGGTGTCAATTTCCGAGTGTTTGGAAATCTCCATTCCATTGCAATGAAAAACGGTGTCAGAAATACATATCCACACCATTCCCAGAGTGCCACCATGTTTTTCATTCATCATGAGGATCCACTTGAAGCACCTAGCTTTGGTGGCTTGCTTTCATACCAAAATTTTAGGATGTTATTGTCCGTGGTTCAAATACCAAAAGTCCGAAAATGAGAAAAAAAAGTGAAATTTTGGTACATGCAAAGAAAGGCTCATAAGCTACCAATCCAGAACGGCTATCATACCAAAATATGTTCCATAGTTACCAGGTAACTCGAAAAACTTGGTTTCATGTTGCCACCTCGGATGGTACCAATATGTCAAAATTCTGACCGTGTCCCAAGGACTATAGTAAACCTGTACTCGCTGGGATCGGAAGACGTATTTTATGTGACATTATATCGGATATTTCATGGAATAACTGTCACTTTCCATGGAATAACTGAACACATTTGGTACAATTTAGCCAGAAATAACATCGACCGACCAACATTTAGCGTTTCACTCGGTGGGATTATTGCATATTAGAGTCGAACAGTGGACCATGCCGCCCCAAAAAGCCTGAGAGTCGGGCCAGCGCTCGCCTCGCGTCCAAAGCTGAGGAGGATTTTCCCCCGTCACCACCGACCGACGACCGCGAGTTCAAAGCTGCGATATGAGAGCTTACCCTCTCGCTCAAGCGCGACGTCCAAGGGGTACACGGCAAGCTCGACCCACTGGCTACCAGAGTTGAGACGCTGGAAGATTCCAACAAAACTACAAAGGATGAGGTCAGTGACTCACACCGTGAAGTAGATAAGTTACACCGTGAAGTAGATAACTTAAGGCGCATGCAACTAAAACCGAACAGCTTAATCAACAACTGGTGACCGAGATTGACGACCTGCGTGCTCATTCCATGAAGTACAATCTTATATTCAATTTTGACAAGGACTACACTGACATCAATGAAACTGAAGGTGAGAACTGTATCGAGCTGATCAGACACTTCCTGACACACGTGATGAGCATCAACTCTGCACGTGATTTCTATATCCCTGTCGCCCACCGTATCGGGAAGAAGGGTCGGTATCAGCGTGCGATTTTGGCGAAATTCCCGATAGCATCCGAGCTCGACCAAATTCTGCGACATACAAACCGTCTCCGTGACACACATCACTTTGTAGCACGGCAGTCCACACAGGCCCGGAACGAGCGCAAGCAGTTTGTGACCGCGAAGTACCTAGACGCCAGGGAAGATTCGTCAAACAAAGCGAAACTATTCGGTGATAGGCTGTACTTGAAAGGCCAACTCCAAACGCAGCACTTGCCTGTAACATTACCGCGCCCTGATGACAACATTGCAGTTGACATCAAGGAATGCGACGACTCCATTGACGACTCTGGCAGCACCTTTCATGGGTTCGCAGCAGAGGTCAAAAACGCCAATGACATTAGCGCTGTCTTACACAAACTGAAATCGAAGCTCTGCGTTGCATCCGCCACACATGTCTGCTATGCATATCGCATCAAACGCGGCGTCAGCGTTGATGAGAATTTCGATTCCGATCGGGATTACGGGATGGGACCGGGTCTATAGAAAACAATGCGGGAGTCAAATCACGTCAATGTACTCTGGGTGGCTACTCGCAAATGTGAACCGGGTCTGGGATTAAGTAATTAATAATCTTATAAACAACAGTAGTAAAAAGCAAAATGCCGGAATTAATGTCATTGAATATGAAGGTGTCACTACCACTGATAAGCAAGCTATTGTCAATGCGTTCAATAATTACTTCTCTACAATCGGTTCTAAAGTCTAAACTAGCGGATGAAATCCCACAGACGAACAGAAATTTTACCGAATTTATGGACAGCACAGTAACGCAGAGCATATTTCTCAATCCTGTTGCAGAGAGTGAGTTATCTATTGAAATTAACAAACTTAAAACTGGTAAATCGCCGGGCATTGATGGTCTTCAAAATAAAATGTTAAAATCAATTTCGCACATTGTATCGCCGTTATTATCACACATATTCAACCTCTGCTTTGCGAATGACACGTACCCATCTTCTCTTAAGGTTGCAAAGGTCATTCCCTTATATAAAAAAGGTAATCATGCATTGTCTGAGAATTATCGACCAATAAGTTTGCTTCCATGTGTGAATAAGTTGCTTGAAAGGGTTATAGAAAAACGAATGCGGGATTTCCTCCAAAAGAACAATATATTCCATGAATATCAATTCGGATTCAGGGCAGGTCATTCAACATCCCAAGCTCTATTGGAAATCACTAACAATATTCGCTTACTTCTCGACATTGGCCAAAACGTTCTTGGGTTATATCTAGACCTTAAAAGGCATTCGACACTGTTAACCATGATGTGCTAAAACGAAAATTATTGAATTATGGAATTCGGGGAAAATATTATGATTTATTGACTAGCTATCTTTCAAACAGAGTACAAACTATGTATGTTAACGGCGTTTACTCATCATAAATGCCGGTCTCGACTGGAGTCCCTCAAGTCCGCTACTCTTTTTAGTATATGTCAACGACATAAAGAACGTCACCCCAGATGTCAATATCAGATTATTTGCTGACGACACCAATGTATTTATCCACGATTCCGACTGCGCTAAACTGGTATCCGCCGCAAAATGTACATTGATCAAACTAAAATCATGGTTTGATGCCAGGGCATAAACCTTTTTAACACGGCACAAACTTTTATAGCAAGGCACAAACCTTTCTACCACGGCACAAACCTTTTTAACATGGCACAAACCTTTATAACAGGGCACAAATCTTTTTAGCAGGGCACAAACCTTTATCGCACGGCACAAACCTTCATAGCAGGGCGCAAACCTTTATAACAGGGCACAAACCTTTTTAACACGCAACAAACCTTTATAACTTGGCACAAATCTTTTTAACACGGCACGATCCTTTATAGCAGGGCACAAACCTTTCTAACACGGCACAAACCTTTTTAACATGGCACGAACCTTTATAACAAGGCATAAACCTTTTTAGCAGGGCGCAAACCTTTATAGCACAGCACAAACCTTTATAGCAGGGCACAAACCTTGTTAACACGGCACAAACCTTTATAACATGGCACAAATCTTTTTAACACGGCACAAACCTTTATAGCAGGGCACATACGTTTTTAACAGGGTGCAAACATTTCTAGCCTGGCGCAAACCTTTCTAGCACGGCACAAACCTTCATAACAGGGCATAAACCTTTATAACACGACACAAACATTTTTAACATGGCGCAAACCTTTTTAGCACGGCACAAATCTTTTTAGCATGGCACAAATATTTATAACACGGCACAAACCTTTATAGCAGGGCATAAACCTTTATAGCAGGGCGCAAACCTTTATAGCAGGGCGCAAACCTCCTTAGCAGGGCGCAATATTTATAGCATGTTAGAAAGGTTTGTGCCGTGTTATAAAGGTTTATGCCCTGTTATGAAGGTTTGTGCCGTCCTAAAAAGGTTTGCGCCCCGTTATAAAGGTTTATGCCCTGCTATGAAGATTTGTGCCGTGTTAAAAAAGTTTGTGCCGTGCTAAACAGGGTTTGTGCCCTGCTATAAAGGTTTGTGCCGTGATAAAAAGGTTTGTGCCCTGTTATAAAGGTGTGTGCCATGTTAAAAAGGTTTGTGCCGTGCTAAAAAGGTTTGCGCCATGCTAGAAAGTTTTGCACCATGCTAAAAACGTTTGTGCCCTGCTATAAAGGTTTGTGCCGAGTGTAAAGGGTTTGTGCCTTGCTAGAAACTAGTTTCATAACTGAAAATAACTGTTTACTAACTATGAAACTGATTTCAAAACTACTCTTAACTCAGGCATGAATAATGGCAGCATTGGGCCTCCGTACACAATGCCAACTATGATTCAGGAATACTTGGAATGGACTAGAGAATGAACTCCACCAGAAACTTCACATTCGAGACGATCCGCTCTTCATGAGCCTGACATCCCCTGGCGCTGTGTTAGGTGTGCAATGGTTATGGAATAATGGACTAGAGAATGAACTCCACCAGCGAGGGCGAAGCGAGCTCGCCATAACGGCCGGAGGTCTGGGTCAGGGATCAAGAAGCTGAAACCTTTTTCATGAATACAGGAGCATTCAGCGACGCTCCTGGTGGTAATTTTGAAATTCTCACACACTGGGTTTTATGCAAACTATTTTAATTCAAAATGATGTTTCAGATGAACTTAATTTTTAAGTCAATGAACCTAACTTTTAGGTCGATTTATTTCAAGGTCAAATATTTCCACAGAATTTTAGAGGGGGATTGGTCGAGCCTGTTGAGACCCCCTTCAAATACGCCCTGCTTTACCCGACTGAAGGAAAGTGTGGTATATTTTTACGGTGTCCACCGTATGGAAGTCGATTGGGAATGTTAATTGTCGTGTGCAGTCAGTAGAATAACTTAGTTTGGTAGGATACTTGGCACATGAAATATTCCACTGACCAACAAATAATTTAGTAGCTGATTCACTCTATGCTCACGATTAATAATGTTACAGATAAGATGTAGAAAGAAGTATTGGATTTTCAAACGTTGACGCTCGTTTCTACAAGAACATCCCAAGATTCTGTATGGATACGGAACAAATTGATGTCAACCTTCTCACTATAAGAGCAACTTCTTTACTTAATGATTACATGATTAGATAGGTTCCAGCAGAAATGTAAAAAGAATGGGTCCTTTTATATTGCGGTTAATATGTTTTGGTCACAGCTAAGCAGGTTTACGTCACGACTAGAAGGTTTTCGTTGCAGTTGTGATGTTTTTATGTTAAAAGGGCTCTCGTTACAGTTAAAAGGTTTTTATTGCAGTCGTAATGTTTTCGTCATGGTTAAATGGTTTTCGTCAAAGTTAAAACGTTTTCTTTGCGGTTAAAAGGTTTGGGTCAACAAACCCCACAGAAAAGTCAAACTTTCCATGAGCGCCTAATCATAAACCAATGAAAAATCGATTCATGATTATTCACTGATACTGAAAAACAAAAACTGACAAATACACGTATGATAAATCTTCATCCTGATTCTCATTATTGTAATCATCTCCTGAAATATGGTTTTACCTCTCATGACATACAAGTCTGTGATGTTCACATGACTTTAACTTGGTACTTTAGTATCACTCGGATTTGACCACACACACTGATTTTGTAAAATGTGTTTATGGATCAAGTCTTGAAATGTGAAATATTATTGTCGTTATTCATTTGTACTCTTGTGTACGAAGTCAATATATATACCATCAAAACAAACTGCAATACCATGTCCGATGACGAGGAACCTGTCATATGAAGAGCAAAATCTTGGAAAGGTCCGGTCTCAGGTGACTGCCACGAGTTTTGAGTGTTATGAGATTCAAGACCATAATCCAGTTTCCAATCTGTTTCAACCTTTCAGGAGATGTGCCTTGATGATAGAAACAATTATGTGAAATTTTACGGCTTCTATTGTACGACAAGGTTACAGAAAAAAGTCAAAATCTAAAAATTGGAATAACTCTGCTTATATTCATGATTAATTTTCCCATATACGATGGTCATATGATCAAAATTCCCTATTATCGCCCAAGGTCGAAAATGTAAGGGTCAAAAGAGGTCAAAATTCTACTTTTAATAATGATTATTTCTCCCATGATTTTTGTATTTTTCTATGGCCATATCCCAACCATTTTATGTATGACAAATGGCCGTTCGACCAAAATACCCGATTATCGCCCAGATCGAATATATAAGGGTCATCCACTTCAATTTAAGTAACTAAATCTGAAGGGGCGAGGGTCTGCGATCTCTGTCTCGTTCATTTATGTTCTTATTCATTTGTTACTATTCTGTCCTACTTTACTTACGTTTAATGTCACCAGCACGATGAACTAAATGTTCTTATGGTGTCCTGCACTTTGTGATAAATAGTTATAATGATACTTATTATAACAATTTCAATTGTCTGCAAAGATTTGAAATCGAAAAGCAATACTTCAATTCTTCAATATTGCAAAAACACGACGTCAGTCAGAGAGCGAGCAATCATGATAAAAATCTAATCTATGCTCATTTTCCGGGGTTTCTCCAAAAAGGTATTGATATTTCAAACATATAATCCCTCAAAACAGTATATTATACTACAGTTGTATTATACTTCATGTGACGTTTTGCCGCAACATTAAAACGTTAAACAATTCACACACTGAACCTGATGTAGCCTATGTGGCTTTGGACATATTTGCTTGGTTAGGTCTCGTTTCTGTTCCAAAAGTATTTGGTAAGTAAGTAAGTATAATTTTATTGATCCCACTCAAGGGAAACTGATTTGGTCGATTGCTCAACAATACCACATACAATCACATTTATATTAGCAAACATATGTACAAAATGGACATAATTAGATTACTGGATATGGCCCCGACCATGCTGACTGTTATGCAGACGGATTGCCCTCGGTATGAAGGAACGGAGGTAACGTGTTGCGGTCCTAGCTTTAGGAAGCCTCAATCTCCCACTACGAGGCATGACCTGCTGAGGAAAAGATCCCAGAGCAATCGATGGACGTGTCGCTACACGAGCAGCGCCACAAAAGTTTTTAAGGTTTCAGGTTTCCTGAATGCAACATTAAAATTTTGTAATACATGTAGTAATTACATGTACTAATACAGTAGTAATTCTGGTCATTCAAACACCACGTGTTTTTATCATATCCGCAAAACAATCCAATGTATGGAAATAAATCTGGAATACACTACAGTGGCTCTTGCCAAAAATGAGTTGCGAAGAAGTTTCTTGGACCATTCTATATACGTTTATATGTGTTTGAATGTTAATATTGGTTGACGCGTATCTTGCATCACTGATATTCTAGAAGAACAATGAGCAATTCGGTAAAATTGAGGCCAGTCAATAAAATCACATGAATTGCCCGGCTCCAAATAAATTTGGACAGGACACAAATACAAATTTTCTTCACTAAATCTTGCTTGTAGAATTGATGGTGAAGCAGTGATAATGATTTTGGCATCTTACATGTACAAAGGAATTTACTCTTCTAGTCCCATCTATACCACTGGGTGTAAACCTGATGCAGGTAACTAAGTTACCTACATCCCAAGATGGCCACGATCAAGAACACTTCAAATTGCAATTGGCGATTACAGACGATTTACGAGGTTTTGGTTGAAAAACTGTGTATAATTACATGATACTGGTAATATTTCATGGCATACAATCGTCCTTGTTAATTTATCAGGCTGGAAACGTGCGTTTAGAGCGATTGTATTTTCCGAAGGGATGTAGGTAACGGTAACGACAAGATGTAGGTAACGGTTCTCGGACAAAATTTAATGATGTAGGTAACGGTTGTTGAACATGTGCTTTGGCTGAAAATTAAAACACTAAAAATACACTGAATATACTGAAACACTGAAAATCTGATGGATTTTTGATAGGTATGCTACCTCCTAACCGCCAAACTAGGGATATATTTTCAAGAAGATTGGATACGAAATAGAAAAGTTGGCCTGTCTCGCAGTGAAATCGACAGAGGACCAACACCGATCGTTTTCCTACTTCGGTATGTATATGCCAAATTGACTAGCTTTTTGTTCACATACTAATCACTTCGAAAAATTTAAACCTTGTTACTCTCTTGCCAATATTTCCACGAAATAGATCCGATATACATGAATTTTTTTCGAAATTATCTCGAAAAAACATTGCTGTTTTAATGTGTCACTTTTACATTGTGTAGTTTTTATTCACTCGATTCGCAGTATATAGCGAAAACAGTCGGATCATGAAACATATGATCGGGATAGTTCCTAATTCATCCATGTGATCTCCATTGAGAGGAATGAGCGCAGTTGAGCTCAAATCGTTCGAAATTATAGCTCGAACACCAGCCCATGTAGCGCACTGTCCTCTGTTAATATAACTCACTGAATGAATGTCATATTTGATCCGTCGAAACATTTTTAATCTTCATTTAATTTCATTGAATTTCTTCCAAATTGTGAGTAGTATTAGTGGAGTATAGTGCTCTACATTCAACATGGAGTAGACTGCCAACTTTTCATATTTTCGAGCTAAAAGTATGAAATATTGTAGGAAATTGTCGTTTGAGTTCCAGATGAAGAACATATATATACCATGTTATAATAGGATACCATTCATCGTCGCGAAAATGTCCGCAGAAAACGATGTAAACGAGTTTGAAATATCATAGGATGCCTGTTCGACCAAGGTGCGGTATTTGACTTTCACCATGGTGATCTAACCCCCTCATTGGCTAGATAGGCCCCTAGCACCAATTCAAATAAACCATAGCTCATACCACACCGTAAACGCCTGTTCATCCCAAATTGCACCCTATTAATTCCCTTATTGACAAGCAATCTTTTCAGAGTAAATTCCAACTGTGAAGATTAAAAATGTGTCAGAACGATTAAATATGACATTCATTCAGTGGGTGAGTAGTATAAGTAGAGTACAGTGTGCTACATGGGCCAAAAGATTCCTGAGCTCAGATTCCTGAGATCCCGTTTTGGGCTGAAATTGCACAAAGACCAGGGGTAGATTGCCAACTTTTCCAATTTTCGCAATAGAACTCTGAAATTTGCTAGAAAATTGCCGCTTGACTCCCATATGAAATATGCCAAATTATACCATGCAGCATCGCAGAGATATCCCCCAAAACAGTGTACACGGTGTACAAGATCCGAACATAAGCTCACTTATACACATAGTTTTCCTTGCATTACCCTTGCAAAAATGTGTCAAATGCACTGTTCAAGAACAAATGATTGTCTAATTACCTCAATCTCGACCTCCATCGCCGAAGTCGTCGAACCAGCTAATGTGAGAAGAAAGTAATCAGTAGTAAACCGGCGTGCATTGAATTTATCGCTCAATATATTCACCTTGTGAATAATCCATTACCTACATCCTACCACACACGTTACCTACATCTTCTTGTTAACGAACATTTCCGTTACCTACATCCCTTCGAAAAAAACAATCGCTCTAAACGCACGTTTCCAGCTTAATAAATGAACAACGACGCTTGTATGTCGAGAACTATAACCAGTAGTATGTAATTATACACAGTTCTTCAACCAAAGCCTCGTAAATAATCTGTAATCGCCAATAGCAATTTGAAGCGTTCTGTCCCGTGGCCATCTTGGGATGTAGGTAACTTACTTACCTACATCAGGTTTACACCCAGTGCATACACTTTTCCATGTTTGCAGTTTCATTACACGTCGTTTGGCCCCAGCGAACATATGTTGATCCAGTCGATGACTAGATATGCATATTAAAACAAAATCAAATTATACATTAGAGTCCAACTCTGACAAGTGAGAGTGAATTGTATTGATTGTCATAGTTTTTGACATTAGAGCGTTGGGGGCGAAGCCCCCAACCCTCTACATGTCTATGTGCTGACTTTTTTATGGAGGTTTCATGCCAACCTATCGACGCACGTTTTGGCATGTAAGCGTTTAGATACCTACTTCAAATGAGGATTTTCTTCGTCCTTGACATAAAATCTCTCGAATTGATGGGAAACTTTGACAATTCCACAGATATATCAGGCATGAATCGATGTGCTAGGTTTGAGAAAATTACGTAAAATGTTCATTTATCTAAAAACGTCCCAAAATGGCGGAGCCGATGGAAATTGACGTTCCCAGAATGCAAAGCAAATTTTAGCACAATCACGCGTATTTTGGAACACAATTTCTGTTCAGCAATTCGTGCATGCATACATGCATGTGATGTGACATTTTTGGCATTATGAAGTAAACACAACGATTCGTCTGCGATGCCACGGCTACATTTACCGTAATTTGACGTATTTACAATTAAGCTGGTGTTCTGTGCGGGATTGCGAAGTCTTTTTATTCCTGGTATTTTAATTTGCCCAGTAAAGGCATGTGTTAGGCTATATCTGATGATATCAGATGCAGATATTCCTCATAATTTCCAGTGTTTTGAGGATATTTTAATGAGGTTCCATATCATTTTAGCAGGCGTATCTGTTCCATTGATCGATTTTAAAATAAATGTTTACTTATTAGTAATATGAATGAAGTAGGCCATGTTTTTCATCCTAGTATACGGAAATGAATTCGAATAATATAGGGGATAAAATTATGGCTTCTCTTTTTTTTTCGGGGGGGGGGGGGGGAGGGTAACGTTGTGTAAGATACATTCAGCTGTCGTGGTGTTGATGATGTGCTCAAGCTCTAATGTCGTCTTCCGCAGTTTGCTGCATTTTCTTGTTAAAGCATTTCGATATCTCAGTAAGTATTACAGATGTGACAGTTTTAGTGAAACATGTCTAGACAATATCTAGAAAGCGTTTTTTTGTCAAATCCATCACATAAGCATTTGTTATTTCTATCAAACAAATCATGCTAACTTTGATCAATGTTTTCTGTTTTTCCATCGCTGCTATGCGACTGCTGATGTCTCCCAGCTGGTTATCGTTGTTGGAAAAAAACATTTATAAAGACACATGAGTGAAAATAAATAGATAAACCGCAGAAAAAAAAAGTGTATAAACCGTTGAGCAAACTACAAAATTCATATATTAGATATATCTATATTTCTGACGACATGAACGAAAAACACACTCATCGTTGAAACGTGATATAATAGTACATGCACACGTACAGATGGGCAAAGGGCATACCTGTATGCATAAATATAGACAAGAGCAAAAACAGGTAACATAGTTTTCACAGATAACGGACAGGGTGAGATTCTCTGAAGATGGCGAAGCAATTCATTCAGTGAAATTAATTTTGTACGTACGAAATTAGCATCGTATGTAGCATCGTACGACTCATTGGATTTTCTAGCTGGTATCGAAAACTCATTTGCCAAAGCCCTACGATTATAATTCAATTATATTTATGGGTGATTACTATTCCTCGTTCTACGAGGGTGATCGAGACACTTGGAAAGGTAGGATGTTGTGCAATTCCTTCGAATCACAATATTTCACCCATATGATAAAGGAACCCACACGATTTTCACAGAATAGTTCATCATTTTTAGATTTCGTTTTTATCAATCCAATTTTAACATATATATTGGCATGAGGTTCATCTAGTCATCCACAAGAGTTATTTCACTGAGACAGAGCTGCCCCCTCGTTGGGGCATACGAGAGGTCTGTATGAGACATCAAAATTCGGATTGTAAATCAACGTTTATGAAAGCGCTTTCGGAAAGAACGATATAAATGATTGTGTTCTTGAATTTATGTCAGTAGAGTTTTATGAACAGTGGACTGCGATGTCTTATACGCAAACACGACCGGTTGCACAGACAACACAACCATTTGCCTAGTTAGCCTACAAGAGTTGAAAATGTTGAAGCACGTAACACGTTAGCAAGAAAATGTTCGCTTAGATGCTCCGAGTAGTTATAATATATCTAGAAACCCTAGTGGCTATGTGAAATCCTCACGCTCTTTCTTTTCATCAAAGCCGGTAAACGTGCCGATATTCTTTGGCAACGATATGATTTTTGACCCATAGGCCATCAATTCATGATATACTGTGTATTGATGAGTTCGAAGTATACAAAAATACAGCAATTTGGATGAACAATGCAACAGGCCCTGATGGAGTTGGAAACTAGAAACTCCAAGAAACAGCATCCGTTGTAGCAAAACCCCTATGTAGATTGTGCAACAAGTTTGTACCATGCGGGTTTTTCGAGATACCGGTATCTCGAAAATATCTCAAGTTAAAGTTCTCCATGAAAATGGGATCGTACATCTTTGCGAAAAGGCTTGTATCCCTGTTATGCTTTTGTTTCTAAGGTCTAAGGTTGTTTCTAAAATTGATACATGACCATATTTATATCAGTCAGTCAGGTTTTTGCCCTTGGGACTATACAGTGAATCAATTACTTTGGAAATGAAATTGTATCTGTTTTTATTCTCGACTTCCAAGAGGCGTTTGATACAATATGGCATAGAGGACGCGTACATATATTACAAATTGTCGGTATATATGACAGACTCCTGTCCTGGTTACCAATCAAGTTGGCACAATTCGTGGCCATGCAAGGCCCGCGTATTATCTCCACAAGTATCCGTGCTAGGAACCTTACAGTTCCTTGTTAGGTTACCGAACCTATGGTCCGATAACCTATTGGCATGGCGTTGCGTCCGTCGTCGGCGTCGTCGGCGTCGGCGTCGGCGTCGTCGGCGTCGTCCGTCCACATTTTTATCTTTAAAGTTTACGAGTGAATCTTTCTGAAATTTTGCACAAAAATGCCTAAAAATAATTCAAAAAGGGGGTATTTTTTAGCTTTTTGATTCTTGCGTTTTCTTCAAAATGGCGGCCATTTTCGTCGAAAAACGACCAATTTCTGACTTTGGCGGCAATTTTCTCAAAATCTGTTCAGACAGTTTTGAGATTTTTATTTCAAAAGATTCCCCTCATATACCTCTGTGATGTGTATAAGTTTCGTTGCCCCTGAATCGCCGGTCTGCGTGTGGCGGCCATTTTCATTTTCTCGACGGGTCCCAAATGGACTTTCCCATGTTAAATCAAAGTTTATGCAATAAACGATTTTACCCAACATTAACCACACACATGCAATGTTCCTAATCATTCATTATGATATATATGAACAATTTCTGGAACGTTATGATGAATGTACGGATTATTCGTTAGGGGGCGCACAAGCCTCAAACCGGAAACCAACATGTTTACCAATATCAGCCTCACTTTGAAATCAATGGAAAAAAATTGTCTTCACTTTCAAATTTTTGCTCTCTGGCTCATCGTTGAAATCTATCGTCACAAAAACAATTCATTCGAATCTTCACACATAGATTCGTCAGCAACGACATATAGATCAATTTGAAACATGCAATGAGTGCCATACTCCTGCTTGGACATTCGTTTATCAGACGAATTCGTGACACTGGAACTCGCCCTAATGGGGTTCCTGTTTGCCACCAGGATCGCCACCATGTAATTCGGGTATAGACAAACCATAGAAACAGTCTACTTGCCAAATTCATACAAAAACGTAATAATGTAACATTAACTTTTTGTCATGTTTGTTTTTGCATAATACAAACAATGGACATGACGTTTTTTGTACTTCTTGGGCATAATAGACTGTTTTAGAGCCCCAAAAGCACATGGCACCAGCAGGTACCCCATTCCCGAGGTGCAGGAAAAATCCACCGCAGTGACGATCGTCGCTCTCAGTCAAAGAACTCAGACATTTCTGTAACAGATGTACATAGTGCCGCGACCCTGGCTCAGTACCTCGAAATAGACAGGTTATTTCCGCGAGTCTACACGTGTGCTAATAATGTCACTTTCATTGATGATTTGCCCAGCAAAAAAGCAACAATATGCTGCTCTGAACCTTCCATGATCATAATTGACATAGGGTCGAATGACATTGCCCAATTGCCCAGGAAAGATCCCAACAAATGCCTGCTCTTGGCCAATCACCTGATAGAATTTGTGAAAGACTTGGACATTCCCATCATCATCCACGCAGTTTTGCCTCGCACCTCTAACATCAAATCATTACCAGCAGACTTCATCTCTAATGCAAGAACCTTCAATAAGTGTCTGTTCAATTTTTGTGCCGGTGAAAAGAGAATATTTTTCAACAAACTCAGAGGCTTACAAGGTCTTCAATATTCACCTGAAACAAGCCCTCATCGTTTGATGTGGTGGTCACATGACGGTATACATTGTGACCCCCATTCAGGACTCCCAGTCTACAGAGCCAGACTACGACACGGGATCTTCACCCACCGACACCAACTGTAACCCTAAGTACGATTAGTTCCATTGCCTTATTCCTACTCACACCTAACTGTTACTTCTAACTATGCCCACGATATTCCGTGTTCTTGCCATTTTGTTTTTCTATATTTTGCAGGTGACTTTCTACCACTGTGGTACTTCCAACTTCCACCAGTCACCTGTCATTCCATCATCCACTACCAACTTCCTCCGGCCAGTAGTGCCTTTCCACTACCAACTTCCTCCGGCCAGTAGTGCCTTTCCACTGCCAACTTCCACCGGCCAGTAGTGCCTTTCCACTGCCAACTTCCACCGGCCAGTAGTGCCTTTCCACCGCCAACTTCCACCGGCCAACAGTGCCCATATTTGACTTCAGTTTCCACCATCCACCGGCCAGTAGTGCCAGATCACTGATTCCACTTTCCACATCCACCATCCTGACCCAACATGGGGAAGCGCAAGCCTGCTAAACGCGAGCCTTCTCCCAAAACGAAGGCTCAGGAGCTGCTGAATAAAGTGATCAACCTCAGGCAAAAGCTAGCAGCGGAAAGAGGTCAAAGACTGAGTGGCAACACTCCACACCCCCGCCCAGCTCGTCACCAAGCAACAGCTCAACAGGACTTGGAGTATCCTCCAAGTTCTGACAGCAACCTCCAACAGCCCCCAGCATACGGCACCAGAAATCGCCAAAGATCATCAAAAACAAACAACCCAGATTCTGACTCGTCGGGACACTCAACTTCCCCACCCCACATCGAGACTCCTCTCACCTCTGATGACCACTGTGACGCCACGCCGCCACGTCGGCGTCACCAGTCCACCTCTGCACAACCTCCTAACGAACACTCCTCAGACGTCGATCCCCAGCCCTCCACTTCACGCCGCCGTGACCAGAGTAACAATGGTGCAGTCAACAGATCTCGACCTCATCATCGCTCACATCGACGTCGCCAACGCTCTCCCGACTACTCCACTACACCACCTCGTTATCGTCGCAAGCATCAGCGATCCAGATCACACATCAGAACGCACCGCCGCCGTCATCATCGACACCGCTCCACAAGTGGTTCGAGCTCCTCCCCAACACATCATCGATATCACATTGAACGTCAACGTCGCTCTCGTCATCGGGACACCAGCTCAGGTACGACTAACTCCTCTTCCAGTTCCAGCTCAGATTCCTCCCAAACAGATCGCCCAGTAATCTGCTTTGGAGCCATCATTGGTTCAACGGTGCCCCAAAAACTCAGGAAGAAGATCCTGCGTGATTCCTTCATTGAGATGGCCCAACTACTCCCACAGAAGGGCTTCGCTCCAGACGAAGCCTTCGTACTGCGCGCTGATCGTCACAACGAAACTAAATTCGTCAAATCACGCCCCAAATCTGATCTCCCTCTGAACCAGTGGCTTGAGGCCTTTGATATCTTCATGTCCGTCATAGTGGATCAGGCGCATTCCACAAGATCTGCCATTCGACTGATCAGGGCTCTTCTCACCTATAAAAAGGTTGTCATCGACATGGCACGTGCCGGCCACAACTGGTCTGCTTACGACCGGCACTTTCGCTTAGATAAACAAACAGTTCCCTGTGCATGGTCTACCATTCGACACGATCTCTACTCACATTACAGTCTCACCAAAAAATCTAATTTTCGTCCCTCAACCAACGCCAACACCTCCTCAGGTCACAACAACACCCTTCGCACACCCGATGGCAACTTTGTTCCATCCGGATACTGCATCACTTTCCACACCCGCGACAATCGCTGCGACAAATCCAACTGCCCGTACAAACACCAGTGCCCCAAATGTCCGGCCAGACACCCCATCTATCGCCCATGCCCCTCCGCCATTCCCAGACCCCAAACCCTACCAACACAACCTGCAAACAAAACTGTCCAACGCGACAAAACCCGTACATAAACCTCTCACTCCAATCAAACCTGACCGGTTGGCCTATCATCTCAATATTTGTGATTATGACCCTTCAATGTCTCGCTACTTAATTGACGGCTTTACCCATGGATTCCATCTGGAGACCGAAAAACCACCACCGCCATCCATCCCCAACAATAACGAGTCAACTGTTGATTTCCATGATGTTATCGAGGCTAAGATACAGAATGAACTTTCTCTTGGTCGAATAATGGGCCCCTTCAAGGAACCACCATTTCCGCATTTCCACGGATCACCTCTGAGTGTTCGCCCCAAGAAACAACAAGGGAAATACAGATTGATTCATAACCTGTCTTTTCCCTATGATGACACATCAGTGAATAGTAACATTCCGGATACGGCTAAATCAGTTCACTATGCGTCCATCCGAGATGCCATTAGAATCCTCTTGACCCTTCCTCTAGGAGCCTATACAGCCAAATCAGACATCTCTGATGCCTATCGACTTCTACCCATACACCCTGATGATCACCCGAGCTTAGGGTTCACGTTCGACAACCAATACTACTATGACACTTGTCTCCCGCAAGGATGTGCCAGTTCCTGCAGTATCTTTGAAAAATTTTCTACGGCCATTCACACTATATTCCAATTTTATCACCCCACTGCCAACATCCTGCACATGCTAGATGACTTTCTCATCCTATCTCATTCTAAAGAACAATGTCAGCTGGACCTAAATAGCCTCCTGAACCTTTGCTCTGATTTGGGGGTACCAATGTCCCCGGAAAAAACTACTACCCCTGCCACTGACACAACCTTTCTTGGCATACAGCTAGATACAATCACCCAGACGGCCAAACTACCCTTAGACAAACTCATTGACTACTCGAATGAGATCCAATCCCACCTGACCAATAATAAGATTACTCGGAAAGGACTTGAATCGCTCATCGGCAAATTGAGCTTTGCTGCATCCGTCGTCCCGGCCCGTCCATTTCTGTGCCGTCTGTCAGATCACATTTCACTGGTTCGCAAACCCCATTTCTACATTCGGCTAACCAAAGAAATCAAATCAGACCTTCATACATGGCTCCACTTCCTTCACCACTACAATGGAATAACATACTTTCGTTCTCTTGGAGTGATCTCCTCTGACACCATACCCATGACGTCTGATGCCTGCCCAGGTGGATTTGGGGCTTACTTTGGGTCCTCCTGAATCCAAGCCAAGTACCCTCCCTCTTGGTCTAGGCTAAACATAGCCATTCTGGAACTCTACCCCATTTATGTCATTCTGTCCATGTTCGGCAATCAACTTCAGAACTCCAATATCTTATTCAGAACAGACAATAAAGCAGTCGAGTCTTTCATTAATTCTCAAACCAGTCGGGACAAATCAGCAATGAACATTATCCGGCCTCTAGTCCTGTTATTCATTTCTCACAACATCCATGTTCGTGCCCAACATATTCCCGGATCATCCAATGTTCTAGCTGATGCTATTCCTCGTTTTAAGGTAACCAAGGACCTACTGCACCAGCACAAGATGGAAGCGTCTCCAACCCCGATCCCTACCAGCCTGCTACCAGAAAACTTCAGCATCGAATGACTACAGAGGTCTTCCAAGCCCTATCACCCAACTCCCAAAGGTCATACCTTCGTGCTTGGCAACGTTTTGAATCATTCACCCAGGACCAATTACACGTTGTCCACACACTGCCATCATCCAATGACGTTGCATTGTTTGTGTCCCATCTCCATGCCAGCGGACTCAAATCCTCCTCAATCAAATCACATTTGTCAGCTGTCGGCTTCATGTATGAGACGGCTGGTCACCCCAACCCTACAAAAACCTTTATCATTCAAAAACTCTTACTTGCTTATCAGAAAACCGACAGAGCTCCCAGGCTACGCAAGCCCATCACTGCTCGAGTTCTTTCCGATTTGATAAAATCCATCAAATCTCACTGCTCCAATAAGTATGACCGCCGCCTGTACTCAGCACTGTTCGCCTGCATGTATCATGCCGCTTTACGGGTTAGTGAGGTATGCTCGGCCAGTACCACCAGCCACACCTTGCACTTGCACCAGCTAACCATACGAGGTTCGGGAAAGTCTAAATATTTAAAAATTAGGTTCAGAACCTTCAAACATTCTTCGTCTAACAACACGCCACCATTCATCATACATCCCACCCACACATCCACCTGCCCGGTGCAACTATACACCAGATATTTACACGTCCGCGGAACACAGAATGGACCAGCATTCACCCACTTACATGGCCGCCCACTCTCACGCCAAAAACTAACCAATGTACTTCATCATTACTTGACCCTAGCTGGATATACTAGTACAGCCTTCAATACCCATTCGTTCAGAATTGGCAAAACCACTGACTTAGCTGCCCATGGTTCCTCAGTCAATGACCTCACTATGATAGGCAGATGGAAATCCAATGCATATAAAAACTACATCAAACCTTCTCGAATCTACATTTAAGATTGCCAGCACCTAATTCTTGTGTGACGAGTCTTCTCGCTCACAAGTTCCTGATTCGTTACTCCAGTGCGATGAGTATTCTCACGTACAATCAACCTGACTTCTTCCACTCCACTTATCCACCATTCCAATATTCCACAAACAATTGTGCGATGAGTATTCTCACGTACAATCTGCCGTACATCTTCCATTCCACTTATCCACCGTTTCAATATTCCACACACAATTGTGCGATGAGTATTCTCACGTACAACCATGCAGTCCAAGCCGGTGCCTTTATCCACAGCTTGTCATGCCCACTGTGACGAGTATCCTCGCACAGTCCTTCCTTCATCTTGGCCGTCCACATCTTGCTTGTCCCTCGCATATGTGTTCCTATGCCGCTTACAGGCCAAGATGCCTTCGTAATTCACTCTTTTTCCTTCATGTATATGTTACTCGGTTCTATTTTTGGGTAGTTTCTACTAGTAGTATTGTTTATCTTGTTTCCTTGTATAATTTTAGTTCAATTGTTTGTGTCCATTTCTTGTCAGCCATATGTTTCATACCATGTGTTTTTCAACTTAGTACAATGTATATACATGTATTCTGTGGTTCATTGCATGTGATAAATTCGCGTGATTAGGTTTGATGTGATATTTTGATATGTGTTTATCCAGTTCAGTCCGTTCACATGGTGGACAAGCCGATTACTGTTTATTGTGTTCATTTTCAATTTGTGTAATAAATCTTTTAAAGGCATGGTGTGGTTTATTGTTTGGGTAAATTCTCCTATGGTTTATAATGGGACACATTATGCCAAATATCTCACCTAATATTGAGATTAGAGACTAGGAATCAATTGTGGACATATAGGAAATGATATATGCTGCATATTCTCGTGACCTTGAATTTGACCTCTGACCTCATTTTCAAGGTCAGAGCACAAAATGGCTTATATCTCGCTTATTATCAACTTTACAGCTCAGGAATCAATTGTGGACATACAGGAAATGATATATGCTGAATATTCTGATGACCTTGAATTTGACCTTTGACCTCATTCTCAAGGTCACAGGACTAAATGGCTAATATCTCGCTTGTTATCGACTTTACAGCTTAGGAATCAGTTATGAACATTTAGGAAATGATATATGCTGAATATTCTCGTGACCTTGAATTTCACCTCTGACCTCATTTTCAAGGTCAAGAGCACAAAATGGCTAATATCTCGCTTATTATCAACTTTACAGCTTAGGAATCAATTGTGAACCTATAGGAAATGTTATATTCTGAATATTGTCATGACCTTGAGTTTGACCTCTGATCTGATTTTCAAGGTCAGAGCACAAAATGGCTAATATCTCGCTTATTGTCGACTTTACAGCTTAGGAATCAATTGTGCACATATAGGGAATGATATAGTCCGAATATTTTAATGACCTTGAATTTGACCTTTGACCTCATTTTCAAGGTCAAAGCACAAAATGGCTAATATGTTGCTTATTATCGACTTTACAGCTTAGAAAATTATTGTGCACATATAGGAAATGATATAGTCCGAATATTTTGATGACCTTGAATTTGACCTTTGACCTAATTTTCGAGGTCAAAGCACAAAAATGGCTAATATCTCACTTAATAACGACTTTACAGCTTAGGAATCAATTGTGGATATATAGGAAGTGATATATGCTGAATATTCTCGTGACCTTGAAGGTCAGAGCACAAAATGGCTAATAGCTTGCTGATTATCGACTTTACAGCTCAGGAATCAATTGTGAACATTATAGGAAATGATATAGTCTGACTATTCTGATGACCTTGAATTTGACTTTCGACCTCATTTTCAAGGTCAAAGGATAAGATGGCTAATATCTCACTTATCCACTTTACAGCTTGGGACTAAATTGTGGACGTATAGGAAATGATGAATGCTGAATATTTTGATGACCTTGATTGACCTTTGACCTCATTTTCAAGGTCAGGCACAAAATGGCTAATATCTCACTTATTATCGACTTTACATGTTAGGAATCAATTGTGCACATATAGGGAATGACATATGCCGAATATTCTTGTGACCTTGAATTTGACCTTCGACCTTATTTTCAAGGTCAGAGCACAAAATGGCTAATATTTCATTTATTGTCGACTTTACAACTTGAGAATCAATTGTTGACATGTAGGAAATGATATATGCCGAATATTGTCATGACCTTGAATTTGACCTTTGACCTCAGTTTCTAGGTCACATGACAAAATGGCTAATATGTCGCTTATCATCGACTTTACAGCTTAAGGATCAATTGTGGACATATAGGAAATGATATATGCTGAATATTGTCGTGACCTTGAATTTGATCTTTGACCTCATTTTCAAGGTCGAGCACAAAATGGCTATTATCTCGCTTATTATCGACTTTACAGCTTGGGAATCAATTATGAACCTATAGGAAATGTTATATTCTGAATATTGTCATGACCTTGAATTTGACCTTTGATCTGATTTTCAAGGTCAGATTATAAAATGACTAATATTTCGTTTATTGTCGACTTTACAACTTGAGAATCAATTGTTGACATGTAGGAAATGATATATGCCGAATATTGTCATGACCTTGAATTTGACCTTTGACTTCAGTTTCTAGGTCACATGACAAAATGTCTAATTTGTCGCTTATTATCGACTTTACAGCTTAAGGAATCAATTGTGGACATATAGGAAATGATATATGCTGAATATTGTCGTGACCTTGAATTTGACCTATGACCTCATTTTCAAGGTCAAGAACACAAAATGGCTAATATCTCGCTTATTATCGACTTTACAGCTTAGGAATCAATTGTGGACATATAGGAAAAGGTGTACGCTGAATATTCTGATGACCTTAAATTTGACCTTTGACCTTATTTTCAAGGTCATAGCACAAAATGCCTAATATCTCGCTTATTATCGATTTTACAGCTTAGGAATCAATTGTTGACATATAGGAAATGATATATCCATAATATTCTTGTGACTTTGAAATTGACCTTTGGCCTCATTTTCAAGCTCAGAGCGCAAAATGGGTAATATCTCTTTTATTATCAACTTTACAGCTTAGGAATCAATCGTGGACATATAGAAAATGATATATGCAGAATATCCTCGTGACATTGAATTTGGCCTTTGACCTCGTTTTCAAGGTCAGAGCGCAAAATGGTTAATATCTCGCTTAATATCGACTTTACAGCTTTGGAATCAATTGCGAACATATAGGAAATGACATATGGTGAATATTCTCACGAAATGACCAATGACCTTGTTTTTAAGGTCACCAGACAAAAGGCTAAGATCTAAAATATATATTGTCTGGTAACCTTTCTTAGCCCTTGGGCTACTTTTTTTTATGATGATATCAGATACATTTATGTTGCAGTGATGGATGACATATCTTGGTAAAACACATACATGTATCAATTGCTAACGCTTTGTTATATCTTTGTCATTTTGTGGTTATATCTTCGTGCGGCATCAACACAACGACACAGCATCATCCATGATCATCATCCTACAACGTTATGATCTGCATGAGATCTGCGTGTCACTTGACGGGAATTTATAGTCAGAGCTTAGATTATGATAATGCACAGATTGACCACAAGTTTAATTGGCTGTCGGTTGGATCAGCTTCACAGACGGTGCCATGTTTTTGTTGGAATGTATGTATCGAACTATACCATGAGATTATGATGAAAATGGCATACCTCACAATGAAAAGAAATAACCGATCTTGTGTATCCACGCTGTCGTCAGCAGGTCAAACAGTATAAAAATTCAGATTTTTCTACCGTGTATTTGTTTCTAATGTATATTTGTAGCAAACAAGCGTCAAAACAGCCAGACTTAGGTTATATATGCGGCCGCGGGGACAAATGAGACTGGAACCAATACATGAGGCTGAGTTAACACAAAAACATAAAAGGGTGCGTGAACAAAAACCCGTTCCGTTGTTAAAGGATCATAAAAATAAATATTATTCCAAATAAACCCCATTGATCTAATAATGGGAAACTCGATTCCGTAAACTCGTATTGTAGTAACCCTTTCGCCGGAATCAGGGTTCCCTCCAACAGAGATCAGATCAGGTCTCATAAATATTCCTCACTACCCTAATACCTCCATTATGGCGGTGGAGTTTGTCCATGCGTAAATTGATTCTCACATGAATTTTCTTTTCGAATTGCCTATTATTCTTGCCAAAAGGTGTTGTAGTTGCACTTTCCACAAAGGATCATGGTGCGTGTATTCTTTGCTCAATATTTGCTACCTAGTTGTGTTGTAATGTGAGTTTGTGACATAACACCCCGCAACATATCTTAAGGCGGTGACTGACCTATTTCTTTTGTCTAGGGGTCAGGTCATGTTATTGTCACCGACTTGTGCTCATATTTTTTGGAAGGAAGATAAACACAAGGTAAGAAAAATGCAATTTCTGCAACACAGCGCATATATATAATGACTGAGGTAGATGATACGATGTCCGTGATACTACTACAAATTTATTTACTTCATAAATATTTGAAGGGGCTGAAATTCCCCAGAAATAAGGTTTCTTCCATCAATATTTACCCCAATTTTGAAACGGTGAACACGTTCATGGTCATTTTCAATAAATTCTGCACATCGTATTTAGATAATCTGTACACGGGAGTTAAGATAATCATCTCATGTTTCATACATCCTGCGCATTTGCACTAATATCTTGTAATTTCTCAGTTATTCCTAAATTATTCCACATGCATGTCGTGTCACCGATTTGAGTCAAGCGTCACCGACTTAGGTTTACATTTTGGGTATAACATGCCCACTGGTTGAATGAGTTGAACTGTACAATTAGTTCTCAGGAAAGGTGTTCTCGTGTACGGTTATAGCGATATCATATTCGTGGTATCGTGGACCGTACGCAGCGATATATTGTGCAGTATACATCCCAACAACATTTCGTAAGACCGCGTTATTGATGTGTTGGTGCACAGCATATTCAACTCCACTCCAATGTAATCTGCGTCTCCGTAGTTCTGTGTCAATGCAGTTCGAATCAACTGTCCGTCGTACTGAAGTATGAAAAATGTATGTAGCTACTGTCTGCAGTGTCTTTAACATTTTCCAGCATTATCATTGAAGATCTCTAAGAAATATATCAAAATGTATTTTTAAATCCTTTATGTAGCCTTGCTAATAAATTACAAATCGTAAATCGGGCCACCGATACTGGTAAAACACTTTTTATTTATTCAGTTATGAAAAGTCATCAGCAGCCCGATATTCTATGAAAAGATATTCGAGTGTGTAGGCGCTTCTGTAGCCGAGTCGGACCCCATTGTCGCATCATTGTCGCATTGCTATCTTCGCAGTTTGTACGTGCACACCTGATTGGACAGATACAGCTTTCTTTTCCTGCCATGATTCCTGAATTAACAAACGATGAGACTATGCAAATAATTTAGGCGTGTCCACGTAATAATTATAATTATGATTGTGTATAGTGTACATGTTAGTTTTGCTCATTTTCCAAATATGAAGACAAGAATATGGAAAGAAACTAATATAAACATTTGCATCATGATGTTGCAATGCATACCGTTGATTGAACATCGGCGGTGGCTAATACTTTAATACGTTTTTCGTGGAGAGATACCAGTCCTTTTCCGGGCAACTAACACCTTAAGTCGGTGACGCTTGACTCAAATCGGTGACACGACAAGCGTGTGTAGTAATTTAGGAATAAGTGCAAAATTACAATATATTGGTGCGTATGCGCAGGATATATGGAACATGAGATGATTATCTTAACTCCCGTGTACAGATTATCGAAATACAATGTGCAGAATTTATTGAAAATGACCATGAACGTGATTACCGGGTCAAAATTGGGGTATATATTGATGGAAGAAACCTTATTTCTGTGGAATTTCAGCTCATATAAATATTTGTGAAATACATAAATTTGTAGTAGTATCTCGGACATCGTATCATCCCCCTCAGTTATAATATATATGCGTTATGTTGCAGAAATTGCATTTTTCTTACCGTGTGTTGATCTTTCTTCCAAAAAATCTGAGCACAAGTCGGTGACAATAACATGACCTGACCCCTAGACAGAAGAACTAGGTCAGTCACCGCCTTAAGATATGTTGCAGGGTGATAATGAATGAGTAATGGCATCGCTGGCTTACCTCGGTAGCAATCAGTCCACCCATGGACAAACTTCTCGCCAGTGGTACCATGGGGCCAAAATTACCTTAACCAATATAGTACGGCTGACGCTACACAATAAATGGTCATTTATAATGGTTTTAACGAATCAGAACCTTCAAAGAAATAGGCGTATAAAATGACAAGTACATGAATACCATCTGACAGGCTCAAAGGGTTATAGATTTCTGCTATGGCCATGTTGTTGTTTTGGGGGTTTTTTTTTGTTTTCCGTCAACTTTTTTTTTTCGAAAAGTACATGGCCTAAGATCAATGTTCGTGCTCCTGTGTAAATATTTGCATCATGATATGTCAGTGTGTATTTCACTCCAAGTATCGCATGCAGGCAGGAATATTCATTCTACCAGCGCAGTGTTCCACGAAAGCGCAGTGCTGGTTATTTGATAAAAAAAATGAGTCGTCTTAACGGGGATTTAACGTCGATTTTACGAGATAATGAGTTCCTCCAACGACATAGTTGAGTCGTTTCAACGAGAAAATTTTTCTTTCTCATGTGGCAGCACTGGACTCTCGTTGCACACTCACACTTAGGATTTCATTTTTATGTTTGTTTGCATTGATTGGCTGTGCCAGAGAAAGCGAGATATGGTACTACAGCAGTGTGCATAATCCAAATTGTGGTAAAAAAGAGACTGAGTATTGAGAAAAAAAATCGCTTGATGCTCTTGTTTGTTTGTTGTACTTTGAGTTCACTAACTACGCGGTCCAACATCGAACTCGTAACACATGATCAGTTGTACAAGACGTTCGAGAGACTCAGAACATAAAATATCACCATTTTGTACTTGGGCATCTGTAGTAATTTTAGCGACTGTAACTCCCGTCCCTCCCGCGCACTACACATTTCCACAACAAACA
The DNA here is from genome assembly GCA_949152475.1 of Terebella lapidaria. Taxonomy (NCBI): domain Eukaryota; kingdom Metazoa; phylum Annelida; class Polychaeta; order Terebellida; family Terebellidae; genus Terebella; species Terebella lapidaria. The sequence continues at coordinate 2,878,854 of OX424569.1, forward strand.
TTCATTCTACATGACTTACATACAGGACAGGTACATACTATACGATCACAAGCATAAACTCCATGTAGTCATGGTTACATACACAGGTCAAACCACGCACCTGCGGCCCCGCTAGTTCAGTACACTCGGCCCCGTTTACTCGACCTTGACCTTCACATGCACTGACTTCTAAACATAGAACTTGACACACATACTCCACACATCACGTGCACAGATTCAGGCATTACAAGTATTGACACGAGCCGGGGAAACCCACTTTCCCGGTGACATCAGCGCATTGCACCACACATTCAACCTATCACAACACCGCTTACACTTGGCGGGAAATTACACAGCCACATGGTCCCTCGGCCCCAGTCATCTGCGCAGTTGAGAAGTAGATGTCCAAGTGAACGGTCGCATTGTATATTGTAACCAGAAGAACGGCCGTAATCGCATAAAAGGAATATAAAAGCTGATATAACGTGGATGTATAAACTGTCATATATATATAAAGGACTATAATATTTAGGATATTCGACTGGGAATCACCGACGTAGGTGTGAGCGGCCCCGTTTGTGGTGTGAGTGTTATCATCGACATTATCGCCACAATAAACAGTTTGAATTGAACTGCCGGCTTGTTGGTCTGTAGCACAACCTTACAGACATTCGGCCTGATACGGGCCAGTGAACCGTATTCTTCACATTGGCGCCGTAGACCAGGATCTGAGCTAGTCTCGGATCTTCGACCCAGACCTGACCGGCATTGATGGCATTGGCCCCGGGAGCCTCCCGCGGTGAGCCACTCGACCCCACGGATGACGAAGTGACGATCAATCCGAATCCGGCCTTCCGACCTTCCGGCCCTCGCTCAGTTGCCATCAGCGATACAGTTCCACTGTCGCAGGAGCAACAACCGTCCGGCCTTTTCGACTCCATCGGCGACCATTCGTCCCTGAGATCGTTTTCGCCGCCTACCGACCTGGTGCAGGAGTTCCTAGACGAAGACCCGCTCGCGCCGTCACATACAGTAAGTGACATTCTGCGTGCACACGCTAGAGCGTACTCGGCCACGCCGGCTAGAGCGACCCAGAAAAGTGACTTTGCCGACAGAAACTATACGCGCTCACGTCAAAGAGCGAGCGTAGATCGTGATATCGACCCAGAACAATTAGCAGTGAACGTTCGGCCGGTAACCATAGACACGTCAATGGTTACGCACCCACCAAGTAACTCTCGGATACGACAGTGGGTTTGTCAGTCTGACAATGTTCCGGAATCGACCCCGCCGAACGCTTATTCGGCCAATCGACCCCTGGCGCCGTCCATGACGCCGAGACAACACGACCCCGCGCCAGAAATGTACTCACGCATACCGACCGAGCCTACGGTGGTAGAGTACACACGACCCAGCCAGACGGGAGCGACATCCGAAGACATCCTGGCGACGACCGCTACCCGGATCGCGACGCCGCTACGACAACAACGACCCAGCGACACGATGACGGAATCTCGCGCCACCATGCGACAAGCGCGACCCCGACAAGCACCCTCGACATCAAGTCGCCGACCCTACGACCCCGATACGCCGACTTCCGACACACGCGCTCCCGCGCCGACCACGCACCGACCATCGCCGACTACCGGAGAACAACCGCGCTTCGATCCGTCCCAAGATCAAGTTGTGTCTGCTCCGGCAGAAAGTGTTGTGCCAATGATCGGACCTCCGATCTCACAATCAGTCGGAAACACCAACGGATATGGTGTACCGCCAGTCGGATACCCTGGCGCAACAAGCGGTGTTCCAAATGGAGTAGCTGTCGGATACTATTCACCGCATGTCGGCTACGCGAACCCACCGCCTGGATATGGTGGCGTTCCCAGCGTGATAGCTGACACCGGCTATCATGGTGCACAACCCGGATTAGTGTACCATGGTGTATGCCCAGATGGATCGGTATACCGATATCCACCACCGGCTGTATTCCCACCCTCAGTCGGGATACCATGGGTGACGCCTCCATACAGTCAACCGGCCCCCGCTGCACAAGCACCACACGACCCCAGTCACACGACGGCACCACCCGCCACATCGCTCGCCGTCTCCGCGACGACAGCACCGACCGCCCCCGCTAACGCGACCCCGATCGACCCAGATACGACGGCTCCGGCGACTTCGGCTGTTCCGACTCTGACGGCCACTGCAGCGACTACACCAGTTGCGGTGAGTGTTGACACGCCCACGCCACAGAGACTCACGTCTGAGCCCCAAACGTTGGCTACGGCTAAAATGGCTCAATGGCGTGCGACCTTCAAGGAGGGCAATCTCACTCAATACATTCGGAGTTTCGAACAATTCACTGCGGCTTTTACTTACTCCGACCTCAACAAGACGACGACCTTCCGGAGCACGCTACGCGGCCGCGCTGAAGCGCTAGCCCTAAATATCCCGGTCGCGACTCCCTGGGGAGAGTTCCGTCGCCAACTCCTAGAGGGCTGGGAACCCGAGCCCCGTCGACAGTCCAAACGGGACGATTTCCCGTTCCTCAAGCGGGAATGAAAAGAGGACGCGGAACACTACATGGAGCGACTCCAAGCCCTGGCGGAGCAAGTGTTCGATGACGTTACGCCAACGTCGCGGCAACGAACTGTAATTGCACAATTCGTGAACGGCCAACCCGACCCCATTGCCGATAAACTGTGTGCCCTCACTTTTAACAGTTACAGTGAGGCACTGACGGTCGTTCTCAAGGTAGAGAGTCGTCAGCAGAGGACAGCCAGAGATCGACATCGAGGCACACGACGTGCCGACATTTCCGCAAGCGGATACGCGGAAGACGACCCTGTCAATGAAGAACTGTCCTGTGCCATGGGACAGGTCACTCAGGGGGAAACACTAACCCCAGAGCAAATTGCGGCCTACTACGACCCCGCGGACAGTGACACTACCGGCCTACAAGGTTGCGACGAACACTCAGTGCCGACCAGCTCACGCGAGTGGGTGGCTGAAGCTTTCCAGTGCGTCCTTAGTGACGAGAATGGACTATGCGAGGAAACGGCTATCTTGTCTGTCCTACGAACAACGGCCCTGATGAAAGGTGATCGACCCCCGCAACCCGGACGACCCATGGTTTGCTTCTTTTGCAAGAAGCCTGGCCATCGCTGGATGCGGTGCTTTCGGCTTAAGGATGTGCTAGTACGCAACGGCATGAAACCGCTAGCATTTCGGCCTAATGGTCCCGGTACTGACAGAAGGACAGCTCAAGTGTTGTCAGTACCTAACCAAACCGGTAACCAAACTAAACCGGCCCCACCAACACCTCCGACCCCGTCGTCAAACCAGTAGGGGAAGGTGCTGAGGAGCAAGGACCTTCCAGACAGCAGGACAACGTTCCCCGCTCCACATCTGCGGTTGTCACGACTACTGTACCGGTAACGACACCAATAACGACCCCGCAGCCGGCCCAGCCCACACCTCAGCTCCTTGAAGGGGTGTGTACAAAATGTCAAGCTCCGACCCCGAAATCGGCCTCTTTTCATGAAGGGGTGTCCGCACCGCGGCCACAGCGACCACCACGTGGAAACCGTCGTCTTGAAGGGGTGTCACCCCCGACCGCCAACGGCACCGGAACGGACAGCATGTCCGAGATTGAGTGGATCTCCGACGACGGAGGATTCTACGCTTTTCCGAGTGGACCGGAATCCAAACTGCCGCCTCTTCACACACTCTTCCGGCCACCGCTAGACGACCCCGAAATTCCGGCTGTCATCAACAACTCCAGCGCCACCAATCACAAATGCTGGAAGTTGCCGGTACACGTCGGAAACAAGACGATAAAGGCTGTACTCGACTCCGGAGCGCAGATCTCCCTGCTCCGACGCGATCAGCTACGTCACGTCCCCGCTGACCAGCGACATTTGCGGTCTACTTCGGCTATTATTCGTGACGTCACCGGACAGTCGAGCCCGATCGATGGACTGATCGACCTTTCAATACAGGTCGGAACCAACCATATGGTCGTAACCTTTTGTGTGGCTGACATACATGACGACATGATTCTCGGCATGAACTTTTTTCGGCAAGCTCACGCTGTAGTGAATTACGGTGAAGGGACGATACAGGTACACAAAGAAATCCTGTTCGCACATAAAGACATTGAGGCCAATGTTGTCAGAATGGCCGTGCGACGAGCTGTCACCGTCCCCGCACGCAGCGAAGCAATAGTGGAGCTGGTCCCGACTTCCCGAGTTCGAGTTCGACAACACCCGAGGATAGTCCAGCCACTTACGACCTTTCCCGAGGAAACCGACCTCATCATGGGGAGAACACTTACGACCCTGAATCGGCAGTGCGTAAAGGTGTCGGTAGTCAATCCAGCAGATACCGGCATTACGCTCACCCGTTCCGACCCTGTCGCCATAGCAAGCCCTGTCGAAAGTGTCGTCGGAGCTCTGCCACGACCCGGAGAGGAGCCCGACCCGGCCACGATAGACGCCAGTCACTACCGCGACCTACCGCCACATCTACAAGAAATGGTGGATCGCGCCGGACTAGCGCCGGAACAACATCGGCGTTGCGCCAACCTGGTTCACCAATACCAGGACACATTCATGCACCCAGACGGCCAACTGGGACGGACCCAAGTCGTCCAGCATAGAATCGACACCGGCAACTCGGCCCCGATTCGACAACGACAGCGACGCGTCCCTCAGGCGCAGCAAAGCATCATTGACGAGGAGATCGACAAGATGCTCCGCTTGGGGTGTATTGAGCCGTCAGATTCGCCCTGGAGCGCACAGGTAGTGCTCGTGCGGAAGAAGAACGGACAAGTACGCTTCTGTGTCGACTATTGGCTCCTGAATGACGTCACCCGCAAGGACTCGTATCCCTTGCCCAACATTCAGGACACTCATGACGCCCTGGCAGGCGCCAACTACTTCTCGGCCCTAGACCTGGCCTCCGGCTACTGGCAGGTCGAAGTCGACCCCAGCGATAGACCCAAGACTGCCTTCGCCACAAGGAAGGGACTCTATCAGTTTAAGGTCATGCCATTCGGCCTTAGCAACGCCCCGGCAACCTTCGAACGGCTTATGGAGACCATACTCCGTGGTTACTTGTGGACCCGGTGTATGTGCTATCTCGACGACGTGATAGCTTACGGCAGAACATTCGATCATGCACTCGCAAACCTGGAAGCGGTCCTGGATCGGATCAGATCAGCAGGCCTGAAACTACAGCCCAAGAAGTGTGAGTTGTTCCAACGGGAAATCTTGTACTTAGGGTTCATAGTGAGCGGCCAAGGAATCCGAGTCGACCCCAACAAAGTCAAAGCCATCAGAGAATGGCCGACCCCGTGCGAGATCACCGACGTCAGGGCTTTCCTTGGTTTCGCCAACTACCACAGGCGATTCATCAAGGACTACGCTGAGATCGCTGAACCTCTCGTAGCGCTTACCCGAGGTGAATGCCACTTCACTTGGGGACCGGCCCAGCGACGAGTTTTCCAGCGACTCCGCGACGCCCTCATCAAGGCACCCAAGCTCGCTCATCCGACCCAGGATCCGGAGGACTACTTCATCCTCGACACGGACGCAAGCGGCTTTGCTGTGGGAGGTGCCCTCTCACAAAGGGTTAACGGGAAGGAGATCCCCATCGGGTTCGCCAGTAAAACCCTGTCCCGGACCCAGCGGAACTATTGCACCACCTATCGGGAACTACTGGCAGTAGTTGAGATGGTGCAACACTATCGGCACTACCTCTGGGGTAGGAAATTCCTCCTCCGGACCGACCATAGCTCGCTAAGGTGGCTGAAAAACTACAGCGACGCCGACGGCATGCTCGCTAGGTGGCTCGCCAAGCTACAGCAGTATGACTTTCGGATAGAGCATCGACCCGGAAAACTACACGGTAACGCCGACGGCTTGTCACGGTGCCACAGTTGCAAACACCAAGACTGTCCCGGACGACTCGTCACACCTCCGACCGACCCAGAAACAAGTTCCGGAGAACTTCCAGTTCGTCGGATAACTGTTGTTCCGACCCAGACAAGGGCAGACCTCCTGGACAGTGATTCGATAACATCACCGGTCTTGCCCCAGCTAGTTTCGGCACGCCAAGTTGTTCGAGTCCGTGCTTTGGACGCCACACTTGATGGACAAAAATGGCTTTCGGACTATTCGACCCAGGACATTGTCGCGGCACAGCAAGCCGACCCCAGCGTCGGAAAAGTGCGGCAATGGATACTAGCCGGCACCAAGCCCGACTCACGAGAAGTCGCCCGCCAAGGAGAGGAGGTAAAGACACTTGTTTCTCGCTGGAACCTCCTGGCGTTACAAGGCGGTGTGCTGGTTCGACATATAAAACCCGACCCTGCTGGACGGCCCGTGGTGCAAACCGTGCTCCCCGTAGCACTCAGGACACAAGTTCTGCACCAACTACACGACCTCAAGATTGTCGGACATCTCGGCATACAGCGTACCATCGAGAGAGTCAGGCGCCGATTCTACTGGCCCGGCTTGGCGCTGGACGTCGCCCGCTGGTGTGCCCGCTGCCCGCAATGTGTGACCCGCAAGGGTAAACCGGCCCCAAAAAGATCGCCCCTGACACAGCTACCGACAGGAGCGCCGTTCGACAGAATAGCGATGGACATCCTCGACACCCACAAGGTCACGGGAAGAGGCTATCGGTATGTACTAGTCGTGTCGGACTACTTTACGAAGTACACTGACGCTTTTCCGCTACGGCGACATACGGCCAAAAATGTTGCCGACACCCTGGTGAATCGGTGGATAGTCTACCACGGTGTCCCCAAAGCGGTCCATAGCGATCAAGGTACTGAGTTTGAGTCGTCCCTGTTCCGGCATGTTGTGCGTCTACTGGGCGCTAAGAAGATTCGTACGACCCCATACCGACCCCAGAGCGACGGCCAAGTTGAGCGATTCAACAGGACATTGCTCAACATGCTGAGTGCGTTCGTCAGCGATCGTGCAAACGATTGGGACTTGCACCTGCCATATGTGTTAATGGCCTATCGAACCTCAGTACACTCGTCCACGGGATGCACCCCGCATCTGATGGTGTATGGACATGAGTGTAACTTGCCAGTCGACCTCATGTTTCCGACCTACGACCCTGAGCCTCTACCTCCGTGTGGTCCGGAGAATGTGGAGTATTTGCGGCAAGCCATCAGGACGGCCCACGGTTTCGCCCAAGACCATCTCGAGAAAGCGGCAATTCGGCAAAAGATGGGTTATGACGCCCACGCGAAACCACGACCCCAGTTTCAACCAGGCGAACTGGTCCGGTATTATTATCTGCCACTCACGCAGAATAATAAGTTCGCTCGGCCCTGGACTGGTCCCTGGAGGATCATCGACCGTGTAACCGAGGTTGATTACCGAATCGCTCTGGTTTCCAACCCTCGGAACACTCGTGTTGTTCATCTGGATGTGCTCAAGCCATACGAAGGTGACAACCAAGCGGCCCACATCTACTCCGACCCTGTACGACCCACGTCGTCGTCAAGCAAGTCCGACCCAGAACAGTCGCCTGACCCCATGGGACTTCTCAAGGAGTTCTATTACCCTTGGGAGGTAACAGTCCAAGATCGGCATACTGATTCAGACCAAACAGCTGAGTCTGATTCGCCAACGACCCAGGATCGTCAATCGTGATCTCCGACTTCATCCGGCTCAAGTCGACATCGGCAACGGAAAAGATCACACAGATCAAGTTCCGACACTCCAAAACCGGCACGCAAGACGCGCAGGCAAAAGCCTGTGATATCTTCCGACCCTGAGACAAGCGAGGCTACGCCCCCGCCTGCACGACCAAAGCGACCCAGACGCAACGCACGCAAACCGGCCCGATACAGATAACCCCGGCCCTGTTATCTGATTGATATCATTGATGATGAATTATGCATGTCTAATGGACTATGATATCATGTCTTTTCCCAATAATAATATACTATATTACAATAACAATATATGCATTTAATATGTACAAGATGTCAGTGAGGCAAATTCGATATATACACACACTAGATATGATATTATAATTATGATGCTGGTGAAAAATTGGTTGCATTATGATATGTGTTTCGACCCCGTATAACATGTACCATTGATCAAGGCGTATGTTACGCAATGACTAAGATTATCATGTAAAGCTTCAATCCATGTGCAAGCCGAAGAGGATAAATACCAGTCACACCGTGAGTAAGGCCACTTAGTTGTCGAAGAGGTGATAGTGTGATTCGTTCTGGAGTATGCGTCGACAGAGCCTCTACTCACTCCATGTAATATTCGGAGGAACGGCCCAGTGGTACGTGAACCAGTCACTATATAGCTATCATGCCAAGATGCGGCCTGTCACCAAATTCATCACCCAAAATATTCAAAGCGCCGCGGTGTGACCGACCCAGTTCATTGCAATTTCGACCCCTACAATATTTGCGGCCCCGTCGTCCTGTGAACTGGCTGAAAATGAATGGAACGATGTCCGCCCCTGTGAGTGATTGATATTCATATCTCAGCCTTTAATAACTGTGTGTCGTCTGTGAAACAGCAACTCGACCCCGTAGTTTATTGTGCGCTAATTTGTGGGAGAAGGAACGATAGACTGATAAGTTCACAAGGCACGCACGAGCGCTAATAAACATTTTAGCTGTTTACAGCACCTACATGAAGTCTCCCCTGCTAAAGACAATAGTGAGTCGTCGGGCAAAAAGAGCCCAGTAATTCGAACAGTCGACTAGTATAAATAGACAATGATTCGGAACGAGTTATCCAGGGGACGGCAGATGGACATACGGAAATCTGGACAGTGTGAGGACACCCCTACTGTCGTAATGGACTGACCCAAGAGGTCAGAGAAGGATCGCTCCGCGTTTCCTTGACGACGGCCCCGCCTTGCTGTGTGTACGCTTGGAACAATGATACATAGCGTAAAGACGTTTTCTATACAGATAGAGAGCGCCCCCCGGCCCAGTTCTAAGAATCGAGATGCTGTCAGCATCTTTGTGTACGGCATTGAAGATTAGCGGCAATCAGGTCACTTGTACCTGAGACTTTGGAGGAGAAGGACTGTTGTCGAAAGTTTCGGATACCAGAATACAGACTATTGATACAGAAACTGTGCTAATCGAATACAATTGTCGGCCTATAAACTGTGACATTGTATAAATCCTGGTCACAAGACTTTGGAGTTAATCCGGCTTTGAGTATCGGCATTTGAACTAGGCTGGTTCTGAAGAAATCCGGACTCTGTTACAACCAGCCTAGTCAGTACTTGGGAAGTACTTCGACTTGATTTCGGCCCGTCAGCATGGCTGACAAACCCGGAGACGACCGGGAAAATGGCGACCCAGGTGATAATCGGCCCCGCACAGTCAAGTTGGACGGCGATAACATCACCGTCCAAGTAATCGACACCGGGGATGAATCGGATCATCCTATAATCGGCCCCGACTCCAAGTAGACGACCCGGAACAGCTTGAGTCGCTCCACAGGGACCTCGACGAGCGTCTCCCGTTTCATGGGTCCGGCGAGTTTGCGGCCGACTTTCAATTTCTGCGGCAACACGGCAGACGTCTGGCGACCCGTTCGCTTCCCGGCCTGCAGGCGCTACCCGGCCAGAACCCCGACCTCACGGACTTCCTACGGGATGAGGACGCCCAGCGGCTCCCGAACTACCTCGGGTTCCATGAAGACTTTTGGACGGCCCGCCTTGAACAGGCCGCCCATAATGCCGACCCCTTACTTCTGCCGTCAGAACCGGAAGAGCATCTACCGACCCTGGCTCTCGCTCGCGCTGACGACTTGGCGCACCAGTACTTACGGCTGATACGTCGGGAGTACTTGTCGGCCCTGGACCATCACATCAGACAGGCAGAATACAACGGCCTGTCTGTCGGCTTTGGGATGGGCGCCCTACATGAGCGCCACCAGCCCACGTTCCCGGACGCTCTGTCCGAGGAGAATCTTCGGCTCCGAGTTCGCGTGACTCAGTTGGAGGATCGAGTTGCTAACCTCCAACAGGAAAACGCTCGGCTCCAAGCAGCATCGACCCCAACTACTCCGGAAGCAACAGCTCCGCCGACCCCGACCACACCGACCATTCCGGGAGAACTCTTGGCCACAATAGTGTCCATCTTGCCGAGGTTACCCCCGGATGAGCAGTTGCAGCTCATGCGGCAAGCTTCGCCAGCGGCCCCGCCTCCTCCCGCCAGCAGGCGTGAACGGGAAGAGAAGTAGGCTCGGCCCCGAACTGTTCGGCCCCTAGGATACGGCCCCGACCAGAACGGCCATTCATCCTGGTCACGAACTTGCTCAATGTAAATAGTTGTATATACATATTATCCTAGTCACGGCATTTCGTCTTTATACATGTAATTTAGTTAGGTTTAATCATCATTTTTATTCCAGCAATGAACTTTAAAGAGTGATTTTTTTCCATTCTACTAGAGAATGTCGAGGAGTTTTGTCTTTATACATTCCATTTCATATAATTCATTCCATTCATTGTTGTGCATGTATTTGTATATGTATCATCGTAGAGACTGTTGACGGACTGACTGCTGACGTTTATTTTGACGGTTAGGAATTTTTATTGTATGAGGTGTTTTCTCATTTCGCGCGGCGTGTGTGTGTGAGTGTTTTTGGGTTTGACCTTTAGGACTTCTTAGCTTTTTATTGTTTAGTTTTGGCGACGGTAGGGTCCGGGGAGGGTAATTCCGAGGGCGTAGAATTAATGAAGGGGTGTTATGTAGTAATTTTAGCGACTGTAACTCCCGTCCCTCCCGCGCACTACACATTTCCACAACAAACATTCATTCTACATGACTTACATACAGGACAGGTACATACTATACGATCAGAAGCATAAACTCCATGTAGTCATGGTTACATACACAGGTCAAACCACGCACCTGCGGCCCCGCTAGTTCAGTACACTCGGCCCCGTTTACTCGACCTTGACCTTCACATGCACTGACTTCTAAACATAGAACTTGACACACATACTCCACACATCACGTGCACAGATTCAGGCATTACAAGTATTGACACGAGCCGGGGAAACCCACTTTCCCGGTGACATCAGCGCATTGCACCACACATTCAACCTATCACAACACCGCTTACACTTGGCGGGAAATTACACAGCCACATGGTCCCTCGGCCCCAGTCATCTGCGCAGTTGAGAAGTAGATGTCCAAGTGAACGGTCGCATTGTATATTGTAACCAGAAGAACGGCCGTAATCGCATAAAAGGAATATAAAAGCTGATATAACGTGGATGTATAAACTGTCATATATATATAAAGGACTATAATATTTAGGATATTCGACTGGGAATCACCGACGTAGGTGTGAGCGGCCCCGTTTGTGGTGTGAGTGTTATCATCGACATTATCGCCACAATAAACAGTTTGAATTGAACTGCCGGCTTGTTGGTCTGTAGCACAACCTTACAGACATTCGGCCTGATACGGGCCAGTGAACCGTATTCTTCACACATCTATATTAACTATCCATGGTACATGTCTTATTTATGGTCCTTTGACAATAAACTTGGCAATGAGCAAGATGTTCAACGATGACAAGTGTATGTTACAAACTGCTTCAGCACATTTCAGAGATTGATCGTTTTTTTTTTGAAGCAATCCAATTTGTCTTGTATAATCGGGGGGCTGATGATTGATGAACTACCACTATTTCGGTTTTTTGTTATACTTTGAACTTACTCACTACTTGGTTACATTTATTTGGGTCACCTGACTCCGATCTGATAACCTATTACCAGCTAAGCTAAATGTTGAATGTTAGTCTTGCACGTTACGAACTGATCCAGCATTTCTTGACAGCAACTCAATTTATTTTTAGATCAAATTGCTGGTTTCCAACGCTCACCCATTACCCATTTTTTTCTGTAATAAGTATTTGAATAAAAATAATAATTGTTTGCAATGGTTTTATTATAGAAATTATCATTTCCATCTCATTATTGCAAATCACCTTTAACAATTATATAATTCCAATTTATACACAATATTTTCTGGTTATTTGAATATAAACACATTTTTCTTTCATACGTCAAATACCACAAAACGTCGTATCAAACAATAAAGTATTACATGTTATTTTATCAAATCAGCTGCAGTGTGAACAAGACTTCCTTTCGTTTCATTCTACTGACTGCACACAACGCACGATAGTTCCCAGTAATGGTCATACGGCGGACAAGGAAGTGACCCACAATATGCATTAACTGAGTACATCAGGAGAGCCAATTCGGCCCCCCCTCCATTGATATCAGCCTCAGGGGTTGCATCTACACAAATATACTCGCTCCTATTTTCGCCATCTCTAGGAGCCATCAGATATCCCCTGTATTGTAGGATCCAGTCCGTATAGCACTCGGTTCTGCCTGGAATCATCAACGTTGTAGAACCAATATCCACCTGACACACCGCACAGGGCATGTCATTCTCGTGAAGCAGTGGATCTTCAGTCTCGAATGGAAAGTTAGATGTAGAACTTAGCCTGTATTCCACTCCAAGTACAGATGTTGAGGTATAAATATTTGGATCATAGTTGGCAAATGTTGGATTCCTTGGAAGGCACAATACATTAGCTCCAGCGCCCGGATTGCTCGAGAGTGGACCACCAGCTGAGCCTGCAATAATACAAAATATAAGGATCATGTCAGACCAATCACAATGTTCTGGCCATTGGCCAGTTTTCTTGGTAATTATTGAAAATGTGAAAGTTAATGCCAGCAAATCTACATTTCTAAACACTGATGTTGTTGTGAACATTGGTTCTCGAGGAGAGCTTCATTCAAAATTATTCGTTCACAATGAACATCTTAAACAACATACTGTCAAAATTTCCTTGTGGTGAAATGAATTTTTTCAAATGACCTGAATGGGAGTGGACAAAAAGGCCACACCCTCAAATCTTTCTCTCAATGACACGTGTACCACATACACCCACAGCCTTCTATGACACTGACTCCATTCTACCGCTTAGTGCACATTACATCGGCTTTCAATTACTCGTTAGTTTGCACCCAGTCAGGCCAAGTGAGTCGCATACACCAATCGCAACACGCCATATACCCCCCTCCCCCACCCCTGTTTTATACGTTCAGTTGGATATAAGATTTTAAACTGTAATGATGTATCATTGGTTAATAAATAGTAGGAATTCGGACAGTGGTTATTCAAAACTAACTATACTTTATGGATTGTGGTTTAGACTTTCCAACGACTATGAGTCGTTGACAGGGAGAAGTGACACAGAATCATGAGGAGAAGTAAACGTTGAATTGCCAGTTTCAAGATTTAGCCAAGCACCGACTCAAAAAAGGGAAAATTTCGAAATTGCTTTGATTATCCGATAGTTCAAACAACCTTCAATTTGACATTGTGCAACAAGAATGATTGATTGAATATTCTCTTTTTATCATTATAATTCATATATTCGTATTTGATTTAATATGTATATATTGCAGATGTATACATTCTGTAGATGCGATTTACTTCATATCAGATATTTCAGCAGCAAACAAGGTGTATCTTCCCTCGGTTCATTCCCACTGACATGTTGGAGCTAAAAAAAAGGAACTTCAGAATTGGTTGGAGAACTTGTTTCCGGAGTGACTGTGTTCTAGACAACCTTTTTCAAGGTGTTTGTGACATATCATACATCTCCATGTGACCAACCTGTGTAAACAATAGTAGAAGTTGTCCCATCGCACGTCTTTCGGCCCCAGCGAACATATGTTGATCCAGTCGACGACTAAATTTCAAGCATAATATCAAATGGTGTATTATTTTGAATATCTTTCTATTCCATGATCAACCACTTTTCAAAATTCTCTAGATCTTTTCTCCCTATTTCTGATATGGATTGTGCTTAAACTGAGGATAATATCATCTGGGAATGGATCACAAACATACCTGTCAGTTATATATTTACCATTGCGTGATGTCACAAATAGATTAAGCATTAAAAAAAGTAGAAGCTTTGCGGTCGCCGACGACCGCTGAGGTGTATTCCAGTAGCCGCATCATCCTTGTCGCTCCAAATATAATATCGATAAGCGTGAATGAATCTCTTTTAGATTTCCATGAATTTCCATTTAGATATGCTCGATAAGATGACAAAATTATACCCAGATCAAACTTTTGACCAAAAGTTATATTTCAACTCAAAATATTTGACAAACTTAGTTTCAAGTGGAAAATCAAAGTAAAGGTTGACCAAAAGTGCATCTCAAGATGACGACGTTGGAGTCAGATCCAACTTTTCACTATTAGTTATGTTTCAAATCAAAACATGTGCCAAACTTGGTTTTGAGTTGAAACTCAATGTAAAAGTTGACCAAAACTGTATTCCAAGACGACCAATTTGGAGCCAGGTCGAACTTTCAAACCATTAGTTATATGTTAATTCATGTAGCCAAACTTGGTTCCAAGTTGAAATTCGAAGTAAACTTTGACCAAATCTGCATCTCAATATAGGTACATTGGAGCCACATTGAACTTTTCACCACAAGTTATATTTTGACTCAAAAAATGTGCCAGACTTGGTTTCAAGTTGAAATTCAGATTAAAATTTGACCAAAACTGCATCTCAATATGACGAAATCGGAGCGAGATCGAATTTTCTACCATATTATGTGCCACACTTGTTCTCAAGTTGAAATTACAACAAAACGTTGTTCAAGATTTGAAGACGATAAAATTTAAAGCAACTGCCTTCGAGTGTATGCTATACCTTTTTTTAAACTATATTTCATTGAAACTCGTCTGATACAAGACAACAAACATGTACACATTAATTGTTATGATCACAGTCCGTCCGAATTGTCTTTGCATCCATTTTAACACACATTTTATGCCAGTTTTGTATATAAACAAACAATGTGGATCCCTCAAACCAGAATGTAAGCAAATGCTCAAATTGCCCTTGAAAACCCACATCGAGTACATTTTCCAGTTTTTATCTGCATATATAGTGTAGTTATGTGAAAACAATCAGTGATACACCATGATGTACGTGAGATTGTTCGTCTATCTTACGATTTTTTGCTTTGATTACATCTGCAGTTTTTTTCACCCCAAACATATACCAATTTGGCTTTCAAAATAAAAATTCCAACCAGAAATTTGAAGATGATGAAATTGGAGCCAGATAAGGGTTTTTACAAAAAGCTCTATTTTCCCCTCAAATATGTTCCAAATTATGTTCGAAGGTCAAATTCCAACTAAAAGTTGACTGATACTGCAGTTGAAGTTGATGTGATTATAAAATTGAAGGTGGTTCCGACTGTTCACTAAAATTATATCTTTACTTAAAATATGTGCTAACTGATTTCAAAGCTGAAATTAATGAAAGAGGCTAACAGCATGTTGTAACTAGCCAAATTGGTGTTAACTTATTCAGTGATATCTGTGGTACTACAGCCATAGCTCACTACTGAAAACAACTCTAGCAACATTGATATTAACTTATTCAGTGATATCTGTGGTACTACAGCCATAGCTCACTACTGAAAACAACTCTAGCAACATTGATATTAACTTATTCAGTGATATCTGTGGTACTACAGCCATAGCTCACTACTGAAAACAACTCTAGCAACATTGATGTTAACTTATTCAGTACTACTCATTGTAGTGAAGTCATGAAATCACTACTGGAGATAACTTTTTCCTCATTGATCCCAATCATAAATGTTCCTCATCTTAGCTATTTTTATTGTGCTCAATAATAGACTTAATTAACAACATCAATGTTATTTTATTCTGGAATATCAATGCTAATGCAGCCATACAATCACTAGTGGACACCAGCTTTACCTTGTTGAGCCCATTAAGAAATATTTCTTTGCTTGACTATTTCTATTGTGGCCAGTAATTTCTATTGTGGCCAGTAATGAACCTAACTAGTAAAGTAAATTTGTGTTAACAGGAATATATTCGCACGAAACCATCAAATGTATATTTGTACACATGATCAGTTTCATTTGTTTCCATATATCAAACACGTGGCATGATCATAGGTTTTAACTGGATATTTCACATTGTTGTAATAAGTTATCTCACTAAACTATCAATATATATTCAGTCTTCAAGAACAAAAAGATCGGTTATGTGTCTGAGCATTGCTCAACATGCCTGTTCAATATTGTACTGATTCCTGCAAAAAAAACTCCTGTAGCGTTTACAAACCATGGATGTCGAAACGGCTGATTTTTTCACAAAAATGTGTGCCAATCGGCCATTTTTAGCTATGGCATCCAAAATCGATAGGTATCGTGATCTTACTATACGACATCTCCATATAACATTATCAGAATCCGTTCAGAATCCGTTTTGCGACCTGTAGTGTGTCCACGAGAAAATGCCTGCATACGCAGCAGCGCGGCCATTGCAAATCCATAGTATGCCGAACTTTGTTCGGGGATAAAACTACAACATGAATGGTATCATCTCTCTCGACATCTACTAACCTGTTTTTCCACTGTTTCCACACGACTGTTGACGTCACCCAGCTGGTTATTATTGAAGGTGTATGAATGAAGGTGCAAAATTTGTATTGTTAGTCAACAGATTGAAAAATTAGCCCAAGAACTAACAAAGGTTACCGACGAAATGAATGTAGTTTCAAGCTGAAATGCTAATTTTTCGACCAAATAACCATTATAACATCTCAAGGTCATCAAAGTTCAAAATCAAGGTCAACACTCAAATCGCATTACATGACTTCATATTTGAATGTGCCAATAGCTGAGCTCTATCGCCGTGCGTTCTAAGAATACAATCCACACTGCTCCTATCATAAAGAAGTCTATTTTTTCTCCTGGAAATGCCTCATAGCAGATAGTGAATTGATTTCTGATCAAACTTTTTTTGTTGACCCATTAGAAAATCAAAACGGCTGCCGCATGCAGACCGGCAGTTTAAAAGCAACGAAATTTATACACATCAAGAGGTTACGAAGAGGGAGTTCTATGCATCAATCAGAGAAAAATTTACTGAGCAGATTCCCAGAAAATGACCGCCAAAATCCAAAAATCATAATTTTTCGACAAAAAATGCCGTTTTTGCTTCTCAAAGTCATTGAAGGTCAATATCAAAGTCACCGCGGAAACCACGATACATGATTTCCATTTGAGTGTTCAAACATTTAGGCTCTGTCTTGAGGTGTTCTAAGGGTCTACTCCATATAGCTCTCATTATGAGGCAAAATTTGATAATAATTCCCCCCAAAAAAATTCTATGTCGGAAATTTTGCTTGAAATACTTCAAAGCGAATATTGATTTTATTTGGGACAAAGAATCTTTTGAAACAAAGATCAGAAAACTGATCAGACAACTTTCAAGAAAAATGACTTCTAAAATAAAAATAAAAATCATAGTTTTCCAACAGGCGTTTTGACCTTCCAATGTCATTGAAGGTAAATTTCAAGGTCACCACTGAAACTGCAATATATGATTTCTCATTTGATAGTGTCAATATCTGGGCTCTATCTTGACGTGTTTTAGGAGTTTAATCCATAAAGCTCTCAGAGCTCTCTATAGAGCAAAAAAATGCAATAGTGAATTACTTTGGACGACAATATTGTTCTTCAAAATGGCCATCACACGCAGAAAGTCAATTCAATGGTAACAATACACATCATGGGGGTACATATGAGGAGTCTTATGCAACAATAAGAAGAAAACGTTACTGAACAAATTGTGAGGAAAAGACCGTCAAATCCAAACTTGGCCCATTTGTCGGAAAAAAACATTACCGCCATTTTGAAAGAAAATGCGGAAACAATCAAAACAAAAATAGCTTTAATAATAAGGTGGAAATCTCTAATCATATGAACATGGTCAATCATGTTTGTATGCGTCATGTTTGACCAGTGTGGTCAAAGAGTTTCCCGACCGGACGAAGAAAATGAAAACAGATAGGGAAACCCTAAAATAATCTAAAAAGTACGGTGGCTGATAAACGACATGGTTAAATTGTTTTGGGGAATTAAATCCACCCTGGTAGACGTGGAGCTAACTACCTGGACAAAATGTCTACATCAGCGGAGGAAAGGTTAAATCCGCGGAGGAAAGGTTGAATCCACGGATGAAAGGTTGAATCTGCGAAGCAAATGTTAAATCCGCGGAGGAAATGTTAAATCCGCAGAGGAAAGGTTAAATCCGCGGAGAAAAGGGTAAATCCGCGGAGGAAAGGTTAAATCCACGAAGAAAATGTTAAAACCGCAGAGGAAAGGTTAAATCCACAGAGAAAAGGTTAAATGCGAGGAGGAAAGTTTAAATCCGCGGAGGAAAGGTTAAATCCACAAAGGAAAGGTTGAATCTGCGGAGGAAAGGTTAAATCCACAGAGGAAAGGTTAAATCCGCAGAGGAAAGGTTAAATCTGCAGAGGAAACGTTAAATCCACGAAGGAAAGGTTATATTCGGTCTACAGCTACATGTGAGGTACTATAACTCGAAAGCCACAAATAACCATAACAATTTCTTGGTGTGTATATCCCAACTTGAAATACATATTAATGAAATCGACACGAGCACCGCGCTGTTGGAAGTCAGCCATCATGATGTGGAATCGTATGAATGAAATTGGTTAGATTCTTTGTTGTACTATGTGCATTATTCTTTCCTGTGTGTATTTAACCTTTTCTCTGCGGGTTTAACCTTTCCTCCGCGGATCTAACCTATCCTCCGCAGAATTAACCTTTCCTCCGCGGATTTAACCTTCCCTCTGCAGATTTAATCTTTCCTCCGCGGATTTAACCTTTCCTCCGCGGATTTAACCTTCCCTCTGCAGATTTAATCTTTCCTCCGCGGATTTAACCTTTCCTCCGCGGATTTAACCTTTCCTCTGCAGATTGAACCTCTCCGCGGATTTAACCTTTCCTCCGCGGATTTAACCTTTTCTCCGCGGATTTAACCTTTCCTCTGCGGATTTAACATTTCCTTCGTGGATTTAACCTTTTCTCCATGGATTCAACCTTTCCTCCACGGATTTAACCTTTCCTCCGTGGATTTAAACTTTCCTCCCTGGATTTAACCTTTCCTCCCCGGATTTAACCTTTCCTCCGCTGATGTAGACATTTTCTCCAGGTAGTTAGCTTCACTGCTACCAAGGTGGATTTAATTCCCAAAAACAATTTAATCATGTCGTTTATCCGCCACCGTAAAAAAGTACTTCCCTCTTGAATTATTTTTAGGTATTTTTGTGCAAAATTTCAGAAAGGTTCGGGCGTCAACTTCAAAGATACAAACGGACGGAAGAAATACGGAAGGACCACAGACGCACCGCCATCGCAATAGGTTATTGGACCACAGGTGATGTAACCTAAAAAGACGTTTGTTATTAATTCAACTGAGCCAGATGGGACATTTGCCCCGATAGTTTATCTCGCCTCGGCGAACTGCTAACTCGAATCGGCGAACTGTATTTGCCATTTAGATGTGTTACATCACTGGCATTTTAGTGGATGGCCAGTTCGCCGAGGCGAGATAACAGTTCGCCGAGGCGAGATAACAGTTGGTTGATAAGAGGCGAGTTAGCACTTCGCCGAGGCGAACTTAACTAATGGGGCAAATGTCCTATCTGGGCTTACGTAAATTACTGACTTGCTTTTCCACCGTTTCCATGCGACTGCCCAGGTCTCCTAGCTGGTGATAGTTGTGTGAAAAATCATATAAATACACAGTTACTCATAATTAAAGGAAATAAAGGAGTATGTATTCCCAATAGTATATAATAAAACGCGGGATTTACTGTCAGGCCTGGCGATTGTTGTGTGAAAAATCATCTAATGCACAGTTACTCATAATCAAATGAAATAAAGGAGTATGTATTCCCAATAGTATATAATAAAACGAGGGATTTACTGTCAGGCCTTTCTTAGTTACATGAACTGATCCAAAAGACACGATTCATTCGATGAGTATTTCATTTTGTTTAATTCATAGGTCATATTAAGCAACGACTGGAGAAACGCACTATTACAAAAGACACGATAAAACTAGCCCTCCATTAATTTTCAGAACTCACGTGACGATTCCCTTCACGAGTATACACCATTTTATATTGAGTGTATCTGTATGTATTAAATCAAGTTCATACTAATTGTGAATAACGAAAGATGACAATTATTTTAAACAGACGTAACAAATAAATGCCTGACAGAAATTCCTGCGTAATACAGAAACTCATTTCACCTGCTTTTCTATTGCTCCTACCTGATCGGACATCTTGTGAAGAATCGACGACATCTCCAAAGTTACCTCTTCTGAGGTTTTCTGATTTGAAAAATGTATATACACTGCAGATATTTGAGGTTCCATTTAATTCAATTCATTCGAAATATACCGAACCTTCTTGAATATCTTACCTTTCCATCAGCAGATGCATGTTGTACCAAACACAGCAATGCAATGAAAGGCACATGGATTAGTGACGACTTCATTATTGTCCCGTTTGTGTGATCAACAAAACGCCTCATTGAGTAACAGCTGTCGATGTCCACATTTATATTCACTTACGAGTGATACTTGTGAGACCTTTGTATTACGTGAAAGTTCAAACAACAAAGTTCGCGATATTCACAAACACACCCAAACACACTCATAGGAGAGAGAGCGATCTCAAATGCATTTTCCTGTATTTTTTCCCCTGAATTGTTAATAAAGAGACCAACAAAGTGACACCATCAAAAAGTGGGGTGATCCTCGCAAATAATGGGCGTGCAAAAATTCTCACATCTTGAAAAGCACGGTCATGAAAAAAAAACCGATATCAGATAACAAGTGTTGGGTTTTTTCCAAAGGAAACGTACATGCATAATCCCGTACTGGAAAAACATTTAGTCACAGTTCAGTATTCAGAGTATATTCGTTCAAGCCACGCATCAAAACAGAAAAACAGATATCACATTGTTCAAGATATTTGATTAGACGCGTTATTTGATTTTTGCACATATTCCGTTAAACAACAATGGAATTTTCCATGAGATTTTGCTATTAATATTCTAAAGCGTTTCCAGTATTATTTACAGGTATAAAAACGTCGGTCTGATTAGATGTGTAAAGGTGCCTGTATGAAGGGGGTCACATGTGGTGTATTGTCCCGTGGAATGACACCGCTAACAGAAAGAAGTTGATTGATGTCATTACATTACTATTGTCGGTAATATCGTTCTGATAACGGGCATTGACCCTAATCATATCCATTCTCTAATAGCAGTATATAATAGTAATCATCATAGCAATAGTTTTTTTTTGTAGAAACACAATAACCTGTTGAGTGATTAGTGATTTAATTGTAAAATTCGGCCAAGCGTATGTTGTCCCTTTAGTTTAATGCCATGTGTAGCCGTGTGGTGTGGCGTATGTATTATTAATTATCACATGGGTGTTCCATGAAAGTTTGAAAAGCATGTGAAATATAGGGAAAAGACTAACACCGTACTACATTATGGATATAAATTGAATGTAATAATGTGGCTGATCCAGGTAGCCTAATATCAAGTGAAAAGGCTCATAAATGAATACCGATAAACAAAAGTATACTTTATATTTTCATAACTTGAGCTAAAATTTTGCAATAGATTCAAGACGAGAACAGACCAATCTAATACACCGGTGTAATACACTAGTGATTAGTCACTTATACTAAACAAATGTCTGATTACGACCACGTTAGTTTTGCAACATTTTTTTTTCTGTACAAGTTTTCCTTATAGTTTCTGTTTGCTAGAAAAAATTATTTATTTATCACTGTACAATATGTACCACAATGGTCCTACCAGGTTCGAACCCCTCAGCACGTTCGAGAGAGATAACGAACATTTATATTCAGTTATTAATTCATTACTGGACAATATGATTTATTTTACAGGATACCTTTGGCCGTCCTGCCAGCGATGTAGAATACATGTACATCAAGATATCGAATGAACAACTTACACTTTTAAAGCGGCGGATTTCAAAACGGTCCGTCGTATGGGTTGCAACGATATTTAGCGGTCCCTCTCTGCAGAGGCTTTTCTTGCACCCTGCCCTCCCTCCCTCCCGATGATCCTCAGAAACCAATTTTTAGTTAATTTTTTATAACACTTTTGAATACTAGATATGACACCCAACTCTGACCAAAATTTGAGCCTTATATAGCCGCCGTCAAAAATCCCACATTCATGTTTAGGCCATAACTCAGCTTCTATTGCAGGTACAAACGTGATCTTGGTGTCTGTACCCATGTTTTACATGTAGATGATGTGCAATCTAATGGTTTCATTGCTCAGTATCTGTGACTGTGATATCGCTTTTTGTTCAAAATGGCGGTCAGTTCCGATGAGAAACGCCCAATTTTGTAATTTGACGGTCGTTTCCTCAAAATCTATTCGATAACTTTGACAACTTTTTCTTCTTATTGACGCGTAAGATTCCTCATGCTGGACACCTGTGATGTTTGGCCGTTTTGACTTTTCGACGGGTCGTCAAAAGATTTATGTTTTGGTAATTTTTGGAAGTGCATATTTTACATTAATATGAGTAATTGTGTCTACGTAAGTATCAATCTATTACCACCAATACATTCAGATTTTGATGATGATAATAACAAACGTAAAATACAACATTTTACAATAGAAACAAGGCCCGACCAAATAATTTATCGAAAGACACACTGGCGTTATCAGGGGCAGACAGTGTGTTAAATGTAGTTGTTTCTACTGTACACCTGATGGAATCAGTATACAACTGCCCAACAACCCAAAACAATACCAGCTTGGTGATACCAACATACACAACCCATAACAATACCAGCTTGGTGATACCAGCATGCACTTGTGATGAAGCAGTGGAAAAACAGGTTAGTACAGAGGGCATAAATCAATAACAATTCATAAGTATTTGTTTGAGAGCCTAGAGAAGCTCAGAATCAATCCCAGAACACCAAAAAAGCTCTGGCCGTTTCTCAAAATCTGTTTGAGAACTTTTATTCTTATTGATGAATTAGACTCCTCATACGTACCCCTGTGATGTGTATAAGTTCCGCTAACTTTGAATAGCCGGTCTTTGTGTGGCGGCCGGTTTGACTCTTCGACGGACCGTCAGAAAACAGTATTTGGTCCCAAATCAAGTCACTAGATCTATTCGTTTAGAGCCATTTCCAGTCGAAAAAGGTTTTTTTCTCCGTTGAAAAAATTGTTGAACTTAATCCACCTTTTCCTCATAATGGGAGTTGTGCGTAGTAAACTCGTTGAATATTTCAAATGTACCATAAATATTGGCAAATTTAGAGAATAATGTATGGCGGTTTCAGTGGTCACCTCAAATTTGACTTTCAATGACCTTGAAAACTTTTCTTCGCCCTTTGGCTAATATTTATTCTCGTTAGTGTCTTTGAAATGACTCGTCGTATTGCGAAATGACGTGATCTTGGAATTATTTCTGTCTGATACAACTGTTCAGTATTGACGAAGTCTGGAATTTGTTGAAAAAATATGATTTCATACCACAAGAAAATGATGTTCAAACATATCCTAACTTATGGCCAAAAATCATTTGAGGTTTCATGTTGCACATGACTATAGATTTGTGAAGGAAACATAAAAAATAAGTTTAGGTATTTATGAATGGCTGTTGAAAGCCTGATTTATTTTGTTTATGAGATGGCACCACAGTGACTGTGCATGGAAAAGGACATATGTCGAGTTGTGTTGTGTTCATACCTATTGCAAACTCAAATTACGATCGTGTCAGCCATCGTAATTTTGGATTTGTTGTTGCTTCATCAAATTTCTGTTACCATTGAGGAACCACACATCTCCCCAAGTTTTCAATTAACATGTCTGGTTTGACAAGGCTATTTTATCACATAGTGATCTTGATATGATGCGCTCGAATGATGTCGCTGTAACTGGTCGGTGGGATCATGTCGCTTGTAAACAACGGCGAGGGAGAGTCACATGATCCAATATGGATCCCACTAATCATGCTAATAGGTAGCATATCATTTTGTACCGATGCCATAATAGAGATCGATAAAAGCGAACGCAGTAGAATTTTAGCACAAACTGGTGAAAACAAATACATTCTGAACCAGAACTAGAACGAGGAAATCATGTTTTCCTGTTTGTATCTTGTGATCATGATAACGCAGCATAATGCCGTTTGATTAATAACAGAATAACAAGTTCGTTTTCTATGTCGAACGTAATGAGGGGTTCTATCCTGGTACGGCTATTGTGGTCCATTGTACAGTGATAAACCTGTTCTTTAGCAAACAGAAACTAAGGAAAACTCGACCAGAACAGATTAGTTGTTGAAAGAGTTCATCTATCGCCAGATTCTTGACAACCGTGGTCGCTATATACATGTATTTGTGTACATGTATTATACATGTATTCGTGTGTTATCAGTATTTTTCACACTGAGTGTGAAAAAGATCTGTTAACAAGACTGAGAGATCTGTTAACATTGATTTTTTATTTTGTCTCATTTATTATAGTGACCAAGGTATCACACAGAGCATACAAAAACATAATTGTGTGTGTTGCTGTTATAAAGTAACTAACCGACTGGGATTTAACCTTGGTTTATTTAAAAATATAATTATTTAAATTATAATATACAAACATAATGAAGTTGAGGTAGTTACAATAAAATGAGTTACAATGAGAAATAAGACATAATTATTGGAAATGGGTTATGACTAACAATTACCATGATATGTGGGTAAATAACACAAATATGAACGACAAAAATCAGAACCTAAGGCTGACACGCGTTCACAGTAAATACGATCTACCGTACATAATCACAGGGAGGAACCGTTTGTCTGATTCTATGTGCATTTGCCTGATTCTATGGGCAAAAAGTCTGATTCTATGAGCAAATTGTCTGATTCTATGGGCAAATAAGCAAGTAAGCTGCGGGGCACCAGTAAAACATGCTGGATCGACGGCTAATTTCTCAACACAATCTGATGGCATATGTTCTGTTCACTTCTTAAATCATTGCAGAATATGATTCATATTCAGTTTCTTATGTGGTGTTCACCGCTCTTCATATATCTGTCGCACAAAAGTGGAACGGCTAGGCAGTGGAGCAGCTAGCCATCATAAATCACCGAAGACAAAGCGCTTCCAGTTACTTACCAGGATATCTAAGCCACAATTGCACGGCAATTATTCCAGTTAACATTTTGATTGTTCCTAGACGTGAAGTCAGCTACGTAATCCAACAAAATTGGACATATAATAAAAATAACAGAAACAAACCTGATTCTATGGGTAGGGTGTTGTTATAGCTATGGAACTAAGAGCTTCTTGATGCTGATCCTGAATAAATATAGTATTGAAGCTTGATTTTATGTTCTGTTTCTAGGAGAAGGTCAATAACATGGATGTCCGATCGTAGCCCATAGTTCCATGGTTATCAAGTAAACCTACCCATAGAATCAGGTTTGTTCCCATAGAATCAGGTTTGTTTCTGTTATTTTTATTCTATGATCAATTTTGTTTGATTAGGTAGTTGATTTCACATCTAGGAACAATCAGAATGTCAACTGGACTAATTGTTGTCCAGATACCCAGGTAGGTTAGTGTGAACGCTTTACAGTTGGTGATTCACTATGGATAACTGCTCCACCACCTGGCCGTTCCACTTTTGTGCGACAAATGTATGAACAACGGTGAACACTGCATAAGAAACTGAGCATAATCCATATTCTGCAATGATTTATGGAGTAAACAGAACATATGCCATCAGATTGTGTAGATAAATATGTCGTTGATCCAGCATGTTTTACTGGTGCCCCACCGTTTACTTGCTTATTTGCCCATAGAATCAGACAATTTGCTCATAGAATCAGACTTTTTGCCCACAGAATCAGAATAATGCACATAGAATCAGACAAACGGTTCCTCCCTGTGATAATGATACATGGAAGAAACATAGTACACAAACTGAAAAAAAGATACATTAGACATAATTCTAAAATAGTACAATAACACATAATATAGGAAAGTGAAGAAATACAAGATAAGATTATATTTTGAATATAACGGAGAAACAACACGAGATTACATGACAATGAAATGATATGGTATATAGTACTACAGTATACAACAGTACTTGTATGTAAATAATATTGACAAGGAAAAAGGGTGGGTTGGGTGGGAAAATTGAAAGATTGAAAGGAAAACAACCTCGAGGAGCTTCTAGTCGAAAAGAGAGATTGTCATTGGTTGAATAATCAGGTAACGTTGTCAAGGGATACCAATTCTACATAAAATGCGGACTGTAGAAATTAGAAGAACGGATAAAAAGGCGGGAATGATAACCTTGGGGATAGACTACCGGCACGCTAACACACACAAACCCGTTTGTAGCCTGCGTCCACAAACTGATTATTGTGTGTGTTGCTGTTATAAAGTAACTAACCGACTGGGATTTAACCTTGGTTTATTTAAAAATATAATTATTTAAATTATAATATACAAACATAATGAAGTTGAGGTAGTTACAATAAAATGAGTTACAATGAGAAATAAGACATAATTATTGGAAATGGGTTATGACTAACAATTACCATGATATGTGGGTAAATAACACAAATATGAACGACAAAAATCAGAACCTAAGGCTGACACGCGCCACAAAGCATTCACAGGAACTGGGAATGGTGACAGCCAAAACCCACCCAGCCGGATCCAAGGAAGTAAAGCATCCGTTCAGAGGACATACATTTACCACGAAAAAGAAAAACCTAGGACGACAACTACGACCCTTAAACTATAATTGTGGGATATAAGCAAGTAAGACAGTTGCTGATTTTATCCGTCTCAGCTTAGGAGTAAAACATAAGACCCGAATGAAACCCCGATATAAATGAACAACGACGGAGGGAGTTGGGAATGAACAAAAATTGACCATTAAATGATGTGAAGAAAAAAGTAGATGGTCTTGACAAAGAACAATGTAATTAAAGTAACAGAGGTAAGGTGTTGGGTAGGAAATGATCAGAATATTCTAGAATCAACATGCCTGTAATGGTGAGACTGACTGTTACTAGTTTGACCCGAATTGATTACGAAGGATGAGAATGACAAGAGTAAAAATCCAACGGCGATTGATGAAAACTCTGGATTAACATATAGGGACCGTAACACCGGAAATGATACTGGTTCCGATGAAGAATGTGAATGGATAAGATACTGGGTCAGTGAAGTTTGTTGGACGAGGATCTGTCAAACGAGAAAGGGGTGAAACCTGAAAACGAAGCCGAACTGTAATGGTGATACCCTTAGTACCAGAATGTTTGGACTGAATTGTGAATTGTATGAAATATAATCGACAACGGATAAAGTACCAAAAACATAATAGTTGTATTTTGGAGGAGGAACATGTGGAAATTGGAAGTGGAAGTCTTATTGGCCACGACTTTGTTGATTAATCATAGAAACGAAGCAAATGGGATGGGATGAAGCAAATAAATTACTAGTAGTAAAGGTAAAGATAGATTGGACGACCCTTGAACATAGAGAAGATGGACATCCATGCTCCTAGATCTCTGGGAGCTCACTAATCATATATATGCAGTGAAAATGTTTATGGTATACAATGAAAAGGCCACTAATTCTTAGGGAAAAATGTTAAAGAAATAAGACTTGATGTAGAACGATGGGTTAAAAGGTCGACAACAAAATTTTTTAATATTCTGGAGCTAGAGTTATAATTTAAACACACTTACATAAAGGTAGACTATAATTAATTGATGAAAAATGTTGACATAGGATTATGATATGTGGAATATTGATATTGAATATTGCAACAAGTGCCAGACGACACTCAGTAATAGGATGAGTTTGGAAATTAGTAAGGTAGAGATAAAAGAGGAATGTAAGTTTTTATAATGTAATTTAAAGGTATTGAGGAAGAAATTTAGATTTGTGTATTAGAGTGGAAGATAAGTGTAAAGCTACGTAAAGATATTGTAAAAATTGAAAAAGGGGTTGGGTTACCCAGGTGGAGTGATTGTGAAGAATTCTTGGTTTCCTAACCATTTCTCATAAATATTGTTTAGGATAGGGAAGGGTAAGAGGAAAGGACTGGTGATAATTCTGTAATAGAAAAACCCAGAACAGGGGCAGCTTGAGCTGCTGACTTACAGCTAGGGACTGAGATCTGGAATTAAGAGAAGGAACTGGGGGGCTGGCTCACAGATTGAGATTAATGATTAGAATTGAGTACCTGGACTTGCAGGCTGGGGCTCCTGACCCACAGCTAGACACTAAGATCTAGAATTAGAGATGGAACTGGGGCTCCTGACCCACAGATTGAGATCGATGATTAGAATTGAGTACCTGGACTTGCAGGCTGGGGCTCCTGACCCACAGCTAGACACTAAGATCTAGAATTAGAGATGGAACTGGGGCTCCTGACCCACAGATTGAGATCGATGATTAGAATTGAGTACCTGGACTTGCAGGCTGGGGATCCTTACCCGCAGCTACACAATAAGATCTAGAACTAGAGATGGAACTGGGGCGCCTGACCCACAGATTGAGATGACGATTAGAATTGGGTACCCAGACTTGCAGGCTGGGGCTCCTGACCCACAGCTAGACACTGAGATCTAGAATTAGAGATGGGACTGGGGCTCCTGACCCACAGATTGAGATCGATGATTAGAATTGAGTACCCGGACTTGCAGGCTGGGGCTCCTGACCCACAGCTAGACACTAAGATCTAGAATTAGAGATGGAACTGGGGCTCATGACCCACAGATTGAGATCGATGATTATAATTGCAGCACCCTGACTGGGAGGCTGGAACTCCTGACCCACAGCCGTGTAACCGGAGGGTAATAACAGCCTGAGGTCCTCGGCTGTTGACAGGAGAGGCACCTGACCTACACCCGTAATGGCAGTATTGATGTTGGCAGTATTGAGGTGGTTTCAGGTGCACTGGGATCCGGAGCGTGAGCATCCCACGAATTTACACGTGAAGACATGCTCAGCAGTTATTAGATTGTCGGCTCCAGAGTCGAGGGGTACTGTTGTTGGCACATGGCCAACAGCCTTGGTTTTCTTGTGGAGGCATATTCTGCAATATTAGAAAACGAGAACGAGTACCTGTGGAACAACATTTAACGTGATAAATACTTGAACAAGATTGAACTCCGAAATGAAAGAGGTATCGTGATGCAGATTTACTGGAAATGAATAACAAGAACCATAAACACCAACGAATTTATTATACGCTAGCATCTTTTGAAGCGAGACAGGAGGAAGTGAAAATTTAATTAAATTTGATAAAATGAATTGTGAAGTACCGTACCTAAAATATACACGTATACTTAAATTTAATTTATGAAATATATGAAAATATCTAATGGAGGAACTATATAAAATATATAATACTGAAATCTAAACATTACCGCAGACCGACCTAAATTTCACCAGGGGCAGTAAGCCCTACACATTATCACGGTCATCCAGGCCTAAACATTATCACAGCCAGTCCGCCCTAAAATTACCATGAGCATTCAGCTCTAAACGTTACTACGGGCAGTGAGCCCTAAACGTTAGCACGGGCAGTTGGCCCTAAATATTACCAAGGGCAATCAGCCCTAAACAATACCAAGGTCATGGCCACTTACATCCAGTAAGTGACAGGGTTTAATAAATAATGTAGATATATATAATCTAGGAAAGACATGAATGATAACACTGGTAACAAGGGCACACAGCCCGAAACAGACAGCGAAAGCTCTGGAGCCTGTTAATTGGACTCCCAGGATAAATCCCGCAAGGAGAGCAGACACTGAACACATTATATATATATGGTGAATATTGATAAATATAAACTTTTGGGTACATATGATATATATGTATATATATATATCGTATACAAACAAGGTCTGATAGTACATATAGACTAAATGAATAAATACTGGAACTAGGGCACACAGCCCCCAACTGAAATATTTTCAAATATGTATATATATATATAATATGATATATAAATAATGTAAATATATACAAAAGACATGCATACTAAAACTGGTAACTAGGGCACACAGCCCACAACTGACAGCGAAAGCTCTGGAGCCTGTTAATTGGACTCCCAGGATAAATCCCACAACGAGAGCAGACACTGACATTAACACATTATTTATATGGTAAATATAGGTAAATATATACATATTTTTTGTAGATATGGTATATATGTATATATGGAATAAAAAATGGTATGATAGTAGATATAGAATAAAGGAATAAATATTGGAAAAATGTAAATATATATAGAATACATGAATAATAAAATTGGTATCTAGGGCACACAGCCCAACTGACAGCGAAAGCTCTGGAGCCTGTTATTGGACTCCCAGGATAAATCCCGCAACGAGAGCAGACACTGACATTAACACATATTGGTAAATATATACATATTTTTTTTTTTTTTTATTTTTTTTTTTTTTTTTTTTAGATATTGTATATATGTATATATGGTATAAAAAATGATAGGATAGTACATATAGAATAAAGGAATAAATACTGGAAAAAATGTAAATATATATAAAAGACATGAATAATAAACTGGAAACTAGGGCACACAGCCCACAACTGACAGTGAAAGCTCTGGAGCCTGTTAATTGGACTCCCAGGATAAATCCCGCAACGAGAGGAGACACTGGCACGAAAAACATTATATACATATTTTGTGTAAAATATAATCTATGATTTATAAATAATGAAATTTTAGATGTATATAATAACACTGGAACTAGGGCAAACAGCCTTGAACCGTCAGCGGAATTGGACTTCCATTATAAAACATAATAAATTATAAATATTATATATTTACATTGTAATATGATAAATACTTGTATGAATGACAGAGGATAAATGACACATTAGAGAGTATATATATTTATACCTGCAGAGTACAGACAAATTAACAAATGATACCAGATTGAGGAATAAACAAATATAGAAAACATTTTATGGATTTGTGACTATGTAAAAATTGATCGACCTAAACATTTGAACGTATATATATATATATTATTATACGTTATTAGATAAACTATTACTAGATGTAGTATAATAAGTTTATGTTTGTTATGAAGATAGAATGAACTGATGAAAGAACTGTCGATGTACATGGATATGCTGGCCCACACTCTCAAAGGAAACAAATACCGTATAAAATACTTTACGTAGCCGTCAAGTGTCACCAGTTGGATGATGTTCTAAGCGATAGATCTACACCACACTAGATCTAGTCCGTGAAAAATGTTGTTACCGGTTTTTAAAAACGGATGTCTTAATTGAAATTTTTGTGATGTTGTCTACATGATGTTGTGTACATCATTTTACACCCACGGAATTTCTGGATGCAGTATGAATAGGGAAAATACTGGGAGAGGGGTGGAGCGGGAGTAGAGGTCAAAAATACATCCACGTTTGTCGTTCGTGACGAACTTACAAAGTTA
This sequence comes from Terebella lapidaria, assembly GCA_949152475.1. Classification (NCBI taxonomy): domain Eukaryota; kingdom Metazoa; phylum Annelida; class Polychaeta; order Terebellida; family Terebellidae; genus Terebella; species Terebella lapidaria. The sequence goes on from OX424569.1 coordinate 2,910,374, forward strand.
TACAAACAACGTTATGACCACCTTGAGCATAACATGTCGCAGCATCACCGAGCCGGTCGTTGAGACGATCGACCGATGACACAATAAGGGGCTTATCCAGATTTGTATTTGAAGGCGAACACACTAACCATTGGAGACAGATGTGTCGATCCGATTAATAATTGATACTCTTGTATAATACGGCTACAGTAGATATAAAATGTGTTTAATATATATGACAAAATATTTATAACATGCTAGGCCTATCGATTCTGGAGAAGCGATCGAGGCAAAAATTTCGGTCTTTCACCGGCCTCGGGGAAAAATAAATAAATCTGTTAGATGCTAGGAGGGATTAAAAAAAAATATAAAACCCTATAATAACAGTGATCACTAATGATAAGCGTGATAAAGTTTTACTTCTATACTTCAAGCGATGGGGCAGAATATCTTGGATTAAAAATTGAAAGATTGAAAGGAAAACAACCTCGAGGAGCTTCTAGTCGAAAAGAGAGATTGTCATTGGTTGAATAATCAGGTAACGTTGTCAAGGGATACCAATTCTACATAAAATGCGGACTGTAGAAATTAGAAGAACGGATAAAAAGGCGGGAATGATAACCTTGGGGATAGACTACCGGCACGCTAACACACACAAACCCGTTTGTAGCCTGCGTCCACAAACTGATTAATATGGTGCAATTTACCTCCAGCCTCACAAGGCTTATTAGTCACTACAAACATTCAAACTATACATACAAAAATCACGTGAAAGGATGAAAAAAAACTATGAAACAGAAGTACATGTGATCACGAATACACCTCAAACAAATAATTTATGACTACGTATTTTCATGGCATCATTTAGGTATGCAGCTAAAAAAAATTGACAATTTTTCATCCATTTTCATATTCATATTCATTTTCATTCATTTCGTATAGACAAATCTTCATCACAATCTTGAACACAGGGGTTATATAAATCATCAAATGTATAAGTCCATTCTTGCATCACAATATTTCCATCATTTATAAATCGTTATGTTTTCTCACAGAGTTTGGAATTTTCTTTCTCACATTTGGTCCCAACTTTTTCATATGTTCCCAAAATATTTTCGGCTCATCATTACAAACGTTTTCAATTTCGTCTAATTTATGTTTCCAATAATCTCGTTCGCTTCTAAGATGTTTGGCAACAGCAGTTTGTTTCTTTTTCTTTGATTGTAAATACAGTTTCTCCTTTTGTGACATATCTTTCCATAAGTTAGACAATTCTTCATTCCAGTATGGTTTGAAATATTTCATTTTTTCCTTGTATGTGTGGTGATTTTGCCCAAAGCTCACGGCAGGAGTCTTTGCAAAACACTAGCAAGTATTGTGGCCTATCTTTAGACCGCTCGAGTTCCGAGCGTGCGCTGCCTAGCAACGCACTGTACCTAATCGCGCCCAGTAAACTATAACAAGTGGTGACCTAGTTTCTCCTCCCGCCTCTCGGTTCGATATATATGCGAGCATTTGGCTTGGTCTGTGAGATTGTCCCAGAGCAAGCCGAGAGGCAGGACGAGAGGCTCGCCATGAGCTTTACGTCCCTGTGTCTTGGGTAAGGCCCTCGCGGGCCCTGGGGACGATTTCCATTGGGGGCCCGGGCTGGGGTAGAGACAGTTGCTGACTCGGGGACGCAAGCCCTGTGGATCGCCAGTTCTCTTCTCCACCCGGGGTGGTGTGACACAGGCTCTGGCAGACCGTCAGGCTGGCTCAGAGTTCCATCTCTGCGACAGTGCCTTCGGCGAGGCCGGCCAGCAACATGCCCACGTGTACGGGTTCCGTGGTGCTGCTCCCATGGCATCTCGGGCTCTACACACGGCTTCATTACCATAACTATGTAATATGCATGTTGTAGTTAAGGAGTTGGAGAGATGCATATGTTATGTCGTAGTGTATGACGGCCGGACTCGTTCCGGGCTGACTGTACCTGGTTGAAGTATTCCGTAGAGTAGTGCCGGACGCCCTGTAGCGGGCGTCCGCCGAACTTTACATAGGCTTACTACAATCTTTGAAGCTCAGAAAACTGTCCATTTCAGAGAATATACAAGTACAAAGATTCTGATATGTCAAATCTATTTCATTCTGACAAGTAGATTGCCGTTCTATGTTAAGAATTATATTTTTTAAAATTCTAACCCCAGTTAACATTACACATGGAGTTTTGAGGTATGTGGCACGAGTCATATTTTCTGTTATTATTTATATTTTTGGCACTCTGGTCCACAATTTTAGTAGTGGGTTCAATGGGAAGTGGACTCAGAACTGAACTTGAGTTGTTTTTCAGCTTTGTACATAAATAATCACCTGGACTATAGTTCTTTCCACAAACAACAATTGAATGGTCAGGGGGCCGACTCAAATCAGACAATAGAGAGTGTAAATTGAAATTGTCAATTATTTCGGTTATTGTCAAAACAAAAAAAAATTCACATTTATCAAATTGGTCATGAGGTACTTATGTATAATCAACAACCGATTTGCCTTTCTTAGACACACATGTAAAGTTATCTTCAGGAAACCTTCCATTCAAGACACACATTTTACATTCATGTAGGAAATCTAAGAACTCTTCCCCTTGTGTGTTTTTGATATCACCAAGTACTTTTCTATTTGGAATATCCATATCAACATTCGAGATTACGTCACACAGTTTCCCTAACCTAGCGTTTATATCACCACAAACAATTATTCCATCACAATCTGAACTATCAACATATATTTGACTACACATATACTCAAATATGTCATGAGAATTTCTCCCTCTAGTAGAGTTATATGGAGGCACGTAACAGCCCAAAAATACCAAACGACAAGAGGAATATTTATGAGTTAAATTTTAATTTCATGATACTGTCTACTGACTTGTCAACTTTATTCACAACATATTTACATAATAAACTGTTTCTGATCAGGAAACCGACACCACCAGAGCCTTTTTTTGGCATTTTTATGCAGATGTTTCCTATTGTGTCCATACCAAACATAATCATCAACAACTATTTGATCATCATATTTCAAATGAGTTTCAAACATGTTCAATTTCCTGTGCAAACACCCTAGTTCAAATTGCTTGCTCTGTGATTAACGGCGTGTCATAGTAATGAGAAAGAATTAATATTTTTATAGTAATAATCATCACAGAGATCCATTATATCTCTATGTATGACTATATGTAACAACGAGCATTCCACTTGTGACCAAATTTCCACAAGTGGGATATGAAGTAGCTGCATAACTGGCCCACTTGATCCGAGCTGATTGTTGGCTATCAGTTCGATGTCAAATGATTATGAAAACAGGCAGCAACAATTATAATAATAAATGTTTCAACAAAACAGCCGAGATGGTGTTATCTTATCTATTGAGGACCACACAAATCAGAGTCAATTGCTGTCCAGAAGAAAATGAATTGAAACTAACTGTAACAGGCGTGTCCAAATGTTCAATGTCTAGCAATCTGATTATGTGTATCAGCTCAATGCCAAGTGACCAAAGGACACACCGAAATAGATAATGAAAGTAACAAGAAAGGAATTATATAATGGTGTTATGTTATCTATCGTGAGTTTCCTTATTTCTATGTTGATCACGTACACCTTTTGATAGCATAGCTCGCTTTTAGTGCATTAGTGGTTACCGAACGGTCTGAAACCCCGGAATTTCTGAATGGAATTCGGTGTATTCCGATAAACGTACCAGAAACATGGGATACCCTGGTACCTTCATAGGTCATTGGATAGACTCATTTTGACTAGCCTATATTGATTACAGATTGTATATTTTTTAATAATAAGACTGATAAATTGTGATAACTTTTATCAGCAAATTGCTGTCAAGCATTTCGCTGTGAGAACTCTCATTCTGTTTATCCCTATTAGTTGTGAACTGCCTATGTCATTTGAGTTGGTGAGCTATTTCATGTAAATATCTGAAATTATCAACACAAATTTCCAACCAGTCACTGATGATGTTTATATTACCCATGAATATTATATACTGGTAGAGTGTTCTCCATGTGACAATAAAATGTACTGGATTTATTATATACAAGGCACGGACTTGTATACAAGGCAAATGTCATTCCTGACTACAAAAACCCGAAATTGAATCTTTGTGAAACCTGAAATGCTCACAGTAGTGATCCGAGTACTAACCTGATAATATAGCAAAAATCTATATAGGTAAATAGACTTCGTTAGAACATACGGAGAAATATGGCTTCATTGACAAACTATGACAAACATGGTTTAGTACATGTGAGTGAATATGTTTGATATCAAAGGTGTTACGTATAATCCAGACCTTGATCTTGTCCAGGTATTGGACAAAGATATGACAGGGTATACACCTTTTTCCTTCCGTACCACAAATAGATCGTATCACGAGGTTGACGAATTAACCTGCGACCGGGGCTGAGGCACATCGTTTCACAATGTTGCATGTCAATATACGGAGCTTACCCTCCAAGTTTGACATGTTGAAAATGTTTATTGTGAACCTGAATCGCAAAAATATTACTTTGGATTTTATAATGTTGTGTGAAACATTCCTCGCGGACTCGAATTGTGATATGTACAAAATACCAGGTTATAATTTTATATGTGCTAATCGCCAACGGGGTAAATGCGGTGGTGTGGCTATTTACTTAAAGGACAAATATAATTATGTGGTACGTCCTGATATATCTATCTTTGATGAAAATATTTTTGAATCTACTTTTGTTGAAATATCATGCGCAGGTAAAATGGTTCTGATCGGGGAAGTGTATCGGGTCCCAGGCTCGAGTACGCAACACACAATAGCATTGTTCGAATCAATTTTAGCTAAAATGCACGGTTTTGATGAAATATATATCGGCACAGACCAAAATATTGAATTACTTAACACCAATCACGGGGCCGGTGGTGACTTGCTGGATGTGTTTTACTCTGCCAATCTAATACCCACGGTTACCAGGCCGACCAGGATAACTAGCACAACAGCTACTCTGATCGACAATATTTATGTGAAGGTATCTTCAATGAACCAAACTACATCGACATTGTTATTGACAGACATCTCGGATCATTTGCCTGTCCTTCTACGTGTTGGTAAGACACGTGTCAAACAGCGTGGTCCCGTCACCGTCAAATCTCGCAAGTTGGACGATCATGCAATGCGAACAATTAGGCAGCTACTCGCAGCTACCGATTGGTCATGTATGGCCACATTGGATGTACATAATAAATTTGAATTCATCACGAATAAAATTTCTGAATATGTCGATTTAAGTGCGCCTTTAACAACTAAGTATATATCTCCCAAATTCATTTTACGGGAGCCATGGATGACAAATGGTCTTCTGCGTTCATCGCGTACGCTAGACAAGATGCGTAAAGCGTCTATCGGCTTAACTATTGATAGTCCAGAAATGACAGCCTACAAGCGTTATCGAAATATATTTAATCATACTAAACATACAGCAAAGTTTTTACATTATGGACAACTCATTGACAAATTTAGAGGTGATGTTAAAAATACTTGGAATACTATCAGGCAATGTGTCGGAAAGCGCGTGAATAAAACAACTAACAGTACTTTTAAAATAAACGGTTGTCAGGAAACAAATGTCCAAAAAATAAGTGATGCATTTTGTTCTTTTTTCTCAAATATTGGTTCCAACTTGGCTGCATCCATACCGCAAGCATCCAAACCGTTTGAGTCCTATTTGTATGGGATTCATGAACGTTCAACATTTTTTGCGCCAACTGATCCTGCTGAAATAGTCACTATTATCAACAAAATGAAACCCAAAACGAGTTGCGGATTTGATGGGATTTCTCCACATCTCTTAAAGCAAATCAGCTCCGAAATTGCACTTCCTTTATCTATAGCTATAAATGATTCCTTGATTTCAGGAACTGTATCGTCAAACTTAAAAATAGCCAAAGTAATACCACTACATAAATCAAAGGAAACTGACTTGCTAACAAACTATCGCCCAATTTCTTTATTGCCAACACTGTCCAAGGTGCTGGAAAGGATAATACACCGGCGCGTTTATACATTCCTGGATACACAAAATCTATTATATCAGGGTCAGTACGGGTTTCGTCAGAAACGGTCGACAGTTAATGCTGTCAGCGAATTTATTTGTAAGTGCTTAAGGATTGATTGCATGTGATCGTCATGAACCTGGCAGTGACCAGCTGTCCATTCACTTATAATGTAAATATAAAGGTAACAAATTCATGAATGTATACACTTCCAATCAACGTGAAACTTTGCCTTTTTTATTGTTAGCCATCAAGGATTACTAACCGAGACTCTGTTTCTTACTAAGCAATGTTAAATTTGTTAAATTCATCGTTTTCATATGTCATTTTCCGACCTATTTCTCAGTCTACAAAATACACTCACAACAGGGCGAGCGAAAGGATTAGGTTGTGCAGCAAATAGCTAGTGAGGCCAGTAAAACTCACAGGTGATTTGCACTCGGGTGCACCGAGGTGTTTGGGATTATGAATGTTCAGCTCATTGTATTCATCTCACAGAAAGTATAGCCCTAGATATTCTCATTATTTTGACGACAACAAGGAATAAATATATGCAACTGCCAGTGCTTGTCAAGCAGAACACTCGAATCTTCGTTTTGGTGAAACGTATAAAATGATTTATATAATCATCAAATTGCACAGCTTTCGTGATATCATCTATGAAACCATGTCTCGGTTCATCATCCATGAGTATATGTGTGTGTGCTAGCCAAGTTTTAGGTCAGAGGATTGTATTGTTTTGGCGATTTTGTTACCTTTACTTTCACATTATAAGTCAATGGAAAAGTGCCTCAGTGCAGTCACCGGTAAGTTACATGCAATCACACCTTAAGTGCAATTGAGGCCAGGGAGGACACAGCTAGTGTCTTCCTTGACCTCTCAAAAGCATTCGATACGATCGATCACGCTATACTTTTATACAAACTAAATCATTATGGTATCCGTGGTTTGCCTTTAGAATGGTTTCGTAGTTATTTATGTGACCGCCAACAATTTGTCTCTTATAACGATGTTCAATCTGGTATCCAACCAGTTACTTGTGGAGTCCCACAGGAATCCATTTTAAACCCCCTGTTGTTCATTATATACGTCAATGACATACCGAATGCAGTGGAACAATCTAGTGTTATCTTGTTCGCTGATGATACAACCGTATTTTCATCTTCATCGAATTTAACTCAGATAGTTGAACGTCTGAATACTGATTTAAACTCTCTGAGCGAGTGGTTTATGGCAAATAAATTGTCTCTGAATGTGCTGAAAACACATTATATGTTCATTCCTCATACACCGGATATTGAAATGCCTAATCATCTACAAATATTGATTGATAACGTAGCAATCCAAGCAAATCCGTAATTAAGTTTTTGGGAATATATATTGATGACCAACTCAGTTGGAAGGATCATATCTCTCATGTTAATTCCAAGCTATCTAGCGCTATATATGTGCTCAAATCTGTGAAGAATATAATGCCACAAAATATTTTGAAAACTTTATATTTTTCACTTGTGCAGTCCCATCTAATTTACGGGATTTCTTGCTGGGGTGCAGCGGCACGAAAGTATTTGAAAAGGGCGGAGGTCTTGCAACGTAAGGCCATACGTATTGTTTGTCGTGCTAATTACAATGCACATTCTGAGCCCTTATTTAGATATGCAAAAATACTCAAATTATCTGATCTTTACACGTTGGAAATAGCAAAACTTATGTATTTGTGTTCACATCATACCCTTCCGTCCCGTATCATGGATATGTTCGTGAATACCGCAGATGTTCACAGTTACAATACACGCCAGACAATACACCACCGGCCACGTCGTACCCATATCGCTTCCCAATGCTTACTTTATAAGGGTCCTCAAATATGGTCTTCGTTACCCCATTCATTTCACATTATTCCAAATAAACATACTTTTGCAAATAAGGTCAAGGTCATGCTTTTCAATTCATACACGCCTGTGTAAGCTGATGATACACTTTATTTCATGAAATTAATTTCAGCTTTTTTTACTAGGCAATCCCCCATGTACGGCCTATATTCGGATCAGTTCATAACTTATCAAGGTCATTCTGTTTTCTTAGTCTGTTTTGTGTTTTTTGATGAATGTTGTGTAGAGCCGGGTTAGGAGTATCGGGTGGGGTTGGGTGGGGGTGGCAGGGGGGGGGGGTGAGGGGGGCGGGTTGATTCTTAGATTCTGGGTTTAATATGTGTCTCTAGTTCTTGCATTGTCGCATGCATGGGTTTAATTATCACTTTGTTGTTTCAATTCCTTTATTTGTGTTCCATTCTTTAGCTGTTACTTAAGTTCGTTCAATATGCTGTTCAATATTATTTATAGTCGGTATATATGAATGTTTATATAATATCTGTATTTCTATCTAGTAGTTTGTCTTTGTACTGTATTGTTCACTATAATGTTATTTAAAGCTATAATCACTTTTAGAATTGACAAAATTTATTCATTCTGCGGTAGCATTATTTTGTCTATAGAATGAGAAATCGTACAAATTTGGGTCTGAAAATGTGTATTGCGTGCCTAAATTGAGTTGTCAAATCAAGATTCAAATCATTTTTTTTCCTCAAAGCGGCCCGCCTTGCGAGCGATTTCTACACACAGTCTCGTGACGTCATTGGTATTTGTGTAGATACGGTGGCAACCGGCAATGTAGGCAGGCCGATCATTCTCTATCCACTGTTTTCATGCACTATTAACGGCAATTTTCTAAGTATCTGTTGTCGAACTGTGCCTATTTCCTATATATTCCTGACTCTCTCGAGATGTAGTTTCAAATTTGCGTGACAATCAATATCGCTAAATTTGGCTGATTTTAAAATTGATTCCAACTTTAATTACTATTCAATGGGGTTCTTATTGTTATTCAAATTAATTTTGCTATTATTTCCATTATCATGCTTGCATCTCCTTGTGTATAGTTATGCTTTTTCGCTTCTCACTAACATCCGGAAAACTTCTAGATTCTTTACTTTCATTCTTTGTCTGTTCACATTGGATTCTCTTTTTTTCTCTGATATGGGATGGGCCGGGATTATGCTTTTAGTTCTTGTTTGTTTATTTTTCGTTTATTATGTCGTTGTAAGTTGTATTTACTATGTTTATGGGTATCACACTCACCCGTGTATATATATATTTGTAATTTGTGTATGTTTTAGCCCTTTTCTGTTCATGGGTGTACAGCCGTTTGTGTCTTTGTGTGATTTCCCTTCATATCGGCTTCTTTGCCGAATGATAAAATAAATTACTTACTTACTTACTTACTATTTGCAAAGATTGTTACATAATGTTTTTCCCCACACCAAATGCGTCTGATCAATTTACCATATAGCCAAGAACATATTTTTATATATACTCTGATTTTTCTAACTCGTTTACACCGTTTTTTGCTGATATTGTTGCGATGCTAAATCGTATTGTGTTATAACTTGGCATAGCTCACCTTGGGACCAAACGGCAATTTTCTGCAAACTTTCAGTCTTCTACTCATGAAACTGATAAAGTTAGTAATCTACTGCAATGATAAATTCCTCCTGAAAACTTTTCGTCTGCATGTCAACATACATTGTTTATTTTGAGCGCGTGACGGAACAGTCTATTCGGTTGATTCACGCAGGGAGCGCGGGTTAGGAATGGGACCGTCCCAGCCTGTAATTGGTATATAATACTGCAGCGCACGCCCCCATAGTACCTAACTTGAACTTGTCCACTTGAATTACGTAATGAGTAAGGTGAAAATCCTCGCTTAAATTGAACTTTTGTGTTTTGAAAGAAACATGTAGCGTTTCGGAAGCCAGGTTTGTGAAAATCTATTGCCGTTTGCATCATAGACATGTAATATTCAGTTAAATAGTTCGCCTGAGGTAATTTGACTGAAACAAAGGCAAAAAACGGTGTAAACGAGTTAGAAAAATCAGAGTATAATACGATATGAGCCTTTATAGATCTAAATATAGATGACTCCCATGTTAAGCTATCACTCGTTCATTCTGATTTGGCAGTTAGTGTAAGTGGTGATAGGTTGATACCTATATTGTTTTCCTTATATATCACAATTTGGCCCTGCCCGTTATCTCTGACATCGAGTCGCCTGGTTGTGCTCGTGTTATTTTTTGTTGGTCTGCGAATACATTACACGTATACTATTTATTAATTGATACAAATGTATTACATCACGTACTTACGTTGGGTGTGTTTTGTTGGGCAATTATTGTCCAGAAATAGCTATCTACATCTAAGAAATTTGTAGTTTGTTCTAGCGTCCATACAACATAATATAGTTCGTGCAGTATCTCTTGTCCTTACCTATATATAAAAAAGTGCATAAACTGCTGTTAGGCATTAATACAGTCTGTCGATAAAAGACAGGGATTATGTACTCGTCTATTATAGTTTTGCAGTGTTTTGTACTAGTTGCACACGCTACTGGAAAGGTAGCATTATTGATTAATGTAAACGCACAATCAATGAAATTGAGTGATTCATCAATAACTTCAGTGTATAATGTCATTTGTTAAAATTAGAAAACTCCATCAGAAAATGCTAAACTGGAGAAACTGTCGGTCATCCTTCACAAGATGTCGCTCCAGATGGAAGCGGGGGAAAAGCAGGTTGAATGAAATATAAAACAGCGGAATAGTGTGACACTTATTCGGTTGTGTTTGAATGTTTTTTCAGATGATATAACTGATATAGGATAAATTAAATTTTATTATGAATGTTTTCTCACACAACAATGACCAGCTGAGTGACATCGGCCGTCGGATGGAAACTGTGGAAAAGCAAGTTAGTAGTGGGCACATATAACAGAGAGTGGAATAAATGTGAACCCTATTTGCAAACTATGGAAATTACTGACTCAGAATGGAAATTGATATACCCTCTTTGTATCATACAACAACCATCAGCTGAATGACATCGGCAGTCGGGTGGGAGCAGTGGACAGACGGGTTAGTATAGGACATGACTCTTAGACACAGATATATATTTCACAAATAATTTTCGATCTATTGTCTGGAAAGTGAACGTTAATTTAATATTTCTTCACATATTTCTTCTTGACCAGCTGGTTGGCATCAGTAGTCGAGTCGAAGCAGTGGAAAAGCAAGTTGGTAGAGAGCATATTTCGCAGACAATGAGTATCAAAACAAATGTCGAATCTTTCAATTTGAAAAAAATACAAATAATTGTTATAATATTCAATATTTTGTCACATCAGAATGAGCAGTTGGGTGACATCAGCATTCGGATGGAAGCAGTGGAAAATCAAGTTAGTAGAGGCTGTTTGGAGATGTAGTGAACGGACATTGAAGTAAATGAATCATTCATATTTTCAGCATAGCATTGGATCATTCGTATAAACTTTGTACATACACTTTTGCCAAATAAATTTGACTTGACATTTAAGAGAACACACAATTTCCAATCTGTAGTCATGGTTTACATGGTTTATGTGAAGGATTTGATGTGATGTCACAACTATCAAGTCAACTACAAACTTCACACAGTTATTGTCAATCTTTCATAACCTCTCACCTTTCCGTCTAAAGTTTTGCTATCAACATGTGCGGTTGTCCGCCATTTCCAGCTATCTCCAACATTTACATGTATAATCAAAACGCAGCTAATACTTAGTAGTCCATAACCATAAATTGGAAGTGAATGTATTTTCATCATGTCGAAAATGAAAAAAAAATGTAATTAAACGTTACTGGACATTATGCCTCATCCTATCTATGTCTGCTCACATCGTGTGGTATTCTACCAAGTTACTTTTTTAGCCATCAGCTGGATCAACTTACGTTCGCTGGGGCCGAAATACATGCAATGGAACAGCTTCGACTATTGTGTACACTGGTGAGAGACATGGGAGTTTATGGTCCATGTGGACTACTGGTGTAAAACTATGAATTCAATGTGCAAAGCCTGGATGGATAACCACTACATGTGAAATCTAGTGGCGACGTATAGTTACGCCATTGGAATTCTTTCGGAGAATGACAGTTCGTGGTGTGCACTTTTAACCACAAGTAGCGTAAGGGGACCTTAGGGGGGTCATTGCATCTCAGATTCGTCTCCATCGATTCGCATTTCTGGGGGTAGGGTTTTTGAGGATAACAGTTTTTTAATGGCTAGTAAATGTCTGATAATGTGTATTACATCATAATCTATGTATCCAAACTTCGAGACACTGAATTTCAGAATATGTTCGTCACCCGAAACGGAATATTTAATCATGTCAGCAGATTTGATATATTTTTCCACCTCACATTCGACTATACAAAGGCCAATTGTTTGATGTTGAAAACTGTGTTTGCCTCGTAATCCACATGATACCCGGAGACAAAGTTTGAAAAAAAATAACCCATACAGTCGAGGCAAATTATACCAAAACATGAAAATGTCACATGTTATATGGTTGATGTTACATGTTACAATTGAGTGGTCTTGAGCTACAAGGGGAGGGGGCGGGTAGAGTGGGCATAGTTATGTTGATGAAGAAAATGAAGCCCATTAAATATGATCGGATAGAGCAATCATTACAGTTAACTGGATGTTGGAGTATCAAGTGGCCAATCGTTAATGACTCCAACCACTAAATGTGAGCCCTGTCTGTATATGCGAGTCATACAACTAAAATTGGTCACATATGAATGAATGGACTAGTTCACAGAAATTCCCGCCAAATTTGCCGAACGTCCGACCAATCAGAGACTGGTCTCACTAACGGCGATAAACAACTTGGCAAACTGCGGTTGGTTTGCGTTGTTTGAAGAAACTAAAACAAGTTATTGCACGAACGTTCATAATCCTGCTAATATATTAGTATTAGGGCGTGAAACCTTATTTTCTGATTGTGAAACACATGAAACACTGGTATTTCCGTAAAACCACCCTGGGCATGGGAACCCATCTCAAAACCATCAATGTTTGTTGATGTTGAATGTGGAGGGACCGGTTACTGTTTCAATGTTGTATGGGACCACATCAGATAAATTCGTCATTAGAGAGTAGTGATGAACATGTTCACAGAACATTATTGTTCACAAAACATTATTAGGTATTATTATTCTACCGTAGCAATGATCTTAGTATTATCAATAACGCACACAATTGTCATATACCTCGTAGACGATGGCTGCAAATGATGGATATACGTATAGTACTTCACTGGAATGAATAAATAAATGGTTCACCAACACGAGTCCAATGACCTTCATATGCACGTATATAGATCTTATCTCGAATTGGAATATTATAATAACCAGCTGATAACCTGAACAAGAAAGTATATCAATAGGCCTAAGTTATCTGAAATTTCATGATAGATGAAGAGTGATAATAACAACACATTACCAGTATTTATGATACCCCGGATTCCCATTATGACAACTGGTCCATATTTACGAATGGCAGTATTACAGGCTAGCGAGTATACAAATGACAGCAGAGAACGCACCCTTTCTATCCGAAATATTAGAGAAGGGGTAAATCTCACGAAATGAATTTCACATGTATGTTGTCCTTGCACCGGTGGTCCTCAGCCCATCTGTGTGCGATAAATTTTGGGGAAATTTTTACATGTGGATCGGGGACTGGAAAAAATACCGCCGCTATGAAATTATACCTGGCTGAAAGGAATCAGGCACACTGTCTAAACACAACGAAATAGTCAGTGTGCTTCCATTCAACAGACCTACTGTCTGTAGATTATTTGTTCTGCATGTAAAACCAGTATCCCGAATCAATATGTACTCAGTAAAACACCTCTAAACCACAATAATCATGGTTAGAAAAACTAACTGGTCCCTCCCAGTTTTCTATCCTTGGAATCTTCATCAGCTGTTCATGAGAATGAGCCCCGCATATAAACGTGAATTTGGAGTAACACGTGTTCGCAATCATGTATGGTACAAATTCAATCATATTCGATTGTTTCTTGCTCAAATACGTCGCCAAGGCAGTTTATGTGATTCACAGTTGAGGACAATGCACATTTTGTGGTTTCCCGCCATTTCGTTTCGCAAATGGTTATATCAGTAGTCGGCAGGAGATACCCGTATGTGAGACCAGCGATTCAGTGGTCCGTTTGAATTACGGAAATGTCCGAATATGCCTGAGATGGCGGGAAAGTCTATGAATTAGTCCATTCAGTGCCTGACATGTGAACGGGTATACATGAACCAATATGTCATGTCATGTATCATAGTATCGACACCATGTACATGTTAGGTATCCTGGCTATGAGAGACGAATGTATTCTGACCACCAGTACCGTAACACTCTTCGTTAAAGCCATGGCTGTGTACTGTCCCTGTACATTTGACGTGTATTGCATACTTTCTTCTGACTGGAGGGCAGATAATTGTGTTCCATTCTTGGATCGTAGATGATGTAAGTCATTACAATGGGACAATCATGTTGTCAATACGATCATCCAGTTCAATATGTATCTCCACTACATTTGGTTTTTGTGTGCTGTCACTTGTCGGCAAATGTTGTTGGCCTTCAATCTCCAATATGAACACCACCAACATAGTATGACTTCGTATCTACATAGTCCGGCGCAGCGTACAGTCTGTGACGTCAACCGGATTAATTTTCGGCAATGATGAAAAAAACTCAAGTGAACACGCATACACTGTTTGTACACTCGCAGTCGTTACGGGCAGTTTCCACATACCGGGCCGTATTATAATACAACCCTTACGGCCCTCTATGAGAGGGCCGTATTGAATATATGGCCCTGGTGCGAATAAAAGAATTATATATTTTTTGCATAGACATGTATCGTAATACGAAAGAGGATTAGGGCCAAGCAACTAAATTTTTTTTTGATTTGTCGACTTCCGTATCTCGATAAATCGAGTTAGTTATCTCGATGAATCGACTTATGTCTTAAGCATTAAAAGTTCAAGTAAACTGGAAATATGCTTAGAGTCACATTATTTATATTGAACACTATATTGAGTAGGCTTATATTATCGACCATTATGACGTTAAAAATCGAATAATACAGAACGAACTACCGAAATAAAAACTATACTGAAGTTATTATATCTCTTCAAACAATGCAACATGTTATGAATGAAATTGGTATAATTGTTTTTTTTTTTTTAATATTTAGCTATCAAACACGGAATGATGTACATTCGTAACGTTATCTGGAACGGCTTCAATTGGATAGTTTGGTATTATTTCAGTGATTAGTGTAATGACTGTTAAACTCTAACAGTCATATAATTTTCAATATGAGTAATCAGTATATATTTTTTATCCTATCGTTTCCAAGGTAACAAATGAAATGGTATATGGCTTGCCTATATTACCGTCGATGTATATTCATTTTACTTGTACTTTAAATGTCTGAGCCATAAGTCGATTTTTCGAGAAACGTAAGTCAATTTATCGCGATACGTAAGTCGATATATCGAGTTACGTAAGTCGACAAATAAAAACAAAAACTTAGTTTGGTGGCCCTAATCCTCTTCCGTAATCTTGACACATGCGCATATCGTTTCTGAAGAGCACTGTTTGATTAGTTATGCACTCCACAAAAGCTCTATTTTTTTAAAGGCCCGAATTTGCATGAACTCGAACAACGCTTATATTTCAAAGCGTTTTAAAACACAAACAGGTCATTTAACTAACCATATCTTATACCTAATTCAATCTACGATAACGTTAGCTACCTATCACTTGTACCACAAGTAAAAATATATAAAAACTGGGTATCATCGAGATAACAAACAAGGTGAAAGAAAATCTTGTAAACTACCTGGACATATTTAACGCCGCAATATACAATATATAGGCTACTTGATATTTGGTCCCATGTGTCTTTTGCTTCAGGAGTAGCAGGAAGTGCAGCAACCGGAAATCCGGGTACTGGAGCAGACATACTCTGCCTTCCAAAAAACCCGACGTATGGCAACTATGACCCCGATCCAGATCTTTCAAGCATAGTAGGAGTAGAATACCGCTTAAGTTCCACCAGCAACTCCCCATTCGAGCACGAAGACCCAATCCTTCATGAGAATGACGTCCCCTGTGCTGTGTGTCAAGTGAACAACGGTTCAACCTCACTGATGATTCCCGCCAGAACTGAGTGCTATCCGGGGTGGAGGCTGGAATACAGGGGTTATCTGATGGGTTCATCATGGGACGAATACAGGACGAACTATATCTGTGTAGATGCAAATCCTGAGGTGCACTACAATGGAGGCGGCGCGGACTATTATTCTCTCCTTCTATACCCAGTTGGTGGATACTGTGGGTCACTTCCATGTCCGCCATATGAACAAGCCTGGGAGATATCGTGTGTGGTATGCAGTCAATGAAATGAAATGTGCGAGTCATCCTGATGCTGCACCAAACGCTTTTCCTAAAAGGCATGTGGAAGTTTAGATAACCATTGCCTGAGAGAATTCGGAGTGAACATATTATATGTATATCTGTACCTATTGATCGAGAGCAGATATTATTGATCAGAATGCATTGTAGGGGTACGGTGAAGCTAACTGCCCAGATAGGTCAAAGAACACAAAACAATTGTATTGTCTCTCAAATGTATTGAGCTGACACCAACATTTGTTATTGAACATATTCACCAACTGAGTATAATAAGGTCCTAATGAATAGCCAATTTCTCAGTTATTATATTAGCCTTTCACAAGCAGAAACTGTGGGCAAAATGACGAAGAAAACTTAGTTTTTGTCAGAATTTATCTGTAACGACTCTTGGTAGTCATATATTTGTGTGCATTCGTGTCTAATCAGTATTTTTCACACTGAATATCTATCTGTTCACATGTTCAATTTCCTGTGCAAACCTCTAGTTCAAATTGATTGCTCTATGATTTAGCGGCGTGTCATAATAATGAGAAAGAATGAATATTGTTTATAACAGTAATCATCACAGACATTCATTATTTCTCTATATATGATCATGTGTAACAACAAGTATTCCACTTGTGACCAAATTTTCACAAGTGGATTATGAAGTAACAGTCTATCTATCTATCACATCATATCTTGAAGTAATTCGTAACTGACACATTTGATTGCTTGACATCTACACAAGCTGATTGTGGGCTATCAGTTCAGTGTCAAGTGATGTCGAGAACATGTATCAACGAACATAATAAATACATAAAAAAACAGCCAAGATGGTGTTATCTCATCTATTGAGGATCACACAGGCACACTTGCTGTCCAGAAGTTACACTAGCTCTCTAAAATGTATTTATCTAAACTGTAACAGGCGCGTCCAAATGTTCAATGTTTAGCAATCTGATTGTGTGTTATCAGCTCAATGCCAAGTGACCAGAAGACACACCCAAATTGATAATGAAAGTAACAAGAAAGGAATTATAATGGTGTTGGGTCATATACCGTAAGTTTCCTTATGTCAATGTTGATCACATGCACCGTTTGATAACGTAGCTCGTTTTTAGTTTTCACTGATGACTAACTACCCAACGGCCTAAAACCTTGATTTCTGTGTTGGGTCAATATCTCATGAAGTTCAGTGTATGTCAATAAACGTGCCAGAAACATGGGATACCCGGTACCTTGATAGCCATTCGATGGACTCGTTTTGACTAGCCTACAGTGATTACAGATTGTATAATTTTCGAATAATAAGACTGAGAGATTGTGATAACTTTTACGTATCAGCAAACTGCTTTCAAGTATTTCATTCGTGAGAATTGTGAATTGCCTACATGTATGTCATTTGAGTTGGTGAGGTATTTCATGTAAATTCCTAAAATTATCAACACAAATTTCCAACCGATCACTGAAGATGTTTATATATCGCCCATTTATATATACTAGTAAAGTGTTCTCGGTGTGACAATAGAATGTACTGGATTTATCATATTGGCAAATGTCATTCCTGACTACAAAAAACCTGAAATTAAATCTCTGTGAAAACTGCTCACAGTAGTGATCCGAGTACTAATCAGACTAATAATATAGCGAAAATCCATATAAGTAAAAAGACTTCGTTAAGAATACAGAAAAATATGGCTCCATTTGCAATAATAGCGAAATAATGCTTTTTTCCACACCATATGCGTCTGACCAATTTGCCATACAGCCCAGAAAATATTTTGATATACTGATATTATGAGCCTTCATAAATCTAAATATAGATAACTCCCTTGTTAAGCTATCACTCGTTCATTCTGATTTGGCAGAAGTGGAACAACTATGAAGTTCATGCTCTCATACATGAAACACCCTGGGTTGAACTGTCTCTACTTATAAAAGAATAAAAAAAAGTTGGACTTTGGTATCACAAATTGACCGTTTCATGTGTCTGTTCACTGCACAGATTCTTTATGCACCTGCACTATGTGCACTAAATTAGTGCGCGTTTATTGCGCATCTTCGTCAACAATACACATCGCGGAGAAGTTTGCTTTCACGAAACAAAACAAAAAATATCCTCCCAAAATAGTTCGCACTAATACATACAAGTATAACGCCATGTTTTTAGAGAAACATGGCAGAAAACCCGGCCCTCTTATATGTACATGTTTTCCATTGACTCACAATACTGAATGTCGAGTTCACATTGTAAGAAGATGTCCCATAACACTTGGTTACACAGTTTATTCCCATTTGAATAAGCCACACCAATATTTATACAGTTCATACAGAAAGTCAGACAATCAGTCACATCAAAGTAAATGATACGGGAAATTGTGAACATCCTCAGACAATTTATCTTCTCCCAAGATATGTACCGTATCCTTGTTGGATCACCAGATTGCTAGCCGTCGGCAGCTTTGCTAAAAGCATCCCACTGAATTCCAGTTCCATAAGTCGCCTCAGAACTCAGAAACATCACTATAGGTACACACAAAGCGCCTTTATAATCTTCTTAACATTTTCTGCAATCTGGTCAGGTCTAACCCCTTCCGTAGATATGCAAGAAAGTTATCGATATCATGAATGATGCACAAAAACGAATTTCCACTCCCTTTAAAAATTTATAAACAGCTGGCAATATTTGATGAATACGTTTAGGCCTATTACAATGAATATATGTGTAGTTCCTGCACATTAGGTCCCTGGGCATATATATACAAAATTATATAATAGGGTTCATATAAAACAGGAAAATTATGACTTTATTAGCTAATGTCCGTTCATTTAGTATATTCGCCAAGATATTGGACAATACCGAAAAGAATGAGACACGTTGTGCTCTCCAATGAAGTTCAATGTGAGAACGGGATCGAAACCAAACTGATTTTGCAGACTGGTGTACGGTAAAAGCTCGGCTTCGTCACGGCGGTTTTGGCTATTAATGCGGTCGCGCTTGTAGAGCAATTCTCATGCTTCAGTTTCGTTATGCTATAGCCTAAGCTCATTGCCGACAAAGTAATCCCAGTGATATCAAGAGTAGTAGCCTAATAGGCCTGATACAATGAAAACAATTCGAAAAGAGAACTTTCAACTATGGTATGGAATGATTAGAACTAACGTATCACTGTCCATTATGGTGGCTGTCCATCGCTGCAATACAACATATTTCTAGCGGTTACGTGTTGGCGTAGTAATATAGGCAATTATAGTAATTGAACCAGGTCAGACTTATGCGCGTTCCAAGGTAACTGGTTCGGTAATTGCACTTGCGCATACCAGCCGCAAACTAATTCAAAACAGGGCTTTCCATTGTCACGCAATTGCTGTTATTATTACATTAATATCAGCAGTGTTTTTTAATCAGTTTCCCGGGATGTACCGGGTTTTATCGCAAATTGGCGAAACCCACACCAGTGTATGGCGAATCTAAGACAGTCGTCCGGAGAAGTCGGAGGACAGGAGATACATAGGGTGAGGTCAACGACAATCACATATACCCGGCCTTGGGCCGGGAATGATTCTAAATGTATTTCTTGAAAACTTTCATTGTTCCCAATAATTTGATACCATCGGATACCTACCGACAGTACCATACGGGGTTTCTTAATTGTCATAATCAAAATCTTGTGGGCGATACATTATTTTCATCAGATTCGTTCTGCCCGTTATCTGATACCAAGTCACCTATCTGTTGTTTTGTGTTGGTCTGGGTATACATTATGCTATTGATCAGGCTGAACAAATGCATTTATAATCATTACTTCACCATGAGCGTGTTTTTGTGTTTATCTGGTAAATGATGTCCAGAGATAGAGATCTGCGTATTTGAGAACTTTGTAATTTGCTCCAGCATCCATATCTATTGTCCCTACCCATACATAAACAAGTACATCAACTACTACTACTCATTGTTACGTTCTGTTGATTACACAAACAGGAAAATAATGCATTCCGCGGTTATAGTTGTAACAGTTTTGCTGTGTTTGGTGCAAAATACATCTGCTGCTGAAGAGGTACAAATATTCCTCGCATAGTCTGTGTAAAAATTCAATGTAATTGAATAATGTGTTATGGCTACACAAATCTACCACTCTTTTTTTCAAATTAGAAAACAGTCTCAAATGATGGCAACTTGTCGTCATTTCTCCACAAGATCTCTGATCAGCTAGACGCGGTGGAAAAGCAGGTTGAGCGAGATTATATACAAAAACAATATCTTCAATTCTTTCCTTTACTAATAAGAAATCGTGTCTTTTATGTGATTTTTCATGCAACAATGACCAGCTGGTGAAATCGGCAGTCAAGTGGAAGTTATGGAAAATCAAGTTAGTAGAGAGAATATATCACAGACAATGGAATATATACCGAAACTATATTTCAATTTATCGAATATTCGTCATCGGGAATACAATCATACTTGTTTAGTTCATCTACTCCGCGAGTGATTGTATCATTAATGATTTTTCACACTAACCAGCTCGGTGAATTTAACCGTCGGATAGAAGCAGTGGAAAACCACGTTAGTATGTTTGACATGTAGCAGACAATTGGATATATATATATATATTTTAAATCTGGTTAATTACCTGGAAACATATGTTACTCATGCAATATTCATGTCGGTTCAGACACCTATACTAGCTCTTAAAAATGTGCGTAATCGAAACGTGCAGCCAGTTCTCATCCAAGGCTATCTATTCCAACTAATTTATCAATGACCTGTGATTACACGATGTATCCAGATAGTCTATTTTTTTCAGTCAATTGAATATATATCGTTACTTCATTTATTAGGCATGATGACCAGATGGGTGATATCAGCAGTCGATTGGAAGTGGTGGAAAAGCTAGTAAGTAGATGTTATTTGAAGGAGATAATAGCATTGTACCAAACTGCTGTAGTTGTGCATTTTTTATGCTAAATATTTTTTTTTGGACATACCGGATATGCAATATTTAACAAAAACTGAATTAAAACACAATCTGTTATGAGGTTAAATGATGCCATTAAGAATGTTTCCGTGAAATGAAACGAACACTACAAAGATTGTCTCAATATATTATGCAATGTATACGATCTATTAAAATGTGTGGTATCAAGTCATCGACCGGATCAACCTATGTGCGCTGGGGCAGAAAGACGTGCAACGGAACAGCTTCATCTATTGTCTACACAGGTGGGACCTTGTGGTGTTTGGTGTTTTACAAACACACTGGAAATGTATTTTGAAAATGGTCCTCGGCTCAGTCTACTCGACACGTTACAGTTTCAATCCTAGAAGAAAAATTAGCCCAAGTGCTAGCAAGGTTCCCACAAAATCCAAACATTACCGAGGGTTCTACAGCCAACTGGCAAATTACCAGGTTAATTCAGTGTCAGTTTACAATCTTACATGTATCATATCTGCATTGCAAAATCGTCAGTCCAATGTCCACAATATTATCTTTGATTGCAAGATACACCCCCAATATACCAGGAAAGAATTTAATATTGTTAGTTTGTTTATGATCTAGTATATCTCGCGAAAGAAGGGATATTTAGAAGGGAGGAGCTTTCAAGTTTTTACCTGTTCACATTAGCCTTAAAAATGGCTGCCATTTCGATGTAATAAAGTGATTCTGTTAAAACACTGTTCAACCATAAATGTAGTTGACGATGAATGGGGGGGGGGGGGGGGGGCGACGAGGACACGTTACTAACCTGAAAAATGTGTGCATCGATATTCAAGCACTTTTATTTTCAATTTTTGTCTATATCTCGTTTCCAGCAACGACGTTTTGACTGAAAATATAGCGTTGATTTGTTCGAATGGTTGGTCATGATGGATAAAGTCTCACCCAGAAACTTATTGAACCCGATCACAACAAACATTTTGATCATTATCATGTTGTTTGTGATATAGTTATTGAAATGGAGTTCGCCTGTAGAGTCAATATTCCCATTATAATTCACGATATAATCTCATCACTAGCAAGTGTAGGGTAATAGATTCAACATTATGATATTTTTTATATTCCTACAGGAGTAGCAGCTGGCGCAGTCAGTACAAACATGGGTGATGGAGCGAACGTACTTTGCCTCTCCAGAAATCCTACATTTGGCAACTATGACCCTGACATTACACTCGGTTCAGACATATGGGGGGGCAGAATACATGTTAGGTTCAACAAGCAACTTCCCTTTTGAGACAGAGGATCCACTGCTTGATAGAAACAACGTGCCCTGTGCGGTTTGTCAGGTCAACAACGGTTCCACATCGTTGATGATTCCTGGCAAAACTGAATGCTACCCGGGATGGAGGCTGGAATACAGAGGATACCTGTTGGCTCCTAGATGGAATGAATACAGGGGCGAATATATCTGTGTAGATGCAACTCCGGAGGGTGATTACGATGGAAGCGATCCGGAAGGAGCTCTACGTCTGTACCCAGTTCATGCATATTGTGGGTCACTTCCTTGTCCGCCTTATGCGCATTTCTGGGAAATATCGTGTGTTGTATGCAGTCAATAAAATGTTCAGTTACGCTGTAGTCGAATACCACATCAATTGTCACAATATCGATGGAGACACATACCCCATTCATTCATGGGGTATGCCTTGCCAACTTAACTAAACCATGAAAGTGTCTGGATTCGCTTTCCTAGTTGTCCTTGTAGGGCTGGTGGTGGGGGTTTCGGACGGCGTGAAGCTTTCCCGTTGGTTGAATGTCAAGTAGATGCATTTAGAACATGCAAGAAAATAAATTTAGTAAAAATAAAATGAGAGCACTTATCCATTGAGAGTCGTTCGACTACGCACGGATTTACAGACAAGATAATCTAGGATTGCAGTTAAGATGTGGAATCGGTTCGTAACAGTTGCGTCTTATTTTTGAACATCTAGCCCAGTTGATTATGATAACGTGTAATCAATTCAACGTCAAGAAATGTACCGAGTGTCTCCAACAACAACAACAACAAAATAGAATATAAAAAAACTCATCTATCCAGAATATTACGACTACACGAATGATTACATGATACACCCTCAATACACCGGGAAGGAATTATATTATTTTTTAGCTTTTCTACCGTGAGTGTCTATGACACCGGGGATCATGCACATGCTTCTGTATCATAGCTCGCTTCTAGGTTTGCTTGTAACCGATGGGTAAATGTCTAAATGTAATAGATAATACCAATAACGACAACCTGAAGAAATTCCAACTATGAGGTGACGCGATACAATAGAAACAAAAATATAGCATGTATATTATAATATCTTCCATGGCTAACCTACCACAATACATGTATCCACATGAACACAATTAGCAAAAATCGTGTGTGGTATGCAGCCCCTGTATAAGTGATCTCGATTAATTTAAAATGAAATACCATTTTTGCCTGGCACACAGTTTTGAACTATTTGAATTTTGAAATATCTATTTTTTGTATGCCAACACAGAAGTTGCTGGGTGTATATTCAAATTCAAATGCAATGATGCTTTGCTTTTGAAAAAAAGTTTAGTTTTGTCATGAATGAAAAAAATCATTCGATCAAATCATTCCAGGCTTGGTTCCTGAAGACCAAACATGCGTAAATGGGTCACATCCGGTAACACGATTTTGTAAATAAACGAAAACACGTGGTTTCCGCATGGTCACGGTGAGGATACGCTTCGCCAATATCAGTGAGTAATGTATAGTATATGTGTGAATAGACGATGTGAAAGTGAAATGTAAGTGATATATTCGTACTGCACTTAGAAAAATGTCCTGTGAGAATGGGTTGTCCCACTGTATTGATGGGTTGATCAATGAATATAAAAATTGAAAAGAAGGACATTGATATCGCATTTTGAAACGTTTCACCTGTCCCATGATATTTGATTAATACCCTATTCTTTTGAGCATATTGGCGTGCGACTAGACAGGTATTATACACCCACTAATATGCGCATTACACAGGTATGCGATTCACGCTGAATATATGATATATATACTCGGTGATACAAAAATTGACCTCCATCAGTTTGTAACTCTGCCTTTATCTTCTTCAACTGCCATTGTTTTACTCGGATATCAGATTTTTCTCGTAATGTGATAATCTACTATCCGTTATCTTTGATGACAATCATGTCACCCATTTTCGCTCTGTTAATTACGTTGGTCTGTAAATACTTAATTAAGCTATTCTATGCATATACTGGTACTCGTAATGGTTACTATGTCACGTAGTAACGATTTGAGTGTTTTGTTGTGCAGGCCTACATAAAAACTCTGCTTTAGCGTGCATAAAACACCCTGCAATATCACATATGCACATATAAATACGTTCATCAACCGCTGTTGTTGAGTTCTGTTAATCATATCAGCGGGACAATTGATTCGTCAGTAGTGGCTGTCACAGTATTCTTGTGTTTGGTGCAACATGCATCTGCAAAAGAAGAGGTAAATGTATTGCTCGCCTAGTTTATTTTTTTGCAAACGGTCGTGATACTGTATGAGGAATTTTTCTCACAATTTCAAACATCTACTGTAAAGTATACTGTCTTAGTTACTTTGTTTTGGTTTTTTTTCTTCCAAATCAGAAAACGATGTCACAAGATGACAACTTAGATAGACTGTCGTCAATCCTCCACAAGATGTCTGATCAGATGGAAGGACTAGAAAAGCAGGTTAAATAACAATATATAGCATATATTACCGGGGGCATATTTATTTATTTATTTTTATTTATTTATTTTTTTTTTTTTTTATATATATATAAATGCTTTTCCTCCACACAACAATGGCCAGCTGGGTGACATCAGCGGTCGGATGGAATCAATGGAAATACGGGTTAGTTGACAGCTTATGTATTATCGAAATCAATGGTATTGATATCAACACTATTTTTCAATCTATTTATTTGATAATAAATATAAAAAAACTTTCCTTCACTCGAATTTTTTCACACGATGACCAGCTGGATGACATGGGTAGTCGCATGGAAGTGGTGGAAAAAACAAGTAGGTAGATGATATATCAGAAAATGAAGTGCATCGAAGTCCTTTCCAAATCTACTATTCGGCGATATTTTATTTCCATTATTTCGTCACACCAAAGTTTGGCACAATAATCCACCTGATGAAAAACGAAAATAGTTTTCACTATATTCATCATTTCTTCAAACAAGGATGACAAGCTAGCTGATATGAGCAGTCGGGTGGAAGCAGTGGAAATGCAGGTCAGTATTGACTACTATTCCCTTCACTCATACTACAAACAAAATAACTTACAATGCTGTCAAAATGTTTTACATTGACATTTCAATCTTTTGTTGAGCGTTCAGATATCCCAATGCCAAATTTGAGTATTGACCTCTTTTGTTGTCATCAACGGTCAGAGCTATTAGACAGTTCCAGCTACTTGCCCATATGCATGTACATTGTATGTAAAGTAGAATCAAGCCCAGAACACTCATTAAAATTGGGGATATATAAGCATATTTACAATATACGATAAATGATTGTGCGTGAAACAAGTGAAAAAAAACCCCGAAAGTGTACCAGATATTGTGGCGTTTGGCGTTGGCTCAATAGGCACTGCCCTGCTTCGCTATGCACACGCTGGCATTGACCGCTAGGTGGCGGAGTGCCAGACGTCACGTTAGAACGTCGGATAGGCCGACCATTCTTACGCATGGTCAGAGCTACACATGCAATTTGCCCATTGCGGGAGCGGGCATAAGCCTCCACCACTCGACCACAATTGTTTGCCAATGGCCTGGCCTTGTTGACGGACTATGCGGAAGTAAAACTTCAGATAGTCCACTGGGAAACCAGGGCTACTCGATCTCTAGCCTAGATGGGTCTGAGCTGCTATCACTCCCCGCAAACTGTTAAAGCGCTGGATATTCATGTGTGAAAACGGACACGACACATGTGTGAGAGATATGATGCATGTGTGAAGAGATAGTACATATGTGTGAGTAAATCAGGCCCGAACACATTTATATTATTATTATGTGGGTAAGACGAATTTGCATAGAACCAACAGCCTACAATTATGTATGGGAACAATATCGACCATTTAAAACCAAGCAGCGGAAATGGTATGCACACATTTATTTAGTATAGTAAGTCACACATGTTGCGCTTGTTTTGGTTGTAAACTGCTCTATATTGCAAAAGTTTTCGGTTTTGGTTGCAACAGTGTACACAGAAATACCATTGAAAACCAAATCACACATGTAGTGTCACACTTTACGCCTAAACTTTAATGTTATTTGATGATGTTAGTGCGAAATGATACAATGCATGTGTGAGGAACATTCGTTATGATACGATGCATGTGTGAGAGGATAGTACACATGTGTGAGAGGATATTACACATGTGTGATCATATTGCACGTGAAAGAAACGCAGAAATGATGGTATATGTGTGTTAAAACTAATAGGGTAACCTGCAGCCAGTTCTTATGATTAGGATTCCATACAGATACATGTATATTCGAAGCTGGAGCAACAGAGGTGGGTTGAATACAATAGACTGGAAATATTGCCAGTACAGTAATACATGATTGTCTCCCATAATGGGTCATATATCTAACATTATTACCAACAGCTTTACAGAGATTGGCGGAATTTTGTGTGTCAAAATCGCTTTTATTTCTATTATATTACATATTTATCTCCATTATATTACATATTTATACATGTTTTTTTTCTCTAAAAATTTCGCAAAAAGCTAGGCGCGCGGGGACGAGAAACAGAAAATTAAACAGGAAAGGCCTTATGCCGAGTCCGTGTGCTTAGAGGCTTTTGTAATCGAACTGCAGGTCGCAATTTGATGCGAATCTTTGCAATATTTCATATGCTCATTAAGTGGTTTGAAAACGGAACGCAGATCGATTTTCAGGGGGATCAGTACTTTTTTTGATAATTTTCTGATAAAGAATGCATAAAACTTCAAATTGATTCCTGGAGCCTATAGACGCTTTAAGATAGTGCAAACATTAGTATTGTCCACTTGTTTAGGGGAAGTCATATATGGCCTTCAAAATATTACCTTGAACTGGTCCTTGGATGACCTTCAAAGGTCAAACTCCTACTTTCTAGTCTGTTCGGGGCATTATTAAGGCAAAAAAATGATACAGATAGCCATAATTCATCGTAAAGAAATTTTTAAATGTCATACTTGCATTTATGACCTTGGCTTTTCAATGTCGCACAGCCTCAACTCGTCAGTTTTATTTCCATCATATCTCAGAAATGGTGCATCGTAGAGCGAAACGGATGTTATTTTCGGACTCATCGGACTGGACAAAGAAGCCTAGCGGGCTTTGGATAAACTTGGACCCAAGTCAAATTTGTTTGTGCTGAGTTGACTTTTTCTATTTCGGGCCATATCTTAAAAATAGTACATTATACAGTCAGATGGATTTTTTTTTCAGAAACTGTCTGCTTAGACAATCTTTTCCATTCCTTCTGGCGAACTTGGCTCAAAGTCGAAATGTTTGTGCTGAGTCAGCTCTTACATGTTATACCTCCGAGAGACATATTGGTCTTGTGACCAATTCATCTAGTTAGGCCGTGTTGTGTTAAGAGCTTGTTTAGCGTCCACGTGCGGGTAGCTTTTCCACGAAATTTGGCACTAAAACACACAGAGGATATCTTGGTCATTTAACTAGTTTTTTAGGTAGTTGTTCTTCAAAATTCTCTTGCCTTCAATTTCGGATAATTAATGAGCATTTCTCTGTAATATATTGTGCAGGTTTTTTCCCTTTGTTCTGGCGTCAGTAGAACAGGTTTCCACCTCTGATGTACACAAGAATTTATGAGATGTGTGTTGTATATTGGCTTGTGTTAAAATGTGTATGTGTGTTAATATTCCGTGTTGCCTGATACCGTTTCGAAATCAGGCGAACGCTAAAGAAAGTCTTCACACAACACGGCCTTATTATTAATTCATTGGTTTTGTGCAGAAAATGCAAGCCACAAATGGAGAGGTCAACGAGCATGACGTAAACGTACCCATGGAGTCGTTTATTGTCCAGGCTGCCGACGGTTCCATACTGAATCTGGATATCAGCGCAGAAGAGATTGTTTCGTCCGTAGAACAGTCCATTGAATCACATCAAGCACCTTCAGCTGAATGTGGAAGTGACCCACGAGGTTCCGGTCCCTTGAGCATCACGGAAACCTTAAGCATAGATGAGACTGGTGAACGCAAACCAGAACTTTCACCTCTTTGTGCTAGTACACCGACCAAAACTTCGTCAAAGAAAGCTCTCAAACGACCAGTTTACAAGAATGTTCACTGTGATAAACAAGGCTGCGACTACGTAGGGACCAAATATAACCTAGGTCGCCACATCAAGGCAGTTCATCAGTCACATAAGTATACTTGTGATGATTGTGGGAACAAGTTCAGCCAGAAATACTACCTCAAGAATCATATACAGTTGGAACATCTTGGCGCTGCCATAGTATGTGATGTTTGCGGGAAAACATTCAAATCTGTGTCAGGAATGAAAGAACACAAGCGTCGTAAACATGACAATAATGCTCGCTACAGTTGTGCAGTCTGTTCTAAGAAATTCCTGATCAAATCTCTATTTCTAAGCCATGTGAATTCCCATTATAACAAGTCCTCGTTCGACTGTCACATTTGTCACAAAAAACTGAAGTATAAAAGTAGTTTGCAAACCCATTTGAAGTCTTGCACAAATGCATCGAAAAAGCACAAATGTACTATTTGTTCAAAAGAATTTCGTACCAAGGCACAAGTGGATCAACATTGCAATGGGATGCATAGGCCTGTAAATGACAACGATATGCAGTGTCCAAACTGTGACAAAGTGTATGAGTGGCAGTCTTCCCTGTGGAGGCATATCAAAAATTGTCAACCTACGAGTCACCATGCAATGGCAAATGGATGAGTTGTACGGATGATGTTCTTCTAGATCAGTTTGACAAAGTGCCATTTAATTTCATGTGCAATTACATATTACACGTGGCTCAGTCATACATATTCTGAACTTTTTTTGTTGCGTATATACATGTGATTTGCCTGTGAAGTTATTATCCTGTACAGGAATAACTGTTGCGTTATAACTTAATTTAATCATATATAGTGTATTTGAGCATGGTAATGAGATTTTGTTGCTTATATTGTAATCGGTGTTACACAACATGTTCAATGGTCTTTACACAGTCGTTTCACTGCAGTGGGCCAATCATATGAAAATATTCATACTATTCATGTGACTTGTATTACAAGTAGATTGGAGAGACACCTCTCGAGTTTTATGTTAGTAACATTCGATTTTAACAAATCGATTTTATTTTGTGTAGTTGACATGTACATATATTTGCTTATAAACAGTGTTCAATAGTGTTTGCGATCTTTTCCTTGATTACGACATTCATAGTTTGACACAAAGACATGATTATGATATTAACCAGGTTATAATAACTGGTGAATGTTTCAATGAAGCATGATGAGTGTTCATTGTGAACCTTGTATGTTCACAACAGTATTCCAAATCTCACATGAGGCAATATCTTCGATTCGTCTTTCTTGTGGAACTCTCTTATAGGTTGGACACCTCTCGCTGGCTCATCCAGACCTTTCAGCTCTGTTATTTTCCGCTTTGGCTTTCTCTTGTTTCTCTGAACCAGATCGAAGTCATGTGGTCTGGAAAGAAATGATCTACACTGCTGAATAGTTATCTGATAGAAAACGAGTTATGATTGTTTAGTTATACACTTACCTGAAATGAATGGTTTCCACCTGTGTGGGTTTGCAATGTCCTGAGGGATGTGTACTCTCCGTCTCGCCAGTGTCCATCTCATTTTGGCATGCATGACCGAGTGGATGGCAAGGATACACTCTTGGTGAAGACGTGTGTAAATGAAACCCTCTGCCCAAAAGATCATAATGACAATTCACAAATAGTTTTAATCCAGTAACTGAAATATCTTATGTGTTACGTTGGCAAAATAGAAGCCTCACAATAATAGCGGCAATACCACAATTACAATGCAGAATGATTTTAAATGTGAGCACAAATATCTTATATAACATATATTATATATATGTTTGTTTCTCTCAAACCTGTCTTCATCCAAATGTGCCTGCATGATATAGCTTGCCGTCTCGAGCACTTTGGGGATATCGTCTGGCATGAGGACCCCGGTTCCCTTCGGATCCATATCTTGGAATGTGCTAAAAAACGTTTCTGAGTCCAAGGAACCAAGTGCACGGACGTTGTATGTGCCTGTCTTGACGCAGCTATATAGCTGTATACGTCGATCTATATTCGTCATTATACCTTCGAACATTGTTATTGGAATGCCGTTAACACTGTATCCTGCAGGAGGGAACTGTCCCAGATTCGCTCCCTTTAGTAGCCAAGCTCTCATTGCCATCCTGTATGATTGTCGCTCGTCTGGATGTAAGCCTGGTTCATCTTCAGCCCGATACCAGTTTCGAATGATTGCACAGAACTGAGCTTCCTTGGAATGCCCCTGTTTTCCAATTCAACTGATTGGCTGAATACCTTTTGGGCCATAGCATTTGACTGCCTGTCCACAAGGTCACGAACTATGGCCATGTTTAATCCTGTATTGTTTGCTTTTGCTGCAGCTGCAACATCCAACCAGGCTTGTTTGTCGATTTGATACCCATGCAAACCCTTGGAGCAAACTGTACACCTCGCATTTACGAAGAGGTGGTGGCAGTCCAAACAGGCATAGATGTATGTGCCGGTATCCTCCAGGTACTCTGGCTGCGAAAACCACACGTATGGCTCATGTTTACTCCCGACAGTAATTCCATCCTTGAAAGCACCTTTTTCTCTCCATTGTGGCAGTCTTTCCGTATGAAACAGATGTGTTGCCACAATAACGTTTGTGCAAGCTTTCGGGAATGAAGAGATCAATTTCTTTGCAAGAACTTTCAGTTGTGGAACTTGCCTCCTTCTTGTAGGGTGTATCTCGGAGTGATCGCCAAAAATCTCCGCGAAGACGTTGACTAACTCATATTTCCGTGTCGTTGAAGTAACATTCACAGACCCATGGCCCATTTTACATGATTGCTTGCAGATGATCATCATTTTCTTCAACTCAGGCAATGTGAATGCCTTATTGATTGCTGTTGCTGATGTGAATAGTTCACGGAAGGCACTTGCATGCCTGTGTGTCCATTTATCCCGGCAGTTCAAAGTCTTATCATCTTGCAGACCTGACAACATCTTAGATAGTGGTAATTCCTCTTCAGTCGTCGTGACTACAGTGGTGTTGGTTTCGAGTGTTTTGTCCTCTGTTTGCCACATATCTGCTGCAGCTATGTCCACAAGAATTTCATCTTGAACCTCAAAAGTTGGTTCGTGTTGCTCACTCTGGCTCCCATGCAACTCACGACCAAGTTGCTTTAACTTCTCCAACACATCTGTTGATAGCGTGTCTACAATGTCAGGTGGTAGACATGATATAATCACATCATCCTCATATTCCGTGTCATTAGTGTCCTCTTCAACGTAGGGACGCACATTATTCTTCTGTATGAACTTTTTCAAATTCGGGCTGTTTAAAATAGGCCCATGTGTTTTACTCTTCAACCCACCTATGTATATGGGACCATGCTGCGGAAGGCTACCGTCTTCACATGTATTTCTTCGCTTTACTTCAGCAACATTGCACACATCATGATAAGATGTTACTTGACCAATATCATTAGCAGTCACAATGAGTTTCAATTGGTCGCCTTTTGATATTCTGTGAACCTCTTTCCACACATCTTTCTGCAGCTGGAGAATCGTCAAGGGCTCATTTTTCAAGGGCTCATTTTTCACAGGGTTAACATTTCTGTTAACATGCTCCGTACTTCATTAGTTTTCAGGCTGTATCCAGACAGACCATATGCAATGGGAAAAGCATGCGGTATATCGTCGCTTTTCCATCTGTCAAGGTCACACAGAAGTGCCACGAGAACATCTTTGGCTGGTGTACGCAAAACTTGGTATGCTTCTTCCAGGGTTTTACCAAGTTTGAAGAACATTTCTTGCACAACATCTAATGTCATGAAGTGTTTAATTGATGAAAGATTCTCATGCACTCCATGATATTGTTGTGGGTCACTTCGAGTACCATGCTGGCAGACAACCCCTTTCACTGACGGAAACTCGCCAATGAACGTGACGTGTTCCTGGGTGTAGATGGTGATCGCATCCTGAATTTCCTTGACATATGGAAGCTTCTTGCTTGGTTTAGAATGCTCAGTACCTCCATACAGATCAACGACTGCAGACCACAGTAGATCCCACACCTTTTCATCGAAGGAGACATCAAAGACGGTGGTGCTTTCAGGTGTATAGCATGCATACAGCAAGTGGTCACATCCGGTAGATTTCATTTCGCTCAGTATCTGTGGAACGTAGTACTTCGGTATTGTATAATGCTGGTCTGTGGTGAACACTTTTCCAGGTAAGGGACACTTCACTTCGAATGCACATGATGTTTTGTTGTCAGCTGTGATTCCAATTCCGTCTGGACTTACTGTAATCAGAGGACTCCCTTCGTGATACAATATATTGCAACCAGTCTCCCGATATGAGATGTTGGGAAACAGAGCTGGCAGAACCTTGCATACTAGTGTTGATATGCCGTTTATTTCGTTTTCTAGTCCATGGGCTATGGCTTTCTGTGCTTTTGCTGGTAGGGTTGATTGTTGCCCTTCAAAGGTACGCGCAAAATGTTCTTTCTGTTGTTTAAGGGTTCCAAGTCCAACGGCAGAATTCAGTGTACTCCCAGTCACTTTGGATAGTTTTCGTAGCTCGAACCAAGCTTCAGAACGTTGCAACACTAGATGAGAGTATACCTGTGCCATAAATGGTGTGTTCTTCAATTCCTCATCTGTGATCCCCAATAGGCACTGAAAGTTAGCCTGTTTTCCAAGATCTACTTGTGGGGATTTTGAAAACAATTCTCCAGTCCGATTCAATTCAGCGAGGCACTCCACTATATTATCCACACTTTGGAGTAGGTCTGCAATTGAGGAGTTCACCCTGTATATTGCAGTTTTTATGTGACTGATGGCAAAGTTGAGCTTTGTTTCTTTCCAGTTAGGCCCAGCGCATTTCTTCAGTTTTTCCAGTGCTTGCTCCTTTTTCACTTTCCAACATCTCAGTTCACGAGTGCGATGACTGCAGACGCATATGAGTGCGGCCATTTTTGTTTTCAAGACATGCACAGTGTTATCTCCGGTTGATATTTCACCAAGATTCTTCTTGAGTTTTTCGTCATATGTAGACAAGGTATTCTGTATTCCTTCTACACGCTCCATTTCCTCTGCATGCCTTTTCTTGCGGTCCTCGAGAGTCGGGCTTTCCTCGTGTCCATACAGATCTACATCTCCAAGATATTGACCAAATCCTTGAACAATTTTTTTTCCATCAATGCATAGTTTAGCCGATATGTTTTTGTTTTCCTTGAACATATCAACGTTAGGTAACATAATGCCTGGTTGACTGTACCTGGTTGTCGTGTTTTGGATATTCTGTGACAAGACCTGCCGACTGGGGACTACAAAGTTCACTCTGGAGCCATGCGTGTCCAATTCACATTTGCTCATTTGTCCATCACGTATTTGCCCTTTACATTTAAACCCGCCCATAAAACGCAGGAAGCGTTCATGGAACAGTTTGTAGCCTAGTGTCCAGAATCGCTTGACTACTGGGCTGTAACGCATGGCATTGATGCTAGGATTGGAGTACCATTTGGCCACATCTAAGAACAGATGTAACGCAATGTTTCCTGTTGGAAATTTCCCTTCGGAGACCAGTCGCATGAAGGTGAACCAATCATCATGTCTCCCTATTGTTTTCAAATGGTCAAGTACAGAGGGGAAAATAGAAACCATTTCGGTAAGAAACTCTTGATCATTTTGTGAAAATGTGCTAATATCTACCACTGCGGCAGGGTCAGTTTGCGTGCTTTCATCAACGCCGATGTTCAAGTGTTCACACGATTCCACGATATTCCCAATATCCTCGAGGCTATCACTCGTACTAGTAAGATGTCTTGCACGTGATTCTTTGACAGGTGTGTATGACAACTTTGGAGTTTTGGCAGCATGCTCCTCTGGCCTTTTCGTGTGGAATATCAGCTGACAAGTATCCTCATTAAATGACAGATATGTTGGATCGGGTAGGTCATGTGTCCTATAAGGATAATGCATTGATTTGTAGCATTGCCTGCCACTATTGGGATCAATACACTGTCTCAGAATGCTGATGTTATTCCCTCGATGTTCTGTGCATATATGTGTCACCACGCCAACTCCATCACGGAATTTTTGATGGCAAAAATAACATCTTGTGGGCACCGGGGCATTCATCCTGTCAAAATTAGGGTTTAATCCCGCAAACGGGAATTCCCGGTTCAAGATTTGAAACTGGGATTCCCGTTCCTGGGACTATTTTAGTCATTGAAAATATGTAACTAATTGTGGCGATTTTGCCCAATGGTCTGACGTCAGCCCTCACTCTCGCATGCTGGCCGCTATAGAGGACGACGGCGAGCACATAGTCAAAATATGTATTTGAATGAATGACACTCCTCACACATGCAGCAAAATATCGTATCATTTCTCACACATGCATACTATCTCCTCACACATATGTACTGTCTTCTCACACATGTGTATTGACATGGTGATATTATTTTGACCAAAAAACTGCGTGAATAATGCAAATAAACAGCAATTTTCACCATCGGGCCAGTCAATAGTTATTCACGTGTACCATAAATTACTTATTGGGGATTATTAACATGTTTTCATACGTATTTAACATAAACTGTCAACGTAACACTTGTATGCGTTTTTAGTTCGAATAGAACTGGTCTACATTACTGCAGAGCATGTTATAATACATATAATACGACACAACTTCTTACTTTCTGGTTCCAGTGTCCTGTTTCAGGTATACCACTATTTTCTGGCCATGGAACCATGCTGGGTGACAATTACTCACACATATGTACTATCTTTTCACACATGCATCGTATCTTTCACACATGTGTCGTGTCCGTTTTCACACATGCATATCCAGCGCTTTAACAGTTTGCGGGGAGTGGCTATGCTGCACGCCCGTCACTTCTACAGTCGGAAACTAAACTGAAGTCTTGCAAACTTCAACAATAGGATCGCGTGTCCGCAAGGATGTAGAGCTACATGTGTACTTGGGAAAGTCCGATATATTGTTGCGGAGTGATTATTTTTTACAAGCGAGCAAAGCTTGCAAATCATCAAATAACCAGAAGCCTGTCTCAGTATTCGAGTAATAATTATACGATTCCCTGGTCTTATCTGCTAATATGTGTCGTATTTATTTTCATATGGATTTAGACGTCGACAGGATCAACTTATGTTCGCTGGGGCCCAAAGACGTGCAACGGAACTGCTTCGACTATTGTGTACACAGGTGGGACTTGTAGAGGTGTATTGACGGGGACTTATATGGAGTAATGTTCCTCCAATGTTAGGTACTAAAGTCCTCCTCAGTGGACCACCATTATCATGGTTAATATCTACAAGTATAACCCATTAAGTCCGTTTTTCGCTACTGAAAATATTTTGTTCGAGAGCTTTCGTAGTGAGTTGAGCAATGAAATTACACATTATTGTTCTATGATATGAATAACAAGAGATTTAGGTCTGGCTCATTGAGCCATAGTGTGGATATTCAACCAGAAGTAGCATTCACACACACATATTTGACTAAGCAAAATAATCTGTTCGCAATTCTTCAGGGACATGAGTATTCCAGATGTCCAATGATGCACGCCATACAGAGTATTCATCATATATTATTTTGACACAAATAATTTGCCCTCTAAGAGAGCTTTCACCCATTGGGTGATATTACAAGTGAACCACCTTTGAATATTTACAATATGCATGTTCCATGACTTCATGTTTCCTAAGCGCGTGGTTCTATTAGGTTTGCAGGACGTACACATAAACATGTGGCTGGCTCTGCATGACTTTCGTGAATGAATCCTGGATAATCGCATGGCCACTCACCAAATGTTTGATTCCAATTGTCTTTCCTAGTGACCTGATGAGTTCATTACTTTGCTCATCGTCCGTCCAACTTTCGAAGTGTATGGTTTCTTGAATCACTTGAAATGTCAAAAATTAGGCTAAGCTTCCTGAAAATTCATGAAGATAGGGCACGGGTTAAAATTATGAGCATTTGGAATCAAATATGGTTCATCTCTTGGTGACCTTGAATTTTGACAATCTATGATCATGAATGTTTCCAATAAATACCTGTCTAGTCAAGCATGCGTAAATTTGATATGTAGCGAATGTTACAAGCCTGATCGAATGTTGTGTCTGCATGAATATTGTTTTGTTTATTGGGTCACTCACGGCTCTTACGGCTGGTATAATATGTTCGGAATTTAGTTCCGTAATTGATATGTGATGTACATGTGACTTACGAATATGCATTGAAAACAAAACTATAAGAAGTGGGACAGTTTTCGTGACATCAAGCTTGATTCTTAGTGATGACCAAATTGAACGTAAACTCTAGATATTCAGTTTGAACATGGAAGTCATATATGGTTATCAGTCTCATGTGACGTTTAGTGAACAACTTCCAGTTTATATCCACACAAAAATTTGAATTGGTGTATGGGCACTGAATGGTTGGAGGTTAAATTTATATTTGCATTGTGAGCATGGTGTATCATTTTGTGACCTTGACCTTGATATCAATTGAAAAAAATACCTCGATCCACCTCACAGCTATTTTTGAATACATTGGCGCACAACAGGCACAATACTGATATTTTTCCACACATATTTTCATAGCGTTGATTCACATGGTTAATTCATCAACTGATAAGTGTAACGAAAATTTTTACTTTTATACTACCTACCTTTCGTTAACTGATCTTTTGTACAAAAAGGTATGGTACCTAAACGAGGTTATGCATTAAACCTATATACATAAGCTACATAAACATGTCATATGTTTATACTCATTTAGGATTAGCCGCTGGTGCAAAAGCTGGAACCCAGGGCCAGGGAGCTAACATACTCAAAAAATCCAACCTATGCCAACTACGGCCCCCATGAAGAAGCTTCAAGTATATTTGGAGTAGAATATCGTTTGAGTGCCACGAGCAACTTCCCATTCGAGCACGACAATCCACTACTCAATGCCAATGACGTCCCCTGTGCCGTGTGTCAGGTGAACAACAGTTCCACGTCGTTGATGATTGCTGGCAGAACTGAGTGCTACCCGGGGTGGAGGCTGGAATACAGGGGATACATCATGGCCTCATTTTGGACCGAACACAGGAACGAGTATATATGTGTGGATGCAACTCCGGAGGCTGATTACAATGGAGGTGGTGCAGAGGAGGCCGGTCGCCTTTACCCAGTTCAGGGTCGCTGTGGTTCTTTGCCTTGTCCTCCATATGGAGACAACTGGGACATATCTTGTGTAGTATGCAGTCAGTAAAACGGAAGAAATTGTCACTGTTGTGTTAAAACAACATGAAGTGTAATACAACTGCTGTATGATACACCGTTTTGAGATGTTTATATTTGAGCATAGCAATGCTTCTGTAGACAAACCCCCTGAAAATGAGCATATATTGGATTTGTATCATGATTGCTTGCTTTCTGGATGACGGCGTTTGTTTTGGCAATAATGATGAAATCTTTGCAGACAATCAAACCTGTATAATGATAATTAGTAGAACCACCAATCTGATGTTAAAGCGGATTGGATTTTGTCTAAGAAATATCCTATTTCTTTAGAATGTGCTGAAGCAGTTCATAGTATGTATATCTCATCGTTGAACATCTCGACCAACTGATTATATGTGATATCAGTAACCACTATGCAAAGAGATTACAAGCCATACCCACGTAGACAGTGAATTCTAGAAACCACATATTTCATCTATCTCTTCTATCCCGATGGCCCATAAATATATTTTTTAACACAATTCTTTCTTATGTTTCATTCTTGTTAATGTTTAAATACGATAAGGCATAGAAATCAAAAATGAATAAAAAGACAAAATCACAACCGATTTGGAAGCGATTTGCTTCGGGTTCTAAACTGTTTAATCCATTGTTGGATGGCAGTAAGCGGATTCCATCAGATAATCAGTAGGAACAACAAAATATTGCTCACTGTCTGCAGCACATAATCAGTTATTTCTCTCTGGTTTGGTTTTTTATGGGTTTCCTACAAGTCGTATGATATAAAAGATCATGGGGACGCCCGTAAAACTTTTCTATTCTCAGCATTTATATAGTTGCAACATTTCTATATTCTGATTTTTTTTAACATAGCGGATCATCATGTCTCATTCTGAGGTGCCAACATGGGCGCTAAGATCTGGATATCTTACAATGAGAAAATATCGAGAAAATATCTCAGAAAAGTAGTCAAGTTCTACTTTCTACGCCTTGTAGTGTATCAGAAGTGAGTGCGCAAGATATGTGTATAAGATCCAAATAAACACTATTCATACCGATATACCCCAACCAAAACGTATGCATAACTTATGCATGCCTTAATACTGGCACTATTAGGCTGATGAAGATTGGTCAGGTGTGTCCGATACATGCAGAAAGGAAAAACAGTTCAGTAGTGCTGTAGCGTACAAGGTGTTTCGTTTGTGAAACTGGCTGAAATTGATCTCAAACCTCCGTTTGAGTAAGGAAGCCGACTAGGGACCTGAGCATTAAGTACTATCAGTTAAAGCGGTAGCGTAATTTACAACTTCGATCTCTTAAGTTATAAAGTATTAGTGCAAGAACCAGTTACTGGTCGTGGTTAATGTTGGACATGACATACCTCAGACGCAAACCACACACCTTTAGAAATCGCTATCTCGTTTAACACAACAAACCAAATACCGGAAACACAAAATTCTCAAGAAAATAAACCCATTCCCAGAAGTTGTATGTAGACAACATCTCATTTCTGTGTATAGCATCCAAATCAGCATGGAACGAATACCCAAGTGTAGGTATCCGAGCGAACAAAACTAAGTCCGTTATCCAATCTCAAAATCTGGTGTCAGGCAAGATCGAGGAAATTTAATGGAACTTCATTCATCCCCATATATGGCAATAACGAGATGAAATGAGGTGTTCCGTGAAGAGTGAGCATTTCCTGTCACACATGTGACACCCGTCATGAATTAAAAATTAGCCCAATGGGCTAGAAAGGTTACCGGAGAAATATACAGAGTTAAGCCGAGAAAGTTGAAGGTCAAATTCAAGGTGACCACTGAAATCGCCATATCTCTAACCTTGAAAATGGGATCAAAGGTTAAATTCTAGATCACCAAACTATTCAGCATACATCATTTCCTATATGTTCACTATGGACCCCTAAGCTGTAAATTTGATAATAAGCGAGATATAAGCCATTTTGTAATCTGACTTTGAAAATAAAATGACTGACCTTGAAATTTAGGTCAAAGGTCAAATTCAATATCATTAAAATATTCAGAATATATCATTTCCTATATGTTCACAATTGATTCCTAAGCTGTAAAGTCGATAATAAGCGAGATATTAGCCATTTTGTCCTGTTGACCTTGAAAATGAGGTCAAAAGTCAAATTCAAGGTCACTAGAATATTCAGCATATATCATTTCCTATATGTTCACAATTGATTTCTAAGCTGTAAAGGCGCTAATAAGCAAGATATTGGCCATTTTGTCCTGTGACATTGAAAATGAGGTCAAAGGTCAAATTCAAGGCCACGAGAATATTCAGCATATATCATTTCCTATATGTTCACAATTGATTCCTAAGCTGTAAAGTCGATAATAAGCGAGATATTAGCAATTTTGTCCTGCGACCTTGGAAATGAGGTCAAAGGTCAAATTCAAGATCACGAAAATATTCAGCATATATCATTTCCTATATGTTCACAATTGATTCCTAAACTGTAAAGTCGATAGTTAGCAAGATATTAGCCATTTTGTCATGTGACCTTGAAAATGAGGTCAAAGGTCAAATTCAAGGTCACAAGAATATTCAGCATATATCATTTCCTATATGTTCACAATTGATTCCTAAGCTGTAAAGTCGATAATAAGCGAGATATTAGCCATTTTGTCCTGTGACCTTGAAAATGAGGTCAAAAGTCAAATTCAAGGTCACGAGAATATTCAGCATATATCATTTCCTATATGTCCACAATTCATTCCTAGTCTCTAATTTCAATATTAAGTGAGATATTAGGCTTAATGTGTGCCATTATAAAGCATAGGAAAATTTAACATGGGAAAGTCACATTTGGGCCGAGTTTGGGCCCAAAATGGCCCACTTCAAGCGATTCAAGCGCAACGAAATTTATACATGTCACAGGGGTACATATGAGGAGTGTTTTTCATCAATAAGAAAAAAAAGTTACTGAACAGATTTTGAGAAAACGACCGTCGAAGACCAAATTGGCCATTTTTCGACGAAAACGGCCGCTCTGACCTTGAAACCAAGGTCAGAGGTCAAATTTAAGGTCACGACAATATTCAGCATATATCATTTCCTATATGTCCACAATTGATTCCTAGTCTCTAATCTCAATATTAAGTGAGATATTAGGCTTTAATGTGTCCCATTATAAAGCATAGGAGAATTTAACATGGGAAAGTCCCATTTGGGCCGAGTTTGGGCCCAAAATGGCCCACTTCGAGCGATTCAAGCCCAACGAAATTTATACATGTCACAGGGGTACATATGAGGAGTGTTATGCATCAATAAAAAAAAAAGTTACTGAACAGATTTTGAGAAAATAGCCGCCAAAGTCCAAAATCAGGCATTTTTCGTCGAAAACGGCCGCCATTTTGAAAAAAATGCGAAAATCAATAAACTGAAAAATACCTCCCTCTCGAAATATTTTTAGGCATTTTTGTGCAAAATTTCAGAAAAATTCGATCGTAAACTTTAAAGATAAAATTGTTGACGGACGACGACGGACGACGGACGACGACGGACGACGACGCCGGACGCATCGCCATGCCAATAGGTTACGGACCAAAGGTACGGTAACCTAAAAATATATTGCAAACAAGTCCTGCTCTATACCAATCACATATTCGGTGTACTCATCAACTAGATCGTGATGACGTCCACAGAGTTTCTTAAACGCAGCTAGTAGTCTTGGTAAAACACATATACATGTGTACCACAAAATATTTTCCAATAGTATTATGCCGATATATACATTACGCATGGAATCTATCATTAAAGAAAATCATACACAAATAAATATCATAGAGTATTACTTTTCAACAGCACGAAAAGATATTTGTCAGGTGAGACACATTATGGCAACAGCGATGATCGATATTATTTAGAATTTCCCCTTGGTCTTGATAAAGTTCGGCGGTGATAGTAATCTTCATCTACGTATCATGTGTTGATCATCCTTTGTAGATAATGTGTTGTTAATGTAAGGTTCGGCGATCCCACGATAAAGAGGTACTGGAGTGTCATCGAATTGTCTTATTAACCTGCCAGCACGTTCACGCTATAACCATGGTGTCACTACTGTGTAGCCACCACGTCATAACGCTACAGTGCTCTCCCATTTCGGAGATGCCTCGTCCCCGAGGTCAGCTATATCCCACCGTTGAGCCGCATCACCCTGGTCATCAAGGATCAGGAGCCTGCTATTTACATACATGGCTGTGATGTGAGTCAACAGCGTGGGCCGACCCAGGAACGACGCCGAGAGAACCCAGTGGTTCGAAAGGTACGGCACCAATGTAAAGTTCGGCGACCCCACGATAAAGAGGTATACCCCATTACTGCAGTGTCACCGAATTGTCTCATTAATGGTGTCACTACTGTGTAGCCACCACGTCAAAACGCTACAGTAATAACGTTTGAGAAGTTATATTGTTTGTTTAAGGAATAATGTATAGATTTGGAGTAATTGTCGCACAATAAACTTCGAGGCCAAGCTGATATGGCCCCGAGACGCCGAAGGCGTCGAGGGCTATATCACCTGTCCCGAGAAGTTTATTTTGCAGACAATTACGACAAATCTATACATTATTTCTATTCTAACATGTAAATGATTGTTAAGAAATAAACGTTACCATGGCTACACACGTTTGTTGTGGTCATGACGTTTTTGTAGGCTGTTGCTCCTGGAAACGTTATCTGATATAGGCCCTAGGGCCGTATATCAACTGATATAACACCTTCTGAAATGACTGAAATGCTAAGAGCCCTCTGACGTCACCATGTTAGAAGTTCTCATATTGTATACCTGTTAGATCTAGTACACGACTGCCCTTCAAACGATAAAACAATTCTGAAATTCCATAAACGAACAATGTGGAGCAGCTGCGTGATGATGCTGCGTATGTTCGAAAAGAATATACCATAAACAGTTGTGGCTTAAAGACACAGGTTATTTTGAATCTGCAATGGTGTTGTGATGAGGGACGATCTACGTTGTGATAGCCGTATTTTCATAACGGTATTTATCCGTCATCAAATCGGTTGATTCATAATCGTAAATGTTTTGCCGTGAAAGTGTCGTATATGCGAGTAAGTAGCATAACCACTAATCGTCATTGAAACTGGTAGATCCTCTTCAATGTACTGGTCCTTGAGTTCATCACATCACAGGGATATTCAATTCGAATCTTTCAATTTGCACGTCATGCTTACACGTGCATCCTCGATGAATCCTTCCTTCGGCATCTTATCCT
Source organism: Terebella lapidaria (assembly GCA_949152475.1). Lineage (NCBI taxonomy): Eukaryota > Metazoa > Annelida > Polychaeta > Terebellida > Terebellidae > Terebella > Terebella lapidaria. The sequence goes on from OX424569.1 coordinate 2,953,574, forward strand.
GATCATTGGTTCATCAAACGCGAGTAATGAAATCGTGGGATTTTAATGTATACTGATCAGCGTCACAATACGAAAACAGCTTGGAATTCATCACCTAAATATATGAAAGAAATAGGATCGAGGATTTGTGAATTATGTACTGTTGTTCTACACCTATTTTATCGTGACGTATTATGAGAACACAATTACACCAGTCATTAAATTCCGTTGATGTGATACACACATTTATTGAGAAATCATTACGTATTTACAAGGGAGGCTCGGAATTTGCCAGGACTCTTAATTTTATCAATAAATAATATGTTATTATGCAGAGCATAGAGACGCAGCGAGTGGAAATGCAGATTTCTTGTGTATATTCCTCTAAACACGTATTATAGTCGTATTAATTATTATCATGTTAATGGGCATATGTATGCCGGTGTATTACTGTATGTATATGATATAAATACACTGCAATGATGCTGATAGATCTAGGCCTAGAAGATTGCCAAAAAATATTGACGAATACTTGCAAGCGGTTGAATAAAAAAACTGTCTGAATCAGGCTCATGGACAGTCAGTGGGCCTAGATCTATGTGTGTAACAATAAAACTAAAAAAAAAAGCTTTCATCATAACCAATTGTTGTTATTGTATCTACATATTCAGAAGGCTCCTCTTCCACTAGCTGCGTCCCTATGGTCTGCATAATAACATATTAATATGAAGGTGTGTTAAATGCTACATCCCGAAATGTTGACGAATTTAGGACATTTGGCTCGCATGCAGATAATCAACTCACTGATTCAGCAGCACTGTAACCTCAATTAAGACGCGGTGAGAACGAACGGGAAGATAGCTGTAACCTCAAGATGCAACAGTTACTATAGGAGATTAAATGGGAGTCAAATTACTCAAGACTTCTGACATGAGGTTTGATAGGTAAGAAAGGTGACCCATTATGGGCGATATTTGTCCCTCTAGATAATCAATATAATGATTGAGTTTATGAGTAACACAAAATCATAAATGCAGAAAATTCATCATGACCACTATTATTTCTGAACTTGACAACTTACTATAAGAAACTACCTGGGAATACATATTGCCCAAGACTAACTGCATGAGATTCAATGGATATTATGTGACTAGAATTTCATGAGCGAAATACTTAAAACGGTAATTACAGCTGTATCACATAATGAAGTTCTTTAGTTGAATTTAAAAAAAACACACACATTTTTCATAACCGTTTTGATAGGAAACTAACTTCTGTGAACTGTGATAATCAACGGTAAGAATATATCAGTTACACAAAGTGATAAAGGCAGATACAGACAACCCCATACTTGTTGTGTTGTGAATAAACTTTCCAACAAAAACCTTTCTTTCATAACCAATTGTCATATTTATATCCAACCAGTGCAACCACTAACTATAGAGGAATAACTGAGATCAAAATTGCCTGGGAGATTCATCTGATGACCTGCCAATTCAAGAAAACAGATCAAGACAATATATCTCTTTGAGCCAACAATATGCCTATGTAGTGTCAAACATCACATACACGCACAGGAAAATTAAAAACGAATGAAATTATGAGCGATGGCAGTGCTGCGGATTACATCAAACATTGATTTTACTGCACAATATTGTGGAAACAATGCCTACTGGATGACTATTCAATTTGAAGGTGTGAAAGTGTGGGTCACACTGAACATACCTCTGCATAACATTGTACATGTATCTGTAAAATCGTGGTTGTAGCATATTATTATTTCATTAATATCATGTATACAATGGACACATTTTATCGTCATTATTATTTGTGACTATTACATATTGCATGTACCAAACAAAATAATTTCACTCTGATATATTCATCACTCGTCAATATCAGAGTGGTTGACTGAATGTGTAGAGATACACAATTATGTCAGTATAATTTTGACAGCGCATATCTTTTTGTTGTTATCCATGTTATCGGTCTGGCTTCCTATTGTGAAAATAAAATTGAGTGAAATACTGACCGAAGTCTTTTTTATTTGATCAGCAAAGAACACGGTTTCATGTACAATAACCTATACTGAATAAAATAATATAAACGAAAAAATGAGCCTATTCGACATGGGGAGGTTATATTTTGTCCAGCATGTTCACTGTACAACTCGGCATGAATGGAATTACTTATAAAGTAATGGGTGTTTAATTTTCTTCCCTATACTAGAATAACTGTGTGTATCGCCAAGTGTATGTCAGGCTCCAGTCTTTTGTGGATATCAAAATGTTTCTGATGCATTCAAATAAATCTGTTAACATGTGGAAAATACCTATAGCCGTGGTAAGGAAAAAATTATATAAATGTTCAACAAGTGAATTCATTAATAAGCAGAGATATATCATTGTACCACTTCAATATTTGGAAGAAAATAATGTTGGGCAATATTTAAAGAGTATTTTTTTCTGTGCTTGCAAGCATTAATTTGAGCGAAAATTGCATAATTTGAACTATTCACCATCCAGCATCAGGCATTCAAAAGCCCTTTGCGTTTTGAACAGAAGGCGCCAAAGGTCTATAATACGCACGAATACGGCATAACTCACTATCATATACTCGTATACAGTAGTAGGCATACTGATTCATGTATGCATGCATGTTCGCGTGACGCTATACAGAAATCTACTTTTCTGCTTGCGTGAAATTACGGTACCGGGCGGCCGTTGTCATGGAGTCGCGTTGTGATGTCGCGCAGATCCAGTCTCGTTGGTTGTCCACGACACACAAAAAAAGGACTGATAAATGTCATCTAGCTGCCGTGTTCATGTTATATACTCGAATAAAAATTGCAATAACCGATTGAGGAACGCTCGTGAAACCATATCGCGAAACGGTGCTTCAAAAAAAAAAAATCACTGAGCGGTGAAAATTGCTCCCAGATCGCTAGGGGTTTCCTGTCTAAAAAAAACTTCCGGTCAAATCTCGCAGAGATGAAAATTGTGATCATAGTAGTTGGGACTATCTTTAGTTTCTGCTGCTTTGGTCACAGTTTGGTGTCAATTTCTCGGACATGCAATACCATTAGACGCAGTTCGGCGCGCTTCGCGCGCCCCGCTGCGTTATAATATTCCCTTCTAACCTGGACACAGGACATCCCACTTTGTTCATAATTCATGGGCATAATTCTGGCGATGTTCTCTGACAACCCTCCTAAATATGATTGTTGAAACAAAATGTTGTAGGTCGAAGGTAAACCATAAACACCATGCTGCATCCTATGTGTGCTAGTTATTTTTCACTAATAACCTGTGCGCTGGGTTTTAATTATTGTTGTTTCTTTTTGATTGATTTCTTCGCAGAAAGACCCTTTTTGGGGGTTTTAGGCATGAGACCAACTGGAAGAGATGGTACGTGCGATTTCTTGGCTGTTCCGTTAGCCACCCCCTTACTGGTTTCAAGTTTACCGATCTGGCTCTGGTTCCCATGGTGATTCGTGCTAAACAGAGGGGGAAAAGTGGTGTCTTGTCTTGCCCAGATGCCAGCCGATGCTTTTGACTTCGCCAGTCTGCCTTTCACAAGGATTGGTCCACTGGTTGCTTTCTTGATATCGCCATCTTGTTCCATTTCGTGTGTGACGTTCAAGCCGACCGCATGTAAAAGCCCACGTATGAACATGATTTGCTTCTGTTTCTGCCTAACCTCCTCACGCAGTTCTTCCAAAAGACCGTCCTTTGTTTTGACTTCCGCTTCCAGGTGGATGCACCTTTCACGCAAGGCATCCTGGGTAATCGACGACTTTCTTCGCTTCTCGCGAGCGGCCGAGACCAAGTAAAAACCCGCGGTAGTGGTCACATGATGTTCCGTAATGTGGATAGCTGGCATTAACGTGGATGACTGTTCTATTTCGCATGGGACTCGATCAGCGCGACGGAACCGGATCAATGTATCATTTTCTGCGGAGAGACGCATTAGTCGTGACATCAGGAAAGTCACGCGCTCCTCGAGATCAGTTACGAGATCTTTATCAGGTGTCTCGGGTCGAGCGATGAGCGCGTCGTTCGTCGAGCGTAGGTCAAGATACGGGTTCTGTACTTCCAAGTCATTCACGCGCACGAATCGTTTTATACGGGCATTTATGTCAAAAAGTCGTGTTTCCATCTGTCGCGCGAGAGATCGGTACTTCGATAACTCCTCGCTGATTCTCGCCAGTTGTCGTTTATTCGACTCCCGCGATACTTGCGCTTTCATGGCGATAAGTCTGGCAATTTTCCGCTTTTCAGTTTCCGGAATTCGCCGACTAGATCCGAAATGACGGTGAACCAGCGCGTTGGCTTCCTCCATTTCCGTTTCCGTGCATTCAAGCGTACCTTGCTCGAGTTTGAGCTCGGCGCGCATTTCCATAGCAACCGCTGCATTGGCGCTCTCACAGACGGAGATGAACGTATCCAAGAACGGGCGCTCCTTGAGCAGAAGAATGTCCACCATAGGCCCACACCGCCGCTCCGGTAACACTTGCTGCAAAAGTACGAGTATGGTGTGAATGGCTGCATAGTTGATAACATTTAGTACGAGTTACAACTAACTGCATTAATGGCTAGACAACTTTTTTTTTATATTTCCCAGTCTCTAATATCCGACCCCAGGCATCTATGAGCTGCACGTTGTTAACTCGTCCACCAAATAAATGTATTTTATCCATCTGTCACTTTTTCAATCCTAATATAAGAACGTACAGAAATAGAAAATAGAAGAAGGGGCAGCATACCCTTCTCAGACTCGGCTTACTCACTTGAAGTGGTAATTCAGATAAATTCTTCATGCTTAGGGATGTTGCAATGCAAACGCTCATATGAAGGAAAGTAATAAATAAAATACTAGCGAAGGAGATGATATCTAGGCCGACTTACCCTGAGTTCTCTATACTCATGATCGCCCAGAAAGTCGTTTCCAAGGAGACGTTTCAATATGGCGTCATCTATGATGAGTACTTCCGCTAAAAACTTAGCCTTCCTGCGAAGTACTCTTTTCTCCACATCCAGAAGATCTTTAAGTACAGGCGACAGATTCATGACGTCACAGAAAGCGGCTCATCTATAAGCTTATGAACTATCGTAGGCCTTGTGTTTCTTAGTTCGAGAAGAGATAATTGCTTCACGACTGTTTTCTAGGCATGTTGTTCGGACACATTCGAATGCGGCATTGTTATTATGTAGAGTTTCTTGAAACCAATAGTCTCTATCGAGAACATGTCCATCTATATGTTGTGTAACAGTTCACGATTCAACAATGAAGTTATACGGATTTTCCACCAAATGTTTTGCAGATAGATTGCTCCCATATTTGTAGAGGTTGACTGTTTGTTGTCTTCGGGAACATTCGCTACTAGACAAATTACAGAAGTGGCTGGTCATTTGTTATACCACTTAGTTTTATTCTTTCCCTGCCACCCCCGCACCCCCCCCCCCCCCCAACCCCCTTGAGCACCACGATTTCTCGTCAGCATCTGACATGGACATCATATCTACGACCTACAAGCAATTCCTACCAATAACATCTAAGTCGCTTATCCGACCCAACGCTGTTTTTGCAACAAGGAGGTCATTAACCGTTGTCCAACCAACGATGCTTCGTAGGCAAGGGTATTGTTAATAAAAGCAAGAAGTGCTGACGAATCGGAGTATCGGACATTGCCCATAAAGTAATACATTCATTCGTTGTCTTGGAGATACACGAGATTTTAGTACCCATCACAGAAGGAAGTTTGTTTCTCCGTCGAGAATATCCGGGATTTTTTGCCTTGTGGAAGGGGGGAGGGGTGCGTTAATAGGGTTTATTGACGGCGAAGGTCGGGTGATCTTCACTGGGGATAAATTGTGTCGGGCAAAGTTTTACGTGATTTGTTGCGATTGTGTTAGGTCTTAGATCTGGTTTTATGCAATGAAGTACGAATCACTCATTGCATTTACGAGGTAGGCGCCAGTCGCATCAACAGAAAACGTCAACTTTGCTGTTATGGTCCACAGCAACACTCAACCTTTGGAATTATCCACTTAATCGCTGATTGGTCAGCAGAGAATGAGGCTTGTAATACTTGACACTTCAGACAATCAAAGTGGTTATGATGATTTTATCTGCAGTCACGTTACCTTTACGCAATATATAGAGCTGTATATGACAATTGATTGAAAGTCACACACAAATTTCCCACAAATTCCCAGAATATATCAATACCATTCCATCAGGTTCACCATCAGTATGAAAGTTTAACTTACCATAATTCATTATTGAAAAAAAAAAATGTGCCAACGCGGACTACGACTGTCCAACGTATTTAAGCTGTTTGTACGAGAGCTGCATGTCAATGCGGTGATAAAGGACACTCGCAAATCTAAGTGTTCAAATGACATGAATGTGCATGTATGTATAGTCAATTTCAACACAAAACCTCATATGATTTTTGGCCATAACTTCATTTAGGATGGTCGGATCAATTTGAAATGTTAGACTTTTCCATCTGACATAAAACAGTATTTTTTTCAACAAATTTCAGACTTCTGTCTTGAAAAAAAACTAACGAAGTTATAACCAAACAATCATAATGAGGTTTTGATTTGAACTTCACTTTAGTCAATTGTAATTTCAAACTTCAGAATCAAACATGCTCATAAAACTGGATGGAACAATGCGATAATATTTATTGACCATGTCTTTTGAATTATGTATCAACCTATTACCACCAATACAACGAGAGTTTGATGGTGCCAAATGCAAACCTAAAATATAACATTTTTGGAGCAAGAACAAAGCCCGACTAAATATTTACAGCCAAAAATTATTCACAGGCAACAAATAAGATGGTAAGAAAAAACATCCTTCAAAATCTGTGAAAACTGTCAAATGTTTAACAATGTTTAACCAGGTTCAACCACACATATTGCCTAAGATTTTGCGTTCATCAATATTTGCAATTTCCTTCCCTTTTGCGAACGCTAAATCAAACAAATAGCCGCAAACTTCATCCGACGTGAATTCGAAAGGGTTTATAATAGCACACACAACAAATATCGACAAACAGATTCATATATTTCAAGAGGAACATGATCTGGATGAAATTCACGAAATCACCATGATAGCCATCTTGAAAATCTATCACGAACACTAGTATAGGATCATGTGCTCTGGTAAAGCAGATGTCTGGCGCTTGTGCCACATACAACAATGTACAGAATCACGAGGAAGAGGGAACAACTTGTCCCATCATGAGTGACATCCACTGTTTCGCATGCAATAAATCATCACGGACAGATAGAGGGGAAGCGGGGTAAGATATTTTGCAATTATCTCCAAGATTCATGTAGCCGCTCCCGATTGTGACAGATGACCTATCGATACCCTGACAAGGTCAATCCGCTCTAAGCAAGGCACGACGTCTTCTGCGCTTATCTCCATCCCGGTCGAAAACAAATTGTCGTGCTATATATACTTTTGTGGGGATAGAAAAATCCATGTTCGGACATTAGAGGACATAACTGATACGTGGGAAGGGGAAGGTATCGAACACGCATTCCAGATAATTAGTTTGCGATAAAACCTAGCGTCTAAGGAGAGAATAGTGACTGGTATCTTTGTATATCCCTCTGAGGTCATTTGCTCAATACTTGATGAGATGAATCAATTTCAAGCAAAGGGCATCACACTGTAAAGTATGGAGTCCATTCTCATGAGTATATATTTCTATATCATGCAGTCATACTGGCATAGAGTCGTTCATTACGAGCGATTCTTCCATGTGAAATTCGTGAGTGAAGTCTAACAGAATGATTAGGTTCTGAAACTTAAATAGACTACTCATTCCCAACCGGAAGCTGTGGAGATTGGCAAACTCCGCAGTGAGTAAAAACATGTTGCAAAATCATATGATCTCGAACAAATATTATTTCAAATCATTCACACAGGTCGTGAATAACACGCGTGGTGTCGGAATGGTCATTCGGTCTCAAGAAAAGGTCATTCGATCTTAAGGTCGCTTGGTACAGTTCACACTTTCTACGACGTGTCTTCTTTGTTCCTCTAGTTGTGTTCAGGAATCGATCACGCAGAATCGACGTCCTGTTCACCTTCTTCCGTTATATATTCACCGCGAAAACAAACGCTGCCTAATTTTCCCGCACAAACAAAGCGGCATGGATCAAATGTCATTAACATCAAGTGAACTGAGGAATGCAGTCCGGGTTGCGAGTTGTCCCGTCTTTTGATACACTGATGACTTTCGGTGGTCTTTTGGATTCTGAAATATTCGGAAGTGGCGGATCGATATTCGATTGGGCAGACGACACTCGTTCCTATGGCAACACGTGTTCCTAAGGCGGACGCAGGCGTCACAGTTGAGTGAAGCTCAGAGGCTCAGTGTGAAAGAAACTACCTGCGCACATGGTAGATCGACAAAAGATGTGGGGTATTAGATATAGATCTGAGATCGTAAAAGCATCAGATAGATTGACAACTAGTCATTCGGTCAGCAACATCGCATCGGCCGTATAGATTCCCAAGTGCACAAGGAGGACGAAATATTGGACAACCAATAAAACGGTAAGAAAATGTCATGAGAAGAAAATCTTATATTATGGTGTCTGCATGACATCATCCGCATTAGTGGGAAACTCATTCTCTTAAAACAGTGTGCCTATTATTTAGCTCTTGTGTTTAATGTTACTAATCGTGGCACATAATAGGGGCTAGGCTTATTATACGTACAAAAGGCCACATTTCGGTAACTCCATCTCCATTTTGAGGGGGGCGGGGGGGGGGGGGGTTGCTAGAGCTCAAGTTATGAGGGTAACTACTAAAAAAAAAAACCGCTAATTTTCATGCCTCGCAAGTCACTTTCAATTTCCGTCGTCTGAGCCCTTCTGTGTGTGTTCTGCTTTTGAAACTGTTCGTGTTCAATGCACACCAGTTCGGTTCAACAGCCAGAAAAACCCTCTTACGGGAGGGATATCTATGGCATCCCATATTTTGAAAATATGGAATCTCCACGGTTGTGACGTCATATATATTTGGTATTGTTATGGCAATGGAATGTACAATTAATGACAATCTACAATGGAGGGAATCTTATGTTTGTCGAGCAGAAATGTCTCGAAATGGGTGACTTTTGTCAGCGTCCTGTTTTGGGCAAACTTGAAAGACAATGCACCTTAAATTGCTTTGACGTATGTCCTCATGCATAACCCATAATTATAATAAATTGGCATTTTCCGTGTACGTTAATTATAACAACATTCTTCTTTGTCATGTGAATTTTACATCGAGGTTACGAAAATATTTTCCAATTCATGTATTAAGCTGGTAGGGTACACACACCACTCCGTCAGCATATCGCATCTATGATAACAGATAACACACAGACAACACGCGCTTTACCCCCTATCTGTCCTGTTTAATAACTAATTTAGACTCAATAAATACGATAACAGTTTATGTTCTGTTCAGCTAATCGTTTTGCCCTCATTTTCTAGATGAAGCATTTATACCAATAGTATGATTCGTGCCATTTTTTGCGTTTTCATGTGCTTCTACCGTTTCGTTTCAGTTTGGGTATTTTTTTCAAGAATTTAGCTCATTATTTTCACAGTTGTGTCACTATGGAAGACAGTGAAAAAAGAGTACTCCGACGTCGAAAGTTACATTTGGGTGAATGTATCAAAGTGGATGATGACTTGTTGGTGTCGCTAAAGATGGCGGATTTGATAACCGATGCACATATCAAAATAGTTGAGGTGCTATCACACTATCACACTATTGAAGTTAAGTTCAACACAGAATCTCAACTGATTTTTGCCCATATTTTTGCTTAGGATTGCCAGATCAATTTGAGTTTTTATGTAAATCCATTTGTGAAAAATGTGGTTTTATGCCAAATGATTAATATGGCGATCCTGAACAAACTTATCGTCAAAAATCAATTGAGGTATGTGTTGAACTTGACTTGAATTCGTGATCACTTATACTATCATCATATTTACATCTGAAAATTGTATATTTTCGTTAAGAACAATATGTTGTGATTTTTAAATTTTAATAATAATCAGCTTCGTCTGTTTATATCCCCTCAGGCGGAATCGAACAACAATTCTAGAATGTCGAAGTTGATAGATCTCGTTTCCACGTGTCAAGCGGAAGGCACCTTCGAGATTTTGTGCGAGATTTTGCGGCGGCGCCACCTAGCGGTGATCAAAAACATGGAGGCTGATTTGAGGATGGAACAGGGTCATGTGAGGGTCGATGATGACTGCAACAGGGAGGCGAGTCTGCTCGTTCACAGGTAGGTAATGAAAATATACATATATGGTACAGGGACCTAAATAAAACAATACCGTATTGGTCCTAATAGTGACACGCGCCCTAATAGTAGAGCGCCCCATTCTTTTCACCAAAAATGCTCAATTTTTGTAACCTTGCAATTCACTCATACCTTCGTCTGGGACTGTTCCAATCCACACATTTATGTTATTTGAATCATAATACAGGGGATTGAAGTCTCTAGGTATATGATTCAGTTATTGTCTTAAATTTGACCTCGAGTTTGACCTCATTTTTGCGCGCGCTGCTGCAGGGGGTCTTGCTATGGCTCGTTTGGCCAATACGGTATCCGGAAACGTTTATTCGATATATCATTATTCGTGAAAAGTATTCAAATCTTCTGAACATGAAACTATCAATAACTGTTTACAACTAATTTCACATATTTCATCAGAGCAAAATATCGTGTCTTATAAAACGGATGAATTACAGCATATAATTCAAAACTGATACTTCAAAAAACAAAATCGGCTCCAATCTGTGCAAAATATGCATAATGTATTCTCCCAATTCCCATTCTATATTACAGGAAGTTTGGCACGAGTAAGCGTGTGTCGGAGGGCGATAAACGGGGAATGCAAGATTTGATTGCGAAACGCCTTCAAATCACGCGGGATGAACACAAAGTCGAGATGTCGGCCGTGGCTGCTGATCTAAAACTGGTGAGAGAACAGTGTGATAGTAACGCCCATACCGCGAGACAACTGCAGACACTCCTGCGCAACTTCACTAAGGAGCATCGCCATCACCTCATCACGCATGCGCACGATATGGTGACGACAAGAGAAGTGCTCACTTTCAAAGATAGCGACAAGAACGAACTGAAAGCGTTCCAGGAGAACTTTCGAATGTTTCTCGACCGTACAAGCCAAGTTTTTACATACCTTGGCAATCTTGTCGAAGACCGACAGCGCTGCTTGGCGCTTCTGGGCGTTAAAAACAAGTCAAGCGGCGTTTCCGCTCCGCTAGGGGAGCGACTTGGGCTGAGCGTTTCCGCTTCCGGTTCGCTAGTACCTAGTAGCCCGGATGTAGGCCAGGAACGACTGCTCCAACGACAGAGAACGAAGATTTCCGATCTGGAAGAACAAGTCACCAACTATGAAATCATCATCGAACAACTGACGAAGAAAATGAATGGATCGAACGTTATTGAAAATAACAAAGATAATATTCTGGGAAATGATACTTGAGGCTGATATTGAAAAGTAAAAGTCACGCGGAACTGTGATAGCTATGAATATAAATGGTCAAAGTATAAATGGTCGGCAATGTACGTTTCCTTATGACACCTTGAAAAAAAAACGATAAGCATTAGAATAATGCTATACTATATTCTTTTAGATGTATTTATGAAAATGATATTGAATATAAAGAAAAAATGCCTAGGTAATGCGTATGAAAAAACGGGGCCTTGCTAGTACTCATTTTGGTAGGTAAGACATTATTCACATTGATATTTATTATTACAATATTGTTCTTGCGAAGTGTGACCATTGTTGTTCACAAATCTAATCCTAGTAAATTTTAATAATATCTAACCGATATGTTTTCCACCAAATTCGCCTGGCTATGGTCAATGTGAAACACAAGAAAATAAAAGAAAAAAATAGTTCAATGGCTAAGAAAGGTTACACTTTTTTCAGTAAAAACACTGACTGAACTCACTGAAGGTCACATTCAAGGTCACCAAAAGAACCACCTGATGTGACTTCTTATACGCTCATCATACGAACGGATTAAAGCAGCTGCCTTCGAAACCAGTCAATATTTTTTAAAACTATATTTCATAAAAAAACAACATGCTCAACTAACTGAATGAAACATACTCACATCAAATGTAGTGAAAATAACCGGTCCTCAGGGAAGTTTTGTTCATTTGAACAGGCGGTTCTAGCGTAAATACAGCAGCTGTGTACATCACGCGCAGATGTAAACAAAGCCTAGAAGTGCGAGATAGACGCACATCATGGTATATCACTGATTACTTTCTCACAACTACACTATATATGCACATACGAGAAAATGTACTCGGTGTGGACTTTGTTTACATTTGGGTTTGATGGATTCACTTCGTTTGTTTATTTACAAAACCGGTACGAAATGGGCACTAAAACAGATGAAAAGACAACTCGGACGGACTGTAATCGTCAAAATCATTGAGCACACCTTTTCTTATATTGCATTAGATGTGTTTAACAAAAAATTGGTTTTGAAAATAATATTGCATACATTCGAAGGCAGCAGCTTCAAATAAAGCTTGAACTACAAGCATTCTGTATGCATCGGTCAAACTGCATTATTTACTTCAAATTTAACTTCGACAATTACCACTCAATGTCGTCTTAGGTCATGTTCAAGGCCATCAAATGATGCTTCATATGAGACTTTCGATGGTTATATTACAAACCTGAGCAAAAATGCCATTTTTGGGCCTTTCTGGCCTATGTATCGGGCCTAACGAGAATCTCAATCTTTCGAGTAAGGCAATATTAAGTATCCTAGTTGGCATGTTCTGAAAAAAAACTAAAACTGATCAGATAGTGTTTCAGAAGAGACAAAGTGCAAATTGAGCATTCTTGACTCAAAAACTTCTGCTTTGATCTTTCAAAGTCATAGAAGGTGACTTTGTATGATTTCCCATATGAAAGTGGCAATATTTAAGCCCTATCTTCAAGCTCTATAGGAGTAAAGTAGTTCGTGGTAGCTCTCATTATGAAGGGAAAGAAGTGGCAAAGGCCTTTTTTTAGCTTCGAATGGGCCCAAAATGGATAAAAGTGTGATTCGGGACCAAAAAAAATTTACCGATCCGTCAAAAAATCAAGATGGCCGCCACAAGCAAACCGACGATTCAAGGGCAACGAAACTTATACACATCACAAAGGTACAAAAGGGAAAATTTTTGAAACAAAAATTCAAAACGTCTGAACAGTTTGTGAGAAAATGGCCGTCAAAATCCAAAATTGGCCGTTTTCCGACTTAATATACTCGGATGTATGAAGTGTTGTAATACTATGTATAACTGGCACTAAAACATTGATCATGTACATGCAGCGATGGCCGGCGAATCAATGATCTTCATAGAATTGATTTAAACAGAATAAACCGCTGCTTAATGTATCATCCTGGCAGGAATATTGTGCGATGAAAGTGCCTGGTTCAGTCGGAACATTGGGACTAAGTACAGACCTGGTAAGAGTAACCATGGAAACGTTGGTCAGAGGACTTTTAATCACAAACTGTATGACTAATCAGAATATCCACGCATAATTGATATCCTAATTTCCCAATTTGAATTTAATTTCTGACACGAAAACAGATTAATCTTCGTCATGTGCCATAATGTGATCAAGTGAACTGCGAGTGTAAAATTCATTTCGGTAATTTTCGCGGAAAGCACCGTTCCATTGTATGAAGAACCGATCTATCACGGTGTTTTCGCAGCGTGGTTTGACAGTTGATTGCATAATTGGCCATAACCTAGGCAAATTTGTTCATTGTATCATAATCATAAGATAACGATTACAAACATGTGACACTAGCGTGTTATTTGAGACAGAGGGGCTAATAATAATGTTTTAAAACATGGCTGGTGAACGAATCATCAGGGGCGTTGCATGGCCCATTGAATCTAGACATTTCGCGAAAAGGCCAATACTAGATATCATTATCTACCTAAAACGTGGTGTTGACCCGATAGAGAACTTTTAGTCTAAATTTAATTTATAAATCTACCCGAGATATCAGAGCACATATTTGTATTTACATTGTGTCAGCGCATCTTGTGGCACTGGCGACGGAACATATACTGCACAGTTATCTGTATATATGTGAATGCCTTTCTTTGCGTTGTAGATAGCTCTGTTTGAATTTAATTTATCGTGCTGAAACAAAACAATAAAGTTACAAGCTTATCATTATCACATATACTATGAATATGTAATCTTGCACTGGTTCCTATAATACAGACTGCAGGCCCCACTTGTGTAAATTTCAACAATAAAGTTACAAGCTTATCATTATCACATATACTATGAATATGTAATCTTGCACTGGTTCCTATAATACAGACTGCAGGCCCCACTTGTGTAAATTTCAGCTTTTAGGTGGTGTGTGTGTGGGGGGGGGGGGGGGGAGAGGGGGGGTTATGATGTATAATGATCCATCCGCTAATTGGTTAGTGTTCCTATGTTCTGGTGTAAACATCGGAGGTACATGTCTGTTCCTGTAATAACGGCTGTTCACAATCATCTCGTCGATTACAAATCCAGAATCACACAGAGAACAGACAGTGCTTTACTTTACAAGAGCGTGAGTGAAATTAGCCATTGCAAGCCAGCGAGACGCGAGAAATCGAACGGAAAATCGAGTACTTCACCGGCGAAGTTGGTGCATTGTAGCTGAGAAGACGGCTCTACAGATACATATAATCTAAAATCTTTACATGAGATAGTAATATTTTGGAATGAAAACAATGGATATTGAGACGAAAAGTGTCGTCATTTTGGGGATTTTCTTTATCACGCTACTCACGCGCGTTAATTCGTTCACCGATGAAGTGTTTACGATAGAGCGCCCGGATGATGATCAAGGTGAGATTAATCTTCTAAATGCGGATTTTGAGGAGGATCTTAACCAGTTCACGGACTGGGGGGTCGTAGGGTGTGATGTGGCATACAGTGATGACGCGCAAAGTGGCAGGCGGAGTATCGTCATCACTAACAGGTACTGTAGCAGTATTCATCCTGTATGCAATGTATATTTAGTAAGTATTCCATATAGATAATGCATGGAGTTCAGATATTCTCATGTAGGTGCAGCGATTGGATGTTAATTATCAATGCAATGCATTTTAAATTCATATTTTTCCATTTTTTTCATAAATATGTAAGTTTATTATGTTATGATTATATTATGATTATTCCATAACAATGTTTTGACGAAATATCTTTAAAAACTCTGAAATCATGATGAATTGAGATAATCGATGACGGTGAATGAATATGAAAATTGTGGGTAAGTTTGTCCGGTATCTTGATAACTGTTATCAATGATACATGTACATCGCACGCTCTGAAATCGTGTCTTTTCAATTAGGCATTTGTTGCTGTTATGGTCATTTATTTCACACATAAATAATCGAGAAATCTAACTTCAGAACGCAGAGATTCGGGGGAGTCGTACAGAGGGTGTACAACGTCACACGTAACACGACGTATTACATGTCAGCATACTTCAAAACCCTGGAGAACTCCCCGACTCAACTGTACTACATGATTCGTCTGTGGGTCGGCTTCCAACTCGTATCCGGAGGTAAACAACATAGTCAATTCATTACATGTTTTGCATGAATCAAACGGTAAATTAGGATTGAGTACGCCAAAATGTTGGGAAAAAAATCAACTTCTCTTCTTCAAACGCGTTGATTGAAAAACTGTATCACTGTATCGCAATATATCAGGGGAAATACAGTCACTGATGCCCGGAGATCTGAGAGATGTTTTAAAACCAATTGATATGAAATTACAACGCTATCTGCATAAAACTTGATTGTAATGATTTTCATTATAACCGGTAAAATATGAACCGTAAATGGCTATACACGCCACAATCAGTTCACAATATAACCATATAATTCCCATTATACGTGTTGTACACGTTGTCTCCTATTAAGATGAGTACGAAAGCAGGCACTTTGCCCGCCTGCCAAACCTGAGAGCCAGTCCGCGGTGGCGACATCTAGGAGGCGATTTCACAACTCCAGATGATGGTATGTGAAACTTGTTTTATCCTAGAAAATAAAGTTATTGTAGGTAATTATGAGATTTAACGCAGTCCGCTGCGAACAGTGAGGTAACGTAGAGTCGAAATTTTAAAGTTATTTCTTGAATATTGTCTCTTCAAAAGAGTAACTGATCAGCATCCTAGAACTGAACATATTCGATCATGTTTTGTATCATGTTTTCCATGCGAACGGATGCGGTGACTCCCTATTTTCTCTTCAGTTCTAGGATGCTGATCAGTTATTCTATAAAATATGTCATTTTGAAGCTCTAGAATATGTTGAAACAGATATTTATTTTTGAAAAAGTCTTTGACCCTCTCCCCCTTACTGTTTGGAGCGGACTAGATTCGCATAGAATCAGTCAACACCATTCAGTTTCTAACCAGATGAAAACCTACAACTTTCATTCTCAGTCGGATGGAAAAGTTAGTACGGAGCCCCTGAAGTGACATACCGAAAATATTTATTAATCCGTGGGCACGAATTACTAATTCGGAATTACTAATTCGTGCGCACGAAATACTAATTTTTGGGCACGGAATACTAGTTCGTGGCCACGAAATATCAATTCGTGGGCACAAAATACTAATTCATGGCCACGAAATACTAATTCGTCGCCACAAAATACTCATTCGTGCGTACGGATTGTTAAATCGTGCGCACGAATTGTTAAATCGTGCATCTGTGGGCATGATTTAACAATCCGTGGGCACGATTTGATAATTCGTGGGCACGATTTAACAATTCGTGCGCACGATATAACAATCCGTGCGCACGAATGAGTATTTCGTGGCGACGAATTAGTATGTCGTGGCCACGGATTGGTATATCTAATCCGTGGGCACAATTTACCAACTCGTGGGCACGAATTAGTATTTCGTGCCCACGAATTAGTAAATCCAGCCCACGGATTGTTAATTCGTGGCCACGAATTGTTAAATTGTGCGCACGGATTGGTAAACCGTGCGCACGAATTAATAAATATTTTCGGTATGTCATTTCAGGGGCTCCGTAAGTTAGCAACTGACTGCGTTGAATGTTTTTTTTTAAACGGAAGGCTTTCAAGATTGATTACAGACGGAAGGTTGTGTTCATATGATGATAATGTCTTGTGTTGATAACAGAGTAGCAAAACTCCACTAGCATCAACCCGATTTCAGGAATTTGTTTTGAAAACTTTTTTCTCATCATGATTATCATTACTTATTCACCCACCCACCCCCTCATTATAATTTTTCCAGACTTGCAATACCTGGAGGTATACTTCGAAGTCAACGACATGACTGTCGCATTCCAGATGGATTCGGCGCGACTCACTCGTCTGGATCCGGATCCGTTTTGGCGGGAACGCGCAGACGCCGATATCCAGAAATACCGAACCAATAGTGTCACAATAAGGTACGGTCAGGGATAGATATTTAGGAGACTTACAATGATTCGAGTGTTTAGTGACCTACGGAACAAGGCATTTCGCTCGGTAATGTAATTAATGTGTATATGTATGTATGTATTTATCCTCCTGACACATAAATAAATTAATTTTCCATTCATTTTATTCAATCATATTCAATGGTGGTTAATTTATTAACTTGTTTAAATTATCGAAATATTTGGTTGAAATTATTTAGTTTTTTTTTCCAAATGCTAATTATTCTAGGTTTTCCAGTGCGATGATGATCGTATATTATTACATGCAGCATCAAATTATCTAAGCCAATTTATGTTATTTGAAACGATGGACATTTTGAAGACGATACTCTAGTCATTTACGTTCATTTGGGAATTTTCTCCAGGGCCGACTTTCCTGACAGAATACCGTACTGCAAATGTCAAATCCAGGTGATATTTTTAATCCTCATTTTTCCATTTATGAACTAGTGTGCTCTGATTTCTTCCACCCTTGTTACATTCGGTTTTGCCCTGATGTTCAGCGATGATACAGGCCATTTAATAACATGAAACTTTTGACGAAAAATGTTTGGGCAATCTTCCCCGATCTGAAATTTAGCTCAAAATTGACATTCTAAACAAATCTAGAGATTTCATCGTATTCATAATCACTGGGAATGAAGTTATTGTTTTTAAGTTTGATCCACACGACACATCAGAGTGTATTCCCTTTGCACGTATTGATCTTAAAGGATTATGCCATGTAACTAAATTAACATTGGGATAGATCGTCAACATTTTTTCAGTTTTTTTTCAGATAGAAATCTATCTATCATAGGCGTATCACCATGTAGCTTCGGTGCAATGCACCTGGAGTGAGGTGGTCATTGTTTTGGAGAATTGAAAAGAAAAAGTTGACAATTTATCCCAATGTTAAATCCAGCCTATGGATGTAAAGCTAATTTATACATATCTTATACGTTTTTGTAAACTATTGCGTTGATTGTCAGGAAAGTCTGGCTGACTCAGTACAATATATTGTTAAAATATATACTTATTTCCTATTTAGGTTGATCAAACAAGGAATGAGTTCGGTTTTGGTACCGCCGTCCAAGCTGACCGCTTCAATGAGATGACACGTTTTGGCGACACTTACCGTAACTTCCACTATAAAAACTTCAACTGGGCTGTCTTCGCGAACGACATGAAATGGAAACCGATGGAGCGAAGAAAGGTACTTATGTAGAAATATAGAATTGATATATGTAAATGTACACAAAGGAATTTTTTTCCTTTCACGTTATCACACATTCTGTATGGCACTATTTAAAACAGATTTATGCAATATTTGCAGGGCAGCATAAGATTTTCAAGAGTCGATGCAGCGTTAGAGAAACTGAACGCAAACAAGTAAGACATGTGGAAACAAAATTAAAGGTTGATAACATTGGCATAGTACGAGCTATTATGTAACAATATGTAGCAACATGTTATCATGTAACGACGTTCATGTCTTATCTAAATAAAACGTCCTGAAACTTCCTTATTTTACCACCGACAATAAATATGTAAATATCATTGTATATACATTACATCACCTTTCACCGATACTTTGGAATGGCCTTCACTACAGTATAACGACCCGGGGACACACTGAGTTGTGGGGCGTGCAGTCCTCGAACCCCGGGTGGGTACAAGTCCTGACAGGCGAGGCTCTCCAGGCGGAGGTCGATAGGCGTCTGGACTATCTCCTCACCAGATACAGCGGAAAGTAAGACAGGACAATTGTTGCCGTTTCTTTTTTCTCCAATAGTTCTCAAAGCTCTCGTAAAGTTTATCCCGTATGATCAGGAGCCACGTTTACAACCCTCAATTCCTATTACAAAATGCTCGAAACTTAATTGACGAGTTTGCACTTTTTAAAATGAAAGTGAACAGAGAAGTAAGCCGAATATAAACCGGAAAATATTACTAATAATCACTAATAATACTAATATAATAATTACTAATAAACATCAACGTCGAATCCCCTTCCCTAGGATTGCGGAGTGGGATGTTATCAATGAATGGCTGCATGCTACGTTCTTTGACGTGGCAGTAAATGATCCGTTCTTCCAAGACGCGGTGTACAACAGAAGTAGGGAACTGGATCCTTACGGCAAGCTGTACATTAACGATTACCAGGGACTCAGGACCGGGGACTTTACTACGGTCAGTGTCGGCATTGCTTCTAGATGTCAAAAATCACAGCGTTCTGATTTAATGAAACGCATATCTTGGCCGTCGGCATATACCTTGGATTCCGTGTATACACAAACAATATTTCAGTTATTATTAAGGTTTTTTTTTTTTTTTTTAACTGATTACTACATCAATTTCGCCTAATTCTAGGTGGGTTTTCATACAAACACAATCATGTTTCCCAGGCATTTGTGGACCAAGCTCATGAGTTAATGTCACGGGGTGTTCCTGTCGACGGCATTGGGATACAGAGTCATCTCAGGGTACCAGTCCCGCCGGAAATACTCAGGGTAAGACTTGATTGAATTATTCATTCATTCATTTTACACTTCAGTAATAAAAATAATGTTGATTGGGTATATATCACTTTCGTAGAAAAGATATATGCTATATGTATGCTTTATTTGCTTTTATTATTTACTCCCAACAATATGAATGCCCTGAACAGAAGCGGCTGTCCGTGTTAGCAGCCGGGGGTTTTCCGTTGACTATCACTGAACTGAGCATACACAACACGGACGAGACGGGCCGGGCGGAACAACTGGACCAGGCACTACGTATCTACTTCAGGTCACTAGCTGAGGAAACACCATGCATGAAATTACGTTTATTGCATTGTCAAATCCATTGGATTTAATCGGAGAATCATCGCAAAATGACATTACCTTGTGTTTCTTTAAATCATAATATTTTCTGCGGTACTGAAGTAAAACTGTTCAGACGAAATAACAATTTATTTGAAGTCACTACACTAGATCTTTCATCCCCATTGTAATATCGTTTTTTCTTCATTGCAATGTCTTTCTCGAGAACACGCCAATACCACTCTTAATACCGTCCAGTATGCTTATAATCGTGTGACCATTTAGGGATACTGACCATGTATGGAAGTATGACCATATAAGGAAGTTATAACACGTGTATTCCCCCGCGCAGTAATCCGGCGGTGGTGGGGCTCGTTTTCTGGTTTGTCAGCAATGTGACTCGGATCAGTTTTCTGCCGGAGGAAACAGCGCTGTTTCTCGGAGAAGATTTCCAGGTATGACGTCATGTATCGGGGATATGAGCGCGCATGTTTGTACCGTTTTCTTCGTATGAAATCTATTGTTTGGAATCGGTTACTGAACAGCAAAGAGCATAGTTAATAATTATCATGGCCAATGCCAAGTAAGTTCGATTAACCAACAGCCGATCGAATGAACATATTTGTAACTCGATGCAAATGTTACAGGGTTATTATAACTTTTTCAGCCCACCCCTGCTGGCCAGGTTTACTTGGACTTGAGGGCCCAGTGGCAAACCCACGTGAACATCACCCCGGAAACGCCGTCCGTATCTCACCGGTTTGATGGTTACCATGGAAACTACGACGTCAAGGTATACATCCATAAATTAGCAATGATCCGAAGTATAGGCCCTAGTGCTTCAATGTTCATATCAGAGTACATACGAGTATAGACAATAGTGTCATAGACCTACTGTAGTATAATTTATGTATAGGATTGTAGATTGGTAGTATATGCCTGATATATGAACTATTCGCGAAATATCTACCAGTGTATTAGGTATACATTGATAACCTTCAATAAAAGAAATTTTGGTATAGTGACTACTCTTGGGCTAAATATCGCACCGCGTAACCGCTTAATGATTCAGTCAAAGTGTTTTCTGTCATTGACAGGTTTTCTACGACGGAGAACTTGTGAAGAACCAGTCATTCTACCTGAATCCAGGCAAGGACATCACTGTGAACCTTGACCTCCAAGACGGCGACTTCCCTGATGTAGAACCGGAAGTGGGGGTCTGCGGCGAAGCGCCACCTAGCGACGATGACCGGAACTGCGGACGAAGTTTCGGTTGCCGGCGCAGGCACAAAAATCATAAACGGACTAGGGCGCGAGCCGGTAACCGACAACGCGGGCAGAGCGTGCGTGACTGGATAATACAATAGCGCCTTGATTTTACAAAGAGTACACACGAGGTAGTGTTCAAGGCGTCTTGAAGAGGAAAATGTAATGGATAGTATTGTATATTTGTTGCATTAAGTTACGTTATTTTATCTTGTGATTCCGGTGACAAACAAGAAATATAGCCTAACCCGTTGTATTGTCTGAGTAATTTTAGCTATAAATTGAGTTCGGCTTATATTGAGAAGAAGATTAAGTTTGTTTGTCACCAGTCACACATTGACGGCATGTGACTTACCAGTCTTATTGCTGATCATTACAGAGGCTGGAATGCATGAAATCATAATGCGTGGCCTATCAAACTTGACCGTCAGTTTCGAGATTCTTAAAATCTGGTGCGTTATTCTTCTTACACAGCACACACCAAAACTTCTTATGTATTGTATGCAGTCGAAGAGTTTCAATTGATGAGGAATCGAATGATTCAATTGTTTGAATGTTTTTATGAAGGGGTATGACGTCACATACTGATGACGTCACTTTCTAGACGTGGAGCCAGTACAGGCTCAAAATTACAATTTTGCTGGTGTTATTTGCTGGATTGTTGGAGTCGAATATCGGACGTACAGTGTTTATGTGTACAAATATTGGTTCCTATATATATCAATGATGACGTTTATCTCATAGCAGAGCTATATGTGAAATGTAACTTTGTGTCAATGATAATGGCTATAATGTAACGGTTTAGCAAGTATTATACAACACGGTTCGGTGTTAACAAGACTGGTAAATGCATACATAATGATGTTTCGAATGTGTACCATTTATTATAGATTAAAAATTTCAAACATGTGTTGCTTTGTATTTTTCCTCACTACATCTGATATCCGTAATATCAGCCTTTAGGCTCAATTGAAAGATTTAAACTAAGAATTATTTATTTGTATTAACTTCGATGCATAAACCGGCATAACATTAGACACCATTATCCCAATGATTGATTAATGTATGTTGATAATTGTAACTATATATATTTACTTTCTTTCCTATCATTCAATTAACGAGCCAATCACGTGACTTCCTCAAATCGAGTTTACATGTAGAGGTTTAAAACACGAACACAGGAAATTTTGTGAGAAGATTGTATTTATTAGCAACTAACTCGACTAAATTACACACATGAGCCAAAATATTCGACATCAAAATGTACGAACTGGAGAGAACCCAAAAGAAGCCATGGTTTATCAGTAATTAACGTGACATACAAGTGAAACATTACAACCTTTTATCAATCAGTGAAATATCAATCACGAATTCCTGTGTACACTCCATAATTCTGCGTCGATTAGACTTCTTGAAGATTGATTAGTATGAAAGATCAAATTTCTTACTGGTCTGTGACTTGTACAATTCTTGTAAAAAAATGGCTCGCAGATCGAATCGTTCTTGTACAATATAACTGTTGTGAGTAACTGATCTAAAAAGCAATGAGTATTCCTGCTTGAGTAACTATTCCACAATAGTGTTGTCATGTTATACCATGTAAATGCATATATATACCATGAAACCCCAAATTAATGATCCCTATATAAATATGCTACCAACTAATGTTACGATCCCTGCTACAAAC
Organism: Terebella lapidaria; assembly: GCA_949152475.1. Taxonomy (NCBI): domain Eukaryota; kingdom Metazoa; phylum Annelida; class Polychaeta; order Terebellida; family Terebellidae; genus Terebella; species Terebella lapidaria. The sequence goes on from OX424569.1 coordinate 2,976,864, forward strand.
TAATACTACCTTTTGAAAACGCTTGAAAATCAAACGATAAAATAAAATATAATACGTGTACAATGTTATTCAAAGCTGACCAATACAACATGTATACCCTATGCATTTTATAATACCATACAACCGGAATTTAATGAATCCTATATAAAATACTACAAACTAATACTACCCACCAAAAACACCTGGAAATCAAGTGTCAAAATAAAATAAAATATACCACACGTACAACGTTATCCAAAGCTACAACGTTATCCATACACCCTAAAATTATTAGATACCATGAAACCGCAAAGTACTGATCCCCGCTACAAACTAATACTATTATACAACCTTATGAAAACGTTTGAAAATCAAACGTCAAAATAAAATAAAATATAGTCCCTGTACAATGATATTCAAAGCTGACCCATACACCACAATTTAATGATCCCTCCTACAAACTAATAATACCATTTGAATACGATTGAAAATCAAACGGCAAAATAAAATATATTTTCTGTACATGCTAGTGAAAGCAATATATGATACCACAGAAAACAAATAATGGTATAATATTTACGCTCCACAGTTTACTGTTCTCTACTCAAAGACAAAAAGGCAAAAATCTTGGTGAAAACAAATAAAACATACCCACTAAGTGGGAAAATAAAATAAAACTTTTCACGGTGTTCGTCAAAGATAAGACATAAATAATCAAAGTACACTGCCAGATATGCAATACCATGATATATATTCATGCACACGTAACTAGGTAAAACAAAATAATAGCCTGATAGTATAAGTATATGTACCACAGCTTACTGTTGTCTGCTCAAAAAGAAAAGAAATTTGGACGAAAAGAAAATATGAACATATCAATATTCACTCATATGAGTTTACGTTCAAATTCAGAATAAGATGTATATTACTCTTATGATCTATAATGGTCCTCATGCGAAATTATATCTTCAAAAATTTCGTTCAATTTGGACATTCGAATTTCCACAAACTTTGATTTTATGCCTCTACTCATTCGTGTATTGTAGTAGATTTTTATGAATAATCGTATAATAATATAAAACCTCTCACAAGACATCACAACAACAAGACGATAAAATCATTGATGTCATTAACATCAAGATTGGAAATTCCACAGTTATCAAACATAATTCATCTATGAGTATCTATAGTTCCATCAATACAATTCAAAATAGCACATCAAGATTAAATCTATGTTAAATTAGGAATAATATTTTACTGACAAGGATACATGTTTGACAGTGATACTTATATTTCTGAACCTCTAACCTCTATAATGTCTGATCTCTCTAACATGGAAGGTCTTGTAGAACGAAAATTAAGTCAGATGGACTTTGTGAAAGTAAACCGCCTTGAATGGCTTGAATGATTTCACGACACTTTCAGCATGTAATGCAGTCAATTTGGTTCTCCTGTATGATGGCTTGGAAGGGTTGGTGATCATTCGGGACCTTCCAACATCTTGGGCGTTTTCCCAGCGGCTGTGCTGACCCCTGCGTGCCACCTCCCATAACCACCAAGAAAGCATGGTTGTTCTTTCTGGTACTTGTCCCAGGACCATCCTCCTCTGAAACAAAATGATTTTTGTTTAATATTATATTCAAGACCAAGAAGTGGTATATCAACGCTATTATATGATATATTTACACGTATTTTGAATTAAACTGTGTATGATTAAATTGTGGTAGAACAAAAATCTTACGGTTGATCTGTCCATTGTAGACATCAATGACTCGTGCTCTCCTAGCGACATCGCCTGTAAGTAATTTGATTGACAGAGTTTATTGAATAAGAAAATAACATGAGTAGGCCTTCAGCGACCTTGGAAACTACTCTAAAAACTTTATATTTGAGTCAAACGGTAATTCCCGAGTTTCGTCCTTTTATCTCGAAAGATAGAAAAGCTGGCAATATAATCACAGTTAATTGCAGCCCCGGCATGGAATTTCTGGTTCCGAACAACAGTTTGTGCATTTGCTTGCTTTTCGAGAAGGTAATCATTTGAGGTTAGCACGTTTGGGTAGAATACACCCAAATATGTTATGCACAATAAAACTGCTGTTAACACATCAGAAAAATCCGCCCATATTAGGAGAACTGGTCTACTAGTTGTCCAAATCTACGGTGGCATATAACCATCCTCAGTTTGTCTATGGAATCCTATGGAATACCGGTCACTAGCTGCGACATGCGACGTGCGAGCTCTAAACTGCGACCTGCGACATACGACAATGTGCCTGGCACAACATGAAATGATCTCGTATATATGACTTATTCCGTAGTAAACAATGGCTTAATACGGAAAATGTATATACCCAATATTCAAATTGCATTTTGTTGCACGCAGGTCGCAGTTTGTAACATTAGCTTGCATGTCGCAGCTCGCATGTTGTCATCGGAATTAAATAGTTTCCAACAAGATTTTTTAGTTTCCGCTTACGATTTTTTATTTTTTATTTTGTATCTAAAAAGATTTTTTCACAACAAGATTTTTTGTTTCCCGCTGAGACTTTTTACTTTCTAATAAGATCGTTTAGCAATATCTTTTAGTCTCTGCCAGGATATTTTAGTTAGCGCCGAGTTTCTAGCAAAATTTTTTATGTTTCCAACAATATTTTTTTAGTTTGCGCAAGGCTTTTTTAGTTTCTAACACGATTTTTTAAAACTAAAATATCCTAGTGGAAACTAAAAAGTTTTGTTAGAGACTATTTGCCAAACTAAGGGTGGTTATAAGCCACCGTACAAAACAAACCTACAGGCTACAGTATATTAATTATATTGGCCATTCAACTCAATGTTAAATGATCTTACTTTGACGGTCCATAACACCTTCCTAAAAAAAAATCCCAGCCTAACCACTATGCTAGTTTTATCCCTCAACGTATTGGGCATCGCGTGGTAAGCATGAATATAGTTGACGATACATGGGATTTTTCGCTATTCTGCCTTGAATGGACCCGGGGTAAAAATACCCAAAATTATGGGTACTGATGCCCATGCAAAACCCCTTTGATTCCCCAGCTCCTGAGAAGAACGCCAACAAGATACTGCCTTGAAAACCGGGTCATTATTTCCCAGCACTGCGTTCGTTCAGGTGAATATACACTCATCCAGAAGTCTGGCCTAAAAAAATATATGAGGCGATGTTTAACAACAGTTTCCCTTTAAATTGCCTAAGTGAGGTGAACGCTCGCTGATTGGCTGAGCGAATTACTGTACACTGCCCTACAGAAGATATCAAAGTATGTTATATTGCTTGCTGTTCTATGTTTTAGGTGACAGACAGATGATATCTATCAGACGGCGTCACAACCTGGCCGAAGTAATTCATAATCCCCTCTTGTGGGCGACATTTTCTACAGTCTTCGAGAAGTATTAATACCTCATCCCACTATACGAACATCCTTACCGAGAATGCCCGTGGCGTCAGGATCGATGCGCCCGATATGTGTGATTCCGAAGTCGATGTGCGTCCCGACCTTGACCACGATGATCTCCAGAAGACTGAGCTCTATCGCAGTCTCATTCTGGGCGATGATGACCGTGGCACTGTCGCTGTTGCTCATCCGTGTCTCCACCCTCTCACCCCACGGGTACGTATCGTTGTTGATTCGGACGGACCTCCTGTCGACGAAGATGGAGATCTTCTCGGTGAAAACGGCCAATGTGTCGACGAAGATGGCTTTCTCGTTTTTTCCCCGCTTCGCTGCCAACTTTGCATTTACTTTCCCTGAACATTGAAACGACCTGCTAATTGACAGCTGCCAAGTAATATTTTTTTTAACAATTTATATTTTTATAAACATTTTATTCCACAATTTATAATCTTCGTTTCAACACGCCAAGCTTATTTTTCTCTGGAATTGTATACTTGAAGAATGATTCGGATATTCACAGTATCAGCTTACCAACTTCTGGCTCATCTAAGAAGTTGAAGATGTCCCCAGACTTCCCAAATACATCATAGCAGAGAGGTTTGTTGGAGCCCGTGACCAACTGGGAGACGTGTGGGTCTCCTGATAACAAAGATTTTGTAACAAATTTGTGTGCTTAAGATAAAGAGGTTTAGTAGTTCCAAAATTCCAAATATTCACATACACGTGGTACCTGTTATCGATCCATTCACAATGTAAGAAAAATCAACCATTTCATTAAAGTGAATTACTCCTCACATAGAATCAACATGCTGCCATAACAACACCAACTAACCTTTGATAATGGCTTTTGAGCTGGCTATGAAGAGTAGGATATTACCGCCTGGGTGATAATTTTGTTCCCAATACAATGCCTGATTGGCTACGTCCCTGGGTATGTTGTCGGTTTTGTCTTGTGTGCATAGGTAAAGTCGAGCAGCCAGGGCGGATATTGCTGGCTTCCTCAATTGATTCCATGCTAATGGGAAATAGTCGAAGCCTAGTGCATTTTTTATTCGAATGTATAATTGGTTCAGACCTGGGTGTTTCACATTTTTCTTTGTTTCCAAGAACATTGCTTCGGTCACCTGCAAAATAACCCAATAACGATTTTTTAGGTAATTGATCAACTCGTTATCATTTATCACTGGTGAGTTAGATCAATTGAACCCACTGGCTCATGTTCAGTTTGCTCAGATTCTAAGAAAGTTTACAATCAAATGAAACATGCCTTATACACAAACGTACTTTCCAAATGCCTCCATGGAAATTTTGATTAGAATATGTCATCGGATCCAGACCGAGCACCGTCTCCGCTGACGCGATACGGCATAGAATACCCCTGTCACTACTACCCATGGCTTTGTTGACTTCACGGACGGCAGCTTTCACTACTGGGAGGCCGGACGTCTCCGGCACGTAGGGATTAACAACTTGGGCTGTACAGTCGGCGGCCAGCTGGGCCAGACAGACAGCAGCAAGGACCACAGGGCCTGCCGAAGTCATCTCTACAGGATTGGTGTCTATATAGGGGGAAACAATAGGGTGAAACAATAGGGAACTGATACCAGATTTCCAATAGTGCAATGCCGGTATTCCGTTTTGATATTGCACAAAAAAATTACATGATACTATGCCTATGGCGAGTTAGAAGCCAGATTCGTGTCATAATATCGTTTTGTCAATTCTGTGGGGAAATAAGAAAATTATTATGTTTATAGATTATGAACGTTCAAGTTATTTCCATAAAACAAATTTGTGGTGAATGAATCAATACAACATTTTAAGCATGAGTGGCAATAAACGAATGTTATCATGATAATGTCGGTTAATATACTACTGGATAGGATAGCGACTTTTTCATCCTTTTTGTCCGTTCTGTTTCAAAATATGTCACTTCTGTTAAGCGATGTCTGGAACGCTTTACAATGAGGCTAATTCTTGTTATTGTTACACGGCGTGTTGAGATTAATGGTCGCGTAGGTTTTTGCAAAGATGACATTTTCTCTCACATTGTTTATAAACTCGAAGTAAATGTTTTCACGATGTACAATTTATCATTTCTGTTACAATGTGTGTCATTCTTGTTACACTGGCATCACCCGTGTCACGGCAATCAATTGTAAATTAGATCTCCTTAGATGTGTAATTTTATGGATTATTCTCCGACCCAACTGTAATTTATTAATAAAATTCGATTTTAACAAGCACCATTTTCAACATGACCAGTGTTAATATAGCCCCCCCCCCCCCCCCCCAAAAAAAGAAATTAGCCGAAGGGCTAAGAAAGGTTACCGGACAATATATATTTTATATATTAGCTTTTCGTCCTGTGACCTTGAAAGTAAGGTCATTGGTCAATTCAAGATCACGAGAATATTCAGCATATATCATTTTCTACAATTAATTCCTAAGCTGTAAAGTCGACAATAAGCAAGATATTAGCCATTTTGTGATCTGACTTGAAAATGATGTCAAAGGTCAAGTTTAAGGTCATGAGAATATTCAGCATCATTCCTAAGTTGTAAAGTCGATAATAATCGTGATATTAGCCATTTCGTGCTCTGTCCTCAAAATCAGGGTCAAATGTTAAGTTCAAGGTCATCAGAATATTCAGCGTATATCATTTTATGTATGTCCACACGTGGTTCCCACGCTATAAAATCAATAAGAAGCAAGATGTTAGTCATTTTGTTCTGTGACCTTGAAAATTAGGTCAAAGGTCGCATTCAAGGTCATGGCAATATTCAGCATATATAATTTTCTATATGTTAACAATTGATTCCTAAGCTGTAAAGTCGATAATAAGCGAGATATTAGCCATTTTGTGCTTTGACCTTGAAAATGAGGTCAACCTCAAATTCAAGGTCATCAGAATATTCAGTATATATTATTTTTTGTATGTCCACAATTGGTTCTCAAGCTATAAAATCAATGGAGAGAAAGATATTAGCTATTTTGTCCTTTGACCTTGAAAATGAGGCCAAAAGTCGAATTCAAGGTCATGGCAATATTCAGCATATATCACTTTCAATATGTTCACAATTGATTCCTGAGCTGTAAAGTCGATAATAAGCTATAAGATATTAGTCGTTTTGCTCTGTGACCTTGAAGTTTATATCAAAGGTCAAATTCAAGGTCACGAGAATAATCTGTATATGTCATTTCCTATATGCTAATAACTGATTCCTAAGCTGCAAAGTCAATAAGAAGCGAGATATTAGCCTTTTTGTCCAAGGTCATGACACTATTGTCATGATTCAAGGTCATGACAATATTCAGTATATATTATATCCTATATGCTCACAATTAAATCTTAAGCTGTAAGTCGATAGTAAGCGAGATATTAGCCACTTTGTCCTGTGACCTTGTAAACTAGGTCAATGGTCGAAATCATGGTCATGACAATATTCAGAATATATCAATCCCTATATCCCTATATTTATTTTTTGTATGTCCACAATTGGTTCTCAAGCTATAAAATCAATGGAGAGAAAGATATTAGCTATTTTGTCCTTTGACCTTGAAAATGAGGCCAAAAGTCGAATTCAAGGTCATGGCAATATTCAGCATATATCATTTTCAATATGTTCACAATTGATTCCTGAGCTGTAAAGTCGATAAAAGCTATAAGATATTAGTCATTTTGCTCTGTGACCTTGAAGTTTATATCAAAGGTCAAATTCAAGGTCACGAGAATAATCTGTATATGTCATTTCCTATATGCTCATAACTGATTCCTAAGCTGCAAAGTCAATAAGAAGCGAGATATTAGCCATTTTGTCCAAGGTCATGACACTATTGTCATGATTCAAGGTCATGACAATATTCAGTATATATTATATCCTATATGCTCACAATTAAATCTTAAGCTGTAAGTCGATAGTAAGCGAGATATTAGCCACTTTGTCCTGTGACCTTGTAAACTAGGTCAATGGTCGAAATCATGGTCATGACAATATTCAGAATATATCAATCCCTATATCCCTATATTTATTTTTTGTATGTCCACAATTGGTTCTCAAGCTATAAAATCAATGGAGAGAAAGATATTAGCTATTTTGTCCTTTGACCTTAAAAATGAGGCCAAAAGTCGAATTCAAGGTCATGGCAATATTCAGCATATATCATTTTCAATATGTTCACAATTGATTCCTAAGCTGTAAAGTCGATAAAAGCTATAAGATATTAGTCATTTTGCTCTGTGACCTTGAAGTTTATATCAAAGGTCAAATTCAAGGTCACGAGAATAATCTGTATATGTCATTTCCTATATGCTCATAACTGATTCCTAAGCTGCAAAGTCAATAAGAAGCGAGATATTAGCCTTTTTGTCCAAGGTCATGACACTATTGTCATGATTCAAGGTCATGACAATATTCAGTATATATTATATCCTATATGCTCACAATTAAATCTTAAGCTGTAAGTCGATAGTAAGCGCGATATTAGCCACTTTGTCCTGTGACCTTGTAAACTAGGTCAATGGTCGAATTCATGGTCATGACAATATTCAGAATATATGAATCCCTATATGTTCACAATTGATTCCTAAGCTGTAAAATCGATAATAAGCGAGATATTAGCCATTTTGGCATGTGACCTTGAAAATTGGGTCAAAGGTAAAATTCAAGGTCGTGAGAATATTCAACATATATCATTTCCACAATGTCCACAATTGATTCCTAATCTCTACTCTCAATATTAAGTGAGATATTTGGAAAAATGTGCCATATTATAAAGCATAGGAGAATTTAAAATGGGAAACTTGAGTTTGGGCTCAAAATGGCCCACTTCGAGCGATTCAAGAGCAATGAAACTTATACATGTCACAGGAGTACATATGATGAGTGTTATGCATCAATAAGAAACAACAAGATTTTGAGAAGACAACCGTCAAAGTCCAAAATTGGCCAGTTTTCGTCAAAAATGACCGCCATTTTGAAAATATTGCGGAAATCAAAAAACTGAAAAATACCGCCCTTTCTAAATATTTTTAGGCATTTTTTGTGCGAAATTTCAGAAAGATTCGATTGTAAACTTCAAAGATAAAAATGTAGACGGACAACCACGACGACAAACGACGACGGACGCAACGCCACAGCAATAGGTTATCGGACCAAAGGTACGGTAACCTAAAAACATTATATTTTCTCTGTCAAATTTGTAATTTAGGCCATAACATTACATCCACATCAGTGGCTTGATTCAAAACCAAGTTGTGGAGTTTTACAACCGATGCTAGTGCAGCACATCATTAAAACCAATATATGTATAACAATAGTTGTTTAATCTAAACCTTTGGTGCATATAAGCCTCGTTAAGCTATAATTTTGCTGTTATTTGCATGCTGAATGTTTGTACTTTATTTATATCAATAAAGTGTGTTGAAAATCTCACTTTTCTCATAATGCCCCATATATCGTTTTTTATGAGTTACTTCTGATAAAAAATAATTCTATAGATGATTATGACCCACGTGTACACAATACTATCATACTGCATTAGGGGCCGGTCATTATTGACTGGGTGGGGGGGGGGGAGTTGGATGCTTTTTCCGAGAAATGAGTTTTCCAAGTTTGACCCCCCCCCCCCCCCCCCACCGATATCGAAAACCAATCTATGACCCCCCCCCCCCCCCCCACCAAGATCCAAAATAAAAGTATGACCCCCCCCCCCCCCCCCCAATCCCCATGTATGAATATAAGGGTATATTATCACAATTGATGATAATTACAACACAATAATATCATAATATATATGATACTTGAATGCTTTTTATGCTTTATTTACATTTCTATCTAAACAATTGTGACTTTTGTCGCAAATTTATGATACTATGAGGTCAGTGAATATTATGATTTGTGCTCTTCGTGTATCCACCATTCCTTCGCTTCAAGTGTGAATGCCATTACAACAATTATTACTTGTATGATACTAGCATATTTTTTTTCACTACACAAACCATCGTTTCGGAGCCCACTTGAAACACTCGAGACCTAGGTCAAAGATCATTCAGTTGATTCCTTGACTCGAAATGTTTGATGGAATGGAAAAATGTATGAAAACCCTCACAGACTGACTGGACACCATAGCGAACTCGCGAAAAATACAGGGCTCTTCCACATATCATTGATGAGCAGGGAAGAATTGGTGAATCAGGCCATTCAGAACTGGTTTTTGTCTAGTCTTGAATCAGGTCTGTGTTGGCTCTATGATGGGCTCATACTGTTCTGCCACCATCCAAATCATGTGAGTCAGATTCACTACCCGGGTCATCCGGGGCGATCCAGAACTATTTTGCCATTCTGTGTGAAAAGGTCCATGTCTTTTACATGGTGGTGTGATAGTCCTGAGGTCTTCGGGGAATATCCTCTGTGGGGTTATGTGTTGACAAAATTTTGAGTGGAAAACCAGTCTGTGGTTCTGGCATGCTAGTTCGGGTTCATTGTAAGGGATGATATGTTGCTCAGGGTGGTATGGACTGGTTGATCCGTGGTTTGTGACAGGACCCTGCTGATCTGGGTTCGTCCTTGCTGGCACCGTGTTCAGCTATAATGCTGCTCCGTTAGGTCCAAAGTTGATTCTTGGTGACAATGTTTCGATCTGAGTGATGAGCGTTGATCAATGCACATCAGGGCTCAGAATTGGGTAGCCATAGGCCCATAACATTTCAGATTTGCTTCCAGACAATAGAGCTGTCGAGCCAATTGGCTGATGAAAATCTGTAAAGTAATATTGAAATATGCTTCTAGGAGCCAATTGGCTCCTAAAAATTGTTGAATAGGAGCGAAATAGGAGCCTTTGGCTCCTGGATAAAATTATAAATTTTGAGCCCTGATGCACACGGATTGCGGCATCTCTCGATGTTGGTGTTCCTGGATGGTCCTCTGCGGGATCCGGTTTCAGTGAGATTATGGTTTTACTGAAAATGTTATGAAATTCAATCGCATACTCCAATCTACGGAAGCGTATTGCTATCAAGGGTGTAAAAAATATTATCTCGTATGTACGACTTATATCTCGTACGTACGACTTAATAACCCGTACGTACGACTTAATAACTTGTACGTACGACTTATTAACTCGTACGTACGACTTGTTAACCCGTACGTACGACTTAGTATCTCGTACGTACGACATAGTAACTCGTACATACGAGTTAATAAGTCGTACATACGACTTAATAAGTCGTATGTATGAGATATAACTCATACGTACGAGATAAGAAATTTTACACACTTGATAGCAATACGCTTCCGTAGTGAAACGTATTGTTATCAAGTGTGCAAAAAAATGTATCTCGTACGTATGACTTATATGTCATATGTACGAGTTAATAAGTCGTACGTACGAGTTAATAAGTCGTACGTACGAGTTAATAAGTCGTACGTACGAGTTAGTAAGTCGTACGTACGAGTTAGTAAGTCGTACGTACGAGATACAAATTTTTACACACTTGATAGCAATACGCTTCCGTACCAATCAGTTCATGTACTGATATTGAGTGGATTGTTTCCACCTAATTATTTAACTATTTTACTATTCAGATTTTCTCAAAATAACTCAATTTCAAACTCCGACCCCCCCAGTCCCATCGAAAATAAAAGTATGACCCCCTCCCCCCCCCCCCCCCAATAATGTTGAAAATAAAATTGTGACCACCCCCCCCCCCCCCCAGTTTTTAACCCCCCCCCCCCCCACACACACCTTATAAATAATGACCGGCCCCTTACATAGGCCTAATTTAAATAACATCATTTGCCGATTTTCTCAATTTTTGCGATCGAAGTCTGAAATTTGTGTTGGTAGAGATTTGCCGTTTGACCCCAAGGTCAAGTATGTCAAGTTATAATTCTGTACCATTCAGCAACGCAATAATGTGAGCCAACGATGAAAATGGATTTTAAAATTCAGATTATATGTTTGCTAAACTAGGAATTTTGCAAGAAACACCTTTGAAAAGGATGATTCAAAATGACTGCATTCGACGGGTTTAGTTAAAATACAGTGTATCGGATGCACACAAAAATCTTTTGAATTATAACAAATTTCATGGTGTATTAATATAAATAATAATCACCATTCAGATTGGAATGTTTTCATTTCGGTACCGACAATTAAGATATGCGTATTGAAGGCATACATTATCAAAAAAAAAACATATTTCGCAGTTGGGATATAGGGAAGTACAGGGATTGCCTAATAAAAAATATAATTTTAAATAAATTGTACTTTACAGGCCTGTAACTAGAAAGAAGGGGGCCCAAACCTGGAGAAGTATATGGACTGAGAGAGATGGCGAGCACAGGAGACGCCGAGACCATTCGGCTGGGGGTCTTTGTTCGGTCTAGGACAACAGAAGAAGGGGTGTAGATTTTCTTAAAATATGTACGTCCTGCTCTTATTGTGACTAGAAATCTCAAAAACCGATCAGACCTGTACGAAGCGATAATGAAATTTGGGGCAAATAAGCTGTCCGGGGTTGGGAGGAGGCACCGTAAAACCTCTAGGAATTGTCCGATAACCTATTGCCGTGACGTTGCGTCTGTCGTCGTCGTCGTCTTCCGTCTACATTTTTATCTTTAAAGTTTACGGTCTAGTCTTTCTGAAATTCTGCACAAAAATACCTAAAAAATATTTCAAGAGGGAGGTTTTTTTTACTTTTATTTATTTTTTCAAAATGGCGGCAATTTTTGACGAAAAATGGCCAATTTTGGAGTTTGGTGGCCATTTGCTCAAGTACTGTCTGACCACTTTGGATATTTTTGTCTAAAAGATTTTTGTTTCAAAAGATTTCGTTCATATACCTCTGTGACGTGTATAAGTTTTATTGCCCTTGAATCGCCGATCTGCGCGTGGCGGACATTTTGATTTTTTGACGGGTCGGCGAAAAAAAAATGTACGTCCCAAATCAAATCATTATTCGTTTCGAGTGATCTCCAGCTAAAAATTAAATTCCTTTTTTGCCGTTCTGAATTTTTTTGGGGGGGGGGGGGGGGCTTTCACCCAATTTTCTCTTCATAATAGGAGCTGTATAGAGTAAAATCCTGGAACATTTCAAGATAGAGCCCAAATGTTGGCACATTCAAAAAACGGACAATTTCTGACTTCGGCGGCCAATTTCTCGAAAGCTGTTCAGACACTTTTGAGATTTGTGTTCCAAAATATTCCCCTTATGTACCTTCGCGTCTTGTATAAGTTTTGGTGCCCTCGTATAGCGGGTCCTCGCGTGACGGCCATTTTTGGACGGTATTGCGGCTTTAGTGGTGACCTTGACTTTGAATTTCAATGACCTTGAAAGGTCAAAACGGCTTTTTTGTGACAATTCTGAGATTTTTGTTCCAAAAGAGTTCTCTTATGTACCTCCGCGTCATGTATTAGTTTTGTTGCTCTCGAATCGTAGGTCTTCGCGTGGCGACCATTTTTGATTTACAGGTTAACGGACCTATGGTCCGATAACCTATTGGCATGGCGTTGAGTCCGTCGTCCGTCGTCATCCACATTTTTATCTTTTTGGTTGCGGACGATTTTTTTCTGAAATTTTGAACAAAAATGCCTAAAAATATTTCAAGAAGAAGGTATTCTTTTGTTTTTCATTTTTGCTATTATTTCAGAATGGTGGCCATTTTTGACGAAAAATGGCCAATGTTGGACTCTGGTGGCCGTTTTATCAAAATCTGTTCAGTAACTATTTAAGTTGCCGGACCGTCGTCCGTCGTAGTCCGTCGTCGTCCGTCATCCGTCGTCCGCCGTCGTCCACATTTTTATCTTTTTTTGTTTACAGGCAAATTTTTTCTGAAATTTTGCACAAAAATGCCTAAACATTTCAAAAAGCAGATATTTTTTTTTTCGCTATTATTTCAAAATGGCGGCCATTTTTGACGACATTGATGGCCGTTTTATCAAAATCCGTTCCGTAACTTTTTTCTTATTGATGCATAACACTGCTCATATGTACCCCTGTGATTTGTATAAGTTTCGTTGCCCTTGAATTGCCCGAAGTGGGCCATTTCGGTCCAAACTCGGCCAAAATGGGACTTTCCCATGTTAAATTCTCCTATGCTTTATAATGGGACACATTATGCCTAATATCTCACTCAATATTGATTGTGGACATATAGGAAATGATATATGCTGAATATTCTCGTGACCTTGAATTTGACCTCTGACCTCAGTTTCAACGTCACAGGACAAAATGGCTAATATCTCGCCTCTTATCGACTTTACAGCTTAGGAATCAATTATCAACATATAGGAAATGATTATGCAGATTATTGTCATGACTTTGAGTTTGACATTTGTCCTAATTTTCAAGGTCACAGGACAAAATGGCTAATATCTCACTTATTATCGATTTACAGTGTAGGAATCAATTGTGGACATATAAGAAATGATATATGCTGAATATTCTCGTGACCTTGAATTTGACCTCTTACTTCATTTTCAATTTCAAGAGCACAAATTGCTGATATCTCACTTATTATCGACTTCACAGCTTAGGAATCAACTGTGAACATATAGAAAATGATATCCTTGCTTGGTACCTCCTTGGTGCCGCCTACAGCTTGGTACTAGTCCATGCAATAAAAAACCGGTCACCTAACGGCCTGAAAACCCGGGATTTTCGTGTTGGGCCAATATCTCATGAAATCAGTGTGTATGTGCCAATAAATGTGTCGGAGCCATGGGGGACCATCATAGCCATTCTGCGAAAACATTTTGAGTAGATCTAGTCTGAGTTGGATACAGTTGATATATTTTCTAGTTTAATATCGAAATATGTTAGATTTCTGGCAACCTTTACCTGCGTCCGCAAACTGCTCTCAAGCATGATTCTTTTTAATTCTTGGTGTTTTTTTTGGAAAATTGTATCCTTGAAGGTCAATATGCCTCTGACAGTTGATTTGGTCAGCTATCTCAGGTAAATAATATTTCCTGCAACAATGTTTACCCATTTACTGACGATGGGTATATCACCGATTTATGAAGTTGCCAGGTATCTCCCAGATTTGACTATGTAAACTCAAAATATACCAAATATAATTTAATATATACACCTGTAGACCATCCAAATGATTCCATTGAATGGATACGAAGGTATTTCATGGCTCTGACACATCTGATGGCACACGGCACACACTGTATAAAGTGTATTTCATGAGATATTGGTCCAACACGAAAATCCCGGGTTTTCAAGTCGTTCGGCAGCCGTTTTTTTGCATGGACCAGTACCAAGCTGTAAGCGGGAATCGAGCAAGATATATCCTGAATATTGTCATGATTTGAAATTAACCTATGATCCAATTTTCAAGGTCACAGGACAAAATTGCTAATATCTCAGTTATCATCGACTTTACAGATTAGGAATCAATTATGAACATATAGGAAATTATATATACAGATTATTCTCATGACCTTGAGTTTCACCTTTGACCTAAATTTCAAAGTCACAGAACAAAATTACTAATATCTCACTTATTACCGATTTTACAGCTTAGGAATCCATTGTGAACATATAGAAAATGATATATGCTGAATATTGCCATGACCTTGAATTTGACCTTTGACCTCATTTCCAAGCTCAAATGACAAAATGGCTAATATCTCACTTATTATCGATTTACAGTTTAGGAATCAATTGTGGACATATAAGAAATGATACATTCTGAATACTGTCATGACTTTGAATTTAACCCTTGATCTAATTTCCAAGGTCACATGACAAAATGACTAATATCTCGCTTATTATCGACTTTACAGCTTAGGAACCAATTGTGAACATATAGAAAATGATCTATTCTGAATATTGCCATGACCTCGAATTCGACCTTTGACCTCATTTTCAAGGTCAAAGGACAAAATGGCTAATATTTTGCTTCTCCATTGACTTTACAGCTCGGGAACCAATTGTAGACATATAGAAAATGATATACACAGAATACTTTGATGACCTTGAATTTGACCTTGTCCTTATTGTCAAGGTCAGAGCACAAAATGGCTAATAACTCACTTATTATCAACTTTACAGGTTAGGAAACCATAATGAACATATAGGAAATTATATATGCTGAATATTTTGGTGATCTTGAGTTCGACCTTTGACCTCATTTTCAAGGTCAGAGAAAAAATGGCTAATATCTCGCTGATTATCGACTTTACAGCTTAGGAATCAACTGCGAATATAAAATGATATATATGCTG
This sequence comes from Terebella lapidaria, assembly GCA_949152475.1. NCBI lineage: Eukaryota > Metazoa > Annelida > Polychaeta > Terebellida > Terebellidae > Terebella > Terebella lapidaria. The sequence goes on from OX424569.1 coordinate 2,992,499, forward strand.
AATATTCTCATGGCTTTGAACTTGATTTTTGACCTCATTTCCAGAGTCAGATCACAAATGGCTAAAATCTCATTTATTATCAACTTTACAGCTTAGGAATCAATTGTGGTCAAACTCCAATTGATATATGCTGAATATTCTCGTGACCTCAATTTGACCAATGACCTTATTTTCAAGTTTCCTTTAACTTGATTTTCAAGGTGACAGGACAAGATGGCTAATATCTCACTTATTGGTTTCATAGTGTGGGAATCAATGATGGACATATAGGAAATGTTATACGCCAAATATTCTGATGACCTTGAATTTGACCTTTGCCTTCATTTTCAAGGCCACAGGACAAAATTGCTAATATATCTCTGATTATTGAAGTTACAGCTTAGCAATCAACTGTGGACTTGATATATGCCTAATCTTATATATGCTGAATGTTATTGTGACGTTTGGTAATGACTTGTTTTCGGTGTGGCCCAAAAAACCTGGTTTCTCTGATCGTATAGACTTTATGTAACTCCCGCTCGTTGTGATTCGAGAGCCGTCACTAAATTGGTGTCCCCCAACGCTGGTGTATCATCACTCCGTAGCTCACCGGCTTCACTTAGGCAAGAAGCAACTCAGATGTAAATAAATTGAAGATTTATATACATCAAATCAACTTACAATTGTATGGCTGGTCACCCACGTGACGTACAAATATGAAGTTCAGACATGGAGCACTGTATGATCACATTTCAAAAATAAATAGTGCACGAGGGCACAACTAAAAAGAGTTCTTAGCCGGCGGCGTCTCTCTGTCCCTTCCCGTTGAAGTTTCCCGTCCCGCTTAGTCGAATGGTTTCTCCAGGTAGTCGGTCTAAATCCCGGTTGACTCTAAGGCCCTGAAGAAGGAGTCGTCCGCACGGAGTTCGTCGAGTCCCTTGGCTGTGGCGGTGACGATCTCCCCACGGTCGATGTCGCTGTTGCAGTGCTCTCAGAGCGGCCGTCCGCTCTCCCTTATATAGCCAGGGTGGCTGCGCGCGCATCTTCGTCCGCGAACGTATCTTCCGCACTCTTCTCCACGTGGTGAAGACTGCGTCCGCGAACGGTTCTTCCGCGAAGGCTCCTCTTCCGCGAACGGTTCTTCCGCGGAGGCTCCTCTTCCGCGAACGGTGCTTCCGCGACTGATGCTTCCGCTGATGATGCTTCCGCAATCGTGCTTCCGCGAACGGTTCTTCCGCGAACGATGCTTCCGCTGATGATGCTTCCGCAATCGTGCTTCCGCGAACGGTTCTTCCGCGAACGGTGTCTTCGCAAGTGGACTTTGTAGATCACGTGACCGTTCCTAACGAACGTTTCAGCGCGGCAGTTGCATGGTTTTGTTACAACTCCACCCTTTCTGGAGATCAACGTCCCCGTTGATCCTTTCTCTCTCTTCTTTTCTCTTCTTCCTCCTTCTTCGTCTTTTCCTGCCTGTCTGATGTTTACAGGGCTCTCTCCCTCCACTTCACTGGCGATCCACCTCGCTTTCGGACGTCTCCGCCAGCCTGTCTCGAGTGTCTGTATATGCTCGGAGCTGTTCCCGGAGCAGCTTGGTCTCTCGGACGTGGGCTCGCAGCTCCTTCCGGTGGCTCTTCTCTCGTTGAGAGGCCTCCCCTCGCAGCTGCAGCACCTCGGCCTCGAGCTGTCTCTGCTCCTCCTTGGCTTGGAGCCGAGCCTCCGCTTGGGTGAGGTGGCGTCGTCCCATGGCTATCGTGGATGCCAGGTCCTCCAGGGCCTTCTCTCCGGCAGTGACCGCTCTGCCCAGGCCCTCCACATACGGTCGCAGTTGGTCCTCCTCCTCCGGAACGGGCTTGAGGTACCAACTCAGGTCTAGGGGCTTGTAGGTAGGGGCCGAGTCTCTGGGAACGGGGGGTCCGTCGTCCTCGGGGGTGGGGGCCTCCGGGGATTCCGCCTCTCTCCGCTCCTGCTGAGACTCCGGTTCCTCTTCGCTATTCGGGGGGTCGTCCTCGGGGTCTGGGGCGTCCTCTGACCTGGGGGCGTCCTCCCGGGGGCTTGACGGCGTGGAGCTGGTCGTCCCGCTGGCCGCAAAGCTGACAGTCTTCAGCTCAGGGGCAGACACAGTAGTCGGACCATCTCGGGGGTCGGACACGGGCGTGTCGGTCGTCGTCCTCCTCCGTCCTGGCTTGAGGGTGTTGCCGCTGGCATGCGACGTCTCATGCCGGTCTCTGTCAGCTCGGCGGGCGAATCGCTGGCTGCACATCTTGCAGAGGTGCCGCCCCTCCTTCTGCGTGTGTTTGGTCGCCACGTGTCGGCTAAAGTTGGATGCCGTCACGTGGATCCGGCAGGGGCTGCACCAGCGTCGCCCTCTCTCGGTGGACAACTTCCGGGCAGGGGACCGTCGACCTCCTCGGGGCTCCTCACGACGCTCCCGGCTCCTCGAGCGCTCCCGCTTCCGGTCAGGCTTGTCTATCTTGGTAGGTGGGTCGCTCATCTTGTCGACTTCAAGGGGCAGAAAGTCAGCCAAGTCGAAATCTGGAACGTCCCCGAAATCTTCGTCTGCAAATGCGGGTATCTCAATGATCTGCAGAGTTGGTGTGTTCATGGTTGAAGTGATGACGGAATCGTAGGCCGGCCTGCTTATATAGAAAAGGCGCGGACCAGGGATCTGGGGGAAAAAGCATTGTCGTGGAACGAAATAACGTTTTTCGCTTGCTTCCGCGAACGGTTCTTCCGCGAACGCTGCTTCCGCGAACGTGCTTCCGCGAACGGTACTTCCGCGAACGCTGCTTCCGCGAACGCTGCTTCCGCGAACGGTTCTTCCGCGAACGCTCCCGTCATCGTTTACATCGTTTGGACTGCATTCCCGCTGTTTTCCACTCGTCCCTCGTCATCACTGGGGGTCCGGACTGGGGTCACATCGTCCGGATTGGGTATCCAGGCGTCGGTTTCAGGGGTGAACCAGCACCTTTTTATATTGTCAATGTGGACATCTTTAATCTTGCCACCGGGTCGATCTTGTATGGACACCATCCATCCGAGATGAGACTTCACAACGAGATAAGGTCCCGTCCACCCTAGTCCTAGTTTTGGTCTAGCCTTTGGAGGGTACCAATACATCACCCAGGTGCCCACCGGAAAATGTCGAGCGGCTGATTTTATGTCATGATGGCGCTTTTGTCGCACCGTAGCCGTCTTCAGGCACTCTCGGGCAGTCTCGTGAGCTTGTATGGTGGCTTCCTTCACCCATTCGACGTATTCGGACGCACACTCGGGGACTGGTCCTCCCAAATCGTCCGGTTTCGTCCGGTACCTCAGGTCCAATGGGGTGGTTGCCTCCCGTCCCATCATCATTCGAAATGGTGTACACCCGGTGCTTTCGTGTACTGATGTTCTATAAGTCGCCATCACGTAGGGCAGATGGTCGTCCCAGTCGTCATGGTTCTCGTCCACGACCACGGCCAGAAGGTTCAGCAGGGTCCGGTTGAATCGCTCGACCATCCCGTCTGATTTGGCGTGATAAGGGGTCGTCCGAGTCTTCTCCCCTCCTAGGATCTTGATCATCTCAAGGAAAAGCTTACTCTCGAACTCTCGTCCCTGGTCGGTGTGTATCTTGGCTGGCATTCCCAGGCGGCACACGAACTCAGTCACAAAGACGTCCGCCACCGTCTGAGCCTCATGGTTGGGTAGAGCGTAGGCCTCAGTCCACTTGGTGAAATAATCACCCACGACCAGTATATACCGGTTCCCAGAATTGGTGATCGTTCCAGGCTCCAAAATGTCCATGGCCACCCTTTCTAGCCGATCGCCTACCGGTAGATTTCCCATGGGGTGGTACTTGGGCCCCGGTCGCGGCTTTCTCCCACTACACTTCAGGCACTCCCGGCACCAACGCTCCACGTCCTTCGTCATACCCGGCCAGTACATTCTCGCTTTTAGTCGGTGGACTGTTTTGGTGATTCCCTGGTGGCTCATCAGCTTGCCGGTGTGGACCTCCTTCATGACGGCGCGTCTCAGGACCTGTGGAACGACCAGTTGATGGATTGGTGCGTTCTGGCAAGCCGCTTGGTACCGCCGGTACAGAAGCCCATCACGTAGCTCCAGCTGGTCCCACTGTTGCCACAGAGTCTTCATTTGCTGACTTTTTGTTCTGACTTCGGGCCATGCAGGTCTCTCAGTGAAAATATTCTTCCACCCGAGGATGCCTCCAACTTCAGGGTCGGCTCGTTGAAGGGTCACTAGGTCCTCCTGGGAATAACCATTCAGGACCTGGGCCTCCGGGGCTCCCTCCATCGGATTCCGGCGTCCTCCCGTAGCCATAGCCCGCGTGACAGCTAGCATTTGTTTGTCTGGATCTCGGAGCACAGGGTTGGGGCATGGGTCCAGGAAGGGCTCCTCTCGGCAGCGCATCCACACGTCGGCCGTCGCGCCGATCGCTGCTCCGGCCACAACCTCCGGTCCCAAACCATGCAGTGCGAGGAGCATCATCAGGAGAAACCAAACCCAGGCAGAGGGGCGGAGCTGATGCAGGGTTCTGCAGACGCTCCTGGCTCCTTCCTCCGTCTGTGGGGGGCTCCGGTCAGGCAGGCATTCCTCGGTCGGCTGGGTAGTCGTCCTCGGGTCCTCCTGGCAGCGCACCTCCCAGATCTGGAATATCCCGACTCCATCTCCGCAATAGTAGTCCTCCGTCCAGGGCTCCACAGGGACCTCCCGCAAGATGTTAACTTGAGGTCCTCCGGGGCTCCATCCTTCTCCGCTGATCGGTGGAAGCAGATCCTCGTCAGAGAGGTCCTCCAGGGGTAGGGGACACTCCTCCTGAGTCGGACAGGCCTCCTCTTCTCCTTCGGGTCTTGTGGTGTGGCGAGGGGCGGGACAATCCGGTCTCCGGCACTGTCGGCATCTGGACATCCCGTCTGCATTCCCGTGTTGTACTCCCGGTCGGACCTCACACCTGAAGGCGTAGCTGGCGATGCGAGCTGCCCATCTAGCGATCATTCCTTCCGCATCCCGAAAGTTCAGTAGCCACTTGAGAGAGGCGTGGTCGGTTCGTAGTAAGAACGCTCTCCCCCACAAGAAATGTCTGAAATGGTGTATCATACTGACGACGGCCAGGAGCTCCCGCTTGGTGGTGCAGTAATTCCGCTGGGTGTCCCTCAGGGTTCTGGAAGCATAGGCGATCACCCGCTCTCGTCCGTCCTGCACTTGGGATAAGACGCCTCCCACTCCGTAGCCGCTAGCATCAGTATCTAAAATAAATTCTTGGTCCATGTCAGGGTACACCAGCAGGGGGTGCTCGGTCAGGGGTTGACGCAGCGCCTCGAACGCCTGCTGATGAGCCTCGCTCCAATGGTAGTTGACTTCCTTCTTTAACAGGTGGTTGAGGGGTCCCGCTCGGGTGGCAAAGTCAGGGATGAATCTGCGGTAGTACCCCACGAACCCAAGGAAGCTCCTTAGTTCTGTCAAGGTGGTCGGAGGAACCATTTTTGTTACAGCTTCGACCTTGGCAGGGTCGCACTGGATGCCTCGGTCGGACACGACATGGCCCAGGAAGTTGACCTGTTGTCGAAACAGCTCACACTTGGCGGGTTTCAGCTTCAGCCCGGCAGCCTGCAGTCTCCGGAACACGTCCTCGAGGTTGTCCACGGCTTCTTGGAAAGTCTTTCCAAGACAGACGACATCGTCCAAATAAATTAGACAACGCTTCCATTGGAGTCCCCTCAGTGCCAGCTCCATTAGACGTTCAAAAGTAGCCGGGGCCGTCGCCAATCCAAACGGCATCACTTTAAATTGATAGAGTCCACTACGGGTAGTGAACGCCGTCTTCTCCTTGTCCCTGTCGTCCATCTCGACCTGCCAGTAACCACTAGCCAAGTCTAGCGTCGAAAAATATCGTCCTCCTGACAAGGTATCAAAACTCTCGTCGACTCGAGGCAGGGGGTACGCATCCTTCCGGGTGACATCATTTAGACGGCGGTAGTCGACGCAAAATCTCAGTGCACCATCCTTCTTTTTCACTAGCACGATGGGAGACGACCATGGACTGTCACTTGGCTCCACAACGTCAGCTTTCAACATCTTGTCGACCTCGTCCTCGATCAGCTCTTGTTGGTAGTACGGGGCTCTCCTCAGAGGCTGCTTGATCGGGGGGTGATCTCCCGTGTCGATGACGTGTTTCGCCAGGGACGTCCGGCCCAACCTCCCATCTGGTCCCATAAAGACCTGCTGGTGGCGTCGAAGGAGATCGCTGACGACCTCCACCTCCTTTTCCGTCAAGTTCGGATGCATTCCCTCCAGGAGCGGTTCTAAATGCTCCGGGCACTCTGGTGTCTTCGTCGACGATTCTGCGTGCATGGCGTGCACTCTGGTTTCGGGCTGCTCAGGCGTCCGGTTCCGCCACTTGGTGGAGTTTGGTGTAAGGGGCTCATGCTCCCTCCCGCTCTCCTCCCGGTACCACTGTTCCCTTTTAGGTTCATTCTGGGTTGTTTTCCCTCCATCGGGACGAAATCCCAGGTCGATCACGGCCTCTATTCCGTGAAGCTCGGCTAGGATGGTCCCCATCAGCACAGTGCAAGCTCCAGCGCCGGCGTTCAGAAGTACCACCGGTACCAGGCGTCCTCGGGGTCGTACCAGGGCTCGTCCCACTACGAGGGGGTCGTCCTCCAACGGCTCTCTTGCGGACTGCACGAGGCCGGCCTTCGGAACTCCTCCCTCACTTCCTGTCAGCTTGAGGTCCACCATCATCTCTGAAAAGGGTGGCAAGACGACCGTCTCCTCCGTCACCAGTGTGTAGACGGCGTCCTCGTGGCCCGAGCTCATCACTACGGTAGTGTCGCCCACCTGCCACTCGCCCTTACGCAGATCCAGCTGTCCCCCAATCTGTTGAAGTACATCAAGCCCCAACACTCCCGGGATCCCTAGTTTGGCTACCAGTACATCTGCCGACACGAGTCGTGTGCCCAGTAGAAGTTGAACCGTCATCTCTCCTTGAACCTGTAAGTAGTCTCCGGTTGCTGCCCGTAACCTTATTCTCGTCTGCCTTATCATTGCTTTATGTTCGTCATCCATTTGGTCGAAGAGACACTCGTCCAGAACGGTGGAAGAGGCACCCGTGTCCACCAACATACGAGTCGCCTTCCCCATAACGTGGCACGCCGCATACCACGCCAATGTGCCTCGGGCACCGGCTGACAGCGACACCACCTGGCCATTTCTGTCAATCTTAAGAGAGCTGCCACTCTCCTCAGGGACGCCGCCCTGGATAAGTACTGAGTCGTCCACCCACAGTGATGCACCACCCTGGTCCTCTCTGTCAGTCTTAAGGGAATCACTCCCCTCGGAACCGCCGCTCCGGATAAGTAATGAGTCGTCCACCAGCAATAGCTGCTGCGCTGGCCCCTTGGTCATTCCGCTCCACCGGCCCTCCGTCTCCTCTTTCACGGCCGCTTGTGGTTCAGTTGCATAGGGGGGTCCCTGCTGTTTCGCAGCCTCCAGCCTCAAGGTTGTAACCTGTTGGTTCTCCTTGCTGCTAGCAGAAACCTCGTTGATGTCTCCGTGGGTCCCCAGACGCTCCACGGCTCCATCGGTCTGCATTTCGTCGACGTCTCCGCGGGTCATTAGACGCTCCACGGCTCCATCGGTTTGCTGTACATTGGCACTCCCGTCTGTGTTGACAGGCTTGCCCTCCAAATAGTCGAGAATTCGATCCTCGAGCTCCTCCTGCGCCCATCCAGTTACTTCGGATGCACACCGGAAAAACCTATTAAAAATCTGTGAAACTAAAAATTCCCCCCTGGCAATGTGTTCTTCACGTCTTCGTCGAGCTTCTCGCCTGTGAAGCCGTGCACACACCTGCCAATGGCCCATACGGTTGGGGGCTGGTATGAGCCCTACTGGTTTTCCGACACCTCGTCTGTCAAACTGTTCCGCTCACCAATCTCCTCGATTAGTCGACTCAAGCGCTCCTCCTTGGTCCGAGGTGGCGGCCGATCTGGACACTGGTACTTCCGATGATCCGGCTTCCCACAGTACCAACAGTCATCTGGTCCCGGCCTAGCGCTTGGTCCCTTGTTCTCAGCAGTGGCGGCCCTCGGCTTGATGGATAGCACCTGCTCACACAGCTCGATTAGTCGATCCAGCTTCCTGTCTTGGCTCTCAAAGAGCCCCTTGAAGTAGGGAAGTCTGGGTAGACCCGCTACGTTCGGCTGGTTGCTCTGCTGCCCACTGGTGGTAATCTCGCCTCCCTGCTGGTTCTTCAACAGCTGTAGGACCCGTCCTAGAGCTGGCTCGGAGTCCTCCGACTCTATGGACATCACCGGCTTCCCAGGCTTGGGTTTGACACATTCGTACTGGGTCACGAACGCTATGGCCTCCTCCATGGTCTTCATCTTCCTCATGAGCGCCATCACCTTCATGTCCCCATCTGGATGGCCCTTCCAGAAGTGGTCTAAGGCGATAGCCTCCTGAGCTGCGGAGTTCAGATCCGGATAACCACGGCCGGCCAGTCGCTGCAACTCATAGCCGTACTGCTGGGGTGTCTCTGCCTTCCTGCGGGTTCTCTGTCCCAAGGTCGCCTTGTAGGACTCCTCCTGACAGTCAGGGTCGAATCGTAGGGTCAGCTTGTCGGTCAGAACGTCGATGTCCCTCCGGTCTGCAGGACTCAGGCTGGTCAGCATTCGTCGCGCCTCTCCTGTCAAGCTCCCGGCTAAGTAGACGCCCTGTTCCCGCTTGCTCCATCCGTTGACCTCTGCGATGACGTCAAAGTGGGCCCGGTACACCGGCCACTCTATGGAAGTCCCATCGAACTTGTCAGGGGTCAGCATCTTCCGGTTCCTTCTGCCGTTCTGATTCCAGGCTGTGCTGTCCTCGGACGACGAGTCCTCCTGCCTCCGTCTCGGCCTAGGGCTTCGTCGGTGCAGCGGCGGTCCCCGCCTCGGTGGTCTCCTCCCCCGTCCTGGGTAACCATGGCTGCTCTCGGTCCCTCCATCAGATGAAGGCCCCTCATCGCCCGATGATGAGAAAGGGTGCTGTCTCCGGCCTCCCTGGGTGACTGAAATAGAAGCTGGATTTCTCCAGGAGGCTGGCTGTCTCGGTTGTCGACTGGGTGAAGACCTCCCTCTTCCGCGAACGCTGTCTTCCGCGAACCTTCCGCGAACGGACTCCTCCGCCAACAGCTCCCGAAGAAGTTCTTCCGCGAACAGGCCTCTTCCGCGAACGCCGTCTTCCGCGAGTCTTCCGCGAACGGGCTCGTCCGCCAAGATGTCTCGGAGACGTCCCTCCACAAAAGATGTACGTCCGCGAACGCCATCTTCCGTGAGTCTTCCGCGAACCGGCTCATCCGCGAATGGTCTTCCCCGTCTATTCTGAAAAACTGGAAAGGAAGATTGGTCGCCTGGATCACTCCTTTCGTCGAGCCGCCGTCTGGGTGAAGACTCCTCTCTTCCGCGAACACTCTCTTCCGCGAGTCGTCCTCGTCCGCGAACGTGGTCGTCCGCGAAGGGCCCTCCCCGGTCACAAGCGTCCTCGTCACCAAAGACTCCCCCTCGCCCACGAGCCCGTTCATCCACGAAGGATCCCCGGCTGCAAGCGTCCCTGTCGCCGAAGAATGCCTCTCGTCCGCGAATGTTCTCTTCCGCGAAAAGTCCTCTCCCTCTCGAGCTGCTCTCTTGGGTCGGAGCCCAAGTAACCCGTCCTCCAGTCACTCCCGTTTGTCGACTCGTCACACCCGACCGCTGCCCTGTTGCACCAGACTGCTGCTCTGTTGCACCAGACTGCTGCTGGGACTGGTCCCAAAGCCGTCTCAATGCTGCATTCTCTGGAGGTGCCACACTTGGACTCTGCTCCGGTAGCTGTAGCCGATCCCTCCTCGCCCAGATTTCGCCGTCCTCCCCGTCCAGATTGACGTACTCCGGTCCCAGCACTCGTCGGAACTCGGGGCCCCTCCTAACGCTCTCAAGGTAGGTTGACCTCTCCCTGTCTCGATCGTGCTGCCACCCAGAGTCGTGTCTGAAAAGAAAACGGTTGTCGGGTGTCTGGCTCCGGGGTCTCTGTTGACTAGTCGACTGGCCCATGGAAGGTCTCGACCTCCCTGGTTGCTCCTCACTCGTCGAAACGTCCCGTCTACCCCTGGCTGTGAAGCTGCTCTTCCGCGAACGGTCGTCTTCCGCGAACGTTGTCTTCCGCGAACGGTCGTCGGCCTCTTCCGCCAAGGTCGTCTTCCGCGAACGGTTGTCGTCCGCGAACGTCTTCCGCGAACGGTCGTCTTCCGCGAACGTCTTCCGCGAACGGTCGTCTCCCTCTTCCGCAAAGGTCGGCTTCCGCGAACCGCTGTCTTCCTCGTCCGCAAGTGAGGCCGTCCGCGAAGAGTCTTCCTCTTCACCTCCTGTCTTCCCTGGGGCAGTTTCGTCGTTTTCGCCGGACATGAGTGATGCTGAGGTTCGTTCCCTGGCAGTAGACCCTCGGGGATCCTGGTCACGGCACCAAGTTGTGACGTTTGGTAATGACTTGTTTTCGGTGTGGCCCAAAAAACCTGGTTTCTCTGATCGTATAGACTTTATGTAACTCCCGCTCGTTGTGATTCGAGAGCCGTCACTAAATTGGTGTCCCCCAACGCTGGTGTATCATCACTCCGTAGCTCACCGGCTTCACTTAGGCAAGAAGCAACTCAGATGTAAATAAATTGAAGATTTATATACATCAAATCAACTTACAATTGTATGGCTGGTCACCCACGTGACGTACAAATATGAAGTTCAGACATGGAGCACTGTATGATCACATTTCAAAAATAAATAGTGCACGAGGGCACAACTAAAAAGAGTTCTTAGCCGGCGGCGTCTCTCTGTCCCTTCCCGTTGAAGTTTCCCGTCCCGCTTAGTCGAATGGTTTCTCCAGGTAGTCGGTCTAAATCCCGGTTGACTCTAAGGCCCTGAAGAAGGAGTCGTCCGCACGGAGTTCGTCGAGTCCCTTGGCTGTGGCGGTGACGATCTCCCCACGGTCGATGTCGCTGTTGCAGTGCTCTCAGAGCGGCCGTCCGCTCTCCCTTATATAGCCAGGGTGGCTGCGCGCGCATCTTCGTCCGCGAACGTATCTTCCGCACTCTTCTCCACGTGGTGAAGACTGCGTCCGCGAACGGTTCTTCCGCGAAGGCTCCTCTTCCGCGAACGGTTCTTCCGCGGAGGCTCCTCTTCCGCGAACGGTGCTTCCGCGACTGATGCTTCCGCTGATGATGCTTCCGCAATCGTGCTTCCGCGAACGGTTCTTCCGCGAACGATGCTTCCGCTGATGATGCTTCCGCAATCGTGCTTCCGCGAACGGTTCTTCCGCGAACGGTGTCTTCGCAAGTGGACTTTGTAGATCACGTGACCGTTCCTAACGAACGTTTCAGCGCGGCAGTTGCATGGTTTTGTTACATTATCTTGAACTTGATTTTAACCAGTGACCTGGTTAACATCTAAAATATTAAACATGTCCGGTACCCTATCTTTGGCCTTTGGCCTAATTTTTGAAGGGCTGGCAAAAATGTTTTTTTTCGCCCAACTCAAGCCAATAAAATTCGTTTGGAGTGATTTTCAGCCGAAAAAAATAACAAAAATGTTTCCCCTTTGAAAAATTTGTCACCAAATTTTTCCTTAATAATGGGAGTTTTATGGAGTAAACTCATAGAACACTTAAAGATAGAGCTTAAATAGTGACACATTCAAATATGAAGTCATATATGGCGAATTCACATGTGACCTTGAATTTGACCTTTCATGAACTTGGAAGGTCAAAACGGCAATTTTGGTGGGAAAAGTTGTGGTTAACACTAAACCTTTTTCCGGTAACCTTTCTTAGCCCTTGGGCTAATTTTTAATATTTCACTCTCCAGACCAATGTAAGTCATATTTTTGTGTGAATAATTTGCTTATTACTTCGTTACAAATATAGAAACGTTTCCAGACCCATTACCAAATATATTCAGACTGAGTTCGTTGTGTATTTATTTGAAACTCAATTTCGACCAGACTCCATACATGTGTTCTGTCATCGAGGGTATGCTAGAACATGCAATGAATAAGTCACTCATTGACAGCATTTGTTGCAAATATAACTAACACTAGTTTGACCATTCCCCCGTCCTGAACCATGACTTCTGATTAGCACGTGGAGGTCGCTGTTTGTTCTCATTAAAACTCATAATGGATGTCTAAGCTGTAGATACGCTGGCCATTATGAGGCCCGTTAGGGACAGGACATATTAGCGTGGGTTTTGGGGTCAAACCAGGGTCCCAGAAGTTGATGTATAGATGCTCCCCGTTACGGAAGCGTATTGGGGCCACATTAGTTTTTTTTTTTAAATTCAATTCGACGACTCATTATCTCGAGAAATCGAGTTAGTTATATCGATAAATCGAGATTTTATCTCGATAAATCGACCTATTTTCTCGATAAATTGATTTAGTATCTCGATAAATTGACTTATTATCACGATAGATCGTGATATTATTTCGATAAATCTTGATAAATAGACTTATGACTCAGACGTGTAAAGTACAAATAAAATGAATATGCATTGACCATAATATAGGCGAGCCATACTATTTCATTGGTTACCTTGGCAACAATAGGACAAAAAAATATACTGAATACTTACATCGAAAACTGTATGGTAGTTTTGTCTGTATAATACGGAAGCGTATTAGGGCCACATGAGTTTTTTTCAACTCATTTTGTCGACTTCTTACCTCGATAAATTGAGATATTCTCTCGATAAATCGCCTTATTATCTGGACAAATCGAGATATTTTCTCGATAAATCGAGTTAGTTATATCGATAAATCGAGTTAATTATCTCGATAAATCGAGATATTTTCACGATAAAATCGAGTTAATTATCTGGATATATTGACTTATGTCTTAGACCTTTAAAGTTCGAGTAAAATGGAAATATGTCACATTGTTCATTTTGAACACTATATTGAGTAGGCTTATATGATCGACCATTATAACGTTAAATATTGAGTAATACAGACCAAACTACAGAATTAAAAACTAAAGTGAAGTTACTATATCACTATCTCTTAGGAAGATGCAACATGTTCATAAATGAAATTGGTATAATTGTTTTTTATTATTATTATGTAGCTATTAAACACGGGATGAGGTATATTCGTAACGTTATCTGGACGGCTTCTTCAGTTGGATAGTTTGGCATCATTTCAGTGATTAATGCAACGATAGTTAATCATATAATATGAATAACATGTATATATTTAATATTAATAATCAGTATATTTTTTTTTTGTCCTATTTTTGCCAAGGTAACCAATGAAATGGCATAGCTCGCCTATATTATGGTCGATGCATATTCATTTCACTTGTACTTAAAATGCATGAGTCTTAGGCCGATTTATCGTGATACTCTCTCGATTTGTCGAGAGAATTAACTCGATTTATCCAGACAAGATATCGAGTCGATTTATTGACATAACTAACTCGATTTATCGAGATAATAAGTCGACAAATTTTATTTAAAAAAAAACCCATGTGGCCCTTATAGGGACATCCGGAGTTTTCACGTTTAAACCCACGTATATTTATTCGTGTCTACGTACGACTAAATCCACGTTTAGGGGGTCGTTCATTTTCACATTCACATACTACATGACATGAGGTGTCTTCAATTGCATTCATTACTTGTGGTATGCATAATTATACGTCAGAATATCCTTTATGCTGAACATGATCAATTTATATTCCAAAGAAGTGTCTTTCTACCGTTCTGTTCATTTCATTATTACATGTGTACTCTGGGAAATATTGATATTTATATAATTCCAGCTGTACATTCTGATAATATAATGTAAGCTTATAATATATGTATTGTTTTCTCAACGCGAATTGTGAAATACATATCAGACCGTGTTGTAAATTACATGTGGGTCTCAACATCTAATGAATCTAACATTACAATTCTTCATTCTATTATGTATAACATACATGTCACTAATCACTGTCTGATGAGGATGAAGTATACAAGGAGGACGATGACGCAGACCAAAATAATTGTCAGATTTTATTATTATTTTTTTCATTATATCAATTCGATGTTTTTTGCCGCCTTTATTGGCGTTTCGTTCGTCGTGCCTCCATCCGTCATTGTTATCGTTTAAGTTTATGGGTGAATATTTATGAAAATTTGGGGGGAGGGAGGGGGGAGTTGGGAGAGATAATTATTCAAGATTTTCTTTTAGAGTTTGCTTTTCTTCTTTTTTTCTCAAAATGGCCTCCATTTTCGTTGAAAAATGACAAATTCTAGAATTTAGAGGCCATTTTATCAAATCTGCCTGATAACTTTTTCTGATTATTATGCCTGATAATGATTTATGTATAGGACTCTCCTTTTGTACTCTCATGAAGTGTAGGCCTATACGTTTCGTTTCTCTTGAATCGCCGGTCTGTGCTTGGCGACAAATCTGATTTTAACCAATTTGATCAAATTGGTGAAAATATTTTAGTAAATTTTAGTAAATGTTTAGTAAAAACATTTTAGAAAAAAAAACATTTTGGGGAATTGACAACTTTCATACACTTTATGAGAGTTGTATGGAGTAACCTGGTATACTCCTGGTATACTTCAAGGTCGACCTTAAATATTGACACATCCATATGGGAAGTCAAATTTGGTGGGAAAACAGTTGTTAACAATATACATTTCTCCTGTAATTTTTAGTCATTTGGTTAATTTTAGATACTTTGAAATTACTTCAATTCGTTGACGAATGAAAAAGATTACATGACTACTATAACACGAATCAATTTGTTTTGTATGGCTTTGCCGCAGTGTATATGGCGATTACCCCGTATCCACTGAGGTATGAAATAATGAGGCTCCCTTTCATAAACGTGAATTTAGTCGTACGGAGGCACGATAAAATAAACGTGGGTTGATATAGTTTGAAATAAACAAACAACAAACAACAACAACCATGTTGCAATATGTTTGTGGTGTTCATACTGAACCCATATTCTATCTGGTGTCAACTTTAAGGTCATCAAAAGATACTATATATGACGTCCTATAATATGCTCATAATGCAAACATAGAATAGAATAGAATAGAATAGAAGTTTATTTTGCATTTGTAAAACGTAACATAACAATGAGAAAACACACAAAATACACATGCTGGGCACCAGAGGAGTAAACTCATCAAGCTGGTGACCAGAAAAAAAAACAAAAAAAAAACACACACACACCAAAAGGACACAATGTGAAATATTTATAATGATAACATGTATTAGGGTTTTGCATATATTTTATATGATAGTAACTAAACAGAGCATATATATCTAGACATTAAATGTTGCTTCAATCTTCGTTTGAAAGTGGAGGATGAGTTACTACTTTTAATATCTCCTGGGAGTACATGCCACAGTTTGTTACAATAATTATTCAGCAACATTTTTCCATAACTAGATTGATGCCTAGTTACAGTAAAGAACACGTTTTGTCTAGTTGTGTATTTAGATATGTTTACATTTGGATTTAATATTTTATCAAATACAGTAGGGAGTTTTCCTCTCGTGTAATTATGACTAATTATCATCAATATGCTTTATCTACAAGCATTTTGTCTGTAGGGGGCCAATCTACAAATTCCATGTACACCTGGCCTTCAAGGTCTCTGAGGTCAACATCAGGTTCACCAATTGATGCGCCATATATGACTTCCAATACGCTTATAAAGAAACCTAAGCCCCATGTGCGTTTTCGCCTCATACGGCGATTTGTGCATATCGGGTCTTTTCGGCCTTTCAAACCCACATAGCTTGGTATCGGGCCTTATCATCAGTTCAAGGCACTCTGTTTTATACACAATGCCAAGGGCACAAATTACCATGTTTTGAAACAAAAGTTGCAAAAATGATCAAATTGTTTTGGAGAAAACAGCCAAAAATTGAATGTTGGCCATTTTTGGGCCTTTCGAGCCTAGATATCGGGTCTTTCGAACATTTCAAGGCACTCTATCTTTATCCACAATGTGAAGGACCTATTAGCATGTTTTGGAACAAAAATCTTCAAACTCATCACATAGTTTCCGAGTTAAGGACCCCAATCAGCATGTTTTAAAATGAAAATCTCAACATTGGATACATATTTTCCGAGGAAACAGTCGACATCTAAATTTTTAGCCTTTTTGGGCCTTTTGAGCCTAGATTTTGGGCCTTTCGAGCTACTCAAGGCACTCCATCTTTGTACCCCAGTTAGCATGTTTTGAAAAACTAATCTCAAAATTGATCAGAGTTTTTGATAAATTGACAGTCGAAGTCAAAAATTGAGCGTGTTTCGTCGAGAATGGCCGCCATTTCGAAACATGCGAAAATAATATTTAAAAAAAACGGAAAAAAAAACTTTTCTGGAAATTTGTTAGGGTATTTTTTGTGCAAAATTTCTGAAATATTAATTTGAAGTTTAAAATGTTAATGGGCGGATGGTGGATGACTGGAGGCTAGATAGACGAACGACGAAAACGCAACGACAATAGGTTATCAACCATAGGTCCGGTGACCAAAATGTAGATAGATAGATCTGTCGTTGGCTTGACTAAGGTAACCCAAGACATTGTAACGTGGTCACGGTCCTGTTTTAGTAAGTTTCCCTAAATCTAAGGGTTTAGGGATTCTGTTTTCAATGTGATTGCTCATATCCAAATCATACCAACAATTTTCCCTTGTGTATATATTATATGAGCTACCTACATGCCGATAACTTTGAAATGCCTTGCTTAATAGGTATCGGTGCAATCCATGTGCAGTTTTACGAAATATAAAAGATGGTGAAAAAAGCACTATTCTTTGATAATATAGCCAAATAGTTAGATTAATTCTAAAGGTTAGATTGAATGAAATTTGATATTATACTTTTCAATATCAAACACTTTCCAAACATTTTGCAAGAGTACAATTGAACTCAACTAGTAGGGGAGTTTAATATTTATTTTTGAACGTTTCAATTTGACTTATTGTTTTGGGTCAATAGTAAATCGCATTACTGTTGCAACTGTTTCTGTAAAAAAACCTAAGATAAATCAAGACAGATATCCAAATTTCATAATTTATATTGAACAACACACTACAATCACTGATTTGGATATAAGCAATCACATTGATATTAAAATGATGGAATGTGCTTCAAAATGTTTTGTTTGAAATTGATAAATGTAGGTTTTGACTTTTTGGGCCCAATAATATTTCATTCAGTCCCTAATAACTAGATTTGCAATGGTTCCCATGATAAAAAAAAGAGGTAATTATAGATGCAGCCTATATTCAATGCCGATCATTAAAATCAATCTCAAAACTGTAGTTGAATGTACGATTTTGAAAGTTGCATGAATCTGAGTAAATTTATTTTCCTGTTCGATGTGATGATCGCTCATTTTATAATTAATTATTCAGCAATTAGTTTTGAAATTTCAAAAGATTAACTAGTAATTATGTTTTTAAATTTCAACAGAAACCTTCATAAATTTCTAACTAAAATAATAATATGCTGTAAAAACGCATTGTAGAAACACATAATTCTTATCGAGTAAGAGCACCTCCTTGAGTCCTGAGTCCTGAGTACTTATTTAGGCTTAAAGAAAAAAACTTCTGATTGGATGCAACAAATGGGGACTGTCAGTAAATGCTTTTTAACAAATGAGAAAAAATACTGATGTACGTACCTCAATTCAGTATCTCGTCGAATAATTTTTGTTGTAATGACTTGGTTTCAATTTTCCGGTGGCTCTGCAAAATCAGTCGCAGTTTCGGCCTTTTATTTTAGCAATGATTGGTCACGTGTTTCGAACACCGTTTTTGATTGGACTATCTACTTTTTGGGGAGTGGAGGTCTAGAAATTTTTTGCGAAGTCGAAGCTGATTGGTGGTGGTTCATTTCATTGGTTAGTTGGTGTAAAATTCTCAAAGCTCTCGACTGCAATGTCTGTGTGTGGGGGGGGGGGGGCGTGTGGTGTGGGGGGGTGGACAGTGATATTAAACATACCGGTAAGAGACAGCACAAAGGTGCTATAGCTTACCGGTAAAATTGTCTTTTTACCAGGTGGGTAAACTTCAATTTAACATCTGTCTTTCAGAGTTTTGTATCAATCGGTCGAATTCACACAGTTCCAGGTGTCACACTTTTCCGAGTGCAAATATAAACACTGGAGTCCATGAAGATGTCAGATTATGATCATAGTGCGAAACGTAATACCAACCTTCGAGGGAATCTGATCCCGCGACTAAATGACTTCTAGCACCCCCCCTCCCCCCCCCCCCCACAGGTCATATCAAAGTTCAAGATCATTATCAGATTATGGCTTCCATAAAAGACCCATAGCGAGACATACTGAAACTTTTTTTCCGCTGTTATGACTATCCAAACACTTTTTGGCTGAATCTGTCCCAAGCGTCCCAAGCCATATAACATATTCCCTGAATTATTTTGATGATATAAACGCAGGCTTCATCTCGGAGATTTGTAGCATGTCCAAAGAAAATAATATTCGAAGTGAGAAAATCGGCAATAAATAAATAAAAACCGTTTGTGGGCATGATTTAACAATCCGTGGGCACGATTCAATAATTCGTGGGCACGATTTAACAATTCGTGCGCACGATTTAACAATTCGTGAGCACGAATTAGTATTTCGTGGCCACGGATTGGTATAACTAATCCGTGGGCACGATTTACCAATTCGTGGGCACAAATTAGTATTTCGTCAGTGTGTGCACGAATTAATAAATATTTTCGGTATGTGACCTCAGGGGCTCCGTAAATCTCAGTAAATGTTGTTGTTAATTTATACGATATCCATCAGATTTTTTAAAAAATATTTCTCACACGGACAACAAATTAATACGGAGCCCCTGAAGTGACATACCGAAAATATTTATTAATCTGTGAGCACGAATTACTTATTCGTGTGCACGAAATACTAATTTGTGGGCACAAAATACTAGTTCGTGGCCCTGGAATACCAATTCGAGGGCACGAAATACTAATTCGTGGCCCTGGAATACCAATTCGTGGGCACGAAATACTAATTCGTGCCCACGAAATACTAATTCGTGCGCACGGATTGTAAATCATGCGCACGAATTGTTAAATCGTGCGCATGGATTACCTTAACTAATCTGTGGGCATGATTTAACAATCCGTGGGCACGATTTGATAATTGGTGGGCACGATTTAACAATTCGTGGGCACGAATTAGTATTTCGTGCCCATGAATTAGTAAATCGTGCCCACGGATTGTTAATTCGTGGCCACGAATTGTTAAATTGTGCGCACGGTTTGGTAATTCGTGTGCACGGATTGGTGAAACGTGCGCACAGATTGGTAAACCGTGTGCACAGATCGGTAAACCGTGCGCACGAAATAATGAATATTTTCGGTATGTCACCTCAGGGGCTCCGTAAATTGACGACTGGGTCGGTAAGCTATTTTTTCTCTCTCTATTCTATGTGGAAACTAGGCTACTCGATAAATAGTCGAAACAAATAGTGGTCAAAATGCACAAATGCATATAGTTCAATATATTTTTGGGACGTTAAATTGATATAATATGCAAAATATATACCGCTATATGCCACTGTCGTATTACGTGGAATGCACGCATCTTTGCAAGTACATACATGTAATCAATGTTTGTATTTTCAGCATTCCTCTGTACAATTTCGGAGAGGAACTGAGTGTAACACAAATACGGTAATAAGAGAATGTGTGTAGCATAAATTAAGGTTGTTGATATCATTCGATAACTCTCCTGACAGATTGAACGGACACACCCGTGTTGTATAATGTTACAACACACTTTTACAAATAGGAAATGTACCAAACAATTAAGAGGGGGTCTGCTTCAGTCGTAATTATGCTAAGTGAGAGTGGATGTTGAACTTGGCACTGCCACCCGATCGCCAAAAGACTTAATTGTTATTTTCTAACCAAGAGATTTATCTACTTGGCGCTGAACACAACGGGCGTATGCTTGACATGAATATAGGGGCGTGAATCAAGGCGCAACTCAAAAAAAAACATGAAAACCAGTTCAGTTCGTATAGCCCGAGCGGTTTTCGTTATTTTAGGGGATTTAATGCCCCCTAAAAAAAATTCGAAAAAGCAAGGGTGTTACCGCAGACAAGTTTTTGCAACGCCCTTGGACGAAGAACCGTATGGTACTATAACGATGTAATAAGGTAGCAGTAGCTTTGGTGGATAGCTATAAATTTTAGTGAACTTTTGTATATTTCCTCATGAAGAAGTTTCCACCCAAAACGCTGACCTATTTCCTCTGCACCGGTAAATGCCCCTATTCAACCTATTTTTAGCCGCCGCGAAGCGAGCACTTTTGGGAGCTATTTATAATACACTATATAAGCGAAGATTTCTGCCATTACCGTCGTATTTTGCATCGACAGATGATACGATTACTCTGTTTTTTTGTACAACGGCTGCGGGATCTTTAACAGGCTACAAAGTGGATGCTTCAGTGGGATGCTTCAGCTTCTCTAAAACAATATGTTTTCTGAATAATATACATTCAAAATGACGTTACTATAGATGATAGTAACCGGCGCCTCTTACATCGCAGAACCTTAAAAAATATCAGGCACATGGTCCTTTTACATTAGTAAATAAGTAAATGATCATTTACAATTGTAAAGAGCTTATGTGACAGAAATAAAACAGGCTGGGGATGTTTCAGCCAAAAATTGTTATCAAAATGTCTGTCAAAATCTTCTCTACAGCCCAAATTTCAAAGGGAGGTGGACACGGAACCAGCGACTATTCCTAATAACGAAATTAACGTAGTCCGCTACAAACAGGGAGGTAATGAAAAGTCAAAATTTAAAAGTTATATCTTGAATATTATCTCTTCAAAATAACATATTTCATATAGTAACTGATCAGCATTCTAATACTGAAAAGAAAATAGGGAGTTACCGTGCTGGTTTCTTCGACATATACGATCAAAAATCACAAACATTTACTAAAATGACTGAATTTATGGTATTTTTACACATTTTTTCGCCCATATTCACATCTTGCATCTTGTTTTCCAAGAGAACGGATACGGTGACCCCCTATTGTCTTTTCAGTTTATGATGCTGTTTAGTTACTTTATAAAATATGTCATTTTGAAGCTCTAGATTTTATTAATACAGTAACTTATTTTGAAAAACTCTTTGACCCCCTCTCCTCACTGTTTGGAACGGACTACCTTAAGCATCTACAATTCAATACACCCTGATGCATAGGTATCAATCAATATTATTGGAAAACAATCAAAATATGATCAACTTTTTTTTTTTTTAAATGATAATTTATGGTATGCTTTAATACGTACCTGTATAATGGGTATGGTTTTTTTTTTCATTAAAGATCATTTCATGTATGTATCGAATGCGGATGACAATCGACCAAAATATTTCAAATTAGTTGGTATAGCTGAGATTTTCTTCTTTTTCATGAAATTGTTAAATAGGTATGGACCGCTTTCAAATGTCATCTCGTATTTTTTCAATGAAACTTGACCTTACTCAAATTAACCATAATATTTTTCTACAGCCTCCAGGCTTCGCTTCATACCGTGAATAGTAATGACGACTTATAACTTCGTGCCCCACGAAACATGTATGTATTCGCGGATTTCGTTTTGAAAAAAAATTTATTTCTTGATTGATTATTTCCGAAGATTACCTGGTACACTTATTTACCCGATAAAAACGAGCATATTTTCAAATGATGCGTATGACTTCAGTCAGCGTTCTATAGAGTACATTGTTAGCTGATTCAATTATTAACAAAACGTCAGAGGAATAGCGGCTGATAATAATCTTGGAACACTTCACACAGCAGGCGATAAATATTGCATAATACAAAGTATTCCACACGTATATTTTTTAAAACCTTTATCGTTTAAAATGATTCAATAAAAAAATATAAGAAATAATAAATCTTCTGTATTGGCTGAATGTGTATTTCGGTAAATCTATGGAAAATTTATCCAGAAAGGACAGTAAAAATTCAATTCTTCTGTATTTTTTTCACATCTTTCTTTGTTTGTGTTCAATTTCACCCATTTTCTCCTGTTTTTTGTCTTTAAATACGTGTCTAGATTTTTGTTCCTTCGGGAACTATTGTACAATCCAACAAAAGCAAAAATAAAAACTTCGGAAATTCCACCAAACACTTGCTCTGTGTCCTCACCATGCATATTCTATAAAAAAAAAATATGGGCCCAAGTATAATACACTGCGCCTTCCTCTATATTCAATGAGGATTAAAAAGGTGACAGACGGATTAAATGACATTCATTTGGTGGACGAGTAGTATTAAGGCGCAGTGTATGATACTTGGGCCAAAATATGCATTAGACTGCTGCATATTCAGGTTTCGTTTATAGCCAGTAAATATCATGTGAATACGAGAAGTGTATATAAATGACCTCCATTATTTGGGGAAAAAACTGGGAGTGATATACTGATATTGTGCGTTTTTGCTTGGAACCTTCCAATGCAACTACGAGTGTATAAAACTGTGCGTGCCAGAAGTATAAATATGTTTATTTAGTTGCGAGTCTTTTTCGTCGTTGCCGAAATTCAATACACGTGATGTCACACGGTTTCAGTCGAGGCGTAATTATAGAAACCAAACAGAGCCCATGTGCATTGGCGAATACAAGGCGGTGCAAAAAGTGAACAAGAGGATAAATTTAAACAACACTTGTCATTCTGACATCCTCGCCCTACAACACGTTTCCGTTGTCGCGGGTCGTTAATTTTAATGGGCCAATGTCCATGAGGATTGGAATAGGCTAGTCTACCAGTCTACGGGCCGTGTGGACTAGGTTCAGGCAGGCCGAAATGTACACGATTGTCAGGTTCTGTACCGTTCTTACGTGATATTCAAAATCAAGTGTGGTCATGCACGAGCGGCGAGTCAATTGTTCAAATAAACGATCCAGGACGTTAATTGAAGACCATTTTCTCTTGAGTCAAGAAAACTGTGGTCAAATTTGGCATCGGAAACAATTTGGGAAGGCCGCATTCAATTTGGCAACAAAAAACAAACTGGGAAAACGAAATTTGGGAGGTCGTGATCAGAATCGATAATAAAGTCGATAATAAGCCATAAGAGATATCAGCCATTTTGTCCTGACATTGAAAATTAGATCAAAGGTCAAATTCAAGGTTACGAGAATATATCATTTCCTATATGTTCACAATTGATTCCTTATAATCTCAATATTAAGTGAGATATTAGCAAAAATGTGTGCCATTTTTAAACATAGGAGATTTTAACGTGGGAAAGTCCCATTTGGGACCCGTCAAAAGTATCAAAATGGCCGCCACTCGCAGACCGGCGATTCAAGGGTAACGAAACTTATATGTAGGAGGAATCTTTTGAGAGAAAAAAACCCGGCTGTTGGTCGGAGGGTGTGTTATTGTGTCCCCGAAGTTTAACTGATACTAAGGATTTGCGATGATCGCGACACCGCCGCCGTAGAGTGTTATGTATCGCCTATGGGAAAGTGTATAATTTCACATTTAAGGTGGTTTAAGTTGATTATCTGGATCAAATAATATGCGACGGTCACCTTTCTATACTCGGATCTGTTTGAAAGAGAAAACCTCGGACGAAATACATCCCTCATCAAAAGTGTGATAGCTAATACACTGATCCAAAAATTTCTTGCACAGGTTTAGACATTCTAGAAAATTTGGTGGTAAGTGATAGTACAAATGTATAAGGAACTGATATGTCGAATATTAGCAGTCCTTAATTAGTTCAGCTGAAAATATGGTCAACTTGGCCCAAGTATCATATCCTGCGCCTTCCTCTATATTCGATAAGAATTAAAAAGGTGCGAGACAGATTAAACGGTATGTTTTCAATGTAAGGAGCAGTGTACGGTACTTACGCCGTCAACTTTTCTACTCTACTCAGAATCGGATTATTGAACCGGATTATCTCACTTATTGTCGACTTTAGAGCTTAGGAATCAATTGGCCTTACGACTGTCATGGTTGAACACCTTTCTCTGTGAAGCGTACACCTCGGACAAATATTGCCTAAAAGTAGTAATCCCCTCGGACAAACAACTCAAAGCATACACCGTCGTAAGGTCAATTGACCTTACGACGGTGTATGCTTTGAGTTGTTTGTCCGAGGGGATTACTATTGTAATATTTGTCCGAAGTGTATGCTTCGCAGAAATGGTGTTCAACCATGACAGTCGTAAGGTCAATTGTGGACATATAGGAAATGATATATATGCTGAATATTCTCGTGGCCTTGAATTTGACCTTCGACCTCATTTTCAAGGTCAGAGGACGTAAAAAGCTATCCCAGATAGCATTACCAGATGGGACCCATGTGGGGAAGGGCCGGGGCAGGTGGGGCCCGGTTCCTCATCAATACCCATCAGGGTCCCATCTGGGCAGCCCCTCAGAATCCGAATATTAATTTACCTGTATGGGACCAACACGGGCACCATATGGGAGACCCCATCCACGTCGGCTCCACCTAGCGATTTTTTTCACAACTATAATGTCGTCTGCTTGGCACGTGTAGTTGAAAACATGAAAGCTTGATCGAGTTCTTAAAAATCCTAAAATCCTACGCTATTAATCCACTTTCATTCTGGATATTATTGAATGTAAACTTGTACCAGCCCAACAGGAGTATGAGGGATTGAAAATTGACAAACGTGCAAAATTAGCCCCCTTTTACACTACATTCGGATGCAGACTTGAAGCCGATTAGAATCCGGTTTAACTGTTTACATAGTCATTAGCTGTTAACTCGGTTGGATGAGTGATTTTACATCTGCATCAGAAAACGGAAAAATAGGTGTTTTCGATGCGGTTGTAAAATTCTCGGCTGTAATGTAAACGTTTAAAACAGTTCCAACCGCATCCACTATTGTGAAAACCCCCCTGGAGCACCATATTCCAGCCATACATGACACATGTACACATGTTGCATACACCACACTCAAATAAATAGAATCTTTGTGCTGGTGTAATTGGTGACCTGATTTCTAAGCACAAAACACACAAAAACATGGCTTCTGCTAAACATCGTGGAATGACGTGCTAACATCAAGAAATAGAAAGTTTATTGGCAATATGGCAGGACGCATGATTATGTTAATCACAGTTGGACACTGTACATAAGAATATAAAGGTGCTTGGGAAAATAGCAAAGTTTTTCGAGAACCCCAGAACAATGCAGAACTAAAGTTAAAGCAATGAAATCCGTGTACTTGAAAACCACGTGCACTCAACATGGTTAGGTATTCATGTTAGTTTGATTCGGATTGAATAAGGCAAGTGTAAAAGGTAACTGTGTTCCAACCGTTTACAACTGATTCGGTTTAGTTTAATCTGTTTCAAGTGTAAAAGGGGCCTTATTTCGGTCCTTGGGCAAATGTTTTTGTCAGGAAAAACCTTTCAAAAAGTGTGACAACCGTTGACTGATTAGATGTGTCTTTTTGCTGCCACTAGAAACCCATAACATGTGTCTTGTGGGTTTCTGCTGCCACATGATTAAAATAGCAAGCAGTAGGAGTATTTTTCACAGACTCTAAACAGTGGCAGTGACTTGTGTGATTGAGATTCTGGGAATATTTAGATTTTGAGCCATCGTTTTGCAGTTTTAATAATGTTGTTGCAGAACTTGCAGTGAACAGCTGACAGCGGATTTTTAGGTTACCGGACCTTTGGTCCGATAACCTATTGCCGTGGCGTTGCGTCCGTCGTCCGTCGTCCGTCGTCCGTCGTCCGTCTAGCCGTCCGTCCGTCCGTCCGTCGTCCGTTCACATTTTTATCTTTAAAGTTTACGGTCGAATCTTTCTGAAATTTTGCACAAAAATACCTAAAAATATTTGCAGAAAATTTTTTTTTAGTTTTCTGATTTTCGATTTTTTTTCAAAATGGCGGCCGTTTTCGACGAAAAATGCCTGATTTTGGACTTTGGCAGCCATTTTCTCAAAATCTGTTCAGTAACTTTTTTTCTTTTTGATACATGACACTCCCCATATGTACTCCTATGACGTGTATAAGTTTCATTGCGCTTGAATCGCTCGAAGTGGGCCATTTTGGCACAAACTCGGCCCAAATGGGACTTTCCCATGTTAAACTCTCCTATGCTTTATAATGGGACACATTAAGCCTAATATCTCACTTAATATTGAGATTAGAGACTAGGAATCAATTGTGGACATATAGGAAATGATATATGCTACATATTCTTGTGACCTTGAATTTGACCTCTGACCTCGTTTTCAAGGTCAGAGTGGCCGTTTTCGTCGAAAAATGGCCAATTTTGGACTTTGACGGTCGTTTTCTCAAAATCTGTTCAGTAACTTTTTTCCTTATTGATGCATAACACTCCTCATATGTACCCCTGTGACATGTATAAGTTTTGTTGTGCTTGAATCGCCCGAAGTGGGCCATTTTGGGCCCAAACTCGGCCCAAATGGGACTTTCCCATGTTAAATTCTCCTATGCTTTATAATGGGACACAATAAGCCTAATATCTCACTTAATATTGAGATTAGAGACTAGGAATCAATTGTGGACATATAGGAAATGATATATGCTGAATATTATCGTGACCTTGAATTTGACCTCTGACCTCGGTTTCAAGGTCAGAGCACAAAATGTCTATTATCTCACTTATTATTCACTTTACAGCTTAGGAATCAATTGTGGACGTATAGGAAATGATATATGCCAAATATTCTGATGACCTTGAATCTGACCTTTGACCTCATTTTCAAGGTCACAGGACAGAATGTCTAACATCTCACATATAATCGACTTTACAGCTTAGGGATCAATTGTGGACATATAGGAAATGATATATGCCGAATATTCTGATGACCTTGAATTTGACCTTTGACCTCATTTTCAAGGTCACAGGACAAAATGGCTAATATCTCACTTATTATCGATCTTACAGCTTAGGGATCAATTGTGGACATATAGGAAATGATATATCCTGATATTCTCGTGACCTTGAATTTGACCTCTGACCTCAGTTTCAAGGTCAGAGCACAAAATGGCTAATATCTTGCTTATTATTGACGTTACAGCTTAGGAATCAATTGTGGACATATAGGAAATAATATAATCCGAATATTCTGATGACCTTGAATTTGACATTTGACCTGATTTTCTAGGTCACAGGACAAAATGGCTAATATCTCGCTTCTTAACGACTTTACAGCTTAGGAATCAATTGTGGACATATAGGAAATGATATATGCAAAATATTCTGATGACCTTGAATTTGTCCTTTGATCTTATTTTCAAGGTCACAGTACAAAATGGCCAATATCTCGCTTATTATCAATTTTACAGCTCAGGTATCAATTTTGGACATATAGGAAATGATATACGCCGAATATTCTGATGACCTTGAATTTGACCTTTGACCTTATTTTCAAGGTCATAGTACTAAATGGTCAATATCTCGCTTATTATCGACTTTACAGCTTAGGAGTCAATTTTGCGCATATAGGAAATATTCTCATGATCTTTAATTTGACCTCTGACCTCATTTTCAAGGTCAGAGCACAAAATGGCCAATGTCTCGCTTATTATTGACTTTACAGCTTAGGAATCAATTGTGGACCCATAGGAAATGATACATGCTGAATATTGTCATGACGTTGAATTCGACATTAGACCTCATTTTCAAGGTCAGAGCACAAAATGGCTAATATCTACCTCATTATTGATTTTACAGCTTAGCAATCAATTGTGAACATATAGGAAATGATATAATGTTGAATATTCTGGTGACCTTGAATTTGACCTTTGACTTTATTTTCAAGGTCAGAGAACAAAATGGGTAATATCTCACTCATTTTAGACTCTACAGCATAGGAATCCATAGTGGACATATAGGAAATGATATATGCTGAATATTTTGACCTTGAATTTGACCTTGACCTCATTTTCAAGGGCAGAGAACAAAAAAAAGTTAATATCTCACTTGTTAGGGACTTTACGGCTTAGGAGTTATTTGCGAACATATTGTAAATGATATATGCTGAATATTCTCATGACCTTGAACTTGACCTTTGACCTCATTTTCAAGGTCAGATCACAAAATGGCTAATAGCTCACTTAATATCGACTTTACAGCTTAGGAATCAATTGTGGACATGCTAGAAATGATATGGGCAAAATGTTCTCGTGACCTCAAATTGACCAATTACCTTATTTTCAAGGTCATGGGGCAAAAGGCTAATATCTAAAATATACATTGTCCGGTAACCTTTCTTAGTTCTTGGGCTAATTTTTTCTTTTGAAGAGGCGGGGCAGGGGAGGGGGTGACAAGGGGACCCTCTATACATACATGTATTACATTATCATAAAAGGCAATACCAGTCGTGACACATGTATTACCTACGTATATCCCCAAAATCTGCACTGTGATATTGCAGGATTTTCTGTGGAAATCTGGGGAGGCAATTGGAAGCCTCACCACAACAACGAGCAGGTTTGTTTTTGTCAAGTACTGTAACATATGTTTGACAGAATACATTGGAGATATTGCTTTGCAATAATGAAAAAAACATATGTGAAAATCTCTTGATGCATGGCAGGTAGAGTACTGAAGTCGTACTGAATGCTCCACAACTCCACGACAGCTGCAGAACATTCGAGACACCGACGTGTGAAGACTATAGCTGGGTGATGGGTAAATACAGTAAGCATAAACAATATTTCGAATACGAATTTTGACAATGCATGCAACGTTTGTCGAAACTCAACATTAACGATCACAACGTTTCAGCAGGTTATACTTCCTACCACACGTAGGCTACCAGAGCTGAGGTCCAGTATGGCATGAACAACATCAGGTGTGTGCATGTAATAATGGTTATGTTTTGTAGAGTTTGCATGTCTCATCTCTGTATTAGTGCAGGTTCTTAGCTCATAATTTTGGAGGAATTGTTCACATTGTGATAAAAGCATGAAACTTTGCAGAGGGGTAGAGTATTACTCACTGATCAATATAAGCTAGGGAGCCATTCTCAATATGGCCTGTGGCGGATATGGCGGCCATTTTTCTTTTTGCAGTAAATCGACCTAAAACGGCCGGTTTGGGGAATTGGTTATTTCTACCTGTGCATGTCAAATATTACCCAATATCAACAAAATTGGTATCAAACTGACCGGAATAACAAGACCAACCCACTCATAACAAAAAAGATAATTATATCGAACATTCTACGGCTATATGTCTAAAAAACAGTATTTTTTGCTTGAATTTTGACAAGTTATCTCTGGATCTCGTAGTCGGACATGTACAACAGGTGTGCCTGCACCCCCTGACCGCATGGTCATCTGAAATCAATTTTTTTAGTTAGATTTCATCCTATTATTGATCATTAGGGAGATTCCAGAGACCCACCACTGGCGAAAATGGTTGTTTTGGGCCTTTTTCAAAATGGCCACCATCGAAAACGCCGAAATCATGTTTTGGGCCATACCTCAGCTTCTATTGCAGGTAGAGACATGGTTTTGGTGTCTTTCCCCATGTTTTTGATACTGAAGAATCCAATTCTGTCATTGCTGAGTACCTGTGTCTGTTGGTTGCTTCAGAATTAAAAATGTCTGACAAGGTGCGAATGATATTGCGTAGAAACCCTGAGAGGGGACCAAAATGATAGTGAAAGCAGTTCCATTCCCACATAACAAGCTCAGAAGAAAAGAATCAATTTACAGAAATATTGCCAAGGTGAATTGTTTTGAATTCCTGGACACATGATTTGATGAGGAATGCGAAGCTCGCTTGTAGTCATTAAAAAAGAGTGCAGTTTTCTGTCATTTGACCTGGAAAGAAAGTCAAAAATGCACATGAACCAGTATTTTGGGTATGCAGAAGCCTTCTTTAATAGTTGTGCATGTAATGCAACACTTTTTCACTTCTGGGAAAACAAGGGAAATCCAAGATGGCTACCAAAGCCAACAAATAATATTTGAATATAAGCAATGTCTCTGCATAAGAATTAGTATTGGAACGTAACAATCCAATAATGGACTAATACAAATCCTGTAAATTCCCTTCTATTGCATTGTAATCATGGTACAATGAAATGCCAGTAAAGATCCCTATCATTCTTTGATCGTTTTATCAGCGGTCATGAACATGGGAAGGGTCCCTGCCTCAACACCCACCAGTTTCGTTCTGCCTGGCAAATGAAGCATGGTCATTGTTGTGAAGCTTTCCTGTTGACACAGTAGCATAATCGTGCTGATGTGTTTAAAAATGATTACCATGCTTCATTTGCCAGGTAGAACGAAACTGTAAAAATGATTACCCCTTATGTAGGGCACAGAAATATGTGTATTTTTTTGTGCAGCATGGTATGACAGTGAACTGAGAACAATGCAGTAGCTCCCGACAAATTGTATGCCAATCCCAGCTTGACCTCTAGTCTCAAGAACGATTACACAGCAAATAAGCAATGGCATATACACGTTCATTCTTTGTTCAACGTGTTCAACTTTGATCTTCTGCATTCGCAAGGTGAACTATATTTTGTGCAGTGGCATTTGACACAAAGGTCAAAGACATCCTTGACAAAAGGCATTATGGTCTAGATGGGAACCATCTTTGTTGTCTGTTTCAGTCCATCCATGGTCTGTGGTGTTTTGAACAACCCCTACTGGTTAATGGGCTCTAGTTCGTGTCCTTAATTGGAGGTATTCTGATATGTTGTTCTAGCACATCATTTGTTTCAGGAATTCATTGTATATGACTGATCTTGTGAAATAGAACCTTCATCCCGACAAAGTCAACGTTGATGTCATTAGTGATAAATTCATGATCCTATTTCATGCATTCACTGGATCTGACAGCGCGTTCTCCTTTATATGTTAGTATCATCTGAGCTGAGACGATGCAATTGGTCTGTGATGATGCAATTGGTCAGTGAGCTGTCCTTCATTGAATCTGTTTTTTATGATATCAACATTGACCTCGTAAGCACAGCGACTAGAGCCCATTAACCACTAGGGGTTGTTCAAAACCCTACAGGACATGGATGGAATGAGACAGACGACAAGAAATTTCCCATGTCAACCACAATATCTTGTGTCAGGGATGTCTTTGTTCTTGATGTCGAATGTCATTAAACAAACCCTTGTCAATTTTGCGAATGCAAAAAGGTCTAACTTGAAATGTATACATGTAAATGCCATTCCAAATTTGTCGTGTAATTATTCTTCAGACTAGAGGTCAAAGCTATCATTGGCAAATAACATTTATCTTGAGCTACTGCATCGTTTTCAGGTAACTGTCATATCGTTCTGGACAAACAAATCACATGTCATGACTGTATCACACATAAGGGGCAACTCCTTTGTCAACCGGAAACCAATCAACAACGAACATGCTCCATTTGCCACCCAGAACAAAACGGGTGCATGGATGTTGAGGCAGAGATATTTCCCATGTTAATGGCAGCTGATAAGATCAACAAACACGTGGTAGAAGTGAACTTTACTGGCATTCTTGGTGCCTTGATTCCAATGCAATAGAAGGGAAATTTCAGAATCCGTACTGGTATATCATTGGATTGTTTAGTTTTATCCCTGGTAATTTTTATGCAGAGGCCTTGCTTAAATTCAGAAATTATCTGTTGGCCGTGAGGGCCATCTTGGATTTGATTTCTGTGGAGTAAAAAGTGTTGCAGTCCACGCACAACTGATAATGATGGTTTATGCAAACCCTAAATACTAGTTCATTTGTATTTTTTACCATCTTACTAGGTGAATGCCAGGAAAATGCAATATATTCCAGAGACCACAAACGAACATCGCATTCATCATCGAGTCATGTATCCAGGAATTCAAAAGAATCCACCTTGGCACCAAATCTGTAAATTGATTGTTACCTTTGAGCTTGATATGTGGGAATGGAACTGCTTTTACTATCAATCTGGCCTATTTTAGGATTTCTACTCATATCAGACGCACCATGGTTGGAAATGTGCTTTTCGCCAGTTTCATTGTCAGCCATTCTTAATTCTTAAGTAATCAACAGTCACAGGTACTCAGCATTGATAAAATTGGATTCCCCAATATCAAAAACATAGGTATAGACACCAAAACCATGTCTCTACCTGCAACAGAAGCTGAGATATAGCCCAAAACATGATTTCAGAGTATTCAACGGCGGCCATTTTGAAAACGGCCCAGAAAACCATATTTGCCAGCGATGGATCTCTAGAAACAGTATTAATAATCAGTAATATGTTCGAAATTAACTAAAGAAATTAATTTCAGAAAATCATCGGGGGAGGGGGAGGAGAGGATGCAGGCACACCTATTATACTGCCCGACTATGAGATCCATGAATAATTCGCAAAATTCAAGCAAAAAACTGGGGTTTTTTTACATATTGCTACACAACATTCAATCTAATTATCTTTTTTCGTTATAGGTGAGTTGGCCTTGTTATTCCGATCAGTTTGATACCAATTTTGTGGATATTGGATAATATTTGACAGGCATAGATAGAAATAACGAATTTCGCGAACCGGCCGTTTGAAGATGATTCACTGCAAAAAGAAAAATGGCTGCCATATCCGCCACAGGCCATATTGAGAATGGCTCCCTAGCTTATATTGATCAGTGGGTGATACTCTACCCCTCTGCAAAGTTTCATGCTTTTATCACAATGTGAACAATTTTTTTGCTAAGAACCTGCACTATATGGTGCGAGTATGGATTTGACATTTTGAATACATTTTCATGCCCCTAATATTTAATCATTGCATATAAAATCGTCTCAACAGGCATTGAGCTGGAATCCATGCAACTCTTGGCAGGAAGAAAAGCAAGAGATGGAAATTTGCATCCGGGAAGAGAACGAGGAGGTGATGGTTGTCCAGGGGAGCCTGGAGCATTTGAACATCGAAAACACGTACAACGAGGATTAAATATTATTACAGATACAAAATATGTGGTCACAGAAGATTGAACACAGAGATGAACCATTTCGAATGTAGAGATACTGGAAACCCTTCTAAGAAAAATCAGATAAAAATATTGAAAATGATCATGTCTAAGAATAAAATTGTGAATTTGCGTGTCTGTGTTCCTTACATACATTTTGACATATATATGATATAACGTGGCTTGTCAGGTAATGTTGATACACTCCGGTAGTGCTCTCTGTTTGTCATACATACAACTTTGTTTGAAATTTCGGAGTACCAGGGTAAGCCTATCCGTTCATTCTGTCTCCCATAATCGTGTTTGATACTAGGTATCAGTGCATTGCTGCCAGACACGGTTTCGAGAACTGTCTGACAATGCATGGACTGGGAGACAGTACCCTCAGCTTTGTGTCCGGCAGCAATGTCCACATACCAACAGGATCAAACCATTTTAAAAGCAAGGGGTGGGGGGTGGAGGTACTGGTTGAAATCCTATGTAGGGCCCATACGGGGCAACATTGAGGGCAACATAAGGGTCCCTCATGCGCTGTAGCTACCAAGCCCGTACGGGTCCCATGTGGAGCTCTGGTGCAAAATCCGGAGGGATCCCGCCGGGTTTGCCCATGCTGGTCCCAAATACAGCCCGTATCGGCCCCATGTGGGTCCCATCTGTTAATGCTATCTTCTTCAAAACACTTCAAAATCACCTTTAACAACAACAAAATTTTCTCAGAATCTCAGGTTTCCTCAGTACGTTGTAATATCTTGCTTATTATCAACTATACAGCCTGGGAATCAATTGATGACATATAGCAGATGATATGCTGAATATCCTCATGACCCCGAATTTGACCTTTGACCTTATTTTCAAGGTCAGAGCACAAAATGACTTTACAGCTTAGGAAACCATGGTGAACATATAGGAAATGATATGTTCTGAGTATACTGGTGACCTTGAATTTGACCTTTGATCCAATATTCGAGGTCACGGGACAAAATGGCTAATATCTCGCTTATTATCGACATTACAACTTGGAAATCAATTGTGTACATATAGGAAACCATATATGCTGATCATTCTCATGGGCTTGAATTTGACCCGTGACCTCAATTTCAAGGTCATGGGACAAAATAGCTAATATATAAAACATACATGTATAATGTCCGGTAAGCTTTCTTAGCCCTTGAGCTAATTTTCCGTATGTATTACCGCTGACAGGACTCTTGATCTCGTATATACAAAGTATCATTAATCTTCTAATTGTTGAAATTTGCATATTAAAATAAGTAAGGAAAAGTTGTGTGAATCAACAGGGCCTGTAAGTGACGTGATGTCATGGTGTGATTTCCATTGGCAAGCAAACATAGGCCTTCACCTTTTGTTTAATATGAGTAAAATTCCAATCAAGACTCAAATTACTCAGGTAACACAAAAAATTTATGTTTGTTTGCCACCAGAATCACACCGTGACATCACGTGACTCACAGGCCCTACAGAGATCTGCAAACTGTTCTCCCCCGAACACAATCAGTGAAGTCAAAGACCATGTGTACGTATTGTGTATATTATAAAAGAAATTTTATTTTCTAAAAAATATATATATATATATATATACATATAATCTTAGTTACATCATCAGGGATAGCTTCAGAAAATGATTCATTATACTTCAACAAACAACACATATTTTGACGATCTGTAATGTGAATTGATTCTTCAAATCATTCACATTATAAAATATTTTGACATATATATACTCATAAGTATACAACAAACTGAGCAAATATAGCTCAGAAATGGAATAAATGCAGCAAAGTATAAAAATTGACAAATAGTTATTTATAATTTGGTGGGATCAGCATCACAATGAATAGCAAAAGGCTGGAAGACCGCAATAACCACTTTGTGCTTGGAATGTTTGGGAATATATTCATATATAATAATCACAAAATCAAATGCTAATTTCTGCCAATGGGACATTCTATACACGCACAAAAAGGTATAAGATATTATCTTATACCTTTTGTGCAAAAATACCTCATGATTTATCATGTTGGTGAAACTATATATGGGTAGCAAAATTCTCCAGTACAGAAATAACTAGACATAAAAGCCTATAGGCTTTGTGGCATCCTCCAATTTGTTCTTATCATTTCAAATGGTCATACTGGATTTAGAAAAAAGGATACATAGGCCATTGTATGTGGGTAAGAGTGAGAGCTCATCAGACAGTTTCTTACCAGAACTGCTTTCTTGACAACTTGGCCCACCAGAATGAATGGACAATTACCCAGCCAATATTATTCAGAGTACTAGTATATTTAATCAGGATGTTCGTGATATTTTTCAGGTGCTCCTGTCAAAATGAAATGATAGGTGACTAAAAGAATGCTGTGTCATCTTGGCCAATTTTGTGATTTCAAAACTTGTACAATACAGCGGAATTTTCGCATTCACATTATAACCAAAGCCAAACATTTCCCAGCTAACTAAAACAATGATGATTTGGTCATTGCATATGAAATAGAGTTGAATAACAAAACATTCAAACAATACATGTTTGTACAATATAAATGCAGACAGGGCAAACCATCCCCCAAGCATGTTGTGTCATGTGTGTTGGCTTATTAACCAACTATTGTATTCTGTGGGGTGGAACTTCATTCTTTTACCATGTACACACACAAGTAAACCAGGTTTTGGAGAGGGGTTTGAGGGATTATGCATGTATATGAGCCTAGGGTCATGTTGGACATGCTAGCTTTACTGCTGTATCACTTGTCAGGCATGACTGAGCAGGGCTGGCTGAGAGGGGCGGAGCCTATTGCTGTGCTGGACAGAGTGGCTGATCTTGTAAGGCATTACTGAGCAGGGCTCTCATATACTGCACTGGCTGAGAGGGCAGAGCCTAGCCTCATGCTGGACATGCAGGCTGCAGTCAGTGAATACAGTAGCATGTCTCAGTTACAGTATCACATCTGCATGGGGGCAGGGCGAGAGAAAAATTCTAAGTCCCCCCCCCTCCCCCCGCAAAAAAAAATACACCCAAAAAAATTTTTTTTTCCCTGGAAATTGCCTGAATCAAATTATGACATTGACAGGAATCGCCCAATTTTTTTTTCCGAAATGGCCGCTGGCGGCCATCTTGGATTTCGGATCTCGATGAAAAACAATAGGGCTTAGGAGCAGTGTATTTCGGATGAGCTGTGAAAATTTCAGAAAGATAGATCAAGGCGTTCAAGAGTTATGATCCGGAAACCAAACGGCGGGGGGGGGGGAAAAAAAAAAAAAAAAAAAAAAAGATAGGTTACCGGACAATTTTGGTTTGGCCATGGCAGCATTGGCAGGTAACAGACCTTGAGATTTACCAATCAAGGTTCGCAGTGTAAACATATGACCTTGGGATTTACCAATCCAGGTCACCCGTATGAACTTCGATGTAACCATTACATGTATGTGTGCAGCATTTGATATTCTATATGTTGGGTGGAATCGTTTAGGCCGCTCAGGTCAATTTACACATTCCAAGTCAGACATTTGGCACTCAAGGTCATCTGACGTCAAGTTCAAGGTCATCATTAGTTGTGCCATATATGTCTTCCTATATGTTCATAATGCAAACATGAGCTCTATCTGCAAGCATTTCATCTACAGAGGCAAATCTGGGCATTTTTTGACCCCAAAATGGCTGTTCTGACCTTTCAAGGTCATCCAAGGTCAAATTCAAGGTCACCACACAAGTCGCCATATATGACTTCCCATTTGAAAGTGCCAATTTCTAAGTTCTATCTTCAAGCGTTCTATGAGTACAGTCCTGACAGCTCCCATTATGAAGGAAAAAAGTGCCGAAAATTTTCCAAGTCCAAAAGTTTTTTCAAAGGGTGAAAATTTTTTTTGCCTAGAAATGGCCTAAAATGGATAGTAATGCGATTTGGGGCGAAGAAAATTTTTTTCGCCGACTCGTCAAAAATTCAAAATGGCCGCCACACGAAAACCGGCAGATTTAGGGCAACCAAACTTATACATATCACAGAGGTATATGAGGGGAATCTTTTGAAACCAAAAACTCAAAACTGATCAGACAGTTTTTGAGAAAATGGCCGTCAAAGTCCAAAATTGAGCGTTTTTCGACAAAAACGGCCGCCATTTTGAAAAAAATGCGAAAATCAAAAAACAAAAAAATACCTCCTTCTCAAAATATTTTTAGGCATTTTTGTGCAATATTTCAGAAACATTCGATCGTTTACTTTAAAGATAAAAATGTTAACGCCGGACGGACGGACGGACGGACGGACGGACGGACGGACGGACGCAACGCCATGCCAATAGGTTATCGGACCAAAGGTCCGGTAACCTAAAAAACAGACAAAAACATAAGGCCTCCCGATTTTCAATCGGGATGCCTAATTATGTATAATTGAAGCAAAGTGGAACAATTAAATATATATTTCTCTGTAAAATGTACAGGAATGATTCTCACTCAATCGACAAAATCACTTTGAATAATACTGTTGATATTCTTTAGTGGATACATGGAATGTCTAAAGGAAACATATATAAGACAGATTTGAGACGTACATCATTGTTATAACATTGTGCAATCATCATTAGTATATGACTGGAATATGAAATGTGAGCTGTAAAGTGCTGCATGAATACATGAACAATAAATTCAAATGATAGACTCTTACTTACAGCCATGTATCACAAACAACACACACATACATATTCTCTTAGCAATTTGATTCAACTTCTTTTAATGTGGCAAGCAGCAAAAATCCATACATGTACAAAATTTGAACAGTTTTGAAAGAAGAAACAAGTAGAAATAAAATTTAACTACATACATCAGCATGCAACATCAATTCAAATGGGGTATACATTGCTTCACACATATTCAAATTCGAAAGGCAGTTAAACCCTGTAAAAAAATACATAATCTCCACACACACACACACAATACACACCTTGCCCTCCACAACACACCCACTACACAACGGTATGATGCTGTGTGGAACCCTGCACTCTCTGTCCATTGTCAGGGTGAGACACAAACGCCCCTGATGAGTAACCCCTCGGTTCACGACCTCTATCGTATCCACGGCGACCTTGGGGTGGCCCCCGACTTCTCTCCCCGAAACTAGTCTCTCCATAATCCCTGCTACGATCATAATCCCGACTCCGATCGTAATCTCGACTCCGGTCGAAGTCCCGCGAATCGTAACTACTCTCCTGTCGGTGACTCTCGTAACTTTTATCCAGCCGAGATTTTCCTTTCCCTAAGGTGCTTCCTTCGTGGTAACTCGTATCATGTTTCTTGGGTTTGACAGGTGTGACATCCATCCGGCTTAGATCGAAGGGTTTGGGACCGGTTCCTGGTGGTGCGTCCGGCCCCAGAGATCTTTTGGACAGGGACGATTGCGAGGAATGAACAGGGAGGTTTCCAAGCGGCATGTCAGACTCTCTATACGCGGTTTCAATTCGTTCGTCTTCTTTCTGCTGCCAGAGGAGGAAAGCAAGAATCCCGATGGCGCAGATTAACAGGATTACAAACGTCGTCATGGCACCCGTTGCTATGACATATTCGTACCCAGCGGGAGTAGGTGTTGCCGTGGGATACACTGCAAAGGAAAAGGGATAATTGGCTTTGAATAATTTACAGATTGAACCATGATATTCCTTTCTAACGAGTCATCTCTCTAACAAGATTATCTTGTTTCTTCCACATCTAATATCAAGTATTAGAGTGAGTTATCAATTTCATCACCAACAGCTTTGACTTACACAAATGTATCTTTACATAGTAGATAATATTCCCATAACTTACAGTAATCTTGAACGACGAGACTGGGGAAGTAATCTTTCCAGAAGCCGTAGAAATCCTGACGATAGCGGAACCAGATGTGACTGTGCCAGTCCAATACAACATATGTCTGGTTGAATGGGTTGTATGGCTCCCAGGTAATGTTCCTAGTCATATTGGGTGTGGGTTCCCTATTGATTAATAAAATGATGCAAACATAAACACTTACTCTATCAAAAAAGCCATGTATTGTGTGAGTCTTGATATGATTATTCTTCATACCAAAATCTACAACTTTTATTCTAGTATTTTGGAAAAAAAGTTTTTGGCATAAGCTTTATTATGCCTAATTTTATATTTGGAACAGTTTCTTCAACAACATTACTTGCCATGTATTCACTCATTTCTGATTGGATCTAGTTCAAAATAGACATCTATTGTGATGAAAGGAAGCAGTAAATCTATCACTATTGTTGCAACTGATGTCAATTTATTCCGTAGAGCAAGCGAAATAACTCACTTTATGTAGATGTATTATCAGTAACTCACCCATATTTGATGAAGTTTGTCCACATATACATGGTCCATTCGCTCATGTTCCTATCATCGTAGTCAAACCACTGCCGGGGAATCAGGGCGGTCTCGTTTAGAACCGTTTCGTTTAGGAACGGGAAGCCAAAGATGTATGGCACGGCCGCTGAGCAACAGGTACCTGCAGCGACATGGGGAATATTTCAGCCATTCTGCATGAATCGGGATTGATTTCTTGAGGTCAGAGTTAGGTACTATTGACTATGCTTGGAAGGAATTTGGAGTTTAGCACGCTTTATTACGAACTTTTTTGGTAAGGTAAAAGTAGAGAATTTTGTTAAGAAGAAGGCACCACATAAACAAAATAGAAATTCTTGAGATTACTAAATTAAATCTGTATTTTGCAGCACAGTTAATAAGTAAAATTTTCATGTGGTATTACTATTTTGTTTAGTGTTTATGACAGCTAATCAAACTTCTTCAGTGCAGTCAGTACAGGCTGTAGATACATGTAAGCTGTCAAAAATATCAAGTAGTTAGCTAACTTACCCATGAACTTAGGGACCCAGTCATGCCAGGACTTATACTTGAACTCATAGACGTAATTCGGCTGATACTGGGCCTGGGCTTTAACCACAGAATCGAATCCCGTCCCATACTCCAAGTCTGTTATCATCTGTCAGGGAAGAAGAGTGAGATTGATGGTGTTCTCCTCAAATCAATCAAAGATGCAAACAGAGAAATTGTGGAGAGTACAATTTCTGATGATGTATGTATATTTTCATCCACCCATTATGCAAGCTATAACAGAATAAGGCAAAATTTAATCCATTGCATCCTTTGCATAAAATGTGTATTGGGCTATCAAAAAGGTAGTGCCAATGTATTCAGTATAAAGTGGAAATAAATACATTGTATATGAACAAAACATCAATTATTGTTTTCCAATCTATGTAACAAACGAAATATTGAACCTCGAAAACATTCACAGCCAGCCCAACTTCATTAACCTACATTGATGAATTCCTGAGCTCTCGCTGTGCGGTTCGCTGGATCCGGCCAGTATGTGTACTGGAAATCTATCGCCTCGGTCGCACGATCGCGGTAAATGTCTATCACCTTCCACTTAATCAGCAGTCCCTCAACAAATTCTTTGAAAGTCTCGTCGAACATCCCTCCTTCCAAGCCCTTCACTGTCCTGTCTGTGTGGGGAATGTAGAAAAGTCAGTGAATCTTATTTTGGGTATTGAGTTATTAGTGGAACAATTATTTGAACCATACTCCATTAAACAAATGTTACACTTCAAGCTCAACTGAAAGTAATTACCATTCGGTTTCATACCAGTACATAGTCTAAAAATACACAAACAGCAAAATTTGATTTGTGTAACATGTCAAGTGGGTTTGAATCACAATATATTTGACTTACTGGCTTTCATTGCGCCCGCGTCAGTATCCAATCCGATCATCGTTGGAACCTGTTCAAACCGATGTTGGCGTCTCAAATCACCAGGCGCTTCCGGCAGGAAAATAAACGATGTCGGGCGAGAAAATATGGCGAAACCGTCCTGCACCGGTGCCCAGACCACCCCCAGGGAGCCGTCCTATCATGAAATATTTTTGTGTGTTTGTGAATAGAATCAATTCTTCAATATGCCAATGTTAATAGCAGAATGTTCACTCATTGGTAACATCCAATGATGTCAATGAATAAAGTTCAGCACACATTACCATGCTCATCATTGGCATGCGAATCATGCACAACTTGTGAGAATAACTTCCAAAAACCTAACAATATACTTGATAATACACGAAGTCAAGACAATCCATGTGGAATAAATAAATAAATGCAACCCTACCTTTGGGGGGATACTGGCTTGTGCGTCCCTGAAACGCTGCCACGTCAGTGTCGTATTGTCCCGTAGACACTCGATCATGTCGTACGTGTGGTGCGTGGGACAGCCTAGCTCCTGTGCGAGGTCCCACGCATACTCACGTGGCCGCCAGTACGGCTCCACAAAACCAAACATGCTCAGGTCTGTACCGCTCATCAGGATCGTTTGATGGTAGAAATCTGTGGGATAGTGGTATATAGTACATGTAGATGTAATTATGAATCGAGTTCAGAACAGAAGTCAAACCTTGGATGAATAAAGTAGGGAGAAATTATTGCTTCAAAAATGTTTATATGAAAATCTGTACATCCATTTGATTTGAACTATGTTATAAAACAGGCCATTGATTTACTTTCTTGTATTTTTTGTACATTTTCTTCTGTAACGTTTACTTTCTGAGAAATAGAAAGTACTCCCAGGGCGAGAATATCGGTGATAATCCATTCTCGCAAAACTTTTGCAAAACGACCCTTATTTCTCGCGAAATATAATGGAGTATATAAGAACAGGATTCTCACAAAATTCTGAAACTCAAAAATCAACAGTGATAATATGTCTCCCACTTTAACCATGAAAACTCACTTTTCCCTCGACTGACGGGGGACACCATGTGCATTCCTACACTGACTGCCCCGGCACCATCGCCCATCAGCGTGATCCGGTTTGGATCGCCACGGAACTGCTCAATATTGTCTTTGATGAACTTCAGCGCTTGGACTTGATCGAACATTCCCCAGTTACCCTGAGCGTATTCGTCCTCGGCCGACAGGAAACCTGGGAAGCAGTGGAACACAGTCTACATGTATTGCTGGTTTGAATACTGTTTATAGGTTAATCGATCTACAATTAATCCAACAAGATTAAAAGCCTGCAAGAAAAATATCGGAAATAAAAAGTTTCTGTTAAAAACCAGTTATTTTTCGTTTCATATCTACCCCCATAATAATCTTTGAAATGATATTGGCCCATAGTGTTTATTACCATGATTATCGAGGTAGTGGTATAGAAATAACTATCTCTCACCCAGTGCCCCTAAACGATAATTGAACGTCACCACCACGACTTTGCTCGTAGCCATGACGTGACCAGGGAACTGTTGGGCTGTGCCGTAGAGGAATTCCCCGCCGTGGATGTACACAACAACAGGATACTTCTCTGTGTCCGGGATTAGTTTGTTGTCTTCGGCCTTCGTTATCTGTCGTTCATAGAATGACGGAAATTGTTTCATATGCAGACTGATATCATTCTCATTATGCGATTACAAAATGAATGAGATAAATAGGAAGTCTTCACTTTTTTTTACTTTAACCAAAATCTGATGATATACTATGCCAAAGACCCATTAAATGTTGATTTCCATTAGAATTCACCACGCAGATGTTGCTATATTCAGCAAAGAGCTTCACACACTGTGACTAGTTTTTTTTCCCCGGAGATGCCGACTCACATTTGGCACAAAAATGTTCATGTAGAGGCAATCTTCGCTGACGTTCTTTGCGGGAAATGTCGGGATGTCTTTCCTGATCTCTGTCAGGTCTTGTGGACAGGCATGTCGGAAGTATGACGCATCCCAGACGCCTCGCCAGCGCGGTGGTGTCGGTTGCTTTGGGGAGAAAACATATTTGATTTACATTTACATAGAAGAAATTGGTAGAAGAACTTGGTGGTTCAGAGTTGAGACATGTTGGAGAAGTAATAGACATCTGAAGAAAAAATTCAGAGACCTCACATCATTTGACAGAACATATATTTGTAGGTAGAAGTTTGAAAAGGAAACTGAGCGTAAATTTTAAATAAAAACACATTAACCACAGGATGAAAATAACGAATAATTGCTTGATTATTTCCAAACTTGGTGTGCACATTCAATGCAACGAAAAAGGTGATTCATGTACATACCCTGAATCTCAGCTGCCCAACCGGCGGTTCCGCGTAAGGTACACCGAGGAAGCAGTTAATCCTCCTAGTATACCAGGGTGGATATTCACTGATTGGTGGATCGTTTCCCGGAGTTTCGTCCCAGAGAAGATCGTCAATATGCCAGGGGATGGTGATTCCGCTGACCTCAGCGCCGTCTGGTTCATTCAATCGAACGAGTTCTACGGGGTGAAAGTTATCCCATGGAGCCCACGTGACTTGGCGGCGGAATCGACCAGACCACTCTTGCTGAGCAAGCGAAGGAGTCGCTACGGCACTGAGACAGACTAGTAGAGGGAGAGTACCGAGGGAGGGCATCTTGTCTTTTCAAGGCCAGGGTTTCGTGCTGATGGCAGCTGTAAAATAATGCATCATTGCAATGTACAACATGAAATTTTTCCCCAGACACATTGTATTGTATAAGCAGTTACTTGAAAGAGAAAAGATAAGTGTATGATTCCATATCTTCATGATTAATAATGACTAATTTATCTTCAAGTGATGACTATGATATTCTATCACTTTGGGTTATTTATTTTTATATTATAACTATTTTATTTTACTTTTTTCGGGGGTGAAGCTTTGTTGGTACACATAAAATCCATAATTGGAAAAATAATCATGTGATGCAAATGTGCTCCCTATGTATATATTTTCCTTTTTCTCACGTGAGTAATCAATAATCAATGCGTAACTGCAATTAATATAAAAACTCTTGCCTAAAATGTGCCAAAGTACGGTACTTGACAGGTGCCCCGCATTTTGGACTCTAGATCTCGCGCCGAAATCGCTTATCTTCTGTTTTTGCAACGTTAACATACTCATCGCAACATTTCAGCTATTGAGGTGGGTTATTAGTGAACGAATCGGGTTCATTTCAAGAGTATTCAATGATATGATAAGCAATGCAAACTTTTAGTACTAACAAAACAAAAGTTCTTTGAAACTTACCTGGGACAGGTGAAAATTATCCTATGTCGAAAACTAGTTGCAAACTGCTCACTTCGTTCTTGCCTCAACCCCCTCCACCAGCGGAAAGTCGCTTTCCTGAGAGCCTGTGCCCCAGGGTCATATTTCACTGAAGTTGCCCAATTGGTTTCAATTAAATTTTAATAAAAGACGTTGGAAATTTGTCCCTGGGTGTCTAACCAAGGGTCCTTAATACATTTTTTGGGTACCCAGTTTTCTTTTTTCTTTGTTTTTAATGAACAAAATTAACACGGCAGATACATTACATTTTTATCATACATGAGTCAAAATAATTATGTAAAAACAATACATTTTTATATTCTTAAAAAATCGATATTGGTCAATATTGGCGGAAAGTATTCACTGTTTAGGCTTACTGTAAAAAACGAAACGAAACGAAATGAAATGAAACGAAACGAGTGAAGTATAGGGTGTTCTCAAAATATTTTTTCTCCAGATTTTTTTCCCAATAAATTTCTACAATTTTTTTTATAATCCACATCAATGAAAACGACAGGTTCCTTTTTTGTTACCCTCGCCCCGGAGGGGGGGGGGGGCGAGGGTATTGCATGTCTGACTGTCTGTCCATGCGCATAACTCCGACACAAATGGTCCGATCGATGTGAGATTAATAGAGATGAAGCGGTATGGACG
Source organism: Terebella lapidaria (assembly GCA_949152475.1). Lineage (NCBI taxonomy): Eukaryota > Metazoa > Annelida > Polychaeta > Terebellida > Terebellidae > Terebella > Terebella lapidaria. The sequence goes on from OX424569.1 coordinate 3,037,243, forward strand.
TGGCTTGAGCCTCAAGTTTTGACACCAAATATTGTACACACATGACATGTGATTTTACATCAAGGGCAGCAGATATCCCTGGGAGGCCGGCGGAGATCAAGTGCATGAGAAAAGTGGTGGATGCACATACTGCTGCTTGACACATGATAGTTTATTTTTTAGAGATCACTGGTCAATTATTAGAATTTGTAACCAAAAAAAAATCTTGTTTCGTTTCGTTTCGTTTTTTACAGTTACCCACCACCAGTAACTGTAAAAAACGAAACGAAACGAAAACGTGGCATTATGGTGCAGTGCAGTATCATTAATGTGTCAAGCTGATTTAACGTCACGGACAGCTGATATCCCTGAGAGGCCGGTGGAGAATAAGGTCCATGAGAAAAGTGGTGGATGTACATACCGTTGCTTGACATATGATAGTTTATGGTTTAGAGATCACTGGTCAATTATTAGAATTTGTAACCAAAAAAAATCTTGTTTCGTTTCGTTTCGTTTTTTACAGTTACCCACCACCAGTAACTGTAAAAAACGAAACGAAACGAAAAAAAAAATTTTGGGGGGGAGATTTTCACAAAAATTCTCAAAGACCTTGGTATATGCCTTCTTTATGAGGATATGAGTCTCAGGGTCAGTTTTGACACAAAATGCACACATGACATGTCGTATCTATTACATCACAGGAGACTATTCGTTGAGAAGCCTGGCACGTCGCTCTATTTCTAATCCCGGTTTGTGGAACCCAACGTGGCATTGTGGTGCAGTGCAGTAACATTAATGCGTCAAGCTGATTTTACATCACGGACAGCAGATATCCCTGAGAGGCCGGCGGAGAATAAGGTCCATGAGAAAAGTGGTGGATGTAGGGCAGATTCAGGTAGACCGATACACTTAAGACTTTTGACTCAATTGACTGATTTTCTGGCTCATGATTAATAGACGGGCGTTATACTGTGGCACGTGCAGCATACACATATGCATAACACAAAATCCTTAATGTAAATTTTTAATTGCCATGCATATTGTTATTTACACACATACTTTTTCGCTTAGAGTCGGTGTATCGGTGAAACTGATGCCATTCAGTTTGACCGATACACGTGTTTCAGGCTGACCGATACACCAAGATCGAGACATATATACACCCTACATACCGCTGCTTGACACATGATGGTTTAGAGATCACTGGTCAATTATTAGAATTTGTAACCAAAAAAAATCTCGTTTCGTTTCGTTTTTTACAGTTACCCACCACCAGTAACTGTAAAAAACGAAACGAAACGAAAAAAAAAATTTTTTTGAGAGATTTTCACAAAAATTCGACTTTAAACGAGATTACGAGGTGAACAAAGGGGTAGATGGTAAACTACATATGAACACGTTTGCTGCACATGCCATACATCTAAAGTGGATAAAGACATTTTGTACACCTAAGGGATTGGGTTCGAAGAAAACGACAGCTACACCATTGGGAATAGATATGACCTTCAATGTTGGGCCTTACTATCTCACGCCAATGATGCTAGCAAATCCGATGTTCGTATATGCTACAAAACCTGACAAGCATCCAACTTCTCCTGTTGCCCTCATGACCACTGTGATTATAAATATATGGCAAGCTGTTTGCACAAAAATGGAATAACAAAGCTTGTCTATATAACGGATGGAGAGCCTGCATTGGAACATGGAATGGAAAAACAGTATCCAATAGAATCTGGTGGAAACATTCATCTCAGGGACTTCATCCATTTGCAAGACGATATAATCAAGTTTCTGGAGAAGGTTATTGGAAAAGACGATGCCATCAGCGTTGCACGGTCAATACTTGGAAAGGAAAACAATGGGATTCGGCTGAAAGGCTTGGTTGACGCTGAGAGTGAGGAAGAATTTGAAGTAAAGTACAGCGAAATGAAATCCTCCTGGCCAGAAGTGTTTGTTCACTGGTTGGAAGGGACAAAAGGTAGAATTAGATCAGTGAAGGAAACGTTAAAAAAGAACATGCTGAAGCCCGTTCGTGTGCTAGGGGGTCTGGGAAATCCACCCAGCCAGTGCACGACACAGAGAAACGAAGCCACCAACAACAGCATCAAAGAAACTATTGGAGACAACAAGCACGACCAGTGTTCGATCCAAGAAGTATTGTATACTTCATGCGTAATACCTCACTTGAAAGAGTTAAAGAAAGCTGTATACCAAACAGGTGAATACCGTTTGAGTAAGGACTTCAAAAAATATGAAGTTGATAAACTAGTTTGGGCCGAGATGACAGCATGTCAAAGAGAAGCTCATCTAGAAAAGGTTATTGGCGTTCCGTTGAGTGATGCAGATGTGGAGATCCACTTTGATCACACCAAGTTGGAAATTGACATCCCCACTACAATACAGGACATACCATACACAACGTTGCACGCGATATGGTGCAAGGCTACGACTATTCTGACGAAGAATCACATTTTCACCCTAGAAAACGGTGTGTTTTGCGTCGCTGAGGGAACCGCAAGCTTCACCCTTGATCAGAGGAAACAATTTGACTGCTCTTGCCGGACATACAACTTGACAGGTGGAATGTGTCAACATAAAGTTGCTGTGCTGTCACAATTGAAGCAGTTACGCTCTTTTGTGGATAGATACACAAAGAAAACCAACAAGGCAACAAAAGGCATTCGGCAAGATTTGAGGAAGGAGGTCGGAAATAAATCTGCAGCGAGGAAATCTACGTCAAAGCGGAAAGGTCGTAACAATGTTCGAGCCTTGGATATTGGGGAAGAATTGCACCCCATACAGATGCCACCAGCCATTCCTTTCTCCAAATGATTCCACAATGAAAAGAAATTCAAATTGATGATGGTCCGTGATACTGATGAGAAGAAAGCTGCATGTTGTGTCAACTGCAAGATAGATTTCCAGCGAACATGTGCCGTTCCACCCCATGATCTCTGTTTCGAACACGAAGAAAAGTGGCAATATCCTAGGAAAATGCCAAATGGTCTAACGAAGATGGAAATTTCCAACAAGACATGTAGGAAGTACATCTGCTGCCGAGTATCTTGTCTAGTAGAACGATATCCCTACTTTTGGAATGGCTTGGTAGATATTCCAGAAGACACAGCTGACAATCTAGCCCATGAGCATGTACGTTACTTGAAAGACCAATTGCACTTGTCAGTTTAAAACAGATATAGAATAACAGAACAGAATCAACAGAGTTAATTTGGCCGTGGATTTGCCCTGCGACAATCTGAGGGACCTTCCATTGATGGAACTACCAGACTTTGCATGGCCGTGGAATGAGTGGATGAGCCCTGTCACGCCTGATGGACCATTATGCGAAGACTCAGCAGACTTGACATGGCCCCGGATGTGACCCGCGACAATCTGTGGGACCATCTAGTGATGGAACGACCAGACGTTACATGGTCATGATGGTCGTGGATGGGTCCTGCGACAGGCTGATGGACCATCATAAGTAGAAATCAATAGACTTGACATATCCCCGGATGTGCCCCGTGATGACTTGCGGGACCATCCTGATATAGAATCACCAGACTTGACCTGACTACGTAAAAAATCCCCCATACTGAAAGTTTCGATTGTGCTGACTAACAAACAAGCATGATTAAGCAATTTTGTTCACTTAGCATTTCAATGCCTGAAGGTAGAACTTTCAACAAATAAAAAATGAGGTGACCTTCTCAATTGCCTATTATTCGGTCATCATATACGGAAATAAACGCCATTTAATATGATACCATCAAACTAGTGGATAATCTCTACAGATTTCGCAAAATCGAAACTTTTCAAAATGGTGCATTTTTCTCTGATGCTGTATAGCTTATATATTGTTAACGTTTGTATATGCTAGAAAATCAGTGAGCTGTTGTCATCCACATTTTAGTTGAATGTTTTGTACTTAGATAGCATCCATTAGCCCCCACATTTTTGCAGAATCCTTGAGCTGTTGTTCATTCTCCTTATATCCTTATGGGCATATATATACATACAAGCCAATACCTTTTAAGAAATGTTTACTTTCATTTCAAATTTCTGTACACATTGACCTCACTTGAATAAAGTAAAAGTGCAAAACTATCTTACCAACCTTGAATTTGATCTCTAAACCATAAACTATCATGTGTCAAGCAGCGGTATGTACATCCACCACTTTTCTCATGGACCTTATTCTCCGCCGGCCTCCCAGGGATATCTGCTGTCATATCTTACTTTCATTTCAAATTTCTGTACACATTTACCTCACTTGAATAAAGTCAAAGTGCAAAACTATCTTACCAACCTTAAATGTGATCTCTAAACCATAAACTATCATGTGTCAAGCAGCGGTATGTACATCCACCACTTTTCTCATGGACCTTATTCTCTTCCGGCCTCCCAGGGATATCTGCTGTCCGTGATGTAAAATCTGCTTGACACATTAATGTTACTGCACTGCACCACAATGCTACGTTGGGTTCCGCAAACTGGGATTAGAAATTGCGGGACGTGCCAGGCTTCTCAACGAATAGTCTCCTATGATGTAATAGATACCACATGTCAATTGTGCATTTGGTGTGAAAACTGACCCTGAGGCTCATATCCTCATATAAAAGGGATATACCAAGGTCTTTGAAAATGTTTGTGAAAATCTCCAAAAGATATTGATCTATAAGACAAAAGATCAAGATATTGAAGGTCTGAGAATTTTTGTGAAAATCTCCAAAAAAAAAATTTTTTTTTCGTTTCGTTTCGTTTTTTACAGTTACTGGTGGTGGGTAACTGTAAAAAACGAAACGAAACGAAACAAGATTTTTTTTGGTTACAAATTCTAATAATTGACCAGTGATCTCTAAACCATAAACTATCATATGTCAAGCAACGGTATGTACATCCACCACTTTTCTCATGGACCTTATTCTCCACCGGCCTCTCAGGGATATCAGCTGTCCGTGATGTTAAATCAGCTTGACACATTAATGATACTGCACTGCACCATAATGCCACGTTGGGATCCACAAACTGGGATTAGAAATTGAGGGACGTGTCAGGCTTCTCAGCAAATAGTCTCCTATGATGTAATAGATACGACATGTCATGTGTGCATTTGGCGTCAAAACTGACCCTGAAGCTCAGATCCTCATATTGAAGGTCTTTGAGAATTTTTGTGAAAATCTCCAAAAAAAAATTTTTTTTTCGTTTCGTTTCGTTTTTTACAGTTACTGGTGGTGGGTAACTGTAAAAAACGAAACGAAACGAAACAAGATTTTTTTTTGGTTACAAATTCTAATAATTGACCAGTGATCTCTAAACCATAAACTATCATGTGTCAAGCAGCAGTATGTACATCCACCACTTTTCTCATGCACTTGATCTCCGCCGGCCTCCCAGGGATATCTGCTGTCCTTGATGTAAAATCACATGTCATGTGTGTACAATATTTGGTGTCAAAACTTGAGGCTCAAGCCACGTCCATACCGCTTCATCTCTATTAATCTCACATCGATCGGACCATTTGTGTCGGAGTTATGCGCATGGACAGACAGTCAGACATGCAATACCCTCGCCCCCCCCCCCTCCGGGGCGAGGGTAACAAAAAAGGAACCTGTCGTTTTCATTGATGTGGATTATAAAAAAAATTGTAGAAATTAATTGGGAAAAAAATCTGGAGAAAAAATATTTTGAGAACACCCTATACTTCACTCGTTTCGTTTCATTTCGTTTCGTTTCGTTTTTTACAGTAAGCCACTGTTTATACATACATATAAAAAAGTAGGAGAGTACAAGCACGTGGTCGTCACTGTCGCCGATTGGGTGATCGATTATGATATTGGATCAATAATCCAACCAGGATCCGAGCCTACATTTGAAGTCCAACCAAAGTTAGAATAAATATTTCTGTCACAAGATCATGTAGTAAATAAGTTTTATTATTATTAGATTTTTACAGCATGCAACATCTCTGTAATAGAGGTATGGCCATTTTCTTGGAAAGTTGGTGTTATTTTTGTTTTTGTTTTTTACCTAATTAGCTTTTATTCGTGACGTCACAAGAGTCCAACAAGTTAATTAATTCGATGAAAAACATATTTTCAACCACATATATTACTTGTATGATATGACATCTCCATGTGCTGTATTTACATGTAGCATGTACTTTGTTTGACCTGAGGTATAGTCGAGGTGTGCAATTACCAGAATTGGTTGTTAAACATCAGGAATATTGAATTATGTTCCACGAAAGTGGCAAAAATGTGTATGACAGCGTTTTCTGAAATCCAATCATATTAATCTTGAACTGAACCTTGCATCAGAGGCTTTCGCGAGCCAAACCCCCTGAATTACGTTGTTAGGGGCCGTGTGTAGAGTTTGGTTACCATGGTGGCCGGATAGATCTTGAGTGTAAGGTGTTTTTTTTTTCAATTCTATTATCGGACAATACAACATGTGATATTAGTTCGTACTTTAGTTCACTCAATAGCACACTATTGTTGCATAACCGTAATTGTTAGACTAGATATATCAATATTAATCAGGCCTACACTGTATGAATGCGTTTTGCTATTATAATTAATTCTTGTGGGATGAAATACACTTCTAATGTCTGTTTATTTTTCGGCGTGTTTTTTTTTCACATCTATAACTAAATGAGAAAAATCTTAACATCTCGTCAAGATTCAAACTGACGACTTCATCACGTATTTGACATTTAGTCCTTAAGGAATGAGGCATACAACGAAACGAACGTGTGTAAATATCTGCGCGGTCCACCATACAGACATCCTAGGATCTAGACGTTTTTCATTTATGATTAGCCAAAATACTTGTGCCTCTGGCAGCTGGACTTTGGCGGAATACTGCGTAAAATGATGTTGAAATGATTTGAAGTGTGGATTTTAACATAATTCGGATTGTAAAAAATGTGTAGATCTACGTGGGTAAACCGTGTGTTGACATATACATATACTATATCATTACTGTGCTTACGGTATATATAATTTGTGTTATTTATTAATTTTGGATGTCCATTTATATGTTAGGGCCTGCACGAGCGTAAAGTATAACGAATTTGTACCGTATGCTACGTATGTCTACTACTGATTACGTATTTGTCGTGGTTTATGTTTTGTTCTTACGTGTATACATGTACATCTTTTTTTCTGAAACACAATTCCTAATGCTCCACGGATATAATCACATGTAGTGCATCAATATAATATGTATATGCATGCGCGGCCTTGGTTGGAGGTGAAACTTATTCTCTAATAAGTTATCATCCTTTCGTCTACAGCAATCTCACGGTGACTCTATCCGGTAACCGTTTAACCCCCTAGACAAATAATATAGTAGTCTTCTCTGAGTGGCAAAGACGATGTTGTTTGTCTATTGACCCCCATGCAAGAGCCATGTTTTTCAGTTTAACCCCGAAGATGCGGCTGTGGCTATGCGGTACGTTGTTATGCGCCATCACTCCCGTCTCCTTGACTACGGATGTCCAGATTGACGGGAAGAGGGCTTTGGCCAATGTGGGAGAGGAATTCATCAGCTTCACTTTGGATACAAGTATTTTCGAACCTGCAACTCATCGGCTACTTAACTTCAGGTACGAACAAATTACATATTTAATAATATCTTATGTCGTCCTGTGCGTTTTTTGTGTGAAGAAATATTGTGAAAATAGATTAATAATTACATATAGACATTTAAAAAATAATATGGAGTGTACATACGACATAAAACTAACATTGGCAAAGTCTTTCATCATTGATTTGCAAGTAGAAATTTGTCGTTGAATTGCAGAATTGTTTTTATTGCCCAGAGAAAAATACAATTTGAATGAACATGTGTTAGAAAACAGCTGCGAAGGCATGAATGCTAACAGTTTAATCTTAATCGATGGTTTTGATAATAATGTCGAACAGCAAAACATTATAAACACATGTATGTAGATCTAATTTCTTCAACCTTCGTTTCTTAACAAATTTTGAAATATTTTAGGTTACCGACCCATGGCATGATACATGTATCCTATTTGCATTGCGCTTCGTCCGTCTTCCGTCGGCCTACATGTAAATGTGTCAGCTTTTGCTGACGTCATAATCTAGTTCCCAAATTGTGCAGTACATTCTGAATATCCCAGTCTTCCGCTTCGAGTAGTTTTGAAACAATTATGGTACAAGTGAATTTTATGGAGTTGGTCGACGCCGATACGTGTATTTCATTGCAGCAGATTCTCGAAACATTTTTATTAACATCAGTAATAGCATGAACGCTCCGGAACCTTGAACAATCCAATATTTTAAATGTACGTCTATCAAAGTACATAGACTCTTGGCTGACCCCCATACCCCCCCAACCCCCGCTCCATCCCACCCCAGATCGCGCCGGTTCCTGACTCTCCTGAAAGGCCTTTACCCCGCCATTCTCCGTGTGGGTGGAGGCCCCGCCGACTGGCTTCTATTCGACAAGCCAGGGGCTGTGGTTAACGCCAGCGGGGTCCAACCCACCCCCGTCATCATGTCTAGTAGGTTTTTTTCCCCAAATTTGTATTAAATTAAGAAAGATTCATCTTGTTCAAACCAGTGTTTTTTTAATGCACATTTTGATATCAGTAAAAAAATTATTTTAACATTCAGTCCTATTCATATAGTCTCCCTGAAAAATTGACATGTATTAAACATCTTAATAATATTGTATATCAATAATATACACGTACATGCATGTAGGTATGTGAGTATGTGTATACATACTATACTGCAATACAACGAAAAACAAATAATATTAATGTTTTCAATTCGAAATTTCCAGAATTTAATAAATTGTTGTGAATTCCTGAATGAACAACCCTGTAATCCCACAATATACAGAAACTGACTGGAATAACTTGGTGTACGTGACGTCGAAGGCTGACCTTCGTCTGCTATTTGACCTTGACCTTCAAGTGAGATATGGTACTCAGTGGGACCCTAGTAACGCCATAGAACTCTTCGAGTATAGTATACGACAAGGGTACGGACACAACCTGGACTGGGAGCTGGGCAACGGTTAGTCATTCTTCGGAAATTCCCCGTACAATCGTTGCATGTATCACATTGCTATGACATCAATCTTTGTGATTTTAAACATTTTTTTTTTCGCCTTAAGGTAGTCCGCTCCAAACAGTGAGGAGAGGGGGTCAAAGAGTTTTTTTAAAATAAATAACTGTATCAACATAATCTAGAGCTTCAAAATGACTTATTTTATAGAGTAACTGTTCAGCATCCTAAAACTGAAAAGAAAATAGGGGATCACCGTATCCGTTCGCATGGAAAACACGATGCAAGATGTGAATATGGACAAAAAAATGTGCAAAAATGCGATAATTTATGTATTATTAATTATTATATTATATATTATCGAAAAATAACTTTCAAATTTTGACTCTTCGTTACCTCACTGTTTATAGCAGACTACGTTAAACAAGTCCCAACTTGTGCCAGTACAGGCACAAGAACAAGAATTTGTTATATAGCCTACAAGGCCTAGACCTGCGTTGCATTGGACCTAGTCTTCATTCGCACATCATGGTTGCTACCTACCTAAATAAGTTTGCAACACATGAGTCACTCAATTAGCCCATACTCATGTTCAATACCGACTCAGTAGACATCCCTTTGCAGAACCGAACGTCTTCGTACGCCCCGGCCAGGCTCAGTACTCTGGGGACCAGATCGGGCGGGACTATCTGTCCCTCGTCAGGACTGTACGCGCGTACAAGGCGCTAAAATCGTCTAGAATAGTCGGACCGGACATCGTGGGGAAGAGCGCGGGCAGCGAGAAAATCATTGCAAGGTACATGCATTTCAACTCCATGGGTAATGATTATTGATTAGCTTTGATTGTGACAGTCACAGCTTGAAAGGACATTTTCCCAGAAACCTTTAATTAATATGAACGTACATGTATGTCATATGCCAAATAACTGACATGACATGTATAACATCCCCTATGGCATTTCTCTATATTTTTCAGGTGTTCCAGTCAGTAATTTTTATATATGTAATAGTGTATTCATCATTATTTTTTGTACTGATTAAAAATTGTTAATTTTATGTTCTCCAGTTTTCTAGACAGAGCGGGAGGTGTAATAGATGCATTGACTATACACCAGTAAGTTGTTCAATCGCAAATTATCAGTTTTTTAAAACCGCCATTGAAAAAAAATAATAATCAGCACTGTTACTAAATGTAGATCTATATACATAATAAATTCACCATCTTCCAGTTGATCTACGTATATATATTCTCCAATAAAATGAGAAGCCTGTAATACTCACAAACATTCACTCTAGTAAATGCTCGGATTCATCCACCAGCTATTACTTTCGCGGGACCACCGCTGATTGGTCAGCGTATATTGACCCCGTCCACTTCGCCTCGCTGTCGGCTGCCCTGGATACGGTCCAGGGACTCGTGCGCCGCTCACGGTATCCAGGCACGACCGTCTGGCTCGGTGAAACCAGTGACGCATTTAGTGGCGGAACGGCCGGTGTTTCTGACAGATTCGTCTCTGGATTCTTGTAAGTTATTACGCCTATAAGCTTACATATAGAGGAAATCATCAAAATAGTTTGTAATTTTCAGAAAATGAATAATATAAGGATTGTGAATTTGATGCACACGTACTTTATTCTGTTCAATGACAATTCATTGAACGGAATAAAATATAAACATGTACGAAATATATCTTACATGTAGATCTAGATATTATTTTGCATAGTATTTATTAATGTCCAAATATTCGTTCCCGGATTGACAGATGGTTGGACAAGTTGGGTCTATCGGCTCAGTATGGTGTTGGTGTCGTCATGAGGCAAACGTTCTGGGGACACAACTATCCCCTCGTATCGACAGACTTCATCCCGAACCCTGTAAGGATAAGCTTGATAGCTTAATTGTTCAGTACCATACATATGCTCAGATAAACTTTGATTGGTAGACGTAGGGATGCATATATTGACATTCTGCCACACCATTGGGCCTATCATGTGTGTCACTACACCGATATCAGTATGGAGAAAAATATGTTCACATGTAGAATGATGATCTTTTGATAGGTGTGATATTATCAAATAATAATAAAAAAAAAAGTTTGTCCATTTCACATGCGTATAGGACTACTGGTTGTCCTTATTACACAAGAGACTCGTCGGGAGAAAAGTTCTCAACATAACCTCAACACATCGACCCGTGACCACACGAGTGTATGCTCACTGTGCTAACAACTTCAGGTACAATGCCAAAGTAATGTCTGTATTTGTCTCAATCACGAATATCACTGGGGCCTATGGTGTATTTTCTGCTGTAATACCAATTCCTTGGTTTATTTTTGTACTTGCAGTGCTTGTAATGCTTGGACAAGCTCAACAAATGTGCATTTATTTTTTTTCTATGATTGCCAAATCCTTGGTGTGCATGTACCTCGTTCATGCTTGTACAAACAAGATATTACTTCTGTAAATAGCAATTCCTTATGTCGTGGTAAATATATTTACAAACATAAGAGTGCACATGTATTATGCATGACGAACTGTAGTATATCGCCCTCTACCTACATTTGTATGTAACAGACATATTAATTGACATATTATTATTAATTACGTCAGGTACAAACCAGGATCTGTCGTGGTATTTGCACTGAACGTTAACCAGACAGAGACGGACGTCTTGCGGTTCTTAGATCCAGGCCTTCATTCCCAAACCCTGGATCTTTACGAGGCCGCCCCTGGGGATTCCCTGGGGCTTCTCTCCAGGTATTGTTCGATAGTACGGGATCACCATGGATACCGAACGGGACTAATATAAAGAGGACAATTAATCTATTGCCAATTAAGTGGGACAGTTGCAAGTTTTGTGTGTATAATTCTGGTGTGAGAGTTTGTGTAATACTGCAAATAAACACACAGTTGTAAATTCACCATAATCTTCTGCATATGAAAAGCACCATTATTTTTATTTCATGTGTGTCATATAGTTCAAGTATCAAGCAGGTAATGCATGGCATAAAATTCGCTAACATTCTAACATTGCAGCATAAATACTATATCATAATATGAACTCTTACAGGCTTGTGAAGATAAACGGGGTGACGATGAGAATGCTGGATGACGTCACACTCCCAGAATTCCCCGCGGTTCAGTGGCAGGCGTCTAGGGGAGTCCCACTTCCGCCAACATCCTACGCTTTTATGGTCTTTCCTGACGCAAACTATGAGTTGTGCAAATGAATTATATTCTATTTGTGTTATGTGGCACATTATCATGTAGATATTTGGGGGATTATTGTGCTAGTCTATACCGATAACCAGTTTGCTCGGTCAACAACTTCCGTGTAGTTTTAATACATCTATTTCAAGCTCCCATGTTGTAAATAGGTGGAAGTTCAACTTTCTATTTCTTCCAAGCTTTGACAGGCATTTATTATACCATGCAGACAGGTATGCTTGCAAATTAAAATGGTCTCGATCAGTTATACATTGAACTGTACGTTCTCATACATGAAAAATCTACTGTTCTTCAGCAAATTGAATTGTGGAAACTCTCCGATTATTTCAGTATGGTGGACATATGCAGTGACAAGTATCAGCTCTGATTTGAATCAAAACGTACTGGTGTTCATTCACACATTTCTTTTCAAGTAGTGGTATACATGAGTTCATTGACATGTACATGAATATGATTGAATATATCCGTGTTACGTTCAATAAAAAGGTTGGTGTAGCATCGAATTTCAACAGCTTGCGTTTACAATTCGTCATGAGTCATCCTTCACCATGGAAAACCAACTGGCGTCTCGTGATTTTGTATATGTGGGAGCAGCCATCGCTGATACATGTACCATCGCAAAATTAACCGACGTCTCATCGCAATACGAGTAGATAATATCGAGTCCAAAGCTCGTGTGAATTTTTCATGAGTAATTTTTCATGTAGGCCTACATATTTTGCTGTAAACATACATATTACTGTGACCGTTTGATGTACATATATCAATTAACAATCAAGTTGCTGGTATTGTTACTCGAATGCTTTCGATTTCAATAAATCATGTTTTCAGCTGGACATAAATTGAAGTACAAGACGATCCAAGAAAATATATTGTACTGGTTTCCATACATATCTCCCAATTCGCAAGTCTCGTATGACATTATAAATATGTAATTACGACCGTACCACATGACATTTCCGTGTTATAACTTATTGTGTTATACCACTGTATATCGGAAACACCTGAGATATAGCTATCTCAATTGTAATCGATACATTGTAACACCTGATAACAATCAATAAGTGGTATCGATCCGATAGCATACTTGTGCACTGTTGGGAGAGTTGGTTGCACAGCTGGTGTTCAAATCGATAAGTCTAGCCTACTGGCAGAAAGTTGGCCCGTAATAGACACGTGTTAACGTGAAACGCCTTGAAAGACGAGCCACTATAAAGGAACTGTCTCTAATGTACTGTAATTGACACCGGAGTAGAGTCGGGCACCTGCTCTGTGAGTTTAAAATGACAAGGAGTTACATTTTGGGATCAATGTTGAGGCTGTTTCTACAGTAGTTGCGATGGGATGTGTCGTGCGAACTGTTTTACCAATTGATGGAAGTCTATGGATAGTAAATCAAGAATTATTGATAATAGAACGATACAAGTGAACGATTTGTGTGCCTGCTGGATTTGGAATGATATTTGATATATTTTATGGGAACGACTGATCGCACATTGAGCATACCCATGCAGTTTCGGATATATTGAAGTTGACATGTAGAGAGTCAGTATGCCTTGAACTGTTCGTCTCTGAGAAATTTGTTCACCAACATACATGGACACGTTTATAAGGTGTGTGTATCTGGATTAAGCAATCAACCGCCTCGTAGCAGATAAAGATTCAGCCCATTCAGGCTAGAAGATGGACCTGACATGAATAACAAGCAATTGATGTTCTTGGCATAGATCTATTTATTTCACATTCAGATAAAAATTCCTCACCCGGGTGTGCAATTAGTGTACGTCTTCATTAATTTTAAACAGCTTCAACATAGGCCTACTCGATTTAAACCAGCTTGGAAGACGACTGCTTCAAGTGGAAAAGCCAAACCAATAATCGCCTCGGTCGAAGGAAAACCACCCCAGATGAGTGACAATGTGCGGCGGGGAGTGTTCCCGTGTGTTCGTGGTGATGTTCATAGGATTAGTCATCGGCACAGCCGGGTTCTGCCTCACGTTGGCCGGATGGTTTGCCCCGCCAATCAACGAGTCCGTCCGTGGGGTCAGACTGGCCGGGTTAGGACTTCTCTTCATAGGCGTAGTGGTGCTACTTGTTTCTTGTATATTTTGTGCGATAGCCCAGCAGTTGTGCTGTCCTCAGTGCTACCAGTTGCACTTTGTAGACGGGGATGTTCACTTACAAGGCACGAGGAGAGGCATACACGTCAATGTATCTGGGAACGACTCGCGTGCAGTGAATGCTGGGACGTACGAATCAAGAGCAGACTCTTGGATAACTTGCAACAATGTACACGATGCGATGGAAGGCTCTGCTTTATATCAGGTAAGAGCTATGCCCGCCAACAACATACAAAATCCTGGCCTTTGTGACGCCGAAAGTTACCAGGCTCTTGGAAATCAGAGGGGACTAAACGAACGCCAAATGCTCAGCGAGTTGAGTCGCAGGAACGAAAGATTCCGAGATTCTCCGTCCATAACATCACCACTCAAGTTTCCCCTGGCAACCCACCTGTCTCCATCGCCACCCCAGGCTGTACACTCCCGTCCACCAATGCACGATCCACCATGTGACTGCCCAAGATATCACCGAACCGGCTGCCTACTCCGCGAAGAATCATACAAAACCGCCCCACGGGATACCAACCACATCTACCAAGCGTATCTTGACCCTAGACTCTCAGGGCCTGATACCTCGCATTCGAGCCCACATTCGATGCCTAATACGCCCTACTCAAGCCCACAGTCGCTCCCGAAGATCCACCAGGCCCACTCTCTTCCGTCCACGGACACGGGAACCGGAGAAGACACCTGCCGGACCTGCCTGAGGTCACACCAGGAGCATGAAGGAGAGGTGCCCGACTATCGCCAGCCAGTAGCGCCGGTCTGGACGCCAAGGTCAGCAAGGTGGCAGTCCCCAAAACCAGGCAGAAAATACAGTAACAAGTCAGCAACGCCGAACTGTAGATGATAGTTGTCATGGTGCTTCGCTTAGGAATTTGTGACCTTGGTGTCAGGAATGATGGGACCATGACATTGAACGAGTCAAAGACTTAAAAAGTAACTCCGTCCCATTTATTCATCCGTTCAAATGTCATCGTACATGTATTTGACAGAAAACATGTGTCGCACAAAAACACTGCTATATCTGTCATCTGCATTGATTCTGTTATTGTAGGGTGCTTGTATATGAGTTAACGACAAGGAAAACAATATCAATAATTTCTAGTCATTTTGTATCATGTGTACTGAATATATATATTTGCAGGGAAGATGATTTGTTTGCTACCTGGTTGCTATGTATTCGTGCGACTTCATATCATAGTTCTGCGCAATAAAAATGTCTTGATACTAACAGTTGACTGCCTGTCGGGAAGCCACTGCAAAGTTGTTATTTTTTGGAACTTGGATGACTGCATGAGCTCATATTGCTGATTTTACTGCTTATATTATTGTACAAAATACCGACTATGTACGAGGAATAACTATCAGCTCCATGTATTCGGTAAGCAAACACGTGCATGCCATGTCGGAATATAATATATTATTATATACTACTAAGAATCCCGACGTTGTCATTGGTTAAACGCTGGTCACGTGTCTTTGCATAAAAGTACATATTCACCAGACCAGCCGGTGAAGTTTTTTTTGATATTCACCGATCGGTCCATATCACATATATGTACCTCTCGCCAAAGAGCAACTCTGGTTAAATGCTTTTTCATGCTTGTTTTCTTTTTCTCTTACTAGTATCGCGTATCCAGTGATATAGTGAATTGAATGAGCTTGTTTCAGAAATCATTCTGCGTTTGTTTAAAGTGTTCCTGAAGTATTGACATCAAACTGAAATCTAAAGGCCTGACTGGCGCAGTACTGATTCGAATCAACACATGATAGTTTTAAATGTATTATGTTTATATCATACATCCACGTCATACATAAACATTGCTTCAGTATTTGCATGAACTTTACACATGTATTATATAATAAAACAAATATTTACTTTTGGTTTCGGTGAATACGTGAAAATATGTACCTCTCACAAATGACATATTCACCTCGCAAGCTCGGTGAATATGTCTTTTGCGAGAGGTACATATTTTCACGTATTCACCTTACCAAGAGTCAATATTTGTATAATATATATCAGCGAACGAAAGCTCTAAAAAAGAAGCTCAGAGCTGTTGTCTATCTAAAGGTCGTTGTACACCATGTTCAAAGTTAGAAAGACATACATCAGAGATAGTAGAAGGTTGTGCACGATTTTAAAGACATGCAGGAATCCCAAATCGCCAGGACCGAATGAACAAAGTACGTGTATGTACTGGTTTGAATATTTAGATGTGGATAACTCAGTGTCATACTCTACTAGAACATTCCAGATGTATAGTGTCATTCGAAGTAGGAAGACTTCGTGACTGCAATATAGCCAGAGCAACTCAATTCCCGTACAGTACTGTAGGAACTGCAGGAAATGGTTAATTAGGACAGAGTTGCATGTAGGAACCAGACATCTATGATATGGGGATATAGGTTTTTGATGAGTGGTGGATTAAAACGTGGTCATGTCACAAGAATGAACCGTTTTTTTATATCATCAGATCGCTGTCAAGATTCATTGGGAACATAGGCTTAGGATTTGACATTGGTGTGAATGGTGCCAACTCTTCATCAATATATATCTTTGGGCTTCAGAAGATTCCACCCAGAAAGAGACAAGACATGACCTTTAGGCTCCCTATCTCCCGTTAGCAAAACTTCGTTCCTCCCAATTTGTTCTGCAATTCTTAACGTGCGGGCTAAGACCTACGGAAGGGTATTGCTGCCAGGCCTGAAATTTTTTATCTCAAAATTTTGAGTTAATAACTCAAAATTTCGAGTTAATATCCCAAAATTTCGAGGTAATATCTCCAAATTTTGACTTATTTCAAACTTTTGAGATATTAAGTCAAAATTTCAAGATATTAACTCGAAATTTTGAGATAGTAAGTCGAACTTTCCATTTCAAAATTTTGAGATAGTAACTCAAAATTTTGAGATATTAACTCGAAATTTCGAGATATTAACACAAAATTTTGAGATACCAACTCGAAATTTTGAGATATTAACTCAAAATTTCGAGATATTAACTCAAAATTTCGAGATGGAGCTCGAAATTTCGGGATATTAACCCAAAATGTTGAAATACTACTATAATGATTTATTTCGTAACTTTTAGCTCATTTTGAGTTATTATCTCGAAATTTTGATTCACTATCTCGAAATTTTGAGTTATTATCTCAAAATTTTGAGTATTTAACTCGAAATTTCGAGTTATTATCTCGAAATTTCGAGTTATTATCTCGAAGTTTTGAGTTAAAAAAATTTCTCCCTTGGCAGCAATACGGCTCCGTAAAGACCAGACTAGATTCGTTACTTATTTTCTGAGTTGAAGCTGGGCAGTTTAGTTGCAAGGAATCGTATGCTGCTCGATTGCTAGGTTCCGAGATTCCCTTTATCAGATCTCAGCCCCAGAACAGACCGTGGTCAGTTCTGTATACATGTATGCTGCATATGTCGTTAAATGTAGAACGGGCACGTTCCACGGCGGACACTCTATGTTATCCATTGGTGATTGATTGCACAACGCCCTCACTCAGTGTCTAATCAGTATAGTATTAACTTTCAGCTGGCAAGGTTCGCCCAGGTCAGTATCCATCTCGCCCTCCCATTGACGATTTCGTGTCATCTGAGCAATTGAATACGACTCCCACAACGCTTGACAAAGCCTCGTAGCCTCACTTTGTGACATCGTAAACTCCTTTATGCTTAATTGTTCCATTCCACGATCCTTTATAAACGAGGTTCACTGGTCCATTAAGATTGGTGCTTCGCATATTCCATGACGGACTGGGTCTCGGAGGCTATCCAGCGTTTCCTTATCATCTGTTATGTGCATAGCTCCCCCCCCCCCCCCCCCCACAATGGGAATCTCCAATATGATGATCTCGCCAAAGTTTTGTTTGTGGTCCTTGGATTCTCGAGGTATCCAAGTAAGGCAGTGGCATCTTTCGAGTTTTTGTGTCCATGGCTTATTATTTTCACCGAAGTGCTACATGTATGCGAACAGCGGAACGTCAGTCGAATTGACCTGCATTGCCCTTAAAACTTTCTTATGTGGGCGCTGCAGTCAGTCTTTCATGTTAATATAGCTTGTGTACTCAAGTTAATCTGAGGTCAAACTCAAAGTCACCAACAGATTCAGCATGTTTCTCTATATGCACATATTACTACCCAATGATTTCTCTTCTGGACACACTGGCGTCCCAGAAAAAATGGTGCCTCATACATCCTCTTCAGCCACACACTGGTGTACATGTAGGTCCAGGTCCACTCTGAGGTTGTTGATACTCTAGTACCATTGAGATATTTGTCAGCTTGACAAACATCTTCCAGGTCACATGAAGCTCTGGGACCGTTCGCTTGTCCCAGCAGGGTCAGGACCAATCCATGTACTGGAATTGGTCTCCATTGGTCTTCGGCTCCAGTGCAATTTTTGTATATGGTTCTCTTCTCAACCCATGTGAACTTCAAACTCTTGTGTCTCCAATGCTGAACCCATCAGCCCTGGTCGTCGATGTCCTCTCGACGAGTCTATGCCAACCTGCCAGCAGAGTCAAAGACATGTTGCTGGCGAAGCTGCGATCCCATCAGTGTAGTGTGCTTCTTATAATAGTATCTCTACCCCTCCACCAGTCATGGGTTCCCGATCTTTTCATCGATTGTCGACCCTTCTGATTCGGTAGAACCTTCTCAAATCTAACGTTTCACCTGAAGCTGTAAGTGTGGCCGAAGTTGTGTGGTTAATGCTGGAAAGCACATTTCAAAATTAAAGCTAAGATACATTTAGTGACACACCATGCGTTTCGTTTTGTTCCCATTCCTGCTCTCATTCCTTCCCAGAGGACAGGCTTGGGAAACGTGAATGTATGTCTCGTGTGTGTCCTCAACATCTATGTCGCTCTCACTCCTGAGGTCCAGTGTGCCATCTCAGAACCTGTCTGCTCTTCCGTGTCATATCAGAAAAAAACTTTGAGCAAGATATTCTAATCTCGGCCACGGGAAGACGCCCCTATTGCTGGCGTCACAAAATTTTAGTTCAACTGCTGAAGATGAAGTAGGGTTTGCTATTTTTGCAATATTGTGTCAATACCATCTTGTGAGCTCCAATAATATCCTCTGTTACTATCATGCATGAAGTATTTATAGTCTAAATACTAGTAGGCCATTTACTATTAATGTTACTTAAATACACTGACATCCGTACACATGCTCGTGTCGGATCTTCTTGTATTATGGTCATTTTGGGCGATTCGGGGGTTGGAGTTAATCACGTCTCCGTTTGTTAATCTAAATAATGAACTTAACACACATAACAAACATTTCTCAAGAGGAAAAAAAATTGTCAAAATCATCCTCAATGACATAATCCAGAATTAAAGAATTTTGATTCATCCGAGATAAAATTCAAGGTCAACAAGGTCATAATGACTTATCATCTCGGATCATGATCATTCTGGGCGATTTGGGGGTTGGAGTTAATCACACATCCGTTGGTTATTCTACATAACAAACTTACCCCCCTATATCTACCAGTGTTTTGCCCGCAGATACAAATTCACACAATTTCTGTCAGAACTTGACAGTCAACGTCATTCAATGCTGGGTTCAAATTTTTTTAATCATCATATATAACCTCCTACGTGTTCATCATACAACCTCAAGCAATCTTTTCTCGAACTCAGATCAAATGTGATACTGGGATTTAATACTCAAGTTAGTCTGAGGTCAAACTGAAGGTCACCAACAGGTTCAGCATATATATATGTTTCTCTCTTTATGCACGTAATACATACTGCCCAAGTATCTGCAAGCAATTTGTCTACAGAGGCCAATTCACATAGGTCACATCAAATGTGGCTCGAGATTCACCGCTCAAGATCATCTGAGGTCATGTTCTATTTCACTAAATGATCCAACGTATATGACTTCCTATATCCGTATACCGGTACCTTAGATGATTCCATATCAATCACTAGACGTCAAACAAAGCCTAACGATGCCTTGGAGGCATTTCGGTGTTAGGACTAATTCGTAATATTTAAAACATGTTTGCCACGGGCTCTACGACACACCGATTCCTAGATATCGACGAAAATAAAAAATGTCGAATCAGCAAAACAAATTTCAGGTCAAGGTCAAAGTTCATTCATAATACCCCTTCTAGGATGACGAGTCCGAAAATAACGTCCGTTTCGCTCTACGACGCACCGTTTCCGAGATATTGAAGAAAACGAAAAATGCTGACTCGGCAAAAAAAATTCGGGTCAAAGTCAAAGTTCATTAATAATACCCCTTAGACATTTGTCTAGGGTGACGAGTCCGAATATGATGTCCGTTTCACTGTACGACAAATCGTTTCCGAGATATCGAAGAAAACGAAAAATGCCGACTTGGCAAAAATATTTCAGGTCAAAATCAAAATTCATCCATAATACCCCTTAGACATGTTTGTCTAGGCGACGAGTCCAAAAATAACATCCGTTTCACTCTAGGACGCACCATATCTGAGATATCGAAGAAAACGAAAAATGCCGACTTGGCAAAAAAATTTCGGGTCAAGGTCAAAGTTCGTCCATAATACCCCTAAGACATGGTTTGTCTAGGTCGACAAGTCCAAAAATAACGTACGTTTCGCTCTACAACGCACCGTTTCCGAGATATCGAAGAAAACGAAAACCGCGACTCAGCGAAGGTCATTCCTGATACCCTTAAGACACGTTTGTCAAGGGCCACGAGTCCGAAAATAATGTCCGTTTCGCTCTATAATGCACAGTTTCCAAGATATTGACGGAAGCGAAAAATGCCGACTCAGCGAAAAAAAATTGAGGTCAAGGTCAAAGGTCATCCATAATAACCTTTAGACATGTTTGTCTAGGACGACAAGTCCGAAAATAACGTCCGTTTCGCTCTACGATGCACCGTTTCCGAGATATGGACAAAAACGAAAAATGCCGTCTCAGCGAAAAAATTTAAGGTCAAGGTCAAAGGTCATCCATAATACCCCTTAGACATGTTTGTCTAGGATGATGAGTCCGAAAATAACGGTCAAAGGTCGTTTGACGGATCGGCCTCAAAATCAATAGGCTTCTTCCCTGGTGATATATGAACCTCCATGCAAAGTTCCACAATCATTGCCATAATACTTTTTGAGTTATCGTGCAGAAACCAGAAACATTGATTTCATCCTCACGGAAAAAGAAAAAAAAAAAAAAATTCACAAAACCATAACGGCATTTCTGCTGAAATGCCTTAATTCTGCTAAAACCATAAAGGCATTTCTGCTGAAATGCCTTAATAAGTTGTATCTACAAGCACTTTGTTTGCAGAGGCCAATTTACACATTTCAGGTCAAAGTGACTTTGAGATTTACCACTCAAGGTCATCTGAGATCAGCTCGACAGTCATCAAATTATCCAGCGTTAGAGCGTTTCGTCTACATACGTAGATTTACAAATTTCACGTTAGACGTTACCTCGAGACTTGGGGTCAAGTTCAAGGTCATCAATAAATCCATCATACTCCATATTTGTTCATAATACATTTGCAATCTCTACCTAAAAGAGTAATATCTGCAGAGGCCAATTTGCTCATTTCAGGTCATGTGTTCTGTCCCCACTAGGGTTTAATCCCGGGAATGGAATTCCTGGGAATTATTAAGATATCAGAGTTCCCGTTTCCCGGGATTAAGGTGGCCAGGAACCGGGAATATATCGTCCCCTCCCCCAAGAAAAAACTACATATTAACAAAAGAAAACAACGGTGTCTTTCGTTCCTGTACATTTCCTACAACACTCTGTGGTATAGCAGGACAATGTATTGCCAAAATAAGGTAAAAATTACGAATAATAAGTACTGACCTAACCTTACTGTATGCTTCCATTTGCCATTGTCATGGAAAGTCAGTGACATTTTTGTCTAGTACATGCAAAAAGACACCTTAGGTATTTTTTTTTTAAATCTAAAACAAGACATAATGTAACAGTGGGACCACCCACCGATTTGTCCCTTCACAATATTTGTGTCCATATTAAATATGTACAAAGACAGGGGAGGTTTGTGAACTTGTGAGCCCTCTCCTGTTACATCATACCTCCGACGTAAATTAGGATTCCGAATTTCTGATTTCATCTATGTTTACATTTGCATGCTTTATAAATTGATGTTAGCATGATTGCATGGTGATTTATAAGGGAAACTCGTTGACAGATAGTGTCAGGAGTGATAACTAACGAACCAATTCATGTCTGCTATTATTTTGAAGCTACAAGTTTATTCCCGGTTCCATTCCCGGGTACCCGGTTCTGAGCATTTTTTATTCCCGGTTCCAGGAAAAACGGGAATATATTAAACCCCACAGACCAATTTGTGCATGTCGGCCTATTTTGAGACTTATTTGGGCCATAAGTTGAGCGATTCCATGTCCACCCCCTTCTATATACTATAAAGGGTCGAAAATGCCGTGCTTGTACCAAATTACTTTGAAATTGTGTCAAGTTCTTTTACATATGTCTAGATATTGGCTCAAGGTATATTTCGGAAGATTGATAAGAAAATTCGACACATCAAACTAATATTTAGACCCGAACGGTCGAAGAACGTCGGACAGTTGACAGACGTAAAATGACATCAGTAGTTAACTTATCGGCCCAAATAGCCTGGTACGCTAAAAACGTGTTTAGAGTACATATGCCTTAATCATTTGTTAATGGGTTGAGGGAAATAATGTTGGTTGAGGTCAATTACATATCCGGAGACATCATGGCTTCACTCTGGTAGATCTAAGGTGTGTGGAGGACTATTTTACGGACCTCGAGTTCAAGAATGATGCCATCAAAATTTCTGCGGAATCCCAGACGTACAACCCCCCTCTTCCCATCTGAATACTAAGATAAGATGCCTAAGGTTCATTGGTGGTCATCCATATAGACGAGTTAAGGAGTGCAAGAAACAAGTAAGTGACCATTACAGGCATGTTCGTTCGGTTATGAATTGATACTTTGTACGAATCCAGTATTTCCTATTTTCAGATCATTTATTTGTAAAACTGGCTAATATAGCATTATCTAAAGTGTTTATTATAGAGGTCAATGAATGGTCAACATTTTGATAGTCACACAGTCCCTGGTTATCAACGGTCTAATTGCTGTATATTTTTCTGAAGGGAAATTGTGAAAATCATGTGTGTCTGCCACATTGTATGCTTTAATTCCCTATGCATTCCCCAGTGTTGCCGAGAGAGAATTGGATAATAGGCGCACTCGCGTACTTTCACAACTTATTTCCTCTCATTGCAGGCACAAGCCCATTTTATGTAACAAGTGACTGTGCAATGCAACATGAACATAACAAGAAATATTCAAACATTAATGACTTGATTTCCTGGTAGTGGTATTTTTATTTACCTTTGACGATACTCTCATGCATGCAGAATCTACAAACCTGTAAGCCGCTATGATACATGTTGACTACCCGATATGACTGAACGACTACATAGAACGATACACAAAGCATACATCTTAATGTACACATATCAGGTTTGTATGTAAACATACATGCTTGACAATCTTTGTACAAAACTCAGTACATTATACGTAGTAATTTCTGTGATGCTTTAAACATTCCTGTACATATTCTTCAACAATGATCAAAGCTGGAAACACCAGCATATTTCGTCCACTCACAACAAGCATTTACTTCATACTGCGGTACAAAAGTGACATGAACTGATGCAAAAATATAAACGGTTGCAAAAAAAACTACTGTGGCGTGAAAATTTTGGCATCTAATTGACTACATCGCTATCTGTGACTACTTTGTATTACACATGTTATAACATATAGCTACCGTATACCAGCGCATACCATTGCTAGCAGTTCTAAATGCACCATTTCAACTTCATGTACATTTACATATCTAATAAGCATGCAAACGGTGAACTATGCATGCAATTTTAACACATCATTGATGACTGCAGATTACGAACAGGTGAACAAAATCTATCACCTGTTTTGAACACAACATCTCTGCTTGCTATACTGGCCCAGTATTTTACCCCCAAAAAACACAAGATTTCGTGCAAAATTTCACCTGGTCTCGGCCGAGACAATCATCGGATTATCAAACTAACATGATCATGACAAGAATATTACTTGATTTGACTGCTATAAATGACAGCAAAGTTGTGCATGATTTGAGATGACAAAGTTATAGATAGCACAGTTTTGCATGATGTTTGAAATTTGCATTGAAAACATACCAGCAGTTGACCATGAGTTTATCAATCATGGAGAGAATACAACAACCAACAGTGATGGCATACAACTGTACAGGCTTACAGTATTGAGTTGGAATACCTTCCAAATTCCAAAAGACAAAATATGCATTCAAGTCACAAACAAAACGGTGTTTACATAATCAACTGACCTGACCCGAGCATTCAAGCAGTCACTTTAAATATAGATGGCATTGGCTTTTCAAAAGAGGTGACCTTTGAATACGGCTTTCTACGATGCAAGTATTATCTTTTCACCACTAATCGATTCCAAAATTCAAATCATGATTAATATCGCAAGCTGATCCATGAAAACATCTCAGTACCCAGCATGCCGGAAGACGGAGGAGCCTTGCATGGGGTTGGGGGCCACGAGTCTGGCTCCCTGGGGCAGGAGGACAGGTTGTGGAGGGGTCGGCTGTCCCAGGTTGCTCACGTGGGGACCGAGAGGGGACTGGTGTGTGGTTCCCGTGGTAACCATGGACATTATCACTGGAGGTCGCTGTATCGAGTTCAAGTTGCCGAGTTGAAACTGGAGAGAGACAGAACGGAGAGTGACGATACAGGACTGAAAGATACACACTGGAGTGTACATATTTGTTCATGTGGTGATCATTTAGTATTCCATGAAACTTGCATTATTTGCTCAAAAATCAAGAAAACACACTTCTGTTACAATACATAAATATTCAAAAATGTGGTTCATATTTTGTATATATTAAATTTTGAGAATGGTATGAGATGGGACAGTTATGTTCCCTACTGTCCTATAAAACACTGTTGGAGTCCCCTGTTGGTTGGTTGGTGAGTTGACCTGCTCAGTGGTTGCCATGACAACCCACCTGTTGGTTGCTAGGGAAACCTACCTGTCAGTTGCTATGGTTACCTATATGTCAGTGGCTGAGTTAGGGCATTGTTTGCTAGGGTGATCCACCTTTCGGTTACCAGGGTGACTAACCTGTTGGTTACTATGGTGAATCACCTGATGGTTACTAGGGCAACTAACTTGTTGGGTACTACGGGGACTCACCTGTTGGCTACTGGGGTGACCCACCTGTTGGGTACTAGGGTGACTCACTTGTTGGTTACTAGGGTGACTCACCTGTTGGTTAGTAGGGTGACTCACCTGTTGGTTACTAAGGTGACTCACTTGTTGGTTACTAAGGTGACTAACCTGTTGGTTACTAGGGTGACTCACATGTTGGTTACTAGGGTGACTCACCTCTTGTGTTGGTTACTAGGGTGACTCACCTGTTGGTTACTATGGCGACTCACCTGTTGGTTACCAAGGTGACTCACGTGATGGTAACGAGGGCGACTAACTTGTTGGGTACTAAGGGGACTCACCTGTTGGTTACTATGGCGACTCACCTGTTGGTTACCAAGGTGACTCACCTGATGGTAACTAGGGCGACTAACTTGTTGGTTACTAGGGTGACTCACCTGTTGGTTACTAGGGGCCCGCTGGTACATCTGACCTGGCCCTGGCTGCAAGTACTGCACTAGCGGTGGGCCAATCACCTGCTACAGATGGACAGAATAAATGTAGCATGCAATGACCCATGACATGTACGACTGTCATGTGATATACTGACCTGCCTAAACATTCATTTCATCTTTTCATGGGCGATCATTAGGTGCAATTTGACAAACTTGGATTGATTGAATTGTGAGTGTACCAGTACCTAATACTATTTACCTGTGAAGTTGGAGGTCGATGGAAGGGTCTTGCGGGTGTGGCTGCGTTGACCACCGATGAACGCTGGAAAATTCGCTTTTGCTCGTTGCTATGATTACTAGGTTTGTATGGCTGTAAAACAATGGACACAAATTTTGAACATAGTTAGGCACAGTGTTTGCCTGGTTACCAACATCAGAGTTAAGTATCACTGCACAACAAAAACATGTTTTTTTTTGGTATCATTTCTTACCTCGAGTGACACCCCTTTCCCAACAGATCCACTTCTGACTTCTGATTGGCCAGTTTCAGTGTCAGCTGACTGCTGTGAGCCCTGTGATTGGGTACAGCTGGACATGTGCTGTGGCCAATGAGCTTGCTGGCAAGGGTAGTCACAGTAACTAGTATTCCAACAACAGTAGAATATTGCCTCCTTCCCACACATGGCACACTAAAAACACAAACACCAAATATAAGACAGAGTATTTTTTGTCTCACGTAAAAAAAATATACTTAGGTTTTCAACAACTTCTACGAGTAAACAATTTTCTGCTTGGAACACAGTCTGAGTATTCACAGCAGACTTTATTCTATTCGCTTGACGGGAAATACTGTTTCCCAAGTTAAAATATCACAAACAACCGCACCCATTGTTTCTTCTTGGTTTCATCGATAGCCTGACGTTTTTCTATTTCGAACTTAACGCGGAGTTCATGGATGACCTTGTCCATGGCTTTGTCCTTTTCCAGTTCCATGCTTGCTCGGATCTCCAACAGCTTCAAGTCTGTTTGGTTTATTTTTAGAGCATTTCAAGAATGTACAAACATTCCAATAGATATTCATATGAATTTTTTCATTTTTATTTCATTGCCCTGTTCTAAAATTAAATTATTGAGCAATTTCATGTAAATTACCAGAATTATCACTCATCTTCAAAATTTACAGTAGTTCCCAACCCAAACAAAATGTAATGTAAATTAACATCACTAAACTCTTAATTCAACATTGCTTTTATAAAAGAATGACTGGTCATCGTACTGGCGGTGTGTTTGATTTCTGCGATCTCCTGCTGGTGGCGCCACTGTAGCCGCTGCGCCTCCAGCTGTAGGTGCCTGCGGAATGTGGAGCCGGGCTCCGCGGAGATCATGTCGTCACACATCTCCAGCATCGTCTCTCGCACGGCATGCGAGATCTGAGAGCAAGATCATGGTGTGACACTGGTTATACGGGTCTCAAGTTGAAGATAATCACAAGCTGAGATATTATCATTTAAATATGTATTGCCAAGGAAGGGACCATAATAATTATGATGGTTTTTTGTGGCAGAATTTGTGAATTTGTATATAGTGTGTAATTGCTCTCTATCTATGACAATGAGGAATGACAATGAGAATGAGGAAATTTGTACATGTATTGTATGTATGATCCAATTACACAAATCTGGCAAAGCTGTTTATCCTTCTGCGATTAGTAAAGAATATTTTTTGATTACTCAGGTCAACCATAAGAGAAAGGTCTCAGTCAGCCATGTCAACTGCCACATTTCACACACTGATTCACGATACCCGTAAGCATGATAAGGTCACAAACCTTGTCATTATACTTGCTGAGGTCTAAACCGGAGACGTTCACTTTAGGAACAACATCCTCTGCTAGCACCATGTCCGATGTGCCACTTGGTGTGACTCTAGCACCAGGCAGAGGCACCACCTTCTCTGGAAGAACGGTAGCCGTCTGCGGCTTGCTCGGGGGCACCTGCGCTTGTGACTTTGTAGTTTGAGTTAGAATCGCCGGTCTGACCGTCGTCACTGATTTCATCGGTTTTGCTGCAGTTCCCGGGCTTTGGGAGATTGTTGGAGCAATTTCACCGACTAAGATCGGTGAGGTTTCCCTCTGGCCCGATCCGGATTTCCTCCTTGCCATTTGGGATTCTTTCTCATCAGTCTTTTGACTCTCAGCTTCCTCTCTCAACTCATCAGATGAATCTCTACGTATCAACGACACTTTGCTAGCCTGCTGGGTTTGATCCCCCTTCTTTTCATCAACAGGCTTCGCCACATCCACACTTGACTTTTGAGACTTCTCAGGTTCAGTTTCAGCAGTGTCTAGATCGATGACCATAGCACTGCTATCTGATTCGGAGTCTACACTCCCTGTTTCCATCATGACTTCTGTCCCATGAGGCCGCACGGCGTCAGAGAACGACTCGGATGGGCTACCCTTGGCACTATCCATACTTCTATCTTGACCAGTCTCTGAACTTTCTCTTATAGCATCTGCAGGTTTCACGTCAGTGGCAGTAGTTCCGTCTCTGCACTCCGGAGACTTCTCGTCTGGACTTGATTGATTTTTTTCTTGATTGTTTTCTTGGCTACTCTTCGTCACTTGAGCTTCCTCAGTGGGAGTAACTGCTCGGTCTTCAGTAGGTTTTTCCTGCCCCGCCTCAGACACCTCGTCAAGATCGACAATGTCCGGGGTGTTGGTGGAGGTGTGCGACTCAACAGCTTCAACTGAAATACAACAAACCTGCATGACACTGATACTTTTCTCAATTTCGGAGAAAAAATATACTGTGCTACATCAACTGAAAACCTTAATCACATCAGCACATAGAAAGGTGATACCAGTATACATGGTATATATATATATATTTTAAGAAATTTTTAATCGTTTAGTCAATAAGCACAAGACCCAGCATAAGATAACTGTGACTGACTACATGTACTACTCATCAAGGGCATATAGTCACTGTTATATTCCTTTTCTTTATTTTTCCAAATTTGACCAGACTTCAAGAATATCATAACAACCCTTACCGTCGCTGGTGTCATTGGTCGATGAATCGTCCTCCGTAGATTCGCTCCCTGCCACAGAAGACGTGTTTGATGTGTCCTCACCAATCTGAAATAAATTATGTCTTAAACTGATGACAATTTTGAGGTCAGCACTCAAAAATACCAAGAGTTTGTATATAGGATGACATGAGTCAACTTATCAATCTTTACACAACCACAGATTTTTCAATTGTCATATACAGGGGTCTCTGCAAGATAAGACTCCACCTTGTGCAAAAGAAAATATTAACACGAACTCTGATTTTACAAATTCATTCGAATCTAAAAGGCTGTTGAATTGACCTATCGCCGAACCAATTTGTCCGAGTCTTTTTACCCTATTTACGACGCATTCTGCAAAACGTTATTATTGTCCGGGACAACTTCTGGGGGCTTTGGCGATAGGTCAATTGTTTTGTGGGGAATACTGGCAAAATCTACACAGACAAGAAGTCTTACTTTGGAAGTGTCTTGAAACTTATATGACAGAGACCCCTGTGCCACATACATTGTACATTATTGTACAGGATAATGTCACAATGGCTGCCAAAACATTTATGTTACCATGACACTGACTTGATCAGGCTCCACTCCAAGTTTTTCTTTACAGCTCGCCACCAACTTCTCAAGAAGTTCGTTCTTGGGGCCGCTATCGAGTTGATTTGGTTCAACGTTTGACTTCCTACTGGGACTAGTGACTTTGATTGTATTCAGATCCGAAGGTTCTTCTGAACTGGGCAGTCTCTCGACAATCCTTTTAGTTGGTGCTACATCTGAGGTATTTCCCGATGTAGAACATACAGCTGTAATCGAGGTGGTGTCAACTTTTGCACTTTCTTCCTCCCCGGGAGCATCACTTTGATCAGATTTAGCACCTGTGGCTTCAACCGGATCAGCACCACATTTTTCTCCACAGTCCGTCTCTTTTATTCCCTCGCCTGCAGTATCTTTCTCTTGGCTTTCAGCTGTGGGATTCCCTTCCTCTCCTGATTTAGCTCCACTGTCGTCCTCTTGCAGTTGTTGGATTTTATCCTCAAGTTTGCTCAGAATATCCGTTGGAGCGGACTTCGTTTTTGGTACAATTTCCAGTGCAACACCAATGTCAGATTTGGGCTGAACAGCCTCCAATTCTTTGTCTTCCAACAGAAACACTTTCAGTTTGTTTTCCTCGGGTTTACTAGAAGATTCCTCACTTGGTTTTGGTGAACTGTTTTGCTCAGGCTCATCTCCTTCCAGTTTTTCTGGAGTTACAATTTTGGGCGACTTTTCTGAAACACCAGGATCAGAATCAACTGGCATGTCCTGTTTGGCGACGGATGTGTCATCTTGGTCTGTTTCCATGACGAAATCAACGTCATTTCCCTCACCCACACTGGAAAACTCAGGTGAAACTTTCTGTCTTTTTGAAACTGGTTCATCCTCGGTTTCAGCAATATCCAATTTACTGTCCATTTCTCCCTCCTTCTGTTCATCATCTGCAGACTTTGAAACTTCTCCATTATCACCTGAAGCATCATTCATTTCTGACTTGTCTTTAGACTCCTCAGCTGGATTCACATCTGTAGCTGAGTTCGATGTTTTGGCAAGTGCCTTCCTATGCGGGAACCTTCCTGGTGAAGACGGCGACTGCACATTATCGCCGATCGTCCTGCCTTTTTCCTTGCTGTTCCTCGTTGAGATGATACTGTTGTACTTTAGTTTGACCGCGGACGCCGTCTTCGTGGTGATGGAGGTGTGTTTCTCCGGGGTTTTCGGGGCGGGGGTGGGTTTCGTCCTGGTGGGGGTCGAGTCAGTCGATGAAGATTTGCTGGGCCGTCGCCCCTTGGGAGACGTTGTCTTTGCTTTGGAGGATTTCAGAATTGCTTCAGGGTCGTAGAGCATCTTGTGAGGAGCATACTCAAAACTTCCAAACTTGGATCTGACAAAATGCAAAAAAAAATACCCTATGGTATATAGATTTCTAATTGTATATACAGTGGGCCCCATGAGTTAATACCTGACTTTTTTGGAAGGTAGAGTCTTATCCAACAGGAAGTATTTCACAGGTTCATTACATGCTATTGGGGATTACATGTACAAAGGAGTTTTTATAACAGGAAGTCCTACTCAACACGGGTCTCACCGGTATCTTACAGGGACCACTGTAACTGAAATCACCATTACTTTTATCGGACTCAACTATAATTTTCAAGGAGATTGTACCTGAGTTTGCTGATGTGAAGTTCCAGTTCTTCCATGGATTTGTCGTAACCTCCGCGACCTTTCTTGACGGCGGCTGGCGGTTCCTTGGACAGCAGGAAGACCTGGGACACTGGAACCCAGGCTCTGGGAGAGAGACGTTGGTGAATGGCTTAATTAATTGAATTCTAATTTTTCCTGTAAAATTCTCAATGGTACATCAATGGTACATGTAATACCAAATTTGTATAACCAGATGTGTGAATAGAGATGTTTCCATTTTCATGTGTTTGCTTGTATTATGGCGAGTCTTCTCCAGTTTGTTGATTCTAAAAGCGATAACAAATTTTCCAAACAGTTCCAATCAAGTTCGTTAATCTGTTTCTCATTTAGTATATTTACCTGTCGTGTTCACCAAAGAACCGAACGTCGACTTGACTACCAAGTTCTCTCAGAGCCTGAAATTCAGAATATCACATGCATAAGCAAATAATAACAGTACCACGTATACCTATAATATTTGCAAATGTAAACATACATACCAGTTCCCTCTATAAATTTCAATAGTTTGAATCCTACCTTAGCCGGCCAGAATGGGTAACCTTTCATCTTAGCCCAAACTAGGGTGTGGGGGTTTCTCTGAAATGAAAAATAAGATCACATGCACATCAAAACATTGCAGTGCATGTGATTATAACATGCAATACTGGTCATTTTAATATTAAACATTGATACATGCATTTATTGACAGTCAATATAACTTACACAGGGCTCACAAAACCAGTTCTCCAGTTGTTGAGTGCAGGAGTTCAGATAGCAGTCGGGACAAATCTCAATTTCACTCATCTGTTCCATTGAATCAAATGAGGCATCACAGTCATATACACATGTTGCCTACTGTGAATTTGCCTACTGTAAAGTTGATTACAGTAACAGTTCCAGCAATTTTTTTCTGGAGCAACAATTTACCAACCTCATGTTTACAGATCTTTAGGATCATTTTGGCACCGGAAGTCAACTTGCTTTGCTCTAAGAAAAGACAGTTTGAAAATTGATATCAATGTAATATTATTGTCTTTGTTAATTTGTCAGTTACTGATTAAATAACCATTGATATTATTGGTTCTATAACTTTTGTTCAAGTGCCGGACGTTGACACTAACCACCATTGAAGATTATGCAGTTGTGAAGAATATATCGAGCATCAGCAAGGAATGCCTCCGTGCTTCCATAAAGTTTTTTACGAATATTCTGAAAATAAACATGGACTTGCATACAGTTTCTTGTGCATAATCTGAAAATATATATTCCTTGAAATACGACATAGATTTATAGTACAGATCTAACATAACTATAATCAGAATGCACTTAACTTCTGAGTCATAGCTGGCATTTGTTGATGAATATTTGTGCTATGTTTTAAGCTATGAATAGCACAAGAAGTTACAAATCTCAACTGGATGGAAACAGCACATAATATATGACCAAAATCATGTAATTAATATTGGCCAACCTTCTCTAGTGTACTAAGATCCATGGGGTGAAAGATATAGTCTGTATAATGTGGCACTGCTCCCGAGTCAACTGGCTTGTGAAAATCTTCACTCTGTGGCAGACAATACAAACACACGGCACATAATTGGTAATCCCAAATCTATACCCCACGATATAGATGAACTATCCTTTGATTCCCTGCTTTATCATTTCACAACTTGCATTCAGAAAATTTGAACAGAGTAGGAGTAACTTGTACAAGTACATACAACTATAAAATAGTGCAATGACAAATGTTTAAGATGTCAGATGTGAAACTTCCTGAAATATTTTCACGGACGACCTTACATCACTATGCTTCATCCGCTGGAGCGCGTACTTGAGAAGCACACAGAGCTGGTCGAGTGAGAGGAGGGACATTGCTCTCGACCGGGACTCCACACACTCTGCCTGCAGGATTTTCTGTCATGTGGAATAAACATTGTGTTTATATTGTGCATAGCAACAGCAAAAAGGCATTTAAGTTCATTTTCTGAGTCATTTTAAGCTGTCAAAGTGAGTCACTTGAAGTTACTCAAAATAATTTTCATCTATTGAATATATTACATTTATTGATACCAACCGCTATAGTGAACCTGATGTGGTGTTTATCTTAAAGGTATAGGCATGACAGCCAAGTGAACACACCTCACATACAGGACAGACCCAGTCAGCAGCCACATCATCAACTCCCAAACATTTGGTGTGATAAACTCTGGGACAAATCTCACAAAACACGTCTTGAGCTTCCTTGTGACACGTCCAACAGAACGCATCGCTGTCCACTGTCTGGGAAATATCAACGAAACGAAAACGTTGTTGTTCCGGGTCCAGAATGATTCATGGCAGTGTATCAGAAAGAATAAGTGGTCCTAATTAAATATAGAATAAAAAGAAGACCACTAAAGTAATTGTTATTTTATTGATTCAAGCTCTGTACCACATACCTCTCCGGAGCTATTTACATGCACCGTTCTCATTCGTTTGGCCACTCTGGAGCCGACGACAGGACTATCATCAGATGACCTCTTTCTCAGTGCAGGTGCCACAACTTCTGTACATCGCAATAAATATCAGTGAATTCAAATGAATAACTCTCATAATATTATCACCTATCATCTATATTATGTCACAATTTATTGATTTTAAAATGGGAGCTGTTGTAAGTAAAAAATCTCTGAATATATATCACAAACCAGTTTCTGTGGCTACATTGTCCTTGTCTGGAGTTGACAACCCTCCAGAGTTTCTCCGCTTGTAAATTATGCTTCCATCTTTGGCTGAGAATGATAATTTTCATGATTCAGAATGCATTTCACCTTCGCTATTCTATCTAATACTAGTATCTGAAACTACTAAGAATCTGTCACTCATATGAAATTATGAATTGCATTACCCCCTAAAATAATGTATTCACATGTTTTCATAAATAATCACCTAGTAAATACATTTAAATTGTTCACCAATTAGGAACCAAACAGTAGACCAGACCTTTTTGTACATTGCTGGCTCTGGCCGCCCCTGCACTGCCGGGAGCAAGCTTCTTCCGTGGGCTGATTCGAGGACTTTCCGACTCGGATTTCGTGGGGGTCTCCCCTGAAACATAGAGTGAGTATAAAGTTGTACAAATGCTGATCAGATAGTCAAATCACCTAGTATCTTGTGTGTAAATTTTTTGCTTCGATACTCATGGCTATGCTAAACGAAGACATTTGCAGGCTCATTGTTGCTTACTTAGCCAAATATATTGGTCAAAAATTGCACTTGCCTAGAATTTCCATGTTGAAATCCTACCCACGATATTTAGATTTATTGTAATACAAGTTTTACATTTACCACTATGTCTGAATGAGTCAGTTACCTTTTGACCTTGTGCTCATGCGACCTTTCTCCATGTCGTCAGTGGACTGTGTCACAGAACCATCAAGAGGGCAGTCATGCACCTGTTGGGATAGTCCACTACATTATAATGTTAGCTAAATAAGAAATACACTTCTCAGCTCATCTATAGCCTGAGGTTACAGTAACCTGAACATTTCAAACTAATTCTCACTTGCAAGTCTCTAACTGAGTCTATTTGTATTCTCGAATTCTTGAACTTTCAGTATTTCTGTCTGAACTGCGGACAAAAATGTAAGTAAACAGGTTATAAAAATCAAAAGTGTAATGTCTTCCTAACAGACACTGCTCCCTCTTGAAGTTGTCTATTAAAAACGGGAACAGTTTAAGAGGTCATGCTAGAGGTCATATTGGGTATGTTTTATACATGATATTTTGCTGACTCAAGTGGACGGAGTACTGAGGTTATCATATCTCATTAACCAGGTCTCTGAGCACTACAGATACTTCCTTTGTGATACATGTATACCATACTTCACTTGATGGTCACTGTGTTTGATTCACAGACCTCATCATTAGACAGTGTTAGAAGCAGAATCTCATAAACACTCGGGCCACACTCAGGTGCCAAATTTTATATGTAGTACGTGACGTCATTGTCCAAAAAAATTGACACGGTAATCAGCAATGGGATACCATAACAAAACATGGAAATTGTGTTCTGAAATTGCTTGTGAAGTTCTGTCAGAAAAATGCACCAGTGTGTGTTACCATGTAATATCAATGTTTTACTAGTATCTATATTATCTTACTGGTTTTACATGATTTCTATGTCCTAAAATGCTACATCAGCCAGTTCGTAATTTAATCCAAGTACGGCCTTCAATGAAAGTATGTACTTTGATCATAGTATGCTGTATTTAAATGTATGCTATGTCTTAGGGAGATAAAATTATACTTGACAACTAGTATACAGTTTTTTATAATATCAGTGTTAAGCTCCAAAAAAATTTCTGAAGAACTCTTTATTTCCGGTTATCCATATAAAATAATTGAAATTGGACTGTTGAACCATATGCTGGATCTTTATTTTGTATATGCCACTGACATGATTGACGATGCCTGCTACCACACTTTAGAATATATACTATGTGAGAATGTACCGGTTGAGTCCTAGCGATGAATTGTTCCGACTTAGACGTATCACTTTCCAGCTGACAAATGACGTGCTTGATGCAAGCTTCACAAAACTGTGGTGGT
Source organism: Terebella lapidaria (assembly GCA_949152475.1). Taxonomy (NCBI): domain Eukaryota; kingdom Metazoa; phylum Annelida; class Polychaeta; order Terebellida; family Terebellidae; genus Terebella; species Terebella lapidaria. The sequence continues at coordinate 3,073,185 of OX424569.1, forward strand.
TTTCTTGGGTAATGGACAATTTCTCTTTTCCCAGCAAGTGCAAGCAATCTGTTCTTCACTCCATATGAAACCCTTGATGTTAGTTTTCTTCCATCTGGACAGCCCCATTCACTGTGCAGATTTTCAGAGGCACATTTTGCTTTGTTTGGCATGTTGTTTTTCCGCAAAGAATATGCAATCTAAAACTATATCTTTATTCGTTCTTGGTAAACCCAGGTGCCCCACTCATCGAGCGCGAAGCGCGAGTGGGACACAGATTGTAGCGGACATGGGGCCCTAACTATTCTACATTTCGGTCGTGACCAAGCCACAACTTGCATGACCAGACATTTACCCGCTACTGCGATGTTCTTCAATATCTTCTGAAACCAGGGGCGGATTTAGGGGGTGGCCTATGGGGCCTGGGCCCCCCCTAGACCCCTGAAAAAATTGTTTTTTTCAAAAACTATTTCTCGATTATGAACTCCAAAGGACCCCTAAAATACACACAGAAGTGCTATAAAAACTATACATTTCCATTATTTTCCCCGGGGCTTATGGCACCCCCCGGACCCCCAGACCGGAATGATCTACCTTCGCTCAATCGCTCTAGTCAGTATTCCCATATCTGCCTGTGCCCCCCCCCCCCCCCCCCCCCCCACACACATCTTCCTTGATCCGCCCCTGTCTGAAACAATTTGCGTACTCAGATTTCTTGGTCATGTGCTTATTTATCCAATCATAGCATCATTTCAAATCGACATGATAATCAGGTCATGGATCACCGCAGTTCTAGGTATGGGCCTAGATCTAAGGACGTCCTTAGATCGAGGGACAGGCGTCCTTCGTTCTAGAATTCACCAGAAATTTCGTTGGAGAATGGGACTGCCTGTCACATGCTGTCTTTAAACACTTATAACTGTTTGTTATCTTTTTTTTGATTGGTCAGAATGGTGTACATCGGTTCCGAAGTGAATAAGCTATTTATAGAACCATGTGTTAGGCCAGTTGCTGTCTGATTTTCCCCAGGGAAAGTGCATTGTGTGCGAGGTTGGTACCAGCCAGCCTTTATCGATGGAAAGCTGATGGGTTTTCTGCTCTTAATTCTTTGTTGCCAGTCATAACTACTTGAAATTAGTGTAGTCTGGTATCTTATTGACTGAAGGAAATGTATTTCATAAGTATTCTATGTTCGATTTTAGCTATATTCGAATGAGTGAGACCCCCCTCAATCCTGGCATACATGTCACTCACGTTGTATACCTAGATCGAGGGGCGGTCGTCCTTCGATCTGAGTCACCGACACTGATGTGTCATACCTTGTATCCAGATGTTCTACATGTGCTTGAACAGCTGTTGAATGTGAAAATCCACCAGATGTATTTCATTATTTCAATGATTATAAATCATAATCTGATAATATCCCACCCTGAATCCGCCAACTTGTCCGTCACTCCCATCATCATCATCATCATGATCCTGAGCAAATTCCTTTTTGGCTGGAGGTGATTCCGCAGATACTGTTGATGTTCTCTTCAGCTGCCCCAGTTCAGGATATAGTTCTTGCACCTTCTCAATACACTGAGAGCAAAATTTGGGGGGGGTTTTGTGGTAGTTCAATTTCAAGCTCTTTCCAACCAGCTGTAGAAGTTTATCGCGTACATCTGCTGAAACTCTGCGACCGTGCAACGTATATGGCTCCTGAATACCCCACTGAGTGTGGATGTCCTCTGAGGCACACTTCGTTTGAAATGGCATGGTGAACCTTGAAGAAAAACACGATATATCAGCAGATCAATAGTGCTAATTTGATCTTAAAGTATCAGACATGTGTGATTCATTACGTTCCAGAAACTAAGGACGCCTGTCCTTCAATCGACGTATGCTCATTGAGGACTGGTTGGTAGTTAACTTTCGGACTGAATATTTGCTTAATAGAACATAGTATTTTGTCAACGTTTGTCAACGAATTTTGGAATGTTGAATAAACCAGATTTCCTAAGCAGTGTCTCGCTTCCAACAAATGAAACCGCTGTGTCTGTGCTGTCAAATAATCAGCTTCGCCATTTTGGGTGTGAAATGGCTGTGTTTTTATTCAAGGTTTTCATTGGCTCACAACAGCCAATGAAAATCCTTGTTACAATACAATATTTTGATGTTTATCATGTGTTTATTGGTGCATGTTGATAGTGCAGTGGCATGTCGAACTTCACGCTGGGAAGCTGCTAGATCTGGGGACGCCCGTCCGTCGATCGAAGGACGTACCTCGATGTAGGGACGTGGCTAGAACTGCGGTCGCCCCCGACCTGATAATCCACAACTTCTGATTTCGCCATTCCTGGGCGAAAAATGAGCTGTTTCAGAAGAATTGTTTCAGAAGAAGATATTGAAGAACATCGCAGTAACGGGTAAATGTCTGGTCATGCAAGTTGTGGCTTGGTCACGATCGAAATGTAGAATAGTTAGGGCCCCATGTCCACTACAATCTGTGTCCCACTCGTGCTTCGCGCTCGATGAGAGGGGCACATGGGTTTACGTAGACAAAGTACGTCTTTCGCGGATACCTGCTGAGGACCGCAGGTCCGAAAGACGAAGGTCCATGCATGATAAAAAGTGTACCTCGATGCGAATGAAATCTATTCGCCGTTTGACACCTCAAAACATGGTGAAAACTAACGAAAATTACAGCTAAACCTACCAAAATGGCTAGGATAATCATTTACAAGTTGTTATCTGCACTAAAATCGCTGATTTATTATGTTTTACAAACATCTTGAATCGTTTGAACCAAAGATGCAAAATCTGGCAAGTTTCTCGCTTCGATTCAATGGCGGTTTTATACGATGTTGAATCAAATGGAAACTGGCTTAGTGTTGCGTACATGTTGTTCTGCATTACGCAACACATTTTCCGTTTCGATTTGATTCTACACCATATTTCTGTGTCACGCAACACATTTTCCGTTTCGATTTGATTCTACACCATATTTCTGTGTCACGGAGTTTATCGAGGCAATGGTGAAACCGCCATTGAATCGAAGCGAGAAACTTGCCTGATTTTGCCGGTTTAGTTCAAATGATTGAAAATGTTTGTAAAACACAATGAATCAACGATTTTAACACGGATAACAACTTTGAAATGATTATGCTTGCCATTTTGGTAAGTTTAGCTGCAATTTTCGTTAGTTTTCACCAAGTTTTGAACTCTCAAACAGCGAATAGATTTCGTTCGCATCGAAGTACACTTTTCAACACGCATGGCACTTCGTCTTTCGGACCTGCGGTCCTCAGCAGGTATTCCCGAAAGACGTACTTTGTCTAGGGTTTACATTCTCGGGTACGGGTAATGAAATTCTGACCCGCGTAATTGTATGACCCGCCCCGAATTCGGGTACCCGTCGACTCGTCCGGGCCCTAATGTGTATTATGACCTGTTGACAGTCACTCCATAGACTCAAGGCTGTGTCTTCAAAATTGGATCTAGAGCTACCCTCATTATCGCTCATAAGAGAACACTGTCAAAAATTGTACGAAATTTCTGCGTAGCATCAGGATTTGGTGCTGTATTTGTGCCTCAACACAATGAAAGCAATAATATCCAATGACAATGACTGCTGATCGGTAATTATGCTTACAAAAAACTAAGGAAAATTCAGCTGCACGCTGCGAGGCGCCACCATATTTGGATGATTTCCCACCGAATGGTACCATTAGAATCAGCAAAAACGTTAACAAACAACAAATCATGCCTGTGGCTGTGCTATATGAATGAAAAATTCAATCAATCAAAAATGTTTATTCAGTTTGATATTATAACATGTAAAATACAAATATACAATATGACGAGAAATAAGACAAGCTGAAAGAGGGTGTAAGAAGCATTTTAGTTTTTTTAGTTTGTTTATTTGGCAACCCATATTATACATGAATATATGCGTGAATATAAAATCAACAGGGATTGCTAAAAAAAAGTAACCTAATCCTTATTTCCATTGTGGTCCCTCTTTGTAAGGTCACGTGACATAAAATAATTAAATAGAACACAGACTATAGAAAATTTTTTAATATGGGAAAAAGTCCATACAAATATGGAAAAACTATATAATACATATGACTAGATAGAGTGACTGTGACTATTGAACCGGAGGGTTAGAATACGTGAATAAAATTTGATTAATAAATAAAAACATTATTTTCACCGCTAGCTATATTTTGGAAAAGGAAATTTTTTACTTTAAAGGCTTTTTTGGCTGGTAGTATATGTGGATGTCAGTGGGTAAATCATTCCATGCAGTTATGGCGGTGTAGAAAAAAGACGTTTGACCGAAGCTTGTACATTGCTTGTACAAGTACACCCCCTGAAATGGGGAAAACTTAAAAGTAGCATCAAATTAAGATAAACTTCTAACCTGGAATAATTATAATAATATGAACAAAAGGGACTTGGTAGTAATAATAATACAGGCACATGTGAAATGAATATAATATTATCCAGACATATAAAACCAGGAATAGTTAAACTATCTGATGTGAACGCACACTATTCAAAATCTGTGTACAACCATGACCTGATTTGTATGAATTGAAGATATAAATTGTGCTTAGTCTACGAGCTTGTCAGTTCTATGACGTTATGAAACAGACACAAACCTCCAATGTTTTACAGCGTTTATTGTCCAACACATAACAACGTAACAGGCGAGGGCGGAGACGATGATTGATCACACTTTCACCTTCACACCAGTCCGTGGTATGACCATACAGCTCACTTACCCACTTTACATTCACCACGGGTCATGTCTCGGAAATCTTCTAACACTCGTCACTCGCTTCTGGCAACACGTACTCCTTCTGCGACAACTTCTAAGTAACTGACCAGGGTAAATACTCATACAAGGTGAAAATTGTCTGGGTATGTCAAGTCTATACACGGTTCTGATTGGTGTATGCGTTTGAGGGTGGCTGTGATTTGTATTTTTGAGGTATTGGGTATGGCGCGTCGAGTCTGGGATGGGAAACGTGTCAGGTCTGCAGGTGCATGTTTGTGAACTAGGGAACCCTGCGTCAGGGCAAAGTTGGTTTTGTTACATCAACAAATGTAATAAGTACACCTACTGTTAATATTTTGTACTATATATGTGTGAGGCCATCCATATTCCCTAAAATCCCATAATCAGATTCTCTGACGTATATACCCAGAGCATCCTCTTCCACAGTCTTGGTCATCGCAACGATGCCCACAAACATAAAGCAATGAACATGATATATTACAATAATTATTATGTACAATAATTATTTATTGTCCCTATAGCGACGGGAAGATGTCATTAATTTTATCTGAAAGTCTGATGTATTTCTGATAATTTACAATCAATAATGTTTCGCAGAATCAAACCATTATAATATTCCAAATTTGGCAAAAAATTGGGGGGGGGGGGGGGGTGAGCGATGTTGGTCTCCAAGATTCACATAAAATAACACAATATTTTAAATATCACTGTCCAGGCCTATATAACTTTTAGCACAGGTTTTGCCGAAGGTTGAATTTTCCTGGACTAGTTATAGTGATTCAGGCTTATTTGAATTATGATCATTATATGGCGCTTGATACCACCACCATAATACTAGAACTTCACAACACAAAATTGTAATTCCTAGTTTACAAGGTATGGCTAAATATACCTTCTCATATCATGGTGTAAAAACATGGAATCTACTTCTTAACTCAATCAAAAGTCATAGGTCAAAACAGGCGTTCGAAAAGGGTGTCAAACAATTTCTTTTGTCTCGGGCTCATTCAGAACAAAACAACAATTACGTAATGCGCTAGGTAAAAGTCATAAATACGGTGTACATAAAACAACAATTGTAGTTACAATTGTTCTATTTTTAGGTTACCGGACCTATGGTCCGATAACCTATTGGCATGGCGTTGCGTCCGGCGTCCGGCGTCCGTCGTCCGTCCGTCGTCCGTCCGTCCGTTCACATTTTTATCTTTAAAGTATATGGTCCGATCTTTCTGAAATTTTGCACAAAAATACCTAAAAATATTTCCAGGAAAGGTTTTTTTAGTTTTGAGATTTCCGCATTTTTTTCAAAATGGCGGCCATTTTCGACGAAAAATGCCTGATTTTGGAATTTGGCGGCCATTCTCTCAAAATCTGTTCAGTAACTTTTTTTCTTTTTGATACATAACACTCCTCATATGTACTCCTATGATGTCTATAAATTTCGTTGCGCTTGAATCGCTCGAAGTGGGCCATTTTGGCCCAAACTCGGCCCAAATGGGACTTTCCCATGGTAAATTCTCCTATGCTTTATAATGGGTCACATTATGCCTAATATCTCACTTAATATTGAGGTTAGAGACTAGGAATCAATTGTGGACATATAGGATATGATATATGCTGAATATTCTCGTGACCTTGAATTTGACCTCTGACCTCGGTTTCAAGGTCAGAGCACAAAATGTCTAATATCTTGCTTATTATCGACTTTACAGCTTAGGAATCAATTGTGGACATATAGGAAATGATAAATGCCGAATATTCTGATGACCTTGAATTTGACCTTTGACCTCATTTTCAAGGTCACAGGGCAAAATGGCTAATATCTCACTTGTTATCGATTTTACAGCTTAGGGATCAATTGTGGACATATAGGAAATGATATATGCTGAATATTCTCGTGACCTTGAATTTGACCTCTGACCTCGATTTCAAGGTCAGAGCACAAAATGTCTAATATCTTGCTTATTATCGACTTTACAGCTTAGGAATCAATTGTGGACATATAGGAAATGATAAATGCTGGATATTCTGATGACCTTGAATTTGACCTTTGACCTCATTTTCAAGGTCACAGGACATAATGGCTAATATCTCGCTTATTATTGACTTTACAGCTTAGGAATCAATTGTGGACATACTAGAAATGACTTATGCCAAATATTATTCATGTCCTCGAATTGACCAATGACCTTATTTTCAAGGTCACGGGACAAAATACTAATATTTAAAATATATATTGTCAGGTAACCTTTCTTAGCCCTTGGGCTAATTTTTATCATATATCTTTCATTGTATCCAAAACATTCAGTATTTTTTACATGTAAAGTGTCAACCTTCCGTCCACATCTTGTCTGGAGCAAATGGACCATACTGGAAATAAGTCCTCTGACTTTTGTATGCAATCCATGGCCCAGGTATATCATAAACTGTATATGTGTCATCTATTCATTGTATAATTTTTTATATGTATGTCTACTTGTACTATATTTGTATGGTTTTCTGGTATCAAACTAAATCAAGTCAAATCGAATCTTTCATCTTGCAGCTTCACTCATCAGATTAGAAATTTTTTGTTTTCAACACGACTTTATGCGGTGACTGTCTCCTTTTACAACAACCGGAAGTGACGTTCATTTTCTTCGGCCACATCACGCACGCTGAAAACTTGTGTCCATTTTTAGCGGCTTTTTGTCGGCAAATTTCAGCTGTTCAACATGGCAATTCGACGTCCCAAGAGCAACAAAAACCCTCCGATTTTCAGCCACGAGTTCGTTATTCAGAACCATGCGGACATCGTCTCGTGTGTTGCAATGGTCTTCGTTGTCGGACTGATGTTCCAGGTTGGTTTGCATTTTCCTCCCGGCGTTCACTGTTCACTTGACTTGTTTCCAGATGTTTGGACAGGGAATTTTGTTTTATCTGGATCCACCACATTGTGTGCATGGGCACTCAGAACAGTTTGTTAAAACTCGTGGGCAATTTTCGATAATTATAAAGAAAAAGAACTGAAAATGGAAAAGCTTGATTGAACTTCCAATTAGATCTAGGTTAAATTTGTAAATCCATCCAAAATTCGTCACATTTCGAGCTCAGAAGCTCGTTTAACTGCTGGTACAAAGATTGGACATCACAGTGACAGTCTTGACTAATAGAATTGGTTGGTTTCATTTGCATTGAGAGGCCTGAAATCAAGTTGTTGGCGAATTTTGGAATGTGGCGAATTTAGGATGGAAAGTAGTACCGTAGACTGTCTAGATCTATTTTTGATTTGACTCATTTTGGTATCTCAAAAAATGTGAAATATTGTCCGATCATCGGACAATACTCCCCACGATCAGAACTTGTACTAATATTAGAGTAATAACATGAATAAAGTAGAATTTACACAATCAACAACATAACAGTATGGGCATTTAAAAATACACAGGCACAATCTGTGAACCCTACTCCAATTACTACATGTAGTTTGATTTGAAGCCTGTTTTTCTTTTGCAGGCAACAAGCCCTGTGGCTTCGCTCTTCGTAGCAATGCAGCACAACATCACAATCAATGGTATGTGGAATTCCAAAAATGAACATATAGTTTAAAAATAAACTATACATCTGTAAAAAATTGTCCACAAGTTACCTTGACAAACGTGGTTTAGATTTATAAACCAATTGCACATTGAACTTTTTCAGACACTGACGATTCCCAGAATGGAGAAACACTGTACACGTACGGGATGAAGGATATCTTTACGTCATTCTTCTACCTCCTGATCTGCATCGTCATCCACGCTGTCGTGCAGGAGTATGTCCTTGACGTAAGTGGTACAGTGATTTTAAAGTGTACCTCGCGAGGTCATATAGTGATAGATACGGTAGGTCCTGCATACAGGTATAACTTTAAACCTGCTAAATTGAGTGGCTGAAGATAGGCTAGAGATCAGCAGCCTTGTGACCCTGGTGACCCTGAAGTGTCATATTTTCAAGGGTAAAAACATTCATCAGAAGCCACTGAAGCAAGTTAAGTTGCTGAATGTTTTGGGATATAACGTGGATGTATTTTTCATTTGTATTTATGTTGTCATGAATATAGTTTCGCAAAAATTGTAAAATTACCTTTGTTCCATTACATTTCTGGCTATCTTTTCATTTTAATAGTTGCAAAATGTTATAGTTTTTGAGACACCATAGTCGCTATACCCAATTTCACAAGTCTGAACTGTGTTTTATATTGTATGATATCACGACTTATCATGTATGTTATTACTTTGTGTGACGTTTGGTAATGACTTGTTTTCGGTGTGGCCCAAAAAACCTGGTTTCTCTGATCGTATAGACTTTATGTAACTCCAGCTCGTTGTGATTCGAGAGCCGTCACTAAATTGGTGTCCCCCAACGCTGGTGTATCATCACTCCGTAGCTTACCGGCTTCACTTAGGCAAGAAGCAACTCAGATGTAAATAAATTGAAGATTTATATACATCAAATCAACTTACAATTGTATGGCTGGTCACCCACGTGACGTACAGATATGAAGTTCAGACATGGAGCACTGTATGATCACATTTCAAAAATAAATAGTGCACGAGGGCACAACTAAAAAGAGTTCTCAGCCGGCGGCGTCTCTCTGTCCCTTCCCGTTGAAGTTTCCCGTCCCGTTTAGTCGAATGGTTTCTCCAGGTAGTCGGTCTAATCCCGGTTGACTCTAAGGCCCTGAAGAAGGAGTCGTCCGCACGGAGTTTGTCGAGTCCCTTGGCTGTGGCGGTGACGATCTCCCCACGGTCGATGTCGCTGTTGCAGTGCTCTCAGAGCGGCCGTCCGCTCTCCCTTATATAGCCAGGGTGGCTGCGCGCGCATCTTCGTCCGCGAACGTATCTTCCGCACTCTTCTCCACGTGGTGAAGACTGCGTCCGCGAACGGTTCTTCCGCGAAGGCTCCTCTTCCGCGAACGGTGCTTCCGCGACTGATGCTTCCGCTGATGATGCTTCCGCAATCGTGCTTCCGCGAACGGTTCTTCCGCGAACGATGCTTCCGCTGATGATGCTTCCGCAATCGTGCTTCCGCGAACGGTTCTTCCGCGAACGGCGTCTCCCGCCAGTGGACTTTGGAGAGTCACGTGACCGTTCCTAATTAACGTTTCAGCGCGGCAGTCGTATGTATTTTGTTACACTTTGTATGTTCATGCTGTTCTAAATAAAATTCTTCTTCATCTGTCATTTGCAGAAAGTCAACAGGAAGATGCATCTTTCCAAGGTGAAGCACAGCAAGTTCAACGAATCTGGACAACTTCTGACTTTCTACGCAGTCTCTGTCGTCTGGGGCGTCGATATACTCGTCAGGGTAGGTGTTTTGTTTACTGGAAATGAAGTATTAACCTTTCAAAGTATTCCCTTCACTACTGATGTCAGAGCTGGGAAGTCCTAAAACATTGCTTGTAAGTATTCCCTTCACTACTGATGTCAGAGCTGGAAAGTCCTAAAACATTGCTTGTAACCTAATGTTACAGGCTGGGACCATAAATTACGATATCTCTATCAGTATTTAAAGTACGGCTATTTACTCCTTTACCTGAAAGAATTTTCTCTCAGTGTTAGAAAGATAATTATGTTTTTGCGTCGCATGTTTTCAGGAAAATTATGTCGCAAACATCAGTAGTCTCTGGGAAGGATACCCTCATGCACTACTTCCGTATGTATTTATATATATTTATATATATATCTCTATAAAACTGACTTGTGATACAGTGGATTCTATTTCCAAGACAACATATATCAGATATTTTCCCAAGATATGTGTGTTAACTGTGTTTGGCTATTGTTGTTGAATATGTTTCTCTACATGTTTAAAATAACTTGATGGGTTCATTCAATTTTCAGGTTTCTGATCAAGTTTTATTTCATCATTCAGGTGATTATCTCCATCAAGTATTAAAACGAAGCCTCTGAATCTCTTGAAATTTAAATAAAGTCATATAAAAATGATAGAAGAAGATGTTTTATTATAGTCAGTATCTAATACTTTGTGATGCTGAATTTTCAAATGTCCTTTCAGCTCTCCTATTGGCTGCACAGTTTCCCTGAGCTCTACTTTCAGAAAGTCAAAAAGGTAGTATATCTTCTCAAGAACAACAGTAACCGTATCCAAGCAGCTAATTCAACCTTGATCTGATAGTATCCCCTCAACAAAGCTTGCACACATGGACAGTGTTACAAATATATTCTTGAAGTGAAAATTTCAATTTGCTAATTTCTAGGATGAAATGTGGTCTAGACTGCAGTATACACTGCTCTACTTGGCGTTCATTGGCTCAGCTTACTTGCTCAAGTGAGTAATCACTTTATATCCCATCAATTACCTCGTGTATTCCAATTTCTCATACATAAACAAAACATCATGCATATACCATCTACATGGTGAAATATCGACATGACCCTACTGTAGACAATATAGATCCATCGAAAGTTGATCCATGTACAAACATCTTCATAGTACATGACCTTCAATGTATGAATATCATGCAATTCTGTTCTGGTGGTAATGCTTGACAAATTAACTGAGTTAAAAAAAGAAATATTTCCCTAGTTTGACCCGAGTGGGCCTGTGCCTTATGGTGCTACACTACACCGTAGAGATGGTGTTTCATCTGGCTCGCCTGCTCTACTTCGCAGACAAGACAGAGGTCGCAAACACTGTGTGAGTACTCGACTGACGACCACTTCGTACAGTGAAAGGTTGAAGATCTGGTGTGAATAACTTTTGAGGATAATATTCAAAGTATATTAATAGTTGTTGATTTTCTCTGTGCAGATTTTTTGTCTGGGATGTGTTGTTCGTGTTGGTCCGACTGGGCACAATAACACTGGCTGTGCTGACGTTTTGGTGTGTATTTTATGACGTCAAATTGTATAAAATTCTGTTTTGTCATCTGGCGTTTGAATCTTCAAACATTTCTGGAGTCAACCTGTACATTTTTTGTTCCTGACAGGCATGGCCTTGCTAAGTCGGAAAACAAATCCATCAACTTCTCAGAGGGGAACTTTAACATCCAACTCGTTAGGTATGTGCCATCGAATCACACTCTCTCGATAATGCAGAAAAAATGTAATCCTATGATAGTTGTACAAGTATTTTATGCAAGGAATACTAGGTTCAACACGTTTATTTTGTTTGGGTAGGATCCGTTTTTGAAGGCACAAATCTTGTCTGACTTCATGCTTTGTATGATAACCTTTGTCGTCCATTCCACAGGGTTTCAAGCCTGAGCGCTGTGTGTTTTCTGCAGGCGTGGATGATGTGGAACTTTATCACGTTCCACCTCCGACGACTCCGTGAGCGAAACCAGTCAACCATGACGACTCGCCGCATTCCGCAATCTCCGCCCAAAGACAAGAAGAAGAAGAATAAGGGTTTGTTTCTTCATCCAGGTCCAATGTCTATGTCCATACGTTAACCTCTAAAATCAACACTTGGATTTCTCCAGCTTGGTATATGCAGAGAAGGAGAAATCATGTCTCTTTTGTCGTTATCAAAGTCATCTGTTGATTATTATGAGTAATAAACTATACATGACGTTCTTTGGGGTTTTTGCAACCTAAACATGTATTCCTGTCTTCGTTATTCATGTGAATTTTAGATCTACATTGATTTGGGCCTATGTTTGATGTGATATCAATGTCACTGTTGCAGTTAAGTCTGACGAAGATGCCGGTGATGGTGTGCCTGAGACGAATGTGGCGGAAAACGGAACCGTCCGAGCTCGGTCCACGCGATCCAAGCAAAAACTGTGAGGAGCGTCACTGTGGATTCGTCGTCTTTGCCATCGCAAAAATCTGTCTGTACTTGGTGTCCATAAGCTGAGAGTTTGTCTAAGGAGCCTCCATCGCCTCCACCCTCTTCCTAATACTGTACTATGGCCCCTTTCCTTACCCCCACACCCTCCCTCTCTCCCAAGCTAAGTTATGTGTAACCTTGCCAGCTATACTTTTCCCATGCCTTTCCCATCCCCTCAGCACTGAAGGAAAATAGAATTGACTGCCATTTTGTAATGCAAATAACATTACCTTCTTCCTACCTTCTCGCACAACTGTTGTTTCTACAATTACCAGTAAGACCATGTCTGAGTGGATGTTAGATTTAATCTTTCCTGTTGAAAGTTTCAAATGTTGATACTGAGAGCAATTGTTCATGTGACAGAGGCATAGGGGAGAGATTATGGTTCTTGATTTATGTCAAATTATACACATTCTGAACTTAACTTGCTCGTTAAACTGTATTGTATAAACCAATGAGAATGATGAAGTATATTTATTTATCTGTATGTATCATTCCTTTGATTGAATATCTGATTATGTCTTGAGATGGAACTTGTGCAATTATCAAACCTTTGTTGTTTTAAAATTTGAGACCATTGCATTGCATGTATTGGGAAATTGTGATTTGAAAACAGTAGTGTTGTTATTTGATGTGTAAATTTGGTGTTAAATTATTCATATTTATTCTTTTCTTCACATTTTGATGGCCCATATTTCAAAACGCACTTGAATTTTCTTGACCATGACATTGTAACCGTAAGATCACAAAGTTTAGAGAGATAATATTCGTTCCATTACTCTTGATCTGATAAATAAGCATTGCTTGTTATCTGCAAAACTAACATCAAGTCATTTTATTGTTCGGTATTTCTTGATGTAGGAATAACTAAAAATAGAAAATGTGACATAATGTGGTTGCGATATGATTCTGTCATGGCTGTTGATCCTTACAGTTATCGTGGCCGTGTTTGATGTGTTGATACATTTGTAATGTGTATTTTGGAGGCTGACTGCCAAGATAACCTTTACTTTTCTCTCGCAGGTATTCTGAAATTGTAAATATATCCTGTCTTCTATTGTATTTAGCATCTGAGTATTTTTTCCCCAATGATTTCTGGAGAAACTGGAAGAAATATTCATGTCAAACAGATACAGCCTTTGAATGAAATGTGTACATATTGAATTTGATCGTGCCCGTTGTACTGATATCAGTAGATCTTGTGTGCATTTCTTTTTGTTTGTAGATACATAAAAAGTTTTCGGTTGGAACTGATGTATTTTGCTGAATTTACACGAAAGTGCAGGTTGCATGTCCTGGATTTTCAGAAATATTGCTCTCTGTATATAGTTCTCTAGAAATTGACATGTGCATGACTCAAGTTCCATTTATCATTACTTTGTTTCTTCACAGCTTTCAATAAGTTTTCTACATGGGCTTTAGTAAAAAAACGTCCAGTGAAAAAAAAGCAAGGCAAAAAAATCTCCTCACTTGTTCAAAATTGCACAGTTATTATTTCCCCCCTGACTTTAGTCTACCATAGAGCTGTAGTATTATCTGGAAATTTGTTGATAGTGAGTTGTTATATTGGAAAGTCAAAACTGCTATGATATTATTGTGACAAATTTGTTGTGTCGTTGTTGGTCGGATATGGAGGCAAGTCACAAGAATTATTGAGGTGTTGATTGATGGTTCACATAAACGACAAATATTGCATGAGGAAGACTGTTTTTGTGTCAAAGAATAAATGCTAGAAACTGTCCAGTAAGTCCATCAATTCCTATCATGTTTTCACTAATATTATTCACATTACAATGTACAATAACCTCTGTGGCACACATTTTGTCTTTGTTGCCTTTGTATACGATGTATTTGTGTACATTTGGATGTAGTAGTACGGCCATTCATGTACATGTACAGGGGTGAAAGGGTGCTCATAGCAAATATTTTTCTGTTGTGAATTGTTTGGTCTTTTTTCGTTCACTGTATATATTGGACTCGAGCCCGGCATATGAAAAGGTGCATAAATGTGCTCGTAAGTGCAAACTGACAGTTGTCCTATACTCTCGGTGCCTGTATAAAAAAGAAAAAAATTAATGAGGCAATCAAAACGATAAATTGAAGACAAAATAAATATTATACAAAACTTGTATCAAATAAATGTGTACAACTTGACTTGTGTGGTGTGCTCAGTCTCAACATTGATACTGATAATTCTAGAAATCCTCGAAGAGAACTTTGTTAGGATGATACGGATACTGCTCAGTTACAATTACAATTATTACTTGAACCAACAATTTCCACAATTAATCATATATTGTGTTTTTACTGCCAGAAAAAGTGTGAGGCGACCTAAATGCCATATATATGTCGAATACTGCCAATCCTGTACTCCACTGAAAGACTGAAGGGAGCCGGGAAACAGTACACAAGTGTAACTGAACAAACAATCTACTAGGTTAAAAGGCTAGCCCATAAAATATAATCACTGTGCTGGCTGCGCCCTCAGGATTTGTGTCAATAGTGGTAAATGTTTGCATTTTTAGGTTACCGGACCTATGGTCCGATAACCTATTGCCGTCACGTTGCGTCCGTCCGTCGTCCGGCGTCCGTCGTCCGTCCACAGCTGTATCTTTAAAGTTTACAGGCGGATTTTTCTGAAATTTTGCACAAAAATGCCTAAAAATATTTCAAGAGGGGTTTTTTTTTTAGTTTTTTTATTTTCGCATTTTTCTCAAAATGGCGGCCATTTTTCACGAAAAATGGCCAATTTTGGACTTTGGCGGCCATTTTCTCAAAAACTGTCTGATCAGTTTTGAGATTTTTGTTTCAAAAGATTCCCCTTATGTACCTTTATGATGTGTATAAGTTTTGTTGCCCTTGAATCGCCGGTCTCCGTGTGGCGGCCATTTTGAATTTTTGACGGGTCGGCGAAAAAAATTGTTTTTGCCCCAAATCGCGTTACTATCCATTTCGGGCCATTTCTAGGCAAAAAAAATTTTTCACCCTTTGAAAAAAATTTTGGACTTCGAAAATTTTCGGCACCTTTTTCCTTCATAATGGGAGCTGCCCGGACTGTACTCATAGAACGCTTAAAGATAGAGCTTAGATATTGGCACTTTCAAATGGGAAGTCATATATGGCGACTTGTGTGGTGACCTTGAATTTGACCTTGGATGACCTTGAAAGGTCAAAACAGCCATTTTTGGGTCGAGAAATGCTCAAATTTGCACCTGGCCTGTCTTTTCTCGAAAACTGTCTGATCAGTTTTGAGATTATTGTTTCAAAATATTCCCTTTATGTACCTTTATGATATTTATAAGTTTTGTTGCCCTTGAATCGCCAGTCTCCGTGTGGCGGCCATTTTGAATTTTTGACGGGTCGGCGAAAAAAAATTTGTTTGCCCCAAATCGCGTTACTATTCATTTTGGGTCATTTCTAAACAAAAGAAATGTTTTCACCCTTTGGAAAAAATTTTGGACTTAGAAAATTTTTAGCACTTTTTTCCTTCATAATGGGAGCTGCCAGGACTGTACTCATAGTACGCTTGAAGATAGAGCTTAGATATTGGCACTTTCAAATAGGAAGTCATATATAGCGAGTTGGGAGGTGACCTTGAATTTGACCTTTGATGACCTTGAAAGGTCAAAACAGCCATTTTTGGGTGAAAAAATGCCCAAATTTGCCTCTACAGATGAAATGCATGTAGATAGAGCTTCAGTTTGCATTATGAACATATAGGAAGTCATATATGAAACAACTGATGATGACCTTGATTTTGACCTTGGATGACCTTGAGTGCTAAATGTCTGACTTGAAATCTTGAAAGTGGCCTCTGAAGCATAAACTTTTGCACATGCAGGATTGTGTATAAGCCTGTAAAAGAGTCATGTATAAATGGCACATTTTTTGGTGACCTTGAAGACCTTGAAGGGCGAATCTCAAAATCTGAAATTGGCCTCTACACACGAAATACTTGTTGATAAAACTTTTTTTTTTGCCGACTCGGCACTTCCTGTTTGGCCGTATCTCGGAAACGGTGAGTCGTAGAGCGAAACGGAGCTCAATTCCGGCCTTCTGTATTATGAACATACGAAGTCCTATGCAGCATACCTGATGGTGACATTGAGATTCACAAAGATGACCTTGACTGGTAAATCTCAAAATCATATGTCACCTACAATGCTTGAAACCAAAATTGTCCGGTAACCTATCTTAGCCCTTGGGCTAATTTTTTAATTTGCAACTAAAATTTAAGTGATTCTAATGTCATCTTGGAGTCAAAAATGAATAAAAAATGGAGGTATTTACAGAATCGAGGTATTTAATAATTGCAGGAGGAAGACTGTATTTGTGAAACGAGTCTTGTGATGTTACTGTGATTCTGGTGACAAACATTCACCTTTTGTGTTTCCTGAGTAATTTGAGTTCTATACAGAGTTCTACCCGCAGTAAACAAAAGGTCACACCGTGACAGCACATGATTTACGAGCCCTATTCTGGTCATCCCACTGGTCAGCGGGATAAGCTCTCATAAATATAGATTGATTTAGCCATAACTGATTGACTCTTGGACATTGAAAAGGTAAATATTATACATGTTACAATTTACAATTGTGCTAGCCTGCTCTTGCATGATTTGGACACATTTTATTTTCCAAGTGGAGTAACATTCATGAATGAAAACTTCTGAATGAAGTTGAATTCTTCATGAAGGAATTATGTATTGAAATTCTTTGATAAATGGTACAATACATTTTGGTAGAATACTTGTATAGTATTCCAATTCAGGGCAAGACAAAAACACCTACAAAAAATTCAATTCACAATCAAACTTTCGATTGAAACCGGCTATAGAACCAACTATACAAGTATATTACGAGTCAATTGTACATGTACAGATAAGGCCATCGTTTTTTAATTAATTGTTTTACAAACTTTTTGGCTTTTAATATTTTAAGTCGGTCGGTAGGAAGGAATAAAAATAAAAGTTACTGAAAATGTGTAGTCGGGCTAATAAAAAAAATGCAGTGAAAAATTGGTCAAAAATTAGTCATTTCTTACACTTTCATTTACCAGCGTGCTCGTGTGCATTAGACTCACATGTGCGTTTAGGCGGCCCAGAAATACCGCTGGGCATAAACCCATAGAGTCAAAACTCAGCTTTAGTATGAGTATAGAGATGGAAAAAGGGTTTTTAGGTTACCGGACCTTTGGTCCGATAACCTATTGGCATGGCGTTGCGTCCGTCGTCCGTCCGTCCGTCCGTCCGTCCGTCCGTCCGGCGTTAACATTTTTATCTTTAAAGTTAACGATCGAATCTTTCTGAAATTTTGCACAAAAATGCCTAAAAATATTTTGAGAAGGAGGTATTTTTTTGTTTTTTGATTTTCGCACTTTTTTCAAAATGGCGGCCGTTTTTGTCGAAAAACGCTCAATTTTGGACTTTGACGGCCATTTTCTCAAAAACTGTCTGATCAGTTTTGAGTTTTTGGTTTCAAAAGATTCCCCTCATATACCTCTGTGATATGTATAAGTTTGGTTGCCCTAAATTCGCCGGTTTCCGTGTGGCGGCCATTTTGAATTTTTGGCGGGTCAGGGAAAAAAATTTTTTTCACCCCAAATCGCATTACTATCCATTTTGGGCCATTTCTAGGGCCAAAAAAAATTTTCACCCTTTGAAAAAATTTTTGGACTTAGAAAATTTTCGGCACTTTTTTCCTTCATAATGGGAGCTGTCCGAACTGTACTCATAGAACGCTTGGAGACAGAGCTTAGAAATTGGCACTTTCAAATGGGAAGTCATATATGGCGACTTGTGTGGTGACCTTGAATTTGACCTTGGATGACCTTGAAAGGTCAAAACAACCTTTTTGGGGTCGAAAAATGCTCAAATTTGCACCTGGTCTGTATTTTCTCAAAAACTGTCCGATCAGTTTTGAGATTTTTGTTTAAAAAGATTCCTTTTATATACCTCTGTGACGTGTATAAGTTTTGTTGCCCTTGAATCGCCGATCTCCGTGTGGCGGCCATTTTGAATTTTTGACGAATCAGCGAAAAAAATTTTTTCGCCCCAAATCGCATTACTATCCATTTTGGGCCATTTATAGGCAAAAAATTAGCCCAAAGGCTAAGATAGGTTACCGGACAATTTTGGTTTGGCCATGGCAGCATTGGCAGGTAACAGACCTTGAGATTTACCAATCAAGGTTCACAGTGTGAACATATGACCTTGAGATTTACCAATCAAGGTCATCCGTGTGAACTTCGATGTCACCATTACATGTATGTGTGCGGCATTTGATATTCTATATGTTCATAATACAAAGATATATCTGGGTGGAATCGTTTAGGCCCCTCAAGTCAATTTACACATTCCGAATCAGACATTTGGCACTCAAGGTCATCTGACATCAAGTTCAAGGTCATCATTAGTCGTGCCATATATGTCTTCCTAGATGTTCACAATGCAAACATGAGCTCTATCTGCAAGCATTTCATCTATAGAAGCAAATCTGGGCATTTTTTGACCCCAAAATGGCTATTTTGACCATTCAAGGTCATCCAAGGTCAAATTCAAGGTCACCACACAAGTCGCCATATATGACTTCCCATTTGAAAGTGCCAATTTCTAAGCTCTATCTTCGAGCGTTCTATGAGTACAGTCCGGACAGCTCCCATTATAAAGGAAAAAAGTGCCGAAAATTTTCAAAGTCCAACATTTTTTTCAAAGGGTGAAATTTTTTTTTGCCCTAGAAATGGCCCAAAATGGATAGTAATGCGATTTGGGGTGAACAATTTTTTTTTCGCCGACCCGCCAAAAATTCAAAATGGCCGCCACACCGAGACCGGCGAATTTAGGGCAACCAAACTTATACATATCACAGAGGTATATGAGGGGAATGTTTTGAAACCAAAAACTCAAAACTGATCAGACAGTTTTTGAGAAAATGGCCGTCAAAATCCAAAATTTAGCGTTTTTCGACAAAAACGGCCGCCATTTTGAAAAAAATGCGAAAATCAAAAAACAAAAAAATACCTCCTTCTCAAAATATTTTTAGGCATTTTTGTGCAAAATTTCAGAAAGATTCGATCGTTAACTTTAAAGATAAAAATGTTAACGACGGACGGACGGACGACGGACGCAACGCCACGCCAATAGGTTATCGGACCAAAGGTCCGGTAACCTAAAAAAAATTTTCACCCTTTGAAAAAAATTTTGGACTTAGAAAATTTTCGGCACTTTTTTCCTTCATAATGGGAGCTGTCCGAACTGTACTCATAGAACGCTTGAAGACAGAGCTTAGAAATTGGCACTTTCAAATGGGAAGTCATATATGGCGACTTGTGTGGTGACCTTGAATTTGACCTTGGATGACCTTGAAAGGTCAAAACAACCATTTTGGGGTCGAAAAATGCTCAAATTTGCACCTGGTCTGTATTTTCTCAAAAACTGTCCGATCAGTTTTGAGATTTTTGTTTAAAAAGATTCCTTTTATATACCTCTGTGACGTGTATAAGTTTTGTTGCCCTTGAATGGCCGATCTCCGTGTGGCGGCCATTTTGAATTTTTGACGAGTCGGGGAAAAAAATTTGTTTCGCCCCAAATCGCATTACTATCCATTTTGGGCCATTTCTAGGCAAAAAAAAATTTTCACCCTTTGAAAAAAATTTTGGACTTAGAAAATTTTCGGCACTTTTTTCCTTCATAATGGGAGCTGTCCGAACTGTACTCATAGACCGCTTGAAGATAGAGCTTAGAAATTGGCATTTTCAAATGGGAAGTCATATATAGCGACTTGTGTGGTGACCTTGAATTTGACCTTCGATGACCTTGAAAGGTCAAAACAGCCATTTTGGGGTCAAAAAATGCCCAGATTTGCCTCTATAGATGAAATGATTGCAGATAGAGCTCATGTTTGCATTATGAACATATAGGAAGACATATATGACACAACTAATGATGACCTTGAACTTGACGTCAGATGACCTTGAGTGCCAAATGTCTGACTTGGAATGTGTAAATTGACCTGAGCGGCCTAAACGATTCCACCCAACATATAGAATATCAAATGCCGCACACATACTTGTAATGGTAACATCGAAGTTCATACGGATGACCCTTGATTGGTAAATCCCAAGGTCATATGTTTACACTGCGAACCTTGATTGGTAAAAGGTCTGTTACCTGCCAATGCTGCCATGACCAAACCAAAATTGTCCGGTAGCCTATCTTAGCCTTTGGGCTAATTTTTTTCTTCACAATTCAGTTCTGTCACAACCAAACTAAGACATGGTTTACTAAAGTTTCAGCTTGACTTCAATGAATGTATTTGGGTGATAGTAAAATATCGAAATTCAACTCGTCTATTTGTCGAAATTGATATCGGGAAAACGATATGCAGTTTGTTATTTTTATCAAAAACAACAAAAATCTGATCACATTTCTTTTCCTGGTTCATTTTAATATTTCATGTACTTGCCACAGGTCTAGACGATTCAGAAAACTGCTGCAGTGCTGCACCTTGTGACTACTAGTCTACCACATGACAATGAGACAATGTGGCCATGATGACTGACAGTTGGAAGACCAAATTTTTAGTTCAAAATGGCTGCCAAAAGTCTTTGAAAATGTAAATGTAAAAGTTAAATAATACATACGGGCTCAAATTCTGAAGATCTACCTATGAAAGTAGACAAAGAAATGATACTCAAATATTGCACCCTTGAATAATCTAAATATATGGATCATCAGTTATATTCAAATGGGACATATCCGTGATATCTGGAAAGAAATATGAGCAAGTCATTGTAGCAAAACCATAGTCGAAAGCACAGGCAGACAGACATACATATAATCGTTTTGAATTGCTGACAAGAGACTATTCCTTCGCATAACCATGAAGGCAAAGAATTATCATTTTGATGCTGCATATTTTCATCAGTCCTTGTTTTTCCAGTCGGTGGGTAAAATAAAAGTATGAAGAGGAACTGCTGAATTTATTTCTTATCGGCCGATTTTATGTGGAGTCGGCGGGTTTGTAAAACAATCAATCAAAAAATAATGGCCTAAGGCATTGAAACATGCATCCTCTGCTATTCACTTATTTTTTTCCAATAAGTTTTCATGTTCGGAACATCTACATATATTTCGAAAACAAATCAATATTATTGACAAACAGAGCAATGAAGTTCCACAACCAATTTACCATGGCTTCAAAAATGTCTGGAAGACTTGAAAGAGCTTAAGACTTATAATCTGAATCACGAGAAAGGCACGATTTCTTCTTCGCGAAAGCAGATACAGTGGTCCCTGTAAGAAAAGACACCTCCGAAATTGGACTTCCCTGTCCATAAAAGACTTGTTTTACCCAAAGATCAATTTTACTAACAAACGAACCTGTGAGATAAGACTCCCTGTAAGACGAGACCTCATTTTCCTTGCAAAAAGTGAAGAATAATCTTACAGGGACCACTGTAGTGAAATAATTGATATGAACGGAATAACACATAACTATTGAAACATCAATTTCTGGAAGACTAATCTGTTTTACATAGAATTCATTATTATACAAACCATAGATATACATGTATGTGCATTACAGCAGAATAAAAAAAAATTGATTTAAATAATAATGATAATTATTGATATATCTAAAACTGGGACTGAAGAGAACATGACAATTTGCCACAATTATTTAGTAATTTTATATACACTCAACATTTTATGAACGCACAAAAACAACCCACAACCAACTCATGGCCGATCACGTCACACGTGACAAAAATATCAATAACAACAATCAATATTTACACATTCCATGAAAACTAACCAAATACTGCCCTACAGGCAGTCGTTCCCAGGAACCCGAGCTTGCTAAGGCTCCAGAAACGACCAAGGGCAAAATAAAAGTACGTGTAGGCAGTATCCGGTTTATTGTACATCTACAATAATGTTTTTAGCATAGTTCGACCAATCAGAGCAAGGGTGAAATGTGGGTGAAAATTACATTGATTGATAAAACAGCATCACAATGAGACATATAATATTAATAATAAATATATCATATTTACATACAGGCAGGAAACAGGAAGTTTTAACTTGTTTAAAACCAGTATTTATTACATACCTACCTCTATAATAAACTCTTTGGGTAATCTTACCTTGGCATTCAAAGAAGAGGAGAGAGAAATGAATGTCACAAGAATTTTCTCAAAATTCCTGACATCCATCTCGAACTCGAAATTGACGGAAATTACTCTCACACATCTCAGATTCCCCGCGGTGTAGATGTGACGTCACACCGGTCATATGATTGACCTTAACCGCCATTAATTTGCCCACCTGGTTAAGGCAGGGGAGGCGGGAGGGAGAATAATCGTGTTTATTATAGAGGTAGGTATGTAATAAATACTGGTTTTAAACAAGTTAAAACTTCCTATTTATTGCCATACCACTACCTCTATAATAAACTCTTTGGGTTATATCAGAATAACCAAAGGAGGTGGGTTTAACCCTCTCCCGGGAATTTCATCACCGATGTGTGAGAGTAGGAAATATCCATTGAAAGTAGTAAATATTGTGTTTTACTTTTAAATTATAATTTTAAGTCGAAAATACATATTTACAGGATATTTACAACTATACCATAATACACGCCTGAATTACCTTCAGATGCATGGAGACGAGCAGGGGCTCTGCAGAGGTGACTTTCCTCTTGCAGAAGAACAAAAATTTCCCTCGCCAAAGAAGAGGAGCAACTCCCCTGGGAGTCGACCTCAGGTGCATCTGTACAGAGGCGTGCTGATCTATTTACAGGTATCTACAGCTGGACTACACGCTCCGCCGCCACCAGTCGTCCAAGCTGGAGGCCGGAGTCATCCTCCCAAGCTAACTCCCTGAGATAGAAAGAAGTGAATGTGTTATGAGATTTCCAGGTACAGGCAGACATGACATCATTCAGAGACACTTTATTTGTAAAGGCAAGTGAAGCCGCGAGAGCCCTCACATCATGCGCTTTGACTCTGAAACCTGTGGATTTTTTCGCCTGTGACTTTTCATAGCAAAATCTAACACACTTCTTGATCCAAGATGAGATCGTAGCAGGACGGATATCATTTGGAAAATCCTTAAGATAGGACACGAAAAGCAAACGCTTGCCGAGATGCAGCTCACGCGTACGATTAACGTAGATGCGGAGGGCTCGCACGGGACAAAGCTTCGCGTCTTCCTCCAGGCCCGGCCCCAGAGAAGGAGTCAGGGCGGGAATGGAAAAGCTCAATAATGGCGTACCTGCTAATTGAGTTTTGGCCAGAAAGGAGGGAATGACTCCGAGGAGAACCGAGGAGCCATCCGACTTCCACTTAACTTTGGAAAAGGACAGAGCGTGAAGCTCACTCCGTCGCTTCCCGGAAGCCAGAGCCAAAAGGAAGACCGTCTTAAACGTCAGCAACTTTAGTGAGGCCCGCTCAAGGGGTTCGAACGGATCTTTTCTTAAGACGTTGAGAACAAGCGATAGATCCCACTCAGGAACCGGGTTCCTAGCTTTCGGTCTTTCGATCTCGAAACTATTAATCAACGCAGTCAAACCTTGATCATGACCAAAATCGATCCCAAGTTTGGGTTTTAGAGTCTTCGCGATAGCCGTACGGTAACCCGCGATCGTGGATGGAGCTCGCCCTTCATTGAACTTTTCGAGAAGAAATTCGGAAATTAGGGGAGCATCGACTCTGAAAGGACTAACCTTCCGGCGACGACACCAAGCACAGAAGGAAGTCCACTTCGATTGGTAGACTGCCAAAGAAGATTTTCGATTTGATCGGGCGATCCTAGCGGACACCTCCCTTGAAAATCCCTTCTTTCGGAAACATCGCTCGACAATATCCAGGCATGAAGCTTCAGACTTGCGGGAGCCTGATGAAACATGCTGGAGCGAGGTTGTTTGAGGAGGTCCCACCGATCCGGAAGCTGACGAGGGAAGTCTACTATCAACTCCAGAAGGTCCGGGAACCACGACCTCTGCGGTAGACACGGAGCAATCAGCAGGAGGCGACACTGGTGAGTCCGAAACTTGGCGATCACCTTGTCCAACAACACCGCTGGGGGGTAAGCATACGCGTACATGCCCTCCCAGGACGTCGACATCGCATCCACTGACATGGCCGTGGGATCGGGAATGGGAGACACAAACGAAGGAAGTTTGTGGTTCCACCGGGTCGCAAACAAATCGACCATCGGCGTGCCCCATAGGCCGCAGAGAGATTGGAATACCCTGGGGGCAAGACTCCACTCCATGGCCTGGACCTGGCCCCTCCGGGAGAGGCGGTCCGCCCAAACATTCATATGACCAGGGATATGCCTCGCGAAAAGCGAAATACCCCGGTCGTGACACCAGAGCAGGAGGTCGATAGCGGCCTGGCACAGCGACTGGGACTTCGTACCGCCCTGCTTGTTGATGTAAGCGACAACGGTGGAGTTGTCGGTGGCCACCAACACAGCCTGATTGAGGAAATGTGTTTCCCAATGCCTGAGAGCCAAGAACACGGCCTCCAGTTCCAACAGGTTTATGTGCCATTCCTGCTGAGACGAAGACCAGGTGCCCGAGACCTCGCTGTCGTCCCAGTGAGCGCCCCAGCCGTCCATACTGGCATCCGTAAATACGTGCCTGGATGGAAGCGGCCGGCGGAATGACGACCCTCGGAGCAGATTGACGGGATCCAGCCACCATTGCAGATGGGAAACGACTTCCGGAGAGACCTGCACGAGCTGGGATCTGTCTCCCGTGACCTGGGACCATTGAGAGTGTAGATGCCGCTGAATAGGCCGCATGTGCAGGCGGCCCAACGGAACTAACTTTTCCGTGGACGCCAGCATCCCGAGAAGGGACTGCCAGCGTCTGGCCGTCTGTGGAATGCGACGAAGGAAGCCTTCTGACAGCACGGATAATTTTGACTGACGATCCAGCGTCGGCAACACAGTCTCTGAGGTAGTCTGATAACGATACCCCAAGAAGACGAAGTCTCGACGCGGTGACAAGTCGGACTTTTTTTGGTTGATTTTGAACCCCATCCGTGAGCATAGATTTACCACAAACTGTGCTTGGACGATCAGCGTTTCGCGACAATGGTGCCGGATTAGCCAATCGTCGAGATATTGGTGGATAAAAATCCCCCGCTTGTGGGCGAGAATCTGGACTTCCCGAGCCACCATGGTGAAAATCCACGGCGCTGTCGATAATCCGAACGGGAGCGCCCGAAACTGCCATACGCGGCCGAGATAGAGAAATCTCAGGTATTTGCGAACTGCAGGTTTCATTGGAATATGGAAATAGGCATCTTTGAGATCGATCGTTACCACCCACGAATCGCGAGGCATGACTGAACGAACTTGCTCCGGCGTTTCCATGGAAAACGTCGGCACGATTAAGAACTTGTTCAACGGAGAAAGATCTATCACTGGTCTCCAACCCCCCGACGCTTTGGGAACCACAAACAACACGCTGTAGAACCCGGGAGTGTCCCCGGGAGCAGGTTCTATCGCTTGTTTCTCGATCATCGCCGTTATCTCCTCGTGGAGAACACGGCGGCGTTCTGGATCGTTTGGAAGAGTGAAACCCCTTGGGACGGGCGATAACGGTGGCAATTTCTCGAATTTCAGGCCGAATCCTCGACGGAGCGTCGAGACGACCCAGGGGCAAGCCCCGAGCCGCTCCCACTCTTTCCAAAACAGAATTAAACGAGCTCCTACGGGCTCGTCTGAGGAAGGAATATCGACCGAAACGAGCTGACCATGCAGCTCTTCTCGACACTCGAGCAAAGGATCCGGCCCGGAATCCGAAGCTATACGTACCCGGTTTCTTTTCCCCTGCGGGCTTGGGAGCCTCGCCACGGCCACGGCCTCGACCTCGACCGCGATCTCCTCGGGTGCTGCCGGCAGGGGCCCCACGAAAGGGCAGACCAGAGGCCCTGCCTCGGGCCCTACCGCGGCCACGACCTGGCTGCTGCTGCGGCTGGGCTTGCTGTGTAGGGGGCTGAGGTTTCTTGAAAGCTGACACCATCTGCTGAGTGAGCCGTTCCAAAGACTTGGACTGGCTCAGGAGGGCGTTGGAGGTGGAAGACTTCGCAGCCTTTTCGTCCGCCTCCTTCTTCACCTCACGCAGGTCCGCTGAACGGTCCGGTAAGAGCAGGGAGGTGGGAGTCCCGGAGGTGGGGATGACCGGGTGCAGGACCCTCATGTCCGACATCAACTGGTCGGGAACCTCGAACCTCAGGGAGGACAGGAACGCGTCACGACGCCAGAGCTCAGACACCCAGAGTGCGTGGGAGTCTAGAGCAACCTTATCACCAACGCCCTTGCCGATCGAGGTCACCAGGGACGCGCAACTGAGAAGGGCCTCCGCGAGTTCATCCCGATCCAAATCCGGATTGTTCAGTACTTGGTCGTGGCACTGTAAAATGGCTCTCTTGGTGGCCATGGAAAGCCAATCCATGGCAGAGTCTGTGGCCAGACCAACCCGCACGGTATGCTGGAATTCGGCTAGCGCTCCCCAAGGAATGTCCACCGACTTGGGTTCCTTAAAGAAGGAAAAGTGGGGGTGGTGCCTCCTCAAGGTGGTCGGCCTGTCGTCCAGCTCCGACGAGGTGTAATAATCTGTAACAGACGGACGGGAAGGAAAGGCGCCTATCGCGGTCTTGTTCGTCCTGACCGTCTCCTCGATTCGCTCCTGCATGGAGCCACGGACTCCAGCCGAGAGGGGAAAACGTAGGGCGTCCTTCGACGGCCGTGGATGCTCCATCTCCGACGATATCATAGATCTCGCGACCTTCTTGACTGGCGGCGGAGCATGTTCTTCGGGCCACAAACCCGGGAGGACCCTCTTCACGAAGTCCAGCTTCTCTCCCCAAGACAAGGGGTCATCGGACTCGGACTGAGCGAGCTCCTGGTCGGACTCGGCCTTACGCTTCAGGGGCAGCGTAAGACCCGAAGGACCAGGCAACGGCTGAGCCGGTGGAGAAGATTCCCCATCCGAGGGCGGGTCTTCCCTGGGAAGAGACGGAGAAGGAGGAGGAGGTGGCGGCTGTTGTGGCGGAGGGAACCTCGCCAGGAACTGTTGCCACTGTCCCAACATCTCGGCCCGAAAAGCCTCCAGTTCGCCCCTGAGGCGCTGCTCGGGCGGAACAGTAGGAGAAGTCCCCTGGACTGGAGAGTCGTGCGGCTCCGGCGGACCAGTGGACCCCTGGGCTACCTGGGCGAACGACATCATGCCCTGGCTCGAGGCAAAAGAGCAGACGGGAAGGGAAGAGAGAGGGGAGTCGTCCTGAATATCCTCGGCAATCTGAAAAATATGAACAGAATTATTACCGGAACAAACGGGTGAGCCTGGAAACAACGGGGTCCCAGAAACCCGTGGGTTTGGACAGCTCAAAACCATTGGCTCCCGGTCCCTACCGGCCACGGCTAAAGGGGCCACGGCCTGGGGTCCAGTTACCGGCGGGAACTCGGGAACCGGCGGCCGAAACACTGGCGTAACGGACCCGGACCGAAATCCGCCCTGGCTCTTGGGTTGAATCCCAGCCCCGGGGGCCGGAGCCCGACCCGGAGGGGGAAACAACACTCTCTGTCCAGAGGGATCCCGGGCGCAGGGAACCGTCGTGAGCCCGACGGAACCGGCAGACCCCGAAACCACACTCGGACACTGAAACCCAGGTCGTTCAGCCAGAGAAGCATGAGAACGAGGGGCCAGTAGAGAGGGAGCCAAAAGTGAGCCACACAAACCCGTAGGTTGTGGGGAAGTTAGGGTGCCGAGAGCCGAACGCGCGGCTCCCGGGACCCGTACCTGGCTGAAAGAAAATGACAATGATAAATCAAAACTTACAGCACAAACAGCATTGGTTAACTGCAAATCTAAACGCCGCTTGCGTTCCTCAGACGCCTTGGGACGCGGCCTGGCGCTATCAGAATCTGACGGGGAAGGGGGAGTAGGGCAACCAGCAAACCTGCGGGCCTGAATTTCCCGTAAGCCTTGAAGACAGAGTTTCCACTCGTCGATGGACCAATCCGCGCATAACTCACAGGTGGCTGAAGGACGGCAATAAACAGTGTCCCTACACTGCCAGCAGGCGTTATGAGCCTCCCACTTAGGAAGGTAGTGTTTGCAAACGATGCACTTCATATCTGAAACATATCAAACATCGAAGTACAAACGGGCGATAATGGGGGAAGGAAAGGGGCCTGGGGAGGCTTTACCATTTCCTCCCAAAAAATCGCAAATCACTAACTCTAAGCTAGTCTAACAACGAAAGAACGATCTACTGAAGAAAAAGCTGTGCAAAGAACAGCCTAAAGACGATCGTAGACGTGAAGAAATTCGACTTTGAATGCCGAAAGCAAGACTTGCTGCACATCCAACAATGGAGGAGCAAATTAATGGCGGTTAAGGTCAATCATATGACCGGTGTGACGTCACATCTACACCGCGGGGAATCTGAGATGTGTGAGAGTAATTTCCGTCAATTTCGAGTTCGAGATGGATGTCAGGAATTTTGAGAAAATTCTTGTGACATTCATTTCTCTCTCCTCTTCTTTGAATGCCAAGGTAAGATTACCCAAAGAGTTTATTATAGAGGTAGTGGTATGGCAATAAATATGAGAATTTTGCAATATCTAGTTATAAAGATCATAGTGAAGAAACCAGACATTGAGGCCGATATATGCCTTGGAGGCATTTTGGAGCAGGAACGTACAAGTGAGACAGGTATATCTTTCATAAATCTCCCAGTACAGGTAGTTGTGTGAAAGAATCCTAAACATTTTCCCCTCATAATATAACATACTGTAATGTATTCATTCTCAAATTTGAGTACATTTTATGTATTGATGTTAATTACTGATGAATGAAGACAAAAACACTTTTTGGTTGTACACGGGTCTTAGCAGCAGAGGAAATCTACCATGTGTTTACAAACAGGATAGCACGAGGTACACAAAATCACAAAACAAACTTGAACCAAAGATAGCACCTCGCAGGCACAGATTTCTGTGGACAACTGTACAAGTTATGGGTGGGGAGCTTGAGAAATGGAAACAAGCATCTGAGGTATGATAAATGCAGTGAAACACAGTCAATTATTCACAGTACAGTCACAGCTCCACAGCTAAAATACTAATCCTGAAATACTAAAAAATTTTAATGCTGACACCAATAGACAATATATACATGTACATACATCTACACTAGACGCTCTGTCACATTTGTTGACAAGCTTTTATCTCCTGCCATGACTTTTATCGCAGCTGTCTTATCGTGAAATAACAATTGAAGACACAGAAGACGTACATGTACCAGATTATTATGAATTCAGACATTCTCTGTTTCACTGTACAGCACTAAATAACATCAGCTCAAAAATCAGTATTTGACCACTAGAGGTTTTACAGGACCGAATTCCATTTTGAATGACACACATGATTTCTCATAAGTGTTCAATACTGATATTCGTGTAAGCTTTATCTGCAACTTTAAGTCCTGCATCTGATTTGAACTAAAATATTGGTGTCTGACCTGTAAGTCATCTGCCAAATTCAAGGTCAAATTCCTTACCAGTAACGTTATATACCGCTATGACTTCCTTTGAGTTCTCAATACTAATACAAGTCTTACTGTAACTCTTTAGGCATTGCTCTCTACAACTTTTTTATTTCGAAAGAACTGATATTTTACTGGTATTTAACCTTCATATCTGAATGACATCCAGGATTGTTCAACATTTCCAGAATCCAGAATATGACTGTACTATAAGTATTTTATATAACATACATGTAGGCTCTATTTGCAATAGTATCACTTACTCCCATTTTTCAATCTTTACCATATTTGGTAAAAATATTAAAAAATATTACCCCCATGAATGTCATGAACTAGCCCCATAAAATGTCCATACAAAATTACGAAACAACAACTGTATATGCAAATTTGGCTAGACCATGGCTAGAACCATATCATCTCCACTTTATCATCCAGAGGTACAATGATTTAAATTTGGTACAACATTCATGGAAACATGTACATGTGCACCGATATCAGAGTGTCACTAACCAAACATTGATATCTGCTCAAACCTCAGACTGACTTCCAAATCAATATCCATTCACATTTCACACTGGAATGTTCGTACATATTAGGAGTTATAGCAAGATACATGTATCTTAATATGTTTGCAAAGGTCACACCATAATTGATGACTTGAACAGAAAGGTTTTTGCTGAGGCTCCAGATTATCGGTACATATAAAACATAGCTCGATAGCTTGTTTGAACAAATCAGTTTTGCTGTACACAATTGTTTTTGTATATATACACATAATATAATAATCAGTATTTGAGTAATACTGACTTTTTTCAATGGAGGAAGGTGCCAATGAGATATATTTTGTTTGTAAAACGTAATTAATATTTTGAAATGTAGGCTCGTTATTTCTGTGCTTTCCATACTCCTGTAAACAACTTCTTTTTTTTCACAATGCTATCGTTGTACATACTGACAGTCTCCAAACTGAAATTCTACAAACCGATCAATTGAGGAGCAGAAACTTCTCTTTTTGCATTTCCCATCCATTTACATCTATTGCTTCTCAACAAAAACATTTTTCTGAAAATGAGGAAGAAGAGCTCCTTAATCGTCATCAGACCCGACTCCAGACGACATCATTGGGACCTCTTCTGGATACGGGATGTCGGCCCGGAGTCGGCCGTATGCGCGTACTCGCTGCTTGCGCCATCTCCTGTTACAGCAGCAAACGACACAGCCCAGGAGGATCAGTAGAACGAGCAGACCCACGCCGACAGATAGCAGCGTCACTTGTACAACTGGAGCAGAGAGGTGGGGGGGAAAGATGGGGGATGTTACCATGGTTACAAGTGAGGTGCATGTGAATCAGGTTGACTCTCATAGGAAATTCTGTACTTAGTTTTAGGACCATCTAATCAGATTTTTTTTCGCTACTTTACTTGTCATAAATATTACATGTTTTCTCTCAAATATATACAGCTGGTTAATACATGTACACATTCAATTTTCTAAGAGAATCCCCCTACCATGGATGGAAAATCTATATATCATTTACATTATGTTAATGTACAAGCATCACATGATATATAATTTGTCATCGATTTCACATGATCTCAACCAATTCCAGAAGCAACATTAGAAGATAAAATTCATCTTTGAACTCACTATCTGTCAAGTCGATTCCTAACACATACAAGTGATGTTCGCATTCCTTCTCGAAGTCTGTCCCAATGTAAGGCTCCAAGAGCTTCCTGAACTTTGCGTATGGACACACCCCTTCACAACCTGTTTCGGTAAATGACCACTTCTTTGAAGACATGCGTGAAAATACCAATTATAAAATGAGGTATGTTGGCAGATAATCTAGGATCTTTCACTATTTATTACGAAACAATGTTCAATGGCAATAGAGTTCATTATGAATATGCAGAATCATGGAAATAAATATAGATGCACATTGTAGGTTTTACAAACACTTCAAAAGTTCTCAAAAATATGGAAAAATGTGTATTATTGTTATTTTTCAGGGTATTCTGCAAGTACAAACCTGGAACAGTGAGCAGATATGGTTCATGGTCTGTTTCATTGCGGAACCAAACCTCAATAACGTGGTCACCCGATTCTGATTCATGTATCTCTACGTATAAGGATGTGGAGTACGGGACAAATCGGTCATTGAATGTTCCGAGCATCACCATCACACCGGCCAAGGTAGTGTCGTGCTGTGGGGCGAAAGAAATAATTCACACACTGAGATCACAGTGATGTTGTGTGAGTTTCCAGGGATTAACGGATCAATTGATGTTCATCGTAACTGAATGCTAAAAGATATTTGTTTCTATTCTAAGAGTATAGGTTTTTTTCAACTAAACTGTAAAATCCTATAAATTCCAGAAAATAGCCAATTTGTTCAAGTCATACATGTATTAGAACTGGACATACCGTTGTATTGCTTTACAATAACCACAATATCAGAGTGAACAATGGATGGTAAATTTGGTATCAGTAAATGCAATCATTCGAAACTCACAGCTGAGAACATGATCATTTTGGGTGAGTCTGTGATGTTGGGATTCTGTTGAGCTTCAATGTAGTTATCCAACTGCTGAATAAATTCTGTGATAACAGGCCCTGAAGTAAGGTCGAAAAAGAAAAGATCTCCATTATGTTATAACATTGTCATGTAGCACACTGTAATGTATTGTGAGTAGGTCTATTAAATTTGCTACAGATAAATGACCTTGATTTTTTCTTCTTTGATTAAGATTTGCAGTAGAATTGAAATATAACAGAAGTGTTATCTGATTTGAAGAATTTGCATAACATATACATGTCATGAATATCATGGAATATGGTTTAATTCCTTGGGTTTTCAAACTGAATTATTTTCTTTCATGTACAATAGATGTCAAACTACACAAATGACATACGTGTACATTATGATTCTGCAAGAATTCTAAATTTATACATTAACGAGTAAAATCTGACCCCCTCTCAATCTCCTTTGTAGTTCCGTCTTGTACATTAAGTTGTATTTGTGCGGCAAAATGACATTCAAATGTAGCCAGAGATCGTCCAAGTCAAACCAGTCCGGAAGAGTCAAGTTGTGACTCCACTCGCAAAAAAGGGCATCAAACATTTGAAGAGCTTCCCAGATGTTTGCAAGCTTTTCACCTGTGTGATTTCTTAACAATTCCAGAGTGTCCTAAAACAGAAATAAAAGGGTTCTTCTATACATATATATTTTTTTATTTATTTATTTTTGCTCTATATACTTTTATTTGGATAAATTCTGTGACATGTACTAGTATAGATGCAATACTGGGGATATTTGTCAATTGAACAAAGCTACAATTAGTTTTTGAATAATTAATTAATAATTATTAATACCTACTGTCAACATGCTCAGCAAAAGCAATATAAAAGCTCACAGGCAACATGAGTTGTTGGGTACAAGAAAACAAAACTGTCAACAATACTAAAATTTGCGTTCAAATTTTCAGTAAAAAAGTTATGTTCATTTCCATACATACATTGAACTGGAAGGCAAACTCCTGAGTCTCGGGCAAATCGGTAACTTTTTGATCCTCTTCTTCAAGCAAGCCACATGGCGGAGGTCGTAACTAACAAAGACATTGAATTGGTTTGTGACAAATCAAAACATTTTAGGGATCAAAACATTTGAGGAATCTTATGTAGAACAAAAGTACTGGTTCCAAGAAACTTATTAACACATACATACAATGATGAATCATGCGAATTACTGTAAACCCCTTAATTTTTCGCATCCATTAATTTATTCGCGATTTCTGAACGTGATTTTTTCCCACAAACCATATAAATTTGTAAATGCAATCGTGAAATTAAACGGCTGCAAACATGTCCATATCGCGAATATGCGAACTTAAATGGACGTGAAATTAAATGAAATTAAAGGGGTTTACAGTATTCAGATACATGTATATACACAATGTGAATAAGCAATTCAATCTATTGGCATTTACTGATCTACTCACAGAGTCCCCGGTTACAGGTCTGACATGGATGGGGATTGGTTGCCATGGGATACTGTCATTCCAGATCTGTCGCCCCGCGGGTTTGTACATCCCCGCTAGTACAGACTGGGCACTCATGATTGTCCTGTCCGTGTCCGTACTCCTTACATAGATCTGCGTGGGCGTGGATAGGAATTCCGTGAGACATGCACAGAGTTAACCAATTGATCTTTTTCATTAATTCATTATTTTTTTCTCAGGATATGTATAATGATTTTTATGTGTTAAAGTTTGATGCTTGGGAAAATGATTTTACTTGCAAAGAGTAGCAATTTTTCGAAAATTACATTGGAAACTATAGTAATCACATACATGTAATTTAACATGATTTAACAACACTCACAAAAATTCTAAAAGTGCACAGAATATATAACACTGATGATATTTACAATGTTTTGGAATAAATAATATTTGATTACCTCCTCTCTTTTGTAGGTAGAATTGAGGAAGTTTGTATCAATATATCTCTGCTTTAGGTACGCTCCCAGCGCGTACTCCTGTTGTATGCCTTTCTGTATTAACACATGAACATACACTGTACATTATTACATCAGACAATGAAATAGGACATGAACTAAACTTGTGAAAACTGGTGCATGCCAATAAAAATTGCAAGGAAAGGGTATTGCAAGATGCATATATTGTCATGATGATCTTGACAATGGTAAAGATGATTCATTTGAGGGTGGCCTTAATAGACAGGTGGTCTTCAACAAAACATCCACTGTACAGCTGAACATAACCATGATAACTATATTATAACAAATAGTTTTCACAAATATATTTTCCCTGTATTCATTTTCCCTGTATTCATTGGAGTGTCAATTTTATTCGTCCAATGATGCTCACCAGTATTTTAATCCTTTGACAATGCGCTTTCAAGACTACTCATAACATCCAGTATTTTATTAATTCAATGTGAAGACCCCCTGTGTTCATGATATTTCATTAATTACAATCATAGAAAGCACACATCAAGCTACCCTACCCCCTATATGTAGCCATGGCAACACCTGCTACCATAATGGCACTCAGAATACATCTTGTTCCTAAATGGTCTTCCTGACTTTCTTGAGCACTAACAGGTATTGACATTTTGAAAACCTTCAGTACATGTGTTCAAAATGTCAATACCTCTATTAGCATGATTAGAGTAAGATATTTGTGTATTATGCAACTAGCATATACGGAGTAATATTTTTAGCAGTACATTGAATATAGAATTGGGTATATTTAAAGTGTTCATAGCAATGTTCATGCCATATCTTTAACCCCACAAACAAACAAAATGTGTAGATTCATCAGTTCATTTTCAACATTGTAACAGATGGCCCACTATATCATGTACATAGTCAAGCTACAATGTACAATAATTCAGGCCACCAGATGGTGCTCTTTGTTCCCGTAAATTTGCCCCAACAAGCCTTTAAACATGTCAGACCAAATACTGAGCGATGCTCGCAAAAATCTTCCCAGGAACTGAACGGCACACCTGTTGTGGCTTATCTCATTAAGGCAATCGCCAGGTGACAAATACATTGACAAATATCTATTCCACAAGGTCTGGTACGAAATCAACTGTGTCAGATGCTGAAATATTGGAATAATGCTTTTCAGGAATATTTGTTGCAAAAAATAAGATTTTTGGCAGTGGGCAATGTCAACAGAAGGGGAACTCTGGGGGAGGGGGGTGGTGGTGAATGGAAATTATATTCACATGTGTCCCACTGGTAAATGCCTATGCATACATTGAATATCATGAATATAGATATCAGAAAATTTTAACATGGTTTCTTCTCCTAAAACTCAGATTTCATATTTCATAAGTATTTACAATCGTTTTCATTCAACGGGTAAATGCACTCCACACCTCCACACAACAATTCATGCTGATGTTTGGAATTATGACAATTACGTGTATCAGACTTACCCGGGATAACTGTTCGAACCCCTGAGGCCAGAAGTCTTCCTGATATGGGTCGGTGGGGAACGTTCTGATTGGACTACGGTCACCATGACGATATAACTGCGGAGACAATGATCATGTTAAGTTTATTTCGATTTGTTTCAAAGTTTAATTGAAATCAGTTTATTGAAATTTATTCTAACATAAATAATATGTTCAATCAAAAGTTACATTGACTGCAAAAGAAACAGATTGAGGCTCAATAAATTAGTAACCACGTACAACAAGTTGAACAAAGGCTAATGTATTGCAGATCGAGTCATCAGCATATATGAATATACCATGTATACGCACACACAGAATTTGTGTTTAGAATAAGCGAAATCAGCATTCCAGAAATTGGTGGATAAACTAAAGCACATGTTGATTTTACTCACATTCAAATCTGAGACAATGGGATTATCTCTGCAAAGTTTGACGTTTTTTTCCGACAACAATGTCACATGCTTTTGTTTATCCACCAAATTTACGTTTTTACGCATGCGCTCCTGTAATGCTGAACTAGCTTATTGTGAAGTTGGCGATCTGTTCTCTCAGAATTTCAGCATTTATCATCGACTGTGGGCATTAGTTTATCATGTTTAGAGACTCAAATTTTCGGGTTGCATGTATATTGGCCTCAATCAAGGTTACCTAGCAATATTCTGTATTCTGACCTTTTCCAGAATTACAAAGCATCACCATGTTCGCACGACACATAGATCTACTCAACATCGAACATTGATATTCTACAGTACTAGGGATGTTGTGACCAGCAAGAGGTCTCTGACCCTTATGAACTTTGGCCTTTATT
Organism: Terebella lapidaria; assembly: GCA_949152475.1. Classification (NCBI taxonomy): domain Eukaryota; kingdom Metazoa; phylum Annelida; class Polychaeta; order Terebellida; family Terebellidae; genus Terebella; species Terebella lapidaria. The sequence goes on from OX424569.1 coordinate 3,110,131, forward strand.
ATATTGCATGCACAGCTACCTGATATCTCTATTTGGCCTAGTGTATTGGGTAAGTAATTTATACATTAGCAGCTTATATGATGATTATGAATATGATGCTGTTTGTTCATATTCTGTAGAGCTACATTACAAATAATCTACGTGTACTGCAACTGCAAAGTGAATCTACAGCTCAACAGAAGTAGAATTATGAATGATTGACATTCAGTGTTTCAAAACGTTGAAGAGAAAGTATCAAGGTGCCTTTGCACAGTGGAAAAAATCATGTGTATTCACAATTATGATTAGCTGACCATGATGTGTCATGTGATGTGTGAAACTGAAAGTCGAAACTGAAATGGCATGATCGCATTTATCGACATACTCACCACAATAACAAAGGACAACGAACTATTTCCTAAAGAACGTACACATTCGAATAATAAAGTCCATAAAAGATATGATATAAGTATTTTAGCATGCATGTTTTCCCGTTGCGTCTGTCCACGTGTGCGGCCGGCGATGTTGTTGTTGTCAAAAGCTGTTGTCGCGCGTATTCGGTAGGTGGCGCTCGCTAGGGGAGAGATGACCGTACTTTCAAGAATAATGTAGAGTCTCTTCTATTCTTGGTTGCCCCGCGGAATCAAAACAACAAAAATAAAATCTGACAGTTAAATAAAGAAAACATTTTTGTTGTTCCGGTTCCGTGGGGGGCAAACTCTTGGCACTTTGATATATTTTAGGTTATCATACCTTTATGGTCCGATAACCTATTGGCATGGCGTAGCGTCCGTGATGTGGCCATCCGTATATCGTCCATCAACATTTTCTTTTTCAATAAAGTTCACGGTTGAACTTACTTCGGAAATTTAGAGAAGAATACCTAAAAAATAATTCAAGAGGACCTATTTTCCGTTTTTAAGTTACCGGACCTTTGGTCCGATAACCTATTGCCGTGGCGTTGCGTCCGTCGTCCGTCGTCGTCGTCGTCGTCCGTCTACATTTTTTTCTTTAAAGTTTACAATCGAATATTTCTGAAATTTTGAACAAAAATGCCCAAAAATATTTCGAGAGGGAGGTATTTTTTACTTTTTTTATTTTCGCAATTTTTTCAAAATGGCAGCCATTTTTGACGAAAAACGATCAATTTTGGACTTTGATGGTCGTTCTCTCAAAATCTGTTCAGTAACTTTTTTTCTTATTGATGCATAACACTCCTCATATGTACCCATGTGACGCGAATAAGTTTCGTTCGAATCGCTCGAGGTCGGCCATTTTGGGTCCAAACTCGGCCCAAATGGGACTTTCCCATGTTAAATTCTCCTATGCTTTATAATGGGACGCAATTTGCCTAATATCTCACTTAATATTGAGATTAGAGATTAGGAATCAATTGTGGACATGTAGGAAATGATATATGTTGAATATTCTCGTGACCTTGAATTTGACCTCTGCCCTCAGTTTCAAGGTCACAGGACAAAATGTCTAATATCTCGCTTATTATCAACTTTACAGCTTAGGAATTAATTGTGGACATATAGGAAATGATAAAGTCTGAATATTCTGATGACCTTGAATTTGACCTTTGACCTAATTTTCAAGGTCATAGCACAAAATGGCTAATATCTCGCTTATTGTCGACTTTACAGCTTAGGAATCAATTCTGAACATATAGCAAATGATATATACTGAATATATTCATGACCTTGAATTTGACCTTTGACCTCATTTTCAAGGTCACAGGACAAAATGGCTATCTCACTTCTTATTGACTTTACAGCTTAGGAATCAATTATGAAGATATAGGAAATGATACAGATTATTCTCGTGACCTTGAATTCGACCTTTGACCTGATTTTCAAGGTCAAAGGTCAAAATGGCTATTATCTTGCTTCTCTATTGAATTTATAGCTTGAGAACCGATTGTGGACGTATGGAAAATGATATACACTGAAAATTTTGATGACCTCGAATTTGACCTTGACCTTATTCTCAAGGTCAGAGCACAAAATACATGTAGCTTATATCTCGCTTATAATTGACTTTACAGCTTAGGAATCCATAATGAACATATGGAAAAATAATATATACTGAATATTTTGGTGACCTTGAATTTGACCTTTGACCTCGTTTTCTGGGTCAGAGAACAAAATGGCTAATATCTCGCTTATTATCGACTTTACAGCTTAGGAATCAATTGCGAACATAGAGGAAATGATATATGTTGAATAATCTCATGACCTTGAAGTTGACCTTTGACCTCATTTTCAAGGTCACGTCACAAAATAGCTAATATCTGACTTATTATCGACTTTACAGTTTTGGAATCAATTGAGGACATACTAGAAATGATATATGCTGAAAATTCTCATGACCTTGAATTGACCAGTTACCTTATTTCCAAGGTCATGAGACAAAGGGATAATATCCAAAACGTATATTGTCCGGTAACCTTTCTTAGCCCTTGGGCTAATTTTCTAATTTTTCGTTTTGTGTCAAAATCGCGTTCATTTTCGCGTTTATAAAAAAACGTCCATAATTTGGAATTTTGTGGCCGTTTTCTCCCATCTATCTGATGATTATTTCTCCATTTATGCATAAGAATATCCAATATCAGTGGTGGATTCAATGGTTTGGGGATTAAATCATTATGCAGGTTATATCTATTTGTCATGCTGTGATATCAATATGCTGTGAAGACCGTTTTGTTCAGTTCAAATAGTGCTTTCACATACACCGAAAAAAAAACAATACCCATTTTTCGTGACATGTAGCTCGCTAAGCCACCTTCGCACCCTGTTGGTTTCTTTTTCTTTCGGATTCGGAAGCCCCAATAACCCCCCCCCCCCTCTTCCCCTTTGTGAAAAAAAGGATCCGCCCCTTGTTAATTGTAAAGCTCTCTCCAAAAGATTGGCTCGTATTTGTCGATGAGAATATATTTATTGTTCAAATGCGATAAATTCGTTTGTTGTGATATGTACTTGAAGTATCGATCAAATTTAGATGTACGCCTATACATGTTGTACTTATATTTGAAATAAAATTGTTACATAATTTAAGATCGAAATGTCGATTATAAATGTCTGCTTCTGCATTCACATTTATTTTGTGATTTTCTCATATAGAATGCATAAGACATGACTTCAAAACACCAAAAAACCTTCGACAAACCCGTCATATAGGTTTACAGGAATAAATTAATTCAGTGTATTTTTCCTTTCTGTTAATTTGGATCTTTACGCTCCTCTCATTTGAACATACAATGTGGTATTTTGAAATAGGACCATATTAAGAACATTCAATTTTCCTCCAAAATATATTTCAACATTACTACAGTAGGCATATATCTACGAAATTCACTGCGATCAGAAGTTTCATGATTTTAGCTGTTACCATTCAACACAGTTATACATATGTGTCTTTGCTTCATAGCTGCAAATCGATGTTGCCTGTGCTTGATGTATACAATAGAGGAGATCGAACGCGGAAAAATAATGCGGATATCGCGATTATACATGTGGACAGAGAGTATGTCAGGTTCATCAATATTTATAGAGTAGGCAATCTTTTGAGCAGTTTGGTAGCAGATCAAACATCCCAACACAAAGGAGATCCACTTTCTGTTATCCCCCTATTGAATCCAAGCGAATCCCACATCTATTTTTCTCGCTACCCAAAGAAATACCCCCAGTAGTCCCTTCCCACCATATATCGACTGTCGCATTTCCCCTTTATCCAAAATCCCGTCGCCTTCCGCGAGTGAAGTCATTCCCCAGAAGGGACACCTTATATCGACAAATCCTTGCCGCTAACTAAGCGAGTAGAATGTAAACAAACGAGGGCATTTATTGACATCAAGTGGCGGACTTGTTCATCCCTCCAAGCGCAGCCTGGCTCCGTCCGAGGAAGTCCAAGGGAAAGAAGCTGGCAGACAGACAGAGCTGAGACAAAGAGACGGCAGGCGAGTCTACAGTGGCTTGCTTGGACAACCCGCCCGCGAGCTGGAGGGTGTGAATTAGAGACAGAGATCAAAGCTCAGGCGGCGTCGTGTCTCACAGGCGGGCACTGCTCATGACGACCGGGCTTTTATTGCGCTGCCGTTGGTTAGCCTAGAATACTTGTGCATGCAATTTGACTGTTGGAATTTCGCGATTATGATGTCCTGAAATGTGAATCATTGCACAGGTGAGGTCATACTTGTTGATGATTAATCCAACACTTTTTGTGTGTGTAGAAATTACAAATTACTACGAAAAGCAAGATTATGATTCTACATATACCAGGTAATGCAAGATTCTACTGGTCGTTCTAAAATAAATTATATAACAATTGATGTGAAATTCATTGCTCTATAGTACCAATACTAGCATGTACATGTACGCTTACTCCGCATAGGTCTACGTCATATATATAACCTTCATTTCATCTATGACGATATTATTGCATAATAAAGTCGTATTGTGAAACATATACAGTGTATGGAGTAAACCCGATAACCGATAAGATTACATGAATTACCACCCAAGGATATAAATCACTCGCTGAATGGAAGCTTGCCAAGTGCAGCATCAAACGTGTAATATACATGTACGTGTTCATGTATGTAACAGTCAATGAAGACCCCTATATCGCACTTATACTGGAATATACTGCAATGTCCTACGTCTGTAGCAATATTTTATTGGTTCCCGGGCTTTTTATAATTTAGCAAGTTTGTTATATCACTTCGAATGAAAGGAAACACGAAGGTTAATTGATTGGGGGTTTTTTTCCCCCAAACGCTAAACTTTTTTAAATTGGATCACTCGTTTTATCATACAATGTCTATTTTACAGGATCTCGAAGTTTAAGCATCATGGCATTACTGGAGCACTACCATGGTTCATACAACGTCCTCTATTGGCTATCGCTGGTGACCGCAGTTTCCATGACAACCCATGTGGGGAGTAACACGCGGTGCCCCGGTCTCCCCTCGTGCATGTGTGATACTGACGTCACTGGGTCAAAGGTCAAGGTCTCCAGGATCGTTTGCGCTGCGAAGACTGTTTCAAGCAGGGCCGTAGCTACCACATTTCCCATCTTCCCACGTTCGGATCCGAGTGGTGATTACGCAATGTACATGAAAGATCTAATCAAGGAGGTTTCCTTCATATATGCAGGACTTAAGGACATCCCAGACGGGGCTTTTGGCCAGGTACAAGTAAGCAATCTTGACCTCCAGGGCAATAACCTTGGTTCAAGGATTAGTGACCGAGCTTTCTCGGGGACAAGTCATGCTTTGCTCTCACTGAACTTAGCTTGGAGTAACGTGACTGCTCTGGGCCCACGTGTCTTCAGAGGCATGGCCCGACTCCGGAACCTGTCACTCGCAGAGAACAGCATCCGCCAGTTATCTGCACCCGTTTTCTACCATCTGCGTGAGTTGCGACGTTTATCTCTCGCTGGGAACCCGATATCATGGCTGCCGGGGTCCATATTCCGCTATCAAACTGCCCTGGAGACCTTAGATTTGGGATACTGCAGGCTCCACCGTCTCCCGTGGACTCTTTTCTTCGGCCTCTGGAATCTCAAGCTCTTAGACCTCCGGGGTAATAAGTTGATCTTTGTCGAGCCCTATACATTCATGGACCTCGGGGAATTACAGACGTTATTACTGGGTCATAACCCTCTTCGCCGTCTACAGGATGACAGTTTTTTAGGGCTGCAGCAATTGGTTAATCTTCGGCTAGAGGAAAGCAACATTGAGCGGATTTCACGCCAGGCTTTCAGAGATCTTCACAATCTTCGAAGCTTGGATATGGGAGACAATTCCATCAGGGAACTGGCCGAAGGGACGCTTCCGTTGCCAAGGCTACAACATCTCAGTCTCGATGGCAATAAACTAACATGTTTTCCTGAAGATATCGCAAACATGAGGGAACTTCGAACTCTAGACTTATCATACAATTATATTGGCACCATGGATTCGAGCCTTCTGGCCGTACTGAAGAATTTAGAATTTCTCAATTTACGTGAAAACCGCTTAATCTGCGACTGTCACCTCATGTGGCTCAAACCACTGCGGGTGGAGTTATTCAATAAATGGCGTGAAACCCCAGTGGGAGAAAGATACCACCCCAATGGCCCCATCCTCCCAGGTCGCTGTGCCTCACCGGCAAAACTCCGGGGAGTTGGGGCCAGCAGCTGGGTGGACATCGAGTGTCTGTTGTCAAGGAATCAAGACAAGCATGTGTCTGACAGTTTGGGTGGACGCTATTATGATAACTGCCCCAAACCCACTGGATACCATAGCAACGGGATTGATTCTGGCAATAAAGGAGAAAGTATACAAGTCGTTATGAAGGGGCAGGACGGGCAAGGGATTTATCTTTATCATCCTTTGGGCTGATTCTTGGGACACGGGACACTTCACATACCATGCATAAACTATCCGTGAAGTCTAGAGTAGCTGTCATGGAACGAAAGTGTTGAAACTTTATTTACAGCGAACGTTTAGCATACGATGTTTGTCGAGAGATCTTACCACGACTCATACTTTTGATAAAACTGAAATACTTGCCTATTTCCGATGCATGCCCTTGTTTGAAAGCTGAAAAGTTTATGTCGATTTGTAGATACGTGTTTGTATATTTATAAATGTTCACATAAATTTGGCATCGACATCGTACATACATGCTCCACTCGAGAAGAAAGTTGCATATCATACAAAACGCTCGTACGATTACTCCTTCACGTTTAAACGGATTACAAAAGATCCAATCCAATTATTGTATCCAATAATAATATTGGAAAACTACACACTGTATTTACTTGGGTCAAGCAATATTGAATCGGTGACTGGGTGGTATCTGACATAAATAGCGAGAGTCTCTCTTATGTATTTGTGGTGGTATATGATCTGGACAAGGAGATTCCAGCAAGTTACAAGGCCAACCATTCATGTATTTCAACGACCTTGAGATTTACCGTTCAAGGTCTTTTGAGGTCAACTTAAAGGTAACCAAAATATCCAAGATATGCATGTATATGACTTCATATATACTCAAAATACAAGTCTACCGACTATCTACAAGTGTTTTGTCTGCAGATACCAATTTAGACATTTTCATGTTATATGAACATGAAACTGTTGTTTGAGTGTTGTTTAACTGTATTGGTGCAGTCTGAATATATTTAGAAATGTATGGACATTCCTTTCCAGTCCTCCGTAGTCCTCATTTCCTACCTTGTATATTTAGATAATCTTTTGAGGTGTAGATTGCAACTGAACTTGTTCAGTTTGGATACATTGTGTATATCCGGTCTGGGGTGAGGGGTTAGGGGTTGAGGCACAATGAGCCCCTCCCCCCCCCCCCCCCCCCACACACACACCGAGAAGTTTGTGGGATTTGGGAGTGTTCCAGATGATTTGCGAAGTGTAGTTAACAAGTTTATTTGGATATTTTGAAATGCGTGGACATTACGGTCTGAGGGTTTTGGGGACCAAAAGCCTCCCTTTCTTTATAGTCTTTGTAGTATATCAGATGATTCCTGACGTGTATTTTACAACTACATTTGTACAATTAGAATATTTGTGCAACACGTTTTGTGCAAAACCTTACACGTTTTATTCACTCGCGCAATACACTGCCTCCCCCCCCCCCCCCCTCCTCACCTGAATCCGCCGGTGCCTTCCTTACTAGGCCTACTTCTGCAATGAATAAATGCGCTCATTGATTTTCATCAGTCTAAGCTCTCTCTCTATTCACCTCTCAAATTGTGATTCTCTATCAGACATACATGCTTGTGTCGAAGAGCCGACCGTTGATAGGCTGAGTCAGCAAGGTAGTAGCTCGTTGATATTTTACATGCGCATGTACGCGACAGTGTGGTAAATTTCTCCCATGGAGCGACACCTGGCGAAAGAAAATTGTTACGGAACTTGTCCACTTCCGGCGATTTGACAAAAAAGATTGAGTCAGTTTCAGAGAAGTTTTAAAAGTTTATTACTCTTGCTCTTGATCATAATTATGCTATGATAATGCCTTCTCAGTTTGATTTGTAAATATTTGCTGCTTGTTACATCTTCAAATTTGGTAGGTCTATGTTTGTTTCGAAAAATCGACCAGTCGTAAGTTCACACTTCAAGTTCAGCAGTTCAGTTTCAATCAAACATGTCAAAGTGACAGTTGTCAGTTCATCTGTTGCTTTTGTTGATTGCTCTGATAAGCACTGATTAGCCCCAAACCGTCCATATCGATCACTCGGTTGAACTCGGTTGAGCCACCTTCGGAGCTAGATAAGTAAAAGCTTGCAATTAGATATTGTGGCTCATTCCGTTTGTAAAAACTGCTGATACGTGAGTTCGGAAATGTTTTCAGGTCAGGTCAGTGGAATTGGGTCGGGGTCAAGCGGTATAAACATAGCCAAACCATGCTGTCACGCTACCATTGTCGAGTCACTGTCACCAACACATTACTCGATTTTCCCTGTACAATACTAAACTCTTTGAGTACTTCGAGTTCACCGCGTCACTCACGTTTGAGCATGGTGTGTACGAACGTTTTGTTTATACCACTTGACCTGACCTAGAAACATTTCCGAACTGGCTTATTAGTTGCATTGACGGCCGTGTTGTGTATTTGGCGGCATAATCGTGATATAATCCCCAGCGGGGAGGGGTATTTGTAACTGACAGAAACGTTGTTTTTGTGTGCCTTTTTTGTTTTCGTTTTCCCAAAATGTCCCGGAAGTGATTATGAGAACATGAGAAAACACCGACGTCAATAATGTTGTCGGCCCTATATATACTCGTGAAATAGTCCCCGGTCAATACATATACAACACTTTTAACCTTAGTGCGGGGACTATATCACGAGTATATATAAGGGGCTAACTCCACTTTAGAAGCTGAGGAGGGCGACGGATATGATGGGGTTAGAGTAAAAAATGGGGAGATGTTTTTTTGGGGGAATATCTACGTCGGATTGGTCGTGTGTGTAATTTGAAGGGCTGTGGAAATAGTCCCCGGGGACTGTTTCCACACTATGTATATTATAGGTATCACAGTATTGCGGGGACTATATCACGAGTATATATAAGGGGCTAACTCCACTTTAGAAGCTGAAGAGGGCGACGGATATGATGGGGTCAGAGTAAAAAAATGGGGAGATGTTTTTTTGGGGGGAATATCTACGTCGGATTGGTCGGGTGTGTAATTTGAAGGGCTGTGGAAATAATCCCCGGGGACTGTTTCCACACTATGTATATTGTAGGTATTACAGTTTTGCGGGGACTATATCACGAGTATATATAAGGGGCTAACTCCACTTTAGAAGCTGAAGAGGGCGACGGATATGATGGGGTTAGAGTAAAAAAATGGGGAGATGTTTTTTTGGGGGGATATCTACGTCGGATTTGTCGTGTGTTTAATTTGAAGGGCTGTGGAAATAGTCCCCGGGGACTGTTTTCACACTATGTATATCGTAGGTATTACAGTATTGCGGGGACTATATCACGAGTATATATAAGGGGCTAACTCCACTTTAGAAGCTGAAGAGGGCGACGGATATGATGGGGTTAGAGTAAAAAATGGGGAGATGTTTTTTGGGGGGAATATCTACGTCGGATTGGTCGTGTGTGTAATTTGAAGGGCTGTGGAAATAGTCCCCGGGGACTGTTTCCACACTATGTATATTGTAGGTATTACAGTATTGCGGGGACTATATCACGAGTATATATAAGGGGCTAACTCCACTTTAGAAGCTGAAGAGGGCGACGGATATGATGGGGGTAGAGAAAAAAATGGGGAGATGTTTTTGGGGGGGAATATCTACGTCGAATTTGTCGTGTGTGTATTTTGAAGGGCTGTGGAAATAATCCCCGGGGACTGTTTCCACACTATGTATATTGTAGGTATTACAGTTTTGCGGGGACTATATCACGAGTATATATAAGGGGCTAACTCCACTTTAGAAGCTGAAGAGGGCGACGGATATGATGGGGTTAGAGTAAAAAATGGGGAGATGTTTTTTGGGGGGAATATCTACGTCGGATTGGTCGTGTGTGTAATTTGAAGGGCTGTGGAAATAGTCCCCGGGGACTGTTTCCACACTATGTATATTGTAGGTATTACAGTATTGCGGGGACTATATCACGAGTATATATAAGGGGCTAACTCCACTTTAGAAGCTGAAGAGGGCGACGGATATGATGGGGGTAGAGAAAAAAATGGGGAGATGTTCTTGGGGGGGAATATCTACGTCGAATTTGTCGTGTGTGTATTTTGAAGGGCTGTGGAAATAACCCCCGGGGACTGTTTCCACACTATGTATATTGTAGGTATTACAGTTTTGCGGGGACTATATCACGAGTATATATAAGGGGCTAACTCCACTTTAGAAGCTGAAGAGGGCGACGGATATGATGGGGTTAGAGTAAAAAAATGGGGAGATGTTTTTTTGGGGGGATATCTACGTCGGATTTGTCGTGTACAATATACATAGTGTGGAAACAGTCCCCGGGGACTATTTCCACAGCCCTTCAAATTACACAAACGACCAATCCGACGTAGATATTCCCCCCCAAAAAACATCTCCCCATTTTTTACTCTAACCCCATCATATCCGTCGGATTGGTCGTGTGTGTAATTTGAAGGGCTGTGGAAATAGTCCCCGGGGACTGTTTCCACACTATGTATATTATAGGTATCACAGTATTGCGGGGACTATATCACGAGTATATATAAGGGGCTAACTCCACTTTAGAAGCTGAAGAGGGCGACGGATATGATGGGGTTAGAGTAAAAAATGGGGAGATGTTTTTTGGGGGGAATATCTACGTCGGATTGGTCGTTTGTGTAATTTGAAGGGCTGTGGAAATAGTCCCCGGGGACTGTTTCCACACTATGTATATTGTAGGTATTACAGTATTGCGGGGACTATATCACGAGTATATATAAGGGGCTAACTCCACTTTAGAAGCTGAAGAGGGCGACGGATATGATGGGGTTAGAGTAAAAAATGGGGAGATGTTTTTTTTGGGGGGAAATATCTACGTCGGATTGGTCGGGTGTGTATTTTGAAGGGCTGTGGAAATAGTCCCCGGGGACTGTTTCCACACTATGTATATTGTAGGTATTACAGTATTGCGGGGACTATATTTTGAATATATTTTGTATTTTGAAGGGCTGTGGAAATAATCCCCGGGGGCTGTTTCCACACTATGTATATTGTACGTGTTACGTTATTGCGGGGACTATATCACGAGAATATATAAGGGGCTAAGTCCACTTTACAAGCTGAAGAGGGCGACGCATATATATATTGTACTTTATTCCGTAAAAAAATCAAACGGAATAAGCAGCAAGTTTACATATATTGGTGTATATAAATGAATTGCATGAAATCAATATATCAATATATTGTGCGCTTTATTCCGTAAAGAAATCAAACGGAATAAGCAGCATGTATAAATATATTGGTTATAAATGAACTACGTATATTTTTAGAGTCGGTGTTTAGGTACAAATCTGCCATATTAGGCCTACAGGGGACGTAAATGATCGTAAACGCAATTTGCGGTTGGTAAATGGACTTGAAGTTATTGTCATGAAAAAAGAAAGAAAACTGCATAAACAAGAAGTGTTTGGCAAATAGTCACCGGCGGGACTGAAAACAAAGGAGAATTACATAAAAAAAGTGTATGGGAAATAGTCCCCGGCGGGGACTATATCACGATATCGCCTATTTGGCCGTTAAAGCTAGAACCACTTTTAGAATTGACCAAATTTATTCATTCTGCATTAGATCTTGATCCAGCTAAATATTTTGCCTATAGAATGATAATTCTTGCAGAAATTAGTTCGAATGATGTATTAGACCGTATCAGATTATGTTAAAATGAGTTGCCAAAACCAAGGCTCGAACCTAGCTCTTATCCATTTTGTCATTAAAGCCAGGGCTGGGTTCAGATACTTTGGTCAATTACAATTATAATTACAAATGGGACACAGAGGTCAGTTGCAATTACAATTACATTATTTCATTACATCAAAAATCAATTACAATTTCAATTACACTGATATGAAAATGTTCAATTACAATTATAATTACAATTACATATAACTACAATTGATTACACACAAGATAAATATTCAAAGATTAAAATCATCTTCATCAGACACAGTTCAGGTTGGAGAGATTAAAATTATTAATAAAATACAAATCATGCAATCATGATCTAATGTTCAAGGCTGTTCATTTTGAGTGGTTTATTTCACTAGTGAGTTGTGCAATGAAGGACACTTCTTTCAAAACAATTTTTTGCTGTTAAACTTAAGCAAAAACTATACAGAGAGCAGGATGTGCCATCAGTTTCAGTCATCTCCCACGCTGAAGATTTTATAAATCAAAACATGGCCCAAAGTGATTTGTCAAAGCACGAGGAACATCTGTGATGACTGATCCACCCTATTGTTTTAACTTGTCATAGAAGCTTTGTGATCTCATCTTGAACAATAAGTGAAATCAGTTATCAGTCGCTCTTGTTTATTCTATGCATTTATCTCTATAGTCAGCTGTATGTTTGCTGATCACTGTGGGTGGTTGTGTCACTCGTGTGTCTGTGTATCTAAATGTGTGTCTATGTATGGCACTGGACGAAACACTGAATATATGTAATGTTATTGAACTATTTTTTCAATTATTTACATCAATTACAAATATTTCAGGAGCTTTACTCACAATTACAATTACTTTTCTTGGTAACTTTTCAAATACATTTATAATTACAATTACACCAAATTGCAATTAATTACTCAATTACATAATTACAATTACAATTGAACCCAGCCCTGATAAAAACAGCTTGTGAGTTTTACACACAGACTCGTGGAGTCATCGGTATTGGTCTGGATACCATGGCAACCGACAATGTCGCCAAGCCAATCATTCTGTATCCAGTTTTTCCATGCACGTTGGGAACACGTGATTTTCTGAGTAACTGTCATTGAATTGTGTTTATTTTCTTTATATAAAAAAGAATGAAAATTGGCCCATTTTAACTTTAAATGGCTAATGACACAAAAAAAAACTGATGATGTTTAGTACCCGGTACATGTAAAGCTGAATTAAATGCCCGTAAAAATTAGTACTGGTTATCCACCGTGTTCCGGTTCCAGACCGGATTGAATACATTGTATCAATTTCTATATATAGCGTGTGTTTATGTACACGCTATATTTCTTCATTCTGGTCAGTGACATTCACACTACCAACATCAATATTTTGTAAACGTGTTCAATTTCTTATCATCTTTGGTAAAATGTCAGAGATACGCGATAAAGTCGAATCTCTAGAAGAAAAACTCGACTCTCTTGCACAGCGTTTTGACCGAATGGACTGTCTAAATGATCGCATTGATCGACTTGAATGTCTGAATAATCGAGAAAGAGCCGAAGAGCCCAGTGACGTAGGCCACGTGCGCCAGCCTGTTCCCGGACCCGGTCGTGAAGCCACCGCCGCCGCCGCCAACAGGAATGAAGACATCCAGGGAGAATTCGTAGCCATTCGGGACTCGACTACGGGCGTTAAACTCCCAGCAGAACTCCGTTTTTAATATGGAACTCCGTTTTTAATATTTAATATTTTAATATGGAATGGTTTTTAATATCGTTTTTAATATTTATTTTTTTAATATGGAACTCCGTTCCATATTATGTTTGTATATTTCCCATATATCCCTTGTTATATCCTCGGTTTGTGTGAATGTCATGTAGGCCGGATTAAGGCTATATAATTCAATAAATTTTTACAGGGCATTGGTAATGTTGTTTTGTCAAAATGCTTCATTTCAGACATAGTTGGTGACTTGCAATATAAGAAGAACCTGCCCTTCATTGCTCTGTATTTTATTTCGAAGTTTTTTTTACTTCTTTTATCCAGGTTCATGGAGAATACGTGATGTAGGAGCCATCATGGGGATCATGATTTCACAACTGATCTGGCTGCAATTCATGCTAGCCGGGACAGTCAATGCAGTGAATCGAGCTCTCCTGCAGCCCGATGTAGATCCACAATGTCGACAGGAGGTTGACTATTGTGAGGCGATGAACGTTACCAAGTGTCTGGGAGCCACACTCAGCTACCAATCAAGTTCCTTCGTCTTGGCGAACGATTCCGACACAGAATTTGAAGTCATTGAGAAGCTACACCTATGGTCTGGTTTGAGGAACGTACCAAAGTGTTGGGAGGTCATTCAACCGTTCCTCTGCTCCGTGTACCTCCCAAAGTGAGTCAACTTCCTGTAATATACATGCACTTTAAGCATTGATTGCTATTGCTTATTTCCATGTGATTTCTTTGAAACTTCATAATGGAATGTGTGAAAAGTGCAGGTGATATAGGACTATATGTAAGATAAAACCCCTCAGAAATAAGACTTCCCTGTTTGTAAAGACCTTTTTGTATTCCCCAAAGATTAATTTAATATGTAAATGAACCTTTGAAATAAGAGTTCCAGTAAGATAATACCTCATTTTTCCTGCAAAAGGGGAGGCCTTATCTTACAGGGTCCACTGTGCATAGTTACCAAGCTTTTTTTTACAGCATGGAAGATAACTTTGTGTCTAATCCTATAGTATTCATGCATGTACACATTTTTTCGATTACATGCTCACTTACTTCCTCAGATGTGAGACGCATGAGAATAGTTCGTACGTCATCCTGCCAGGTCGAGAACTGTGTGAACAGATCAGAAAGCCGTGTAAAGTCGTGGAGACCTACTCCGGCTGGCCTCACTTCTTACAGTGTGACCAGCCACACTTCCCGTCTGGGTGTAGCGAATCGGTCAGTGGATTCTTGATAGTTTCTATTTGATGTAGATATAAGATATTGTTGTGAGTCAAGTGCCAAGAGTCTGTTAATGGCCATTTCTGGCCTGGAGATTATATCGTAGAAGATCAATATGTCTTTTATATAGATCATAAGATTGCCATAGAAATTGAAATTCAGAAAGTTTTTCTAAATTCGCAAAAACATTTACCAATGTTCAAATGAAAAAGAATCTGCCAAGAATCTGTAAATGGCCATTTCTGGCCTGGAGATGATATCATCAATGATCATAGAAGAGCAACATGACTTTCATATAGATCATAAGATTGCCATAGAAATCGAAATTCGGAAAGTTTTTCTAAATTCGCGAAAAAAATTTCCAATATTCAAATGAAAAATTATTTTAAACTTGCACAGACTATATTCCATACAATACACAAAATATACTCAATTTATTCCCTCTCAGAATCCAATCAAGCGGATCCAGTTCAACACAACATCGACCTGCGAGCTCCCGCTGGTTGCCACGGACAACCAGAACAGCTGGTATGAGGATATCGATGGCTGCGGAATTCAGTGCAACAATCCGCTGTTTACAGAAGAAGAACACACAGAAATTCACACGTTTATCGCTGTGTTTGGCTCATTGTGTATGGCCTGCACACTCTTTGCTGTGGTATGTATATATTTACATGTATTGTTGGTATTTTAATGATACCACTATTTTCATTAGAAATTTGTAATAGTTTGGGATGCAAAGTATTTGGAAGTATGCTGTTTGTCTTTGGGTCTTAAAATCCAATTGGTTAATTCTGCTAACTAACAGGGATGGAAAGTGTGTCACTTTTATATAAATACATGCATTTGTATGTCATTTTATACCCTGGAATCCCATAACATAGAATTTTAAATTGTTGCTCCTATGCTACAGAAATATTGGTCCGGTGAGTAGAGTTGATGTTTTACATAAGAAAGTAGATAAGCCTTTTCATCATGACATTTATAATAAGACTGCTGTGTTTTCGTCTGACCATCTCACATCGAGTTGTACATACTTTCTACACTTTTTTTCATACATTATGAGTTGTGACATTCTCGATAATATCCTTGATTTCTTTGCACAAATTGTGACATGATCACCATAAATAAAAAGAATACATCTTCCTTTTGTCATAAAGCTATGATTAATTACTCACCAGAGTGATGGTATCAGGATAAACATTAATTTTTTTGACATATTGTTAAGGATCTGATGTTGTACATACATGTACTCTGTTCGCCATCATTTTTACATGTATCATGTATAGTTAGTACTTCCAGTAAGATGTACGAAAAGCATCTACACAGTGCACTTGAATTTAATATTTTAGTACTTTCTTGAAGTGTTTTCATCTTTTACATCATACACCCAAGTGTTCCATGAATTATCCAAAACTACAACATTGACAACTGCGGTGCAAATAAGCTATGAACTTACAGCAAATACATTTTTCCGAGCATTTTCAACCAATTGGTTGCAAATTCTTTAACTGTGATATTTAACTCCGATACAATCAGCCAGAAATCCTGATATGTTCCAGCTGAGTTTCTTGATTGACTGGAAGAACGCGAGTCGATACCCAGCTCTGATTCTTTTCTTCATCAACGCGTGTTTCTTCATCGGGAGTGTCGGCTGGATGGCACAGTTTATCCCAGGCGCTAGGAAGGATATCGTCTGTCGGTCAGACGGAACCATGCGCAGCGCTGAGCCACAGCTGGGGTAGGGCCATCAGAAAATATCCGGTTTCCAGTTATGAAAATAGAGGATATAAACATAAACATATTAACATCACGATATTATGTTGATGTAATAAACAATGTAATCGAGTAATATGAACAAAACACAGTACTTGGAACAAACTACTTTCCATAAAATACTAGTAAATAGAACTCCAACAGGGACAAGTATCAATAAACTCAAATGTTTCCCGACTTCCAGATCCGGCGAGACAGCATCCTGTACTGTTGTCTTCGTCCTTGTCTACTACTTCATGATGGCAGGCGTCACGTGGTTTGTGATCCTCGCGTACGCCTGGAACTTGACCTTCAAGGCTCTCGGGTACCCTCGTGATGTTATCGAGGGAAAGCGAGGGCACTTTCACCTTGTCGCCTGGAGTTTTCCTCTTGTCTTAACGATTGTCTGCCTGGCGCTGACACAGGTAGGAGTAATGTCTTGTTTAAATTCTTTCACAGTAAATGTAATAGTGATCGATGAGTTAAACTTCATCCTTGGTTTCTCCAAGTTGATGTCATTTAACATGTTTAAGCAGAATATAAATCAATTATTTCAGAATATATCAAATTTATTCACTTTTACAAACATGATGCTTGATGGTTTCAGGCATTTTCAGTTAAATGCCAAAAATAGCATTTTACAAAAACTGTATTTACGTATTACACATCCACCAACCTGCTTATATCCCTGTTGCCATGGTTGCCTATAGATTTATGTACGTCCCACAGATTGACGGGGATTCCGTGAGTGGAATCTGTTTTGTTGGGTACCTGAATCACACGTACCGAGGGTTCTTCGTCTTGCTTCCCATCGGTCTCGTTATCGTGATCGGCTTCGGGTTCCTCACCTCCGGTCGGTTTCTAGTTTGGCTGCTTGCATGACGAATAAAGATATACTTGTATATTATATTGTGAATAATTGAAGCATTGATTGAATCGTTTGACCTTACTTGATATGATAGAGAATAATATTCATGGGGAATACTGGTAAATCTGGTAAAATACTGGTAAAAAAGTCTTGAACTGTTACAAGTTTTTTGTAATGTGTGATCCTACTTTTCAAATAATTTACTTTACGTTTGTAGGTTTAGTTACCCTGGTCAAAATGAAACTCGAGAACCCAGGACTGATCAGTGACAAAGCTTCAGCCAAGATACGGGAAACCATCATACGTCTTGGTGAGAACAAATTAAAGCCATTGCAGTGCAGTTTATTCAGATTATACTACCATAGTGTTTCCTATGATTTTAATTAGCAGCTGTGCAATGAAAACAATTTACAAATTTTTTCCATTGTTTCCAGGTATATTTGCATCTTTTGCTCTGCTGTTTGTGATCGTGACGTTCGTTGTCCATGTGTACATCTTCACGAATGAGCCATTGTGGAAAAAGAGCTTTGACGACTATATTATGTAAGACCCTGTCTATGCATAGATTATTCCAATATGCTATTTTGCAGAAGTCAGTATGAGAGTAGTAGACAACTTTCTTGTTCTCAGATAAAATATAGTTATTTTATTAATATAAATAGGTAATAAATGTTAATAATTGATTAAAATGCCACTTCGTAAAAATCCTTCTAAAAATGTTTATTGGTGATGCATTCCATAAAATAAACTACACCTTTATTGCTCTAATGATAATTATAGTGACCATCATATTTGATATAAAGTTGCTGTAATTGATGCTGGCAAATCAATTCCATTATCACTCATAGCTGTGAAGCTAACGTGACCGTGGCCAAGTCACTGAACAACCGGACAACACGTTGTGTGATCAAGGATCGTCCGAATCTCGTCGCCATGGAGATCCACATGTTCGCCTACTTCGGCGCGGGAATCGTCATGAGTTCATGGGTCTGGAACAAGTCCACACTGATCACGTGGCGACGGTTCATCAAAAAGAGGTGTGTGTTCGGCAGTCGTAGTTTGATGTCCAAGACAAATTTCACAGATATTGAGTGTGAAATGCTGAAGATTGTCATAAAGGTAATGGTTTACTGGTATGGGAGAGAAGGCTTGTTGCTGAGAAATATCTTAAATATATGATAGAGGTCATGTATGGTATGTTATATGGTATGATCATTTTGTCAAATTTACGATTTCTTCTCGCTTCTAGATATAAGTAAAATAAAGCTTGAAGTACCAGTAAAGTTTGAATTTTTGCTAATTTGAAAATCTTGCTTATTGAATCCATGCTTATCTCTCGTCATTGACCGCCAGATGTTTCAACCAGCCTGAGGAGAAGCCTCCTGTCAAACTTCGTAAACATGAGATCATCGCCCAGGCCTTCAGCAAGCGAGGCGAAATGAACGACGGACAGATTTCTCTCAGCTTCTACAGCGCACATGATGATCCCATAGGTCAGTGGGAGGTTGTAATAGCCTTTATAATAAAAGCAAGCTATAGCCCACAAACTGGTGGAGTGGCTAATTTTCACAACTTATTGGTGTACTGAAAGATATTGTTGTTTTATGCGCAAAAAAATGTATTTCGTCAGATTTTAGTGGCGAAGTTCAAAATTCTACCTGTTCTGGAGAGCTAACAATGTAGAAATACTCACGTCTGCTAATTTTGCTAAAATATGTAAATTGTTATGAATAATATATGCATCTCACCTACAGGTATGAAGTTTGACGTGAACAGTATCAGTTCTATGGAGATGTCGTCCGCGTGGGCGGCTGCCATCCCCCGCCTGATCTCTCGGAGGGGCGGCATGGCTCATCCCAACAGTCGCAGGCACTCAGACTCAGGTGCGTGGGTTCTTAGTGTCAGTTCTGTATCTTCAAAACCAGTAAAATAACCAGTAAAAATGTGGGCTGAAGATGGTCTCTAATAGGTGGAGAACATTGTAGTATGAATTGACCTTTGCTCTATATGTGAAAAATATATTTTGTGAATATCAGAAAGTTTGAATCAAAGTTCAATGGATTTAGAACAGCGCGTCATCTTCAGACTTTGTATCATATATGAAAAATAGTGTATTCACATTTCCAGTGGTTTAGAAGCAAACACAAAATATTGCCCTTGAATTGTCAACTAAAAATATGCAAATACAATTTTTAGTTCTATGATGATATTCAATCAATTCCTACGTCACCCCGACAGATGTCCAGTCACTACAATCAACATCGTTTGGCCCGGTTTCTGGTATCCTCATTGAGTCCCACTCTCCGAGACGCAACTCACTCCAGTCCCACGGTTCACAGACACACAGCGACCAGGACCATGAGTGTCGACATCATCGAAAGAAGAAAAAGCGCCGCCATCGCCGGGGCGCCAATAGAGTGACTCCAGCTTCATCTGTGACGGCGACTCCGCCCGTTGGCGGCCTCGAAGCCGGTAGCAGTCAGTGCACAAGTGCGGTTTCAAGTAGCGCTGAGCCGCCGATTATTCCGAAGATGGTAGAGGTGGAGGCGGAGGTGGTCGCTATGGACGACGAAGATGAAGAAGAAAACAAAGCAGAGTTCAAAGAGGAACATAGCGTTGCCGACAGCGACAGTATTCGGTCGGAGGATAGTAACTACACAATCCCAGCCGAGATTGAGATGATCGATGAGAAAACTGGTCAGAAGATAGCCACTGATGAGGGTTTAGACGAAGTCCCGTTAACTGCAGGTGAAGATCCTGAAGAACAATGCCATATTCCCAGCGAGAAAAGTGCTTTCAAGACATACAAGCAGGAGTTCGCACAGCCCGCCGTCCAAGCTCACCATCACCACCATACATCATCCTACTCCATGGTAACTTCGCTCGGATACATGCCCCCCACCCATCTGCCCGAATACCCTCCTGATTACATGGCGATGCCTCCATACAGCATCAACAACTACCCAATGACATTCATGCCTCAGGACTACTACATGCCCCCCCCGGGGTACATGCCACCTCAATACTATGGCAACCCAATGTCACCACCCTACCCCCCGGGCTTTCACATGCCTCCACCACCAGCGCACATGGTGAGTCCCAACTCGCAGCACCCCCATAGAATGCCAAATCCTGGATCACACCCATTCATGAACGGCATGACACCTCCTGGCTTCAACCCCATGAACTCCCACGGATCTAACCACATGATGAATACTAGCTATCCACATATGATGAGTCCCATGCCAGGGATGTACCCTCCGTATTATCCCCCATATGAAAACATGGGCTACCTGCAGAAGGTGGAACCTCTTCGGTATGTAAGGAATCAACATCAGGGACCGACCAATTCTGCAGAAAGCGCCCCCGAGAACAATGAACCGGTCTCCGGCCAACCTCCAAAACCTCCGAGAAAAAGCGATGAAGTCCCATCACGAACCAAAAACCTGCGAAAGATGACCCAGGAAGATTTTCCGAGCCGTTCAAAGCGTCTAGAAAAACTAAACGAAAAAGAACTGCCATCAAAATCTCGGAGTTTCCAGCGTAGTTCTCGCCATTCTCTTCCCAGTAGAGTGCGTCACCATAGCGACAGTGACCGCCCGACCTGGCTTCCAGATGATGCAAAAGTCCTGGCGTTTGAAGAGAATAGCCGAGAGCGGTCAGCGAAAGCTGTGCTCATTGGTCTCTGTGACCACCCCAGGACCGCCTCAGTGCCCTCAGTGTCCTCTACATACCACCTGGACCGGGTCGAACTGGAGGACTGCTCTGATACGTCTGTCTGATGAAGGATCTGCATATACCGGGTGATCCAGTGACATAAAATTTGTATACAGTTGATATCGAACAGTAAATGAGAATGTCTGTAATGGCTTTGTTTGTGATGGAGTCCTTCAAGTTTCATTGAGAACATGGCACAAGTATGTAGAAGTGCTTTGACAAGTTTTTCTCTCTAGGTCACCTGCATATTGTATTATAGACTACGCTAGGAATGTTCTTATTGACTTAATGCTGAGATCTTTTGGATTTATCATTTGACATTTGCATATCGTTTTGAATGATGTACATAAATTGAACCTATATCATCATCGTTGACCTCGTGCAGAGTAGACAGCTTGTTGTGAGTATTGTTTCATTCACGAGGCAATCTTATTTGTTTCTTTCATATCATGGTATTTTGAGTTCTATGTAGAAGTGTACAATATGTCTCTGTTTCTATTGAGATGATACACCTATAAGCATATGATATTCCTAGCCCAAGCAGTGGCTCTCCCCAGGCTCTGATTTCTAGCTTGGAGAGAGCACTGCTGCGGCTATGATATTCCCAGGAGATTTTTGAATCTTTACATTATGACATGACATTATGATATGATAGTTGTTTCTACATGTATATGTATGTACCAATAGTGCTGATGTTAATGAGATTACTTATGTATATAGTGAGATGAATCGTTGTGATGAATTATGGGATATTATGATGTAAGCTGCGTTCATTTACGTTCAATCGTGTTATGCAAGGTCGAACATGAGATTATATTTCAAGTGATTTACAGAAATATTTGTTGTCTCTGCCTTCGAGTCGTCGTATTTATGTGACTTGACGTGCATTTGTGAAGGGAATGTGTTCTGTTTCTATATAAATGCAATTTTTGCATGTATTGAAAGCACACAAATAATCATACTAAATTTTATTCTTGTATGTGCAGAGATCCCCAATAAAAAAATCCATTTTTTCTGTGAATTTGTCTCCTATGGTCTATGCAATTTCCATGTATTATACATTTATGATCAATGATATATATACGAGTCAAAATATCATGAATACACCAAAGAGGGCCTATGCAGTTTGACACTTGTCTTAGTATGACTACATACATATGTATTATGTCCATACATTGACCTCTGTAATAAAACCTCTTGGGTAATCTTGCCTGGCTTCCAAATACCCAGGTAAGAGGGAAAGTATGCCATTAAAATTATTAATGGCATAGTATCATAAACTGACCATTCTATGCCCTCATATTCTATTGTTCATAACAGTTTATTGACAAAACTATTTCTTGGCGAAACAGCACCCCCTATATACATGCCTCAGATGCTTCTGGTCCTGTATGTGGGGTCTGTTCAGGTCTGTTCAGGCACAGGTTAACGTCTCCCATTTTCCAAATGATGCCACCCATTATGGGGGTATCGGTTGCCAGGACCCCTTTCTCCGGACCAGGGTGTCAAAAGCAGCTTGGTCACCGCAACCCATGCGTCATTCAAAGCCCGAAGCCAATGTTGGCCCCACACATAATCTACTCTCTTGTGGTACTTTTCACTTTCTGTTCGAACAGGGTGATGTGCCAGCATCCCCAGACACGGCGTTGGCAGGCTGGTAGCACAGGTTAACGTCTCCCATTTTCCAAATGATGCCACCCATTATGGGGGTATCGGTTGCCAGGACCCCTTTCTCCGGATCAGGGTGGCAAAAGCATCTTGGTCACCGCAACCCATGCGTCATTCAAAGCCCGAAGCCAATGTTGGCCCCACACATAATCTACTCTCTTGTGGTACTTTTCACTTTCTGTTCGAACAGGGTGATGTGCCAGCATCCCCAGACACGGCGTGGGCAGGCTGGTAGCACAGGTTAACGTCTCACCAAAACCTTGGGTTTGGTGTTGCTGGAAAATTAAGGAGCCTGATTTGCCCTCGGAAGAGGATAAGGAAGATCCTAATAATTCTTTCAAGCGTTCCTGGGTGGAGAAAGTTGACTTTGTTGACGGACATAAGGGTCAAGGGTTCTGTGGAAACCAGTCCAGTACCAGCGATGGGTCCTATATCCTACTCGCCCGAAGGTCAGGGACTTTAATTCGCCCTCGGTGGTTTAGTTGACTCAGGCCAAGCTTCAAGAATCAGAGGTCTTCTCGGAGACGAAATCCTCGTTCTTCTTGTGGGTACAGGTTTCAGACATTCAGTCTGCTGCACGTTTGGGTGTGGCCATAGATTCATCGCTGAAAGGGCTGGTGCATGCTGTGACTCGCTTCTTGACTGCTTGCCATAAGAACCATTTGATGAGAACCATTTGATTTGATGAACCATTTGATTTGATGTTTGAGAACATTTGAGAACCATCTGATTTGATGTTTGTTATTGGAATCATCAAAATTTGGTTGTATTGGTGGTAATAGATTGATACCTACATAAGTCTCGTTCTGTGTATTGTGGCAGTGACGGATAAGGTCACGTTGGAGTCTCACACACTGTGAAACTCGGAATTTTGGAGATGGGATCCTGTGCTCCAGTCCATGAAGTTCCGAGTCCCAGAGCAGAGGATGTCTCAGTCATGGCTACATCCATTTTTCCAAGTCCAATCCAGCATTCCACTTTCTTGGAATTGAGTTGAGACAGACGGAAGACCGAGGACTGGTAGGGTGCTAAAGCATACCTAGTTGCGTCCATTCTACATTCTCAAACCTTAAACATGTAGAATCGTTCCCTCATGATGGGTCTGATAGAACACGAAGCGAAAAAAACTACTCTGTTCACACAAAGTACTTCTTCGTTTACACAAAGTACTACATCATTTGCATGATGTATTGCATCGTTTGCACAAAGTACTATTGCACGAAATACTATCTTTGCCTGAAATACCATCTCGTTTGCATGTAGTCGAACTAAGTCACTAAGTCGTTTGCTCGGAGTACATAACTTCGTGGGAACGATGTAGTACTTTGTGCGAATGACTTAGTACTTCGTGCGAATGACTTAGTATTTTGTGTGAACGAATTAGTATTTCGTGCAAAGGACTCATTACTTCATGTGAACGATTTACTACTTTGCGCGAATGACTTAGTACATGTACTTTGTGCGAATGATTTAGTACTTCGTGCAAACGATGTAGTACTTTGTGCGAACGAAGTAGTACTGTGAAAAAAGTAATTTTTTCATCATGTCCTCTCAGGGGCACCGTACTCAATAGCCACCAAATGTATATTTTGATAATGTGGGAAGAATCGTGAAATTGTTACTAACCGGGCTGCTTGAGTAATCGGTTGAAGACGCAGCAGTTCCCGTGGTATTTTGATCATACAGACAACAGCAACGGGAACCTTGTTTGCGTCGGCCAGCATGGCACCATCAACGAATCCTACGGTGAGACCTGGCCACTTCGTGAAGCCAGGTTTTCAGGTTGCATTACCTTACATCCCGTCCCACGACTGGGACATCACATCCACAGCTGATGACTTGCTCACTGGGAGCAGCAAGAAGACAGGGAGCTTGTGATCCGAGAGATCATGAACAGGTTCATGTTCGGCATTCTGAACATTTGATAAACGTGCCGAAACAGCTCCAGATTGAGACTCCACTCTGTGTCAATCACCTTGTCCAGCTGAGGGAGTGCGTCTGCTAGGGCACTCCTCCGCGCTGGTATATGGCGTGACCTAATGTACAGAAGATTGCGAAAGACAACTCTGATCAGGCAATCGACCTCGAAACTGAGTTCCCTCGATCGAGTTCTCCCTTGTATGTTCATGTGCGCTATGACTGTGCTGTTGTCCGTGAACACCAGTCACTTCCAACATTCGAATGCACATCTCACTGTTCGGGCTCCAGAACATTGATATGCATTCACTGTTCCTGCACTTTTCACATGCCTTACAGTTCCTTCTCGTCCCTGTGAGCCCCCCCCCCCCCCCCCGACTATATTTGACACATTCGTGAGGAACGTCCAATCAGGCAGATATGCCGATAGTGGCACCCCCGTGTCCAAATTTGCAGGAGTGAGCCACCATCTCATAGCCCCACTGGAGCTATCGTCCAACACCGTGATCTGGTCCAACCGATCGGTGAGGATCCGCCATTGCAAAGCCAGAAAAACTGAATGGGTTTGAGAAAGCACTTGCTGAACTTGCTTCTCTATAGACGCAAGCAGATGTATGAACGAGAAATACTTGCATGCTGTCATCGATGGTAGGCAAAGGGTTTCCTTGATCGTTCATACGTTCATCTTGTCAAATCTTTCCCTCAGAGGAAGAGCTATGCCTCTCAGCAAATCGTAGTTGACTCTGACATACTCGAACGAGTCAGAGTGAGACACAATTTCTCCCACTTTGGTATCTACCCTAGACTTGTGGCCAAACCATGGACGAACCTAAACTGCCCGATTGTCTGCGATAGAGAGTCAGCTACTATCAGCCAATCGTCGATGTAATGGTGACACAGAATTCCTGCTATCCGACACATGGCTACCATATCCCTCTGATCCGAGTGAATACCAGTATGTATGGTGCTGTGGTGACCCTGAAAGAAAGTACCCTGAACTGGTATACTATCTACGCCCTTGTATGTGCATTTCAGATGGCGTCGATAGGCGTGATGGATAGACTCATGTAAGTATGTGTCCCTAACATCAATACTCACAGTCCATTTCCCCTTTATGAGGGCCTTCGGAATGGAAAGTACTGAATCGCAGGTTACAGCTCGCATCTCATGCGGGTCATGACGCAGACGATCATGCAAAGTTTGTATCCACAAGGATCCTCAGGATCGGAATGAAGCAGTAGTTTAAATTGATGGTGCATAGAATGAACGTATAATTTTGTCGCTTTTCACTGCGATGCCGATAGAGGACATTGTATTGCAGTAGTTTAACGTGAGTTTAGTCGACACAGGATTATAGTCCTGTTTGCAGCAGTCGGTGTATTAGAAGAAACACATAGTTCACTAGATGAAATGTAACGTTTAGCGACCCCACGAGAAACAGGTATAAATCTCTACTGAAGTGTCACTGAATGTCCTTTTAACCCGCCAGCGTTTGTGTACCATAATCGTGGTGTTACTACTTGTGTGGCCCCACCACGCCATAATGCTACAGTGCTTCCCTCTTCCGGAGAGACCTCGTTCCCCAGGTCAGCTCTAATCCTACTGCTCAGCCACACCACAGTGTAATCTTTATATTTCATTGAATGATATATCTGATTATTATGGCGCCCGTTCGTGCCACAAAAAAGAGAATTTATTTTTTTTCTAACTCATACGTATGACATAGTATCTCATACGTATGAGTTACTAAGTCATACGTATGAAATAAAAAGTCATACGTATGAGATAAAAAGTCATACGTTTGAGATAATAAGTCATACGTATGAGATAGTATCTCATACGTATGAAATAAGTTAGTATCTCCTACGTATGACTTGTTATCTCATACGTTTGTGTTAGTATCTCCTACGTATGACTTGTTATCTCATACGTATGTGTTAGTATCTCCTACGCATGACTTTTTATTTCATACGTATGAGATAAATAAAAAAAATAACTTCCCTTTTTGGTGGCACGAACGGGGCGCCATAGATTATCAATAGAGCCGAAATAAATAGGACATTAACAAGTGATTGTTTCCAAACTTTATTAGTTTTGTAACAACAATGGACACCTCCAAATACCACACCATGGAAACTTACGACACAATCATAAATATATTTATACCTATTTAAGGAAATGTTTCCTTATTCAAATAAATAATGCACAACAGTGAAACCTCTATGATCACAATACAATGATAGAATACATGTAAACGTATAAGACAGGCCGTGTCTTGTTGAGCTTCATTTACAACCCATATAAGAATGGTTTACACTGCAATGCCAATAGTAGCCTATGATAACAGGGTGTTCCTGCTGACCTGTTTTACATCAGTCATGTACAGACTAAAAGAAGAGACAGATTCAAACAATGCATAGGCCTCTATTGACGATTTTGAAATATATTTGGTTCATCATCGCCAATATGAACCATTCACGTAAGAATGATTACTATTACAAAGTATATAACCGTTTATGGATGAACTATTTCCCTGAGTAATTTACTGGTCGGCCCATATAAGATGAATCTATTTATACAGAGGATAATTCATTATTCAGTTCTTGCTTGCAACCAGTAGGTGGTCATTCTGCCTTTGCCCTGTAGTGGAAGGAATAGTTGTTCTGTGTATATTATTCACTGACAAATTGTTCACATATTCGAATGGGAAATTGAAACCGATTTCCTACCTTAATGTCAACACCTCCCCGTTCGACTAACCGGTACTGCGGTTTCCATGATAACGCCTTTTGTGTAGCTTTACTTATGTGGATTTTCTGTGCTGAAAGAGAAGACATGGCACACAAGATTGAGGCACTGTGATTGTCCACGAATGACACACCGCCATCTATCTCTATACGGTTGTTACTAACCTTCACCCGTTGATTCCATCCTGGACGCCATGTTCACAGTGTCCCCAAACAGACAGAACCTGGGCATCGTCAATCCTACTACACCTGTGAAAGTGTTATTGGCAAATGACAAGAAATGGTATAACTCACTCTACATGTATGCGCCTATAGGTCTTTTTGTGCAACCCCATACTGCGTTCAATTGCTATAGGCCTATACGTCTACGAAAGTTACAAATCTTCATGTACCTGCGGCACACGATCCCGTGTGGAGTCCGATCCTCAGGTTGAGCGTCAAGTCCGGACGGTGGCGTATCTTGAACGTCTGGACCTGTTTCAGCAAGCTTATGGCCATGTCGGCTATCTCCGAGGCGTGCTTGGAGCCGTTACGCCGGGGAACTCCGCTTACCACCATGTACGCATCCCCGATGGTCTCCACCTAGGGGGAAATGATGTGCAAACAATGTGAACGGGAACAGAATGTATAGGCCTACTCATGGATGATACACAACTTACCAAAAGAATATTTTGGTCAGTTTTTATTGTAGTGATCATGGGCGGACGACAGGGACAATTCTAATTATAATCGACCCACAGGACACGCTTGTTGAACCCACAACACACGCTCCACCCCCCCCCCCCCCCCTCCAACTCTACATACAGACAGACAGACAATGATTGACAGAAGACGTGACACACGCCAATGACGAATAGAACTTGAACAGACCCGAGGACCCGTATGCTTGCACTAGGCAAGTACGCATGACTTTGAACCTGGCCTGATCAGCCTGACCAATCAGAGAGCTCTTCACGACTTGGACGAGATGACGTCATCACAGGTGGCAGTTTTGTAGAAATCTTGGAAGGAGATACATTTTGTAGGATATTTTAAATAAACATTGGAACAGAATACCCGTCTTGATCCAGTGAGTCGTGTACTATATGTGAACATAGACAAAGACTGGTCAACTCCTCTGGGTTCGCAATTACCCCGGGCTCATATGCCGAAAATTGTCTACATTATCAACGTAGCATTTTGGATTATGTAAAGTTTGACGCCGACTCTAGTCCAGGTGACTAGTCCGCCGGACGATATCCGACTGATACATAAATACGTGACATGACTCAGAAGAACTCCATCACCGTCATGTAGCCCGATGTGCCGGGAACGAAGGTCATGGAAGCGACACAACGAATGGGGGCACGTGGACCGTTTGCTGGCCGGACTCGCCGACGGTCCACCACGGCGATAGAACCCCGAGTAGCCCGACGGACTGCCAGAGCCTGTACATACCACCTCAAGGTTGGGCATGGTTCACAAAGAGGCTTTCCTCCGAGGCTGCCTTCAATTCGGTTGTTCCAGGAGTATGTAAAAACCTGGTTTTTTACTTAGTCATTTTATCTATGTGTTGTTTCATTGTCTTGTCTATGTTTTCCCCTCCTTTTGATACTGTTTGTAGAGCACTATATAGTATGTTTCATACATAGTTATAGGGCTATATAACTTCAATAAACATAAACATGTTTCTCCCTAGCCTGAACGGGAACGGGAGCTGCTAGTAGCGCCCACCATCATGCTCTCTGGCAATCCGGAATACCAAACTCCCAGCCCAGTCGCTTTTTGTTACCTTATAGACGTCATATTTCTCAATGGTGGCGTCGAAGGTGGTGTAGAGGTCGTTGAGCAGGTCAACAACCTCCATGGGAGTACTGGTTGAGGACAGAGACGTGAAGCCCACGATGTCAGAGAAGTAAATCGTCACGCTATCGTACATCTCTGGGTAGATTGACTTCCCAAGCTTGAGCTGCTCGGCAATGGTCCTGGGAATGATGCCGTATGTACAGAATTGGAATCACGTTCGCTACATAGATAACACCGGGGTAATTAATGCATGAATATGAAACCTACGGCGGTAGCATCCTGTAAAGCAGCATGTCCGTCTTCTTTTTCTCTTCGAGAAGTTCTCCAGTTCTCTGCTGCACCAAACCTTCTAGGTTACTCGCATACTTCTCCATCATCCGGATCATGTTGTCAATTATGTTTGCATTGCTGAAATATGAAGAATACTCAGCTCTTTCTCTTACAGACATCGAAGACTCGCTACATTGTATGTTATAAGGTTTTGACGATCATGCCATGTTAGGTATGTAGTCTACTTACGTCCCTTTGTTGGCGGCCTTGAACAGTTTGTATATTACGTCGAAACCAGGTCTTTCAACTGGATTTTCGTTCCAGCATCGATCCATCAAGTCTAAGATGTCCGCGCGAACACTGCTTCTTTGACCTTCTAGTGGAGCCGGGCGGAACGGAGCATCATCATTTCGAACCCGCTCTATGATTTCTGATCGCATTGGGTTTAGCGTTGGATAAACAAAAAATACTCATATATGATACCCGACATCACAACAGTACATCACATACATGTAGTGTATAAGGTAAGAAAACAGTTAGAGTCGCAGTCATTACGCTACTCGCTTCTTTACCCCGTGGCGTGAGGCAGTCAAAGAATGGCGGGCTGCGGTAGACGATCTCCTGTAGGATGATGGCAAAGCTGTACACGTCTCCTTTCTCAGTGCCGTACGGAGGTCTTTCGGTCTCAGCCATCCTTAGTAACTCTGGCGCCGTCCACAACAACTTCTCGTACATCTTGGACTCGGTCTGGTACTCGTCCCGTTTGCCATCACAGAACTTGGACAGCGAGAAACCTGATATCTTCAGAACCCAACGGCTGTCTATCAGGCAGTGGGAACTGCTGAGACTACCATGTGTTTTGCGCGGAGTGTTTTGCAAGTAGCACATGCCCTGTTTACACGGAGAAAGTTTACACTTATACATCTATCCTGCTCAAGGGCGAATTATTAGTACGTGTTCACCAACAAATAACATGGGACACATACGTTCATTAGGTCTCGTAGCAAGGAGAAAGTTTACAGTTATACATCTATCTCGCTCAAGGGCAAATTATTTGTACGTATTCACGAACAACACGACATGGAACTCATACGTTTATTAGGTCTCGTAGTAGAGAGCTTTTGAACATCCAGTCAAGCTTGATGTCGTCATTTTCGATGACATCCTGAAACGAAATCACACTTACATTACCTCTATTGTACGACATTGATGCTAAACAACATATAAAACAACCTACTGTAAATCACGAAATTTTCACTTTAATGAAATTTCCGCGGATTGCCCTACACCCGCGAAAATATAACTACCGCGGAATATTGATAGACGATGCTATAGGAAAGACTTTCAGACTACGTACCTGCAGGCTACCCTTTGAGCAGTACTTGGTCAATACGCAGACGTTCGGCGAGTCGATGCAGGCCCCAACAAAGACATTGATGTTGTCGTGAACAAGATCCTTCACCTTCAGAAAATTAAAATAGTTTAGTCAATACTCATTCAGATGTCTCTTCACGTGAAACACGTGAGAAATACATTTGAGGCTTGACAAGTATAGGCAATTAACAGCCCCCCCCCCCCCCCCACGGACCGACTGGTGTCGGAAGTTGTTACCATGGAGACTCATTAGAGAGTCTGGGGGGCTTGCCGGATGGTTGTACTAGATAGTATGTGTAGTAGATGAATGTATAGTGTGTTTGTGAAGTGGCTCACAGTTTTAAGCTCCACGAGGAGGCCTCTGGTGACGTTGACACTGGACCTGTCGATGTGTTTGACGGCTACGAGACAGCCGTCCAATTCCCCGACCTTGGCGAACAGCTGCTCCTTCTGGGATCTGCCTAGAGACGAGCCACCACGGGATGTATCCATGGAAACCAGGGACTTCATGCTTCGCAGGCTCTGGCCGTTCTATTAACAGAGTCGACGTAAGGTTCGAAGTTACTTGATTTCGTACACACCTTCACGAATGTTGTTCAAATGGTTGAACATATTCTAGCCGGAGTGGTGAGTGTATATATCTATTGATATACATACAGGGATAAGTTTGCTGTCCAGTTTGATGTCCTCGTAATTGACTTTCCAACTCATCAAGTACAGTTGTTCCTCGCGATTCCGTTGCCTGATATAAGGAATAGATACGGAATAGATTTGATAGGAAATAGTAGTAGTTGCTTCCTGGAAAAGCACGGGGTTTGACTAATTCGCACCTTTTGTAAATGACAATCCCCAGTACTAGGCCCACTAGACAGAAAACAGCGACAAGGGACCCAATAATCTTCGGTATCGATTCTGCAATAAATAACAGCGTCGTCATAAAGAATTGCACTTTCCGTTGTTTGTAAAAAATGGTAATTTTCATACACCCACTATGTTTCGTTATTGTTGTTTACATCTGACCTATAATCATCATCAAATTTCAATTATGTCATTGAGATTCAAAGAGTAGTTGCCAAGCACTTACTGTTGTCTGTAATACAGAGTTCGCCCTGGAAGCCACAGGCTGGTGTATCTGGTGGGTGAGACCCGTCAGGCGTGCCCCAGTACGGCGGGCGGAAGTCCTCCATGCCCTGTCCAGGCAAGGGTTTTTATAGATGGACAGCGCAGATACATCGGCGCATTTTTAACAATACGAATCATTTGATTGGAAAGCATGCATCGATAAGGGCCCAATATCACTACGACTTGCCAGTTTAACAATACTCAGATCAAAGGAGATTTTTACGGAAGACCGTTAGTGCCAGGTGTGAAAATATACATTCAAGTGGCCGACGCCACATAATTATCTGGCGGAAGCTAATTAACTTCCTGGCGGCCGCCACTTAATTATCTGGCGGCCGCCACATAATTATCTGTAGGCCGTGACTTAATTATCTGGCGGCCGCCACATAATAATCTGTAGGCCGTGGCTTGAAATATGAGGAGATTCTTGTAAAGCAATATACATATAGCTAATTAGGCCCTAGTATCCAAATAAAAGTCGTGACATACTGTATTAATGACAATACTGTTTTTAATGAGACAATGTTATATGGGGTATTGTGGGGGAGGAGGGGGGGGGGGTGTTGATATGCAAATTATTCAACAAAACTTAACTTTCACACTTAGCATTATATAGGGATCATCATGAATTCATGTTATTTGTTGTGGCCATGGCAACTGGGCCCTATGCAATTATGGTTGCTACCATCGATATATAGGTTAAAGGGATATGTGAACAAATAAAAACAGTGCATATTCGATGGTGGTGACGAATATTCGTCAAATTATCTGATTAATATTGTGTGTTCCTTTTTTTCTTTGTTTCTTCCTCTATGGATTATGTATTGAAAGTTGCCCTATGGTCCATAATACCAATCAATGACATGAAAATATGTACATTTCATCCCCCAAACAAATATTCGTTAAAATTATTGAGGCATTCTTGGACCATATATGTTACAATATAAATCGGCATTGACCGATCAGAGTCACTTTGCATGTGACTAACGCGCACCACTCCTATGGGATGCTGGTTTTCGAAGGGGGGAGGTTATTATATATATATATATCCCGGGTTAGTAACTTGATAATATCGACTTAGTTTATCGATAATGTATCTCAAATGAAATGTCAATTTTATTTTATTCTAAAATGAATTTCTATGGATAGACCAAAATGTTGTGTTAAAGCACTAAATAAGTGGCGGCCGCCAGAAAATTATGTGGCGGCCGCCAGATAATTAATTGGCGGCCGCCAGATAATAAGGTGGCGGCCGCCAGATAATTATGTGGTGGCCGCCAGATAATTAAGTGGCGGCCGCCAGATAATTAAGTGACGGCCGCCAGATAATTATGTGGCGGCCGCCAACCTTGCAGTTTCTGGCCTCTATACGGGCTTCCGTAGGTTCTTGTATATTGTATGAATGTATACATGTATAAATCAGTGGAAACTCGTCTACGGAAAATAGTGGGCAGTATTTGAATGTTTGAGGATGACTGTAGGTGCAGTATACACACGGGAGGCGATATGGAGATGTAGCTGTATGGTTGGCACTCGGTCTCCTCTGGGGGACAATCCCACACCCAGAAGTCCGGATCCCGGTCAGCATTGTCGTTCATCACCACGCGGCCTGTCCAGCCTGGCATCAGAAATAATACATCTCTCGTAATATGTATTTCAACTAGACTAGCATGAAAAAAAAATTCACAGCCATGTCGACATTCATGTGTACAAGGCACTATGGCGCAAAGGATATTGGGTGATGACTTACCGTGGAATTCCCTGTTCACCGCCCGCTCGCGGACCGCGCTGCCGTTCCTGTAATCCAGTCCTGCCTCAAGCATCTCGTGTATGATCGTAAAGTACAAATAGCTGCAGTCCGCCAGAAATGTCATGTAAATATTCCTCTGATTTCCCTGTCGAGGTTGAAAAAAAAGCATGTACTATATTCCATGTCGCTGCAATAGGGGTCTACTGTACTCTGGTTTTTGACCATGTACTATAGTATATGTATGTAAGAAGATAGCCAATCCAAACCAAGCAACGTGCAAATGTAACAGCATTTGAATCATTCAATATCTTCCGAACAATCTTATTCATTTTGTAAATGAATTACAAAATGTTCATTACTGAATCCCGAAAACGCTTCAGCAGAGGGTACTGGGGAAATTGGGAAATGTCTCGACAGAGAATTCCTCACGTATGTATTGTGTTCGGCTGAGATATGATGGAATTGAATGTAGTAGGCCTATGTATGGGTTGCTTTCCAGAAAAGGAAATTTAACGTAGTCCGCTACAAACAGTGAGGTAACAAAGAGTCAAAATTTAGAAGTCATTTCTTGAATATGATCTCTTCAAAATGACCTATTTCATAGAGTAACTGATCAGCATCCTAATACTGAAAGAGAATAGGGGGTCACCGTGCTGGTTTCTTCGACATATTCGATCAAAATCACGAACATATAATTAAAATGACATCTATAGTATGGCATTTTTGCAAATTTTTTGTCCATATTCACATTTTACATCATGTTTTCCATGCGAACGGATACGGTGACCCCCTATTTTCTTTTCAGTTTCAGGATACTGATCAGTCACTCTATAAAATATGTCATTTTGAAGCTCTAGATTATGTTGACACAGTTATTCATTCTAGAAAAACTCTTTAACCCTTCCTTACCCCACTGTTTGGAGCGGACTACCTTATAACAACTTTATTGTCGAGTTTTAATACGGAGCTATGTTTTCCACATTCAGGGCATTACACGTGAAAATTTCAATAGGACATTAAAAGACATAACAAATACATAAATAAGACTATGTGAAAGAAATAGTTTGACTGTTTCATGTGGTTGTTCATTTTCTTTCCTCGTCATAAATTTCGTAAAAGATCGATTCAGTAATTCAGTATTTCATTCATTTGGGCAAAAATAAGCTTGTTTGTATAAGTATATGGTTATATGTTTGTATGTGCTATACTGGTTCCAATGTACTTGTGATTATAGCATATACCCCGATAGGTATGACTTCCTATCATAGAATATTGTCTATATATCATTCCCCAATCATCCGCTTGATGACCTGAGAGCTTTTCCGATATGGTAAAAACTTTACCGGGATACTGTAGCTGACAACTCGTGTTGGATTCTGTCAGACGTACGACTCCCAGCAAATGATCACGTGATATGTGATAAACATCAATAATCCAATACTCTATACGTGCCAATTTATATCATATTGCCTGAATTTCGGTTCAAATGACCTCCGGATGGGTCTACTGTGCACACTCGCCATCACGGTAATAGGGTTGATTCATTTTATCTCGGGTGTCACCGTCATGTTACACGACAGTACGTATGTTACGGATACCTTGTGGGAGGGAAAGCGGAGTAGCATATATGTTGCAACATATGAGTTTGGAAGTAAAATCAGTGTCTCTGTTTTCTTACTGGAAGATACCATCTCGACTTTCAGATTGCACCGGTAGAGTACCGAACATAAATATTATTATTCCATGAAAAGCCCCGGAACAGCACTTCTCGCCCTAAGCAGTTTCCATTCAGATACTGGATATATATATTTGAATATTGTAATCAGGTGCATTGTTGCAACTTGCAAGTAATGAAATGTAATGTTGATTCTGAAATCTGATTTTGTTACAGAAATATCACAATCATGCACTAGGCCTATCACATAACTTTGCGATGGAATATGTTCAGTTGTCAAAATGTCTTTTTTTTTTGCAGCTGGTGAGATCCAACATGGCTGCCATAGGCGTAAAGGGGCGAATGAGATTTTTGGTTTTGTGATAGCTGTTGTACAGAGCCCCTTAGGGGATACAACCAAAAGTCAAGAAATTTTTTTTTCGCCTTCGAACGCGATCTTTTCGCGTTCCCTCGCTAAGTTTTCGCGTTCGAACGCGATGTTTTTGCGTTCCCTTGCGATCTTTTTGCGTTCGAACGTGATCTTTTCGCGTTCGAACGCGATCTTGTAGCAAAACCTTCTCAGAAGTTATGGGCGTCAGCACAATCAAATTTTCGAACGCGAAACCTTCGCGAGGGAACGCGAAAGATCGTTCGAACGCGAGGGACCGCGAGAAGATCGCGTTCGAACGCGAAAAAATTTTTTTTTTCACTCACAGGAGTGTCCTCTTAGGGGCTCCGTACTGTTGTTTTACACTCCTAAAAAATCAATTTACTCGATTTAAAATTTAATTTAGCAACGAAGGGGGATATATCGTGTTGTCTATTGATTATAGCAATAATCAAGTGTGTTAATTTATTTCAATTACATCGTCCAGGGGTGGTTGTACATTCCATTGGTCCATTGAGTCTCTGTGGACGGCTAGGAGATCGAAGAATCGCTCGCTCGTCTCATCATCAAATCCAACGAGGGATATCTGCCAGCAACGAAACAAAATGAAACCGAAACTGAGAAAAACATGAATCTTGTTTGAATGCAAAGTACAGTGACAATATAATTATAACTTACGACTGTGGTGCTCACTTTTTCGAGGTACACTAATCTTTGACGTGAGGCAATTTAAAATGGCATAACACCATCAAAAATCTGTTATTGTTATATTGTCAGTCAAGGCATGGCTGTCACCACGCATAGTATTACATTAGGAGTCATACTATGTGTGTTTTGACATCAGTATCCGAAACGGGAAAAGTGGCGAGCTTTTAACTTGTATGTATAAATCATATATTGATAGGGATATATTGATAACATGTTTCGTTGGTCGTTATTACTAACGCACAAATAATGGCTTTGGTTTTCAGCTACCCGGGATAAAGTGACTGGTGGAACTAAGGTGGAGCGTTAGCGGACTCCGTGTCACTTTCAAGGATCACCAATTCACCGTATTACATGGAATAACCACCTGTTTGAATGATGCGAAGGCGGCTTTGTTTCTCTGCTGTTGTTGCTGTGTTTCTACTTCGTTGGTGTTGTCATCCAGCCAAGGTTTCTCGCTGAACTCGTCAGGCAGCATTTGGTAATACAAGAAGACATAGTCCGGAGCAACCATCTCCAACTCCTGGGCCTGATACATGATCCTTCTGACCACGCTATTCGTGTGGCAGATGATCGTCACTGCAAAAGAATAGTCCCTCTGCACCTTAGCTTGGCAGTTCACTACTATACAGTTTGGGGGAATACATACATATGCATGGATCAACTCCAAATACCCTGCTGATTGATCCCGATTGATTGAATCAGTCCTGCTCATTTCGTTTATAAGTGTCAGAATATAATTTCAAGTTTGTGTGCATTGAAGGCTCTGGGAGGCGAAAGTATGGAAACACGCAATTGTGTTAATTTTCATAACAAGACGAAACCAGTTAATATTTTTTGAAAACTATATTTCATATTAAACATGCTAAATTAATTGAATGAGACATACTAACATCAAATGTAATTTACTATAACCAGTCCTCTGGGAAATTTTGCTCATTTGAACAGGCGGTTTTCGCGTAAATACAGGAACTGTATCCATCACACGCAGATGTAAACAAAGCACAGAAGTACAAGATGGACTGACAATTTCACGTACATCATGGTTTACCACTAATTATTTTCTCATAACTACACTATATATGCACATACGAACTGGAAAATGTACTCGATATGGACTTTTGAGCGTGATTCGGGCATTTGTTTACATTCGGGTTTGATGGATACACTTTCGCTTGTTTATATACAAAACCGGTACAAAATGTGTAGTAAAATGGATGAAAAGACAACTCGGACAGCTGTAATGGTCGAAATCATTGGCACACCTTTTGTTATCTTGCAAGAGATGTGTTGCAGAAAAATGTATTTTTGAAAAAAATATAGCATACATTCGAAGGCAGTAGCTTTAAAGTGCGGTAAATAGGCATGGTTTTGTTAAATGAAAATCATTTCGTGGATTATTACAGTTTTTAAAATCATTTCGTGGATTATTACAGTTTTTAGATCATGTAATTATCTCAATAGTTAAGAAAATATCGCAGTTTTAGTGGAAATTTCCTTGTCCAATATTAGACCTGAATTTTGATAATGAGTATTCATGACGTTACGATTGTATAAGAAGTCAGTCAGTCACACAAAACCTATAAATTCACCACCATTCAACTTGCAAAAACCAGATCAAGCGAGCGGAGGCTCGCGTCGCTTGGACTGCTTGAAAACAAGACTGATTTACCATGTGTTCCTCAATATTGCCGCGTATTTTTTTTTGATACAAGTAGGTATATTTCGAGCTGTGAATGACAAGCATCAGACGACATGTAGGATGTGTTGTATGTGACAGGTGGCACGCCACATATATACTGTATGTATGCAGAAAGCGGCACATGATGTTTTATTCCGCTTTCCATAGCCTACCCCTAGTTCGCTCCCTAATTCTTAACAAGTTGTTTCGTATCTCGTCGTCAGTTATGGCTGAGCCATCCGGGTCTAGCTCGAGGTTGTCTGTCACCGTAACATTCATGTTCTGAAAGTTGAAAATTCCTGCGCTCAATTATCAAAGCTCAATGTACTAAAAATTGCGTACATTTGAACGTTCACTGTTGAGTGTAGATCTACCAGACTCACCTCAAACCGTTGCATGGCATCCCTGGAGCCATACTCACAGAGAGCAAGCTCGTTGTACATCAGGGCGGCGCGCTTCCAGGCGTACCTGCGGAAGACCTGTTCAATGGCCCGACCCACTTTGCCCGAGGAAGGGAAACACCGAGCCAAGGTAGGGTACGTGGTCTTGTCCTCAAGCACGGGGTCGGCGCAGGCCGACGGAAACCGCGCTATGTTGTGGTACGTGTCCAGATAACCCGCCGGAATACAGACTGTAACACACATTGGTAAGATAAGGCGTAAGTATGGTACAGTCAAACCTCCATTAGTGAACACCTCCATACAGTGAACAAATCCAATTAGTCAACACCTTTTATCGATTCCAAATTGATCTTCCAACATTGAGGTGCTCCGATTAGTGAACAGTTATATACAGTGATCATAATTGTATCAGACAATTCTCAGATAATTTTACACTGATAGAGGGTATCAGAAGTACAGAAAAGGTGTAAGTATGGTACAGTTAAACCTCCATTAATGAACACCTCTGGTCAGTGAACAAATCCAGTTAGTCAACACTTTTTCTCGATCCCAAATGAATCTTCCCACATTTGAGTGCTTCCGATTAGTGAACAGCTCCATACAATGAACATATTTGCTGGGTCACAACGCGTTCACTAATCAGAGGTTTGACTGTTTGACATGTTTGTATCAGACAGTTCTCAGATAATTACACACTGATAGGGGGTCTCAGAAGTAGAGTAGGTCTAGTGTTCGCGTCTTAGTTATCCAGCCAAATCAATTTCAGCATGAGCATGAACTCAACAGACAGCCGCGTTTGTCAATATTTCAAGAAATATGTAGGCCTAGATATGTGTGTGTGTTCGGTATTCAGCACAGTATTCAATCGGTTCCCAGGAATTGCATGAATGAAGTGGTTCGTTTTCCGAAATTTGCATCAAGCGAGCATAATTTTAGGCTGATCAGTTCTGTGATTCTATCATTTCAACTACAGAAACGTCCTGAAAGTTCATATATGAACGATAGTCTAACGATAGATCATATGACGATCCGTATTCGCGTCCGAAAATGTTGAGGACCAAAACGTGTACATTCACGCGCAATCAACTGCGTATACCAGATCGTATGTGCCTCTCATTAGATTTCATATGTATTTCCTAGTTTGACATGATTGGTGGACGCTTTTGTATAGCCTACACATGAGATATAATCATTTTGGATTGCATGTACATGTACAATAACGTGGACATGCAAGCTCAGGAATAGCCTATGATTGGTCCAAAACTGGTCACATGGTGCAGAGATCATGGCACTGATTGGTCACACCCACATTTGCCCAAATTTTCACTTTAGCCTCCATTTGCTTCATGATTTCAGGCCGACTGGGACTTTATCCGCGCATCCGGAAAGTACAATATGGTCGCGCAAAACGATGGATGAAAAGAAGTTGAGAGATACAACAAGAAATTTTGCGATATCTTGACAATAAATGATCGTCCTATACTCGGGGTCCTATACGACTACATTTTGCGTAGTCGAAATCTCGGCACTTAACGTATTCCGCTACAAACATGGAGGTAACGGAGAGTCAAAATTTAAAAGTCATTTCTTGAATATTATCTCTTCAAAATGACATTATTTTATAGAGTAAATGATCAGCATCCTAATACTGAAAAGAAAACAGGGGGTCACCGTGCTCGTTTCTTCTACATATTCGATCAAAATCACACATATTTACCTAAAATGCCATAAATTCTGGCATTTTGGCACATTTTTTTGTCCATATTCACATCTTGCATCGTGTTTTTTCCATGCGAACGGATACGGTGACCCCCTATTTTCTCTTCAGTTTTAGGCTGCTGAACAGTTACTCTATAAAATATATCATTTTGAAGCTCTAGATTATGTTGATACCGGTATTTTTGTTAAAAAA
The DNA here is from genome assembly GCA_949152475.1 of Terebella lapidaria. Classification (NCBI taxonomy): domain Eukaryota; kingdom Metazoa; phylum Annelida; class Polychaeta; order Terebellida; family Terebellidae; genus Terebella; species Terebella lapidaria. The sequence continues at coordinate 3,150,652 of OX424569.1, forward strand.
AACCTTTGACCCCCTTCCCTCACTGTTTGGAGCGGACTACCTTAAAACCCCTCGATTCTAATCAAATACAGCCTACATCAAGAGTGCAAATCATCCAAGTCGGGCCTCAAATAGTCTCAACGCCTTATAAATACATGTTATTGTTAGATTATCTTGTTGAAACGATTTAACTTTCTCGTTAAAACGAATAATTATATTTACGATTTTTACGATTTACGATCTCGACTGAATACGATGTATCTTGTTGAAACAATTCAGTTTTTTTTTCTATTGATGTGGCAGCACTGTGCTTCCGTAAAAGTGTGAGTACGAACCTCTAGAACAGATGTGTCCTAAGACGACATCGACATTATGATTATTGATCAGCTCCGTCTGTGCGATGACCCCTTCCAGAGGCGTGCAGCTCGGCACTCGGTAAAAAAGGCTGGAACAAAGTAACATGTGCTCAGTCAGGATCTGCGACTGCCAGAATCTTCGTGCACATTGCAGAATATCCCAAATCGTCTGGCATTCTCAATAAAAAAAGGCTTCATTTGTAAATATCGACGTATTTCCGTGAGAATGTAAAAAACAGTAAAAAAACATGCTAAATGCATTCTGATTTGACGTCACGCACCTGAAATTGTGTCCGAGAAGGTGACCTTCGCTTTGTGTCCGGTTTAAAGCCAGGGCAATAACTCCGGGATTGAACCTGCTGGCGTAGGCACTGTAACCCACGCGTATATCCGCGGGTTCTATGGCTGCTGTAAGCGCCATCAGGATGAGCGGGGATATCCCCCAGTAGCCTGCCATCTTAAGACCCGTCCACGTCTTGAAATGATGTCTCTCACAGAAACGCGAACATATAAAAATCTTTCGAAGAATTCTTTCGGTGGCTTCTCGCAGCTTCTCTCCTGTCACACGTAGGCCTACGATTCCTATAACTTTATGAACAAGTAAGTCAGTGATTACATACGCATAATTCGTTTGGTGCGATGCAGTACAACACGCAGTGCCACTCTGACTAATGGTTATCACTGTAGGGGGACATGCCGGTACTAACAAGGTATAATGTGAAGAATATCGTTCACGGCCGATATCAAGCCGGTTTAACTGGGTCGTCGTGTGATACAATAAGCCGGCAGTTTCAATTTAACTGTTTATTGTGGTGATAAAGACTGATGATCAATCACGCACAATCAGGGTCGCACTCTCACCTACGTCGGGTGATATCCCAGTCTATATTTCTATATTCCTAATATAGTCCTTTATACAACTTGCACATATATCCGATAGATTATATATATTAATATCGACAGTCTCACAGGAACTTTTGTATATACGTCCTGCCACTGGGATGTTCACTTCACTTCTGCGCAGTATAGCGGGGCCGAGGGACCATGTGGCTGTGTAATTTCCCGCCAAGTGTAAGCGGTGTTGTGATAGGTTGAATGTGTGGTGCAATGCGCTGATGTCACCGGGAAAGTGGGTTTCCCCGGCTCGTGTCAATACTTGGAATGCCTGTATGTGTGCACGTGATGTATGGAGTATGTGTGTCAAGTTCTATGTTTAGAAGTCAGTGCATGTGAAGGTCAAGGTCGAGTAAACGGGGCCGAGTGTACTGAGCTAGCGGGGCCGCAGGTGCGTGGTTTGACCTGTGTATGTAACCATGACTACATGGAGTTTATGCTTGTGATCGTATAGTGTGTACTTGTCCTGTATGTAGGTCATGTAGAATGAATGTTTGTTGTGGAAATGTGTAGTGCGCGGGAGGGACGGGAGTAACAGTCGCTAAAATTACTACATAACACCCCTTCATTAATCCTACGCCCTCGGGATTACCCTCCCCGGACCCTACCGTCGCCAAAACTAAACAATAAAAAGCTAAAAAGTCCTAAAGGTCAAACCCAAAAGCACTCACACACACACGCCGCGCGACATGAGAAAACACTTCATACAATAAAAATTCCTAACCGTCAAAATAAACGTCAGCAGTCAGTCTGTCAGCAGTCTCTACGATGATACATATACAAATACATGCACAACAATGAATGGAATGTATGATATGGAATGATAAACAAAACTCCTCGACGTTTCAAAGCGAAACGGAACTATAACTTTAAGAGTCTACTGAACTGAAATAAAATGTAGATTAAATTTAACTAAAATTACATGTATAAAAACAAAAAGCCATGACTAGGATATTAAATGTATATGTACAACTATTTACAATATATATGTGCCGTGACCAGAATTGTTTGGTCACTCGGTGGGGGCCGCGTTCAAGGGGCCGAACAGTTCAGGGACGAATTTCACTTGTCCTCCCGTTCACGCCTGCTGGCGGGAGGAGGCGGGGCCGCTGGCGATGCCTGCCGCATCAGCTGTAGCTGTTCGTCCGGGGGTAGTCTGGGCAGGATGGACACGATCGTGGCCAACAACTCCCCCGGGATGGTCGGTGTGGTCGGGGTCGACGGAGCTTGTGCCTCCGATGGCGTCGGGGTCGAAGTCGCTCGAAGCCGAGTGATTTCCTGTCGTTGGTGGGCGACTTGGTCCTCCAACTGAGTCACACGGACTCGAAGCCGTAGATTCTCTTCGGACAGGGCGTCCGGGAACGTGGGCTGGTGGCGCTCATGCAGAGCACCCATCCCAAAGCCGACAGACAGGCCGTTATATTCTGCCTGCCTGATGTGGTGATCCAGGGCCGACAGGTACTCCCGACGAATCAGTCGCAAGTACTGGTGCGCTAAATCGTCAGCGCGGGCGAGTGACAGGGTCGGAAGGTGCTCCTCCGGTTCTGACGGCAGAAGCAAGGGGTCGGCATTATGGGCGGCCTGTTCGAGACGAGCCGTCCAAAAGTCCTCGTGGAATCCGAGGTAGTTCGGGAGCCGCTGGGCGTCCTCATCCCGTAGGAAGTCTGTGAGGTCGGGATTCTGGCCGGGTAGTGCCTGCAGGCCGGGAAGCGAGCGGGTCGCCAAACGTCTGCCGTGTTGCCGCAGGAACTGGAAATCGGCCGCGAACTCGCCGGATCCATGAAGCGGCAGACGCTCGTCGAGGTCTCTGTGGAGTGACTCGAGCTGCTCTGGGTCGTCCACTTGGAGTCGGGGCCGGTCTCGATCGGTGCCGCGTGTCGGAACGGAACGCAGAGGTTCCACTTCCTCCGTGAGGTACGGCGGGAGCGGGACGGGTTCCACCATCCGTCGTGAAGGCTCCGGTGAAGATTCCGGGGTCGAAAACGGTGTCGGGGTCGCACGTACAGGAGATCCGGGTGCAATCTCCCTGAGTGGAGGTGGCCGATCCTCAACTGGACTCTTCGGCTCGGGAGTCTCCTTGCCGGTTGATGACGATACCGGTGTGGTATTCAGGGGTCGACTTGGGAGTGGCGGATACTCCTCAGGTGGAGGGACCAATCCCCCACGGACTCGGTAGTCCGTGACGTTAGAGGCCGTGGGTCGTTCCACAACCATCCGCCGGGGTATGATATCCGACGGCCGAGCTCTAGACGGGGTCGAAGATGTCACTGTGGTGACCGGTCGAGTTGTCGCTGGCGACACCACTGTCGCGAACGAAGCCGTCGTGACGACTGCCGAGGCCGAAACACCGGTGGTCGTTGTCGGGACCTCCTCCGCCGTGCTCACTGATGTCGTCTGGTAGTTTATGGGCCGAACGAAGAAGATCGTACTGGGTCGTCGAATTCGAACCCGCGTGTTCATGGTCTCGATGTCACTGACCATGCGGGTAAGCCGAATCTCGTCTGCCGGGGTCGAAGCACGATTGTACTCCAGTCGACGGAGTACCTGTTGCACTTCCGGGGCCGAGTTGGGCGGATACTGCTCAAAGAGCTCTGGCGCCATGTGCCAGATGCCGAACGTCAGGACGGTGTTGACATCCCTCCTGAAGATCGGGATGTTGGCCGGAACTCTTGGGGGTCGATAATTCGGGTTCGGCTGCATGTCGACTCTGCAGCGTAGCGCGAACCTGACGAGCATGGGGCCGGATGCCGATAGTCGTCCTTCCTGGTAGAAGGGGAACGACGTCACGTGTTGCGGGGTCGCTTGAGACAGATGTCGGAACATCTCCTCCTGGGCCAATGTCCGGAAGCCGTCGCGGGCCGGACACACGAAGTAGCGCAGGAATGGAAAATGATACGCTAGCACGTGCGCATCAAGACTCTGGGCCGTCCGAAAAGGTCCGCGTCGTGGCACGGAGGACCACTGTCGTTCTCCTGCTCCTTCCTCTTCGCCGATGCAGAAGGGGCACTCGAATCGACCGTCTCCACGCTGTAGCGGGGCCAATGTGAGGAGGTTTCCCTCCGACAGGGTCGACTGCTCATCGAAGTTATGGATGTGGCCGTATCCAGCGCTCCGATTTCGCTTACTGAGTGGAACCTTGTTCCAGTCTATGGGCCGAGTTCCGTAGGGTGTCACGGGAGGTGGCACCAATTCCATTAATTCCGCCACTTGCCGACGGAAAGTCGAGGTCGGGGCCGTAATAGCAGATCCGCCGCTGGAGCGTGACGAACTGCTGGAGGTCGATCGGGCTCCCGCTCCATGCTTCTTCTTGAAAGAAGTATAAGTTCTCTTGTTTGGAGAACGGGAGGCCGCAGGTCGTGCTACCGCTGAACCGGAAGCGGGTGAAGTCGGGGCCGGAGCGATCGGGGCGATCACCTGATTTGCTGGGTCGGGTTGGCGGCTCGCGGTGGCGACTCGTTGAGCTTCTTGGGCCGCTTGTCGTGCCTCAATCGCACGCTGGACGATACTTCCGCCCTCCTCGAGTCGGCGGAAGCGTTCGGGGTCGATATTGAAGATATCATCCGGAGTCGGGCTCGGTGTATGGCGCTCTCCTCGTTGCGCCAGCTTGCTCCGGGCCGTTTTGGGTCGCGCTCCCTTTTCTGATCCGCTTGCCGTGTCACTGAGCGTGACTGGATCGCGCTGTTCAGGCTGCGAGTCGGGGCCGGACGAAACTTCGTTGTCGGGGACGACTATAGGATGATCCGATTCATCCCCGGTGTCGATCACTTGGACGGTGATGTTATCGCCGTCCAACTTAACTGTGCGGGGCCGATTGTCACCTGGGTCGCTATTTTCCCGGTCGTCTCCGGGTTTGTCAGCCATGCTGACGGGCCGAAATTAAGCCGAAGTACTTCCCAAGTACTGACTAGGCTGGCTGTAACAAAGTCTGGATTTCTTCAAAACCAGCCTAGTTCAAATGCCGATAATACAAGCCGAATTAACTCCAAAGTCTTGTGACCAGGATTTCAATGATATCACAGTCTATAGGCCGATAAGTATTGTTCGATTAGCACAGTTTCTATAACAATAGTCTGTATCTCAATAGCCGAAACTTCAAGTCCGTCTTCCTCCTTCAAAGTCTCAGGCACAAGTGACCTGATTGCCGCTAATCTTCAATGCCGTACACAAAGATGCTGACAGCATCTCGATTCTCAGAACTGGGCCGGGGGGCGCTCTCTATATGTATAGAAAACGTCTTTACGCTATGTATCATTGTTCCAAGCGTACACACAGCAAGGCGGGGCCGTCGTCAAGGAAACGCGGAGCGATCCTTCTCTGACCTCTTGGGTCAGTCCATTACGACAGTAGGGGTGTCCTCACACTGTCCAGATTTCCGTATGTCCATCTGCCGTCCCCTGGATAACTCGTGCCGAATCATTGTCTATTTATACTAGTCGACTGTTCGAATTACTGGGCTCTTTTTGCCCGACGACTCACTATTGTCTTTATCAGGGGAGACTTCATGTGGGTGCTGTAAACAGCTAAAATGTTTATTAGCGCTCGTGCGTGCCTTGTGAACTCATCAGTCCATCATTCCTTCTCCCACAAGTTAGCGCACAATAAACTACGGGGTCGAGTTGCTGTTTCACAGACGACACACAGTTATTAAAGGCTGAGATATGAATATCAATCACTCACAGGGGCGGACATCGTTCCATTCATTTTCAGCCAGTTCACAGGACGACGGGGCCGCAATTATTGTAGGGGTCGAAATTGCAATGATCTGGGTCGGTCACACCGCGGCGCTTTGAATATTTTGGGTGATGAATTTGGTGACAGGCCGCATCTTGGCATGATAGCTTTTCCGTGACTGGTTCCCGTACCACTGGGCCGTTCCTCCGAATATTACATGGAGTGAGTAGAGGCTCTGTCGACGCATACTCCAGAACGAATCACACTATCACCTCTTCGACAACTAAGTGGCCTTACTCACGGTGTGACTGGTTATTATCCTCTTCGGCTGGCACATGGATTGAAGCTTTACATGATAATCTTAGTCATTGCGTAACATACGCCTTGATCAATGGTACATGTTATACGGGGTCGAAACATATATCATAATGCAACCAATTTTTCACCAGCATCATAATTATAATATCATATCTAGTGTGTATATATCGAATTTGCCTCACTGACATCTTGTACATATTAAATGCATATATTGTTATTGTAATATAATATATTATTATTGGGAAAGACATGATATCATAGTCCATTAGACATGCGTAATTCATCATCAATGGTATCAATCAGATAACAAGGCCGGGGTTATCTGTAGCGGGCCGGTCTGCGTGCATTACGTCTGGGTCGATTTGGTCGTGCAGGCGGGGGCGTAGCCTCGCTTGTCTCAGGGTCGGAAGATACCACAGGCTTTTGCCTGCGTGTCTTGCGTGCCGGTTTTGGTGTGTCGGAACTTGATCTGTGTGATCTTTTCCGTTGCCGATGTCGACTTGAGCCGGATGAAGTCGGAGATCGCGATTGACGATCCTGGGTCGTTTGCGAATCAGACTCTGCTGTTTGGTCTGAATCGGTATGTCGATCTTGGATTGTTACCTCCCAAGGGTAATAGAACTCCTTGAGAAGTCCCATGGGGTCGGGTGACTGTTCTGGGTCGGACTTGCTTGACGACGACGTGGGTCGTACAGGGTCGGAGTAAATGTGGGCCGCTTGGTTGTCACCTTCGTATGGCTTGAGCACATCCAGATGAACAACACGAGTGTTCCGAGGGTTGGAAACCAGGGTGATTCGGTAATCAACCTCGGTTACACGGTCGATGATCCTCCAGGGACCAGTCCAGGGCCGAGCGAACTTATTATTCTGCGTGAGTGGCAGATAATAATACCGGACCAGTTCGCCTGGTTGAAACTGGGGTCGTGGTTTCGCGTGGGCGTCATAACCCAACTTTTGCCGAATTGCCGCTTTCTCGAGATGGTCTTGGGCGAAACCGTGGGCCGTCCTGATGGCTTGCCGCAAATACTCCACATACTCCGGACCACACGGAGGTAGAGGCTCAGGGTCGTAGGTCGGAAACATGAGGTCGACTGGCAAGTTACACTCGTGTCCATACACCATCAGATGCGGGGTGCATCCCGTGGACGAGTGTACTGAGGTTCGATAGGCCATTAACACATATGGCAAGTGCAAGTCCCAATCGTTTGCACGATCGCTGACGAACGCACTCAGCATGTTGAGCAATGTCCTGTTGAATCGCTCAACCTGGCCGTCGCTCTGGGGTCGGTATGGGGTCGTACGAATCTTCTTAGCGCCCAGTAGACGCACAACATGCCGGAACAGGGACGACTCGAACTCAGTACCTTGATCGCTATGGACCGCTTTGGGGACACCGTGGTAGACTATCCACCGATTCACCAGGGTGTCGGCAACATTTTTGGCCGTATGTCGCCGTAGCGGAAAAGCGTCAGTGTACTTCGTAAAGTAGTCCGACACGACTAGTACATACCGATAGCCTCTTCCCGTGACCTTGTGGGTGTCGAGGATGTCCATCGCTATTCTGTCGAACGGCGCTCCTGTCGGTAGCTGTGTCAGGGGCGATCTTTTTGGGGCCGGTTTACCCTTGCGGGTCACACATTGCGGGCAGCGGGCACACCAGCGGGCAACGTCCAGCGCCAAGCCGGGCCAGTAGAATCGGCGCCTGACTCTCTCGATGGTACGCTGTATGCCGAGATGTCCGACAATCTTGAGGTCGTGTAGTTGGTGCAAAACTTGTGTCCTGAGTGCTACGGGGAGCACGGTTTGCACCACAGGCCGTCCAGCAGGGTCGGGTTTTATATGTCGAACTAGCACACCGTCTTGTAACGCCAGGAGGTTCCAGCGGGAAACAAGTGTTTTTACCTCCTCTCCTTGGCGGGCGACTTCTCGTGAGTCGGGCTTGGTGCCGGCTAGTATCCATTGCCGCACCTTTCCGACGCTGGGGTCGGCTTGCTGTGCCGCGACAATGTCCTGGGTCGAATAGTCCGAAAGCCACTTTTGTCCATCAAGTGTGGCGTCCAAAGCACGGACTCGAACAACTTGGCGTGCCGAAACTAGCTGGGGCAAGACCGGTGATGTTATCGAATCACTGTCCAGGAGGTCTGCCCTTGTCTGGGTCGGAACAACAGTTATCCGACGAACTGGAAGTTCTCCGGAACTTGTTTCTGGGTCGGTCGGAGGTGTGACGAGTCGTCCGGGACAGTCTTGGTGTTTGCAACTGTGGCACCGTGACAAGCCGTCGGCGTTACCGTGTAATTTTCCGGGTCGATGCTCTATCCGAAAGTCATACTGCTGTAGCTTGGCGAGCCACCTAGCGAGCATGCCGTCGGCGTCGCTGTAGTTTTTCAGCCACCTTAGCGAGCTATGGTCGGTTCGGAGGAGGAATTTCCTACCCCAGAGGTAGTGCCGATAGTGTTGCACCATCTCAACTACTGCCAGTAGTTCCCGATAGGTGGTGCAATAGTTCCGCTGGGTCCGGGACAGGGTCTTGCTGGCGAACCCGATGGGGATCTCCTTCCCGTTAACCCTTTGTGAGAGGGCTCCTCCCACAGCAAAGCCGCTTGCATCCGTATCGAGGATGAAGTAGTCCTCCGGATTCTGGGTCGGATGAGCGAGCTTGGGCGCCTTGATGAGGGCGTCGCGGAGTCGCTGGAAAGCTCGTCGCTGGGCCGGTCCCCAAGTGAAGTGGCATTCACCTCGGGTAAGCGCTACGAGAGGTTCAGCGATCTCAGCGTAGTCCTTGATGAATCGCCTGTGGTAGTTGGCGAAACCAAGGAAAGCCCTGACGTCGGTGATCTCACACGGGGTCGGCCATTCTCTGATGGCTTTGACTTTGTTGGGGTCGACTCGGATTCCTTGGCCGCTCACTATGAACCCTAAGTACAAGATTTCCCGTTGGAACAACTCACACTTCTTGGGCTGAAGTTTCAGGCCTGCCGATCTGATTCGATCCAGGACCGCTTCCAGGTTTGCGAGTGCCTGATCGAATGTTCTGCCGTAAGCTATCACGTCGTCGAGATAGCACATACACCGGGTCCACAAGTAACCACGGAGTATGGTCTCCATAAGCCGTTCGAAGGTTGCCGGGGCGTTGCTAAGGCCGAATGGCATGACCTTAAACTGATAGAGTCCCTTCCTTGTGGCGAAGGCAGTCTTCGGTCTGTCGCTGGGGTCGACTTCAACCTGCCAGTAGCCAGAGGCCAGGTCTAGGGCCGAGAAGTAGTTGGCGCCTGCCAGGGCGTCATGAGTGTCCTGAATGTTGGGCAAGGGATACGAATCCTTGCGGGTGACGTCATTCAGGAGCCGATAGTCGACACAGAAGCGTACTTGTCCGTTCTTCTTCCGCACGAGCACTACCTGTGCGCTCCAGGGCGAATCGGACGGCTCAATACACCCCAAGCGGAGCATCTTGTCGATCTCCTCGTCGATGATGCTTTGCTGCGCCTGAGGGACGCGTCGCTGTCGTTGTCGAATTGGGGCCGAGTTGCCGGTGTCGATTCTATGCTGGACGACTTGGGTCCGTCCCAGTTGGCCGTCTGGGTGCATAAATGTGTCCTGGTATTGGTGAACCAGGTTGGCGCAACGCCGATGCTGTTCCGGCGCTAGTCCGGCGCGATCCACCATTTCCTGTAGATGTGGCGGTAGGTCGCAGTAGTGACTGGCGTCTACCGTGGCCGGGTCGGGCTCCTCTCCGGGTCGTGGCAGGGCTCCGACGACACTTTCGACAGGGCTTGCTATGGCGACAGGGTCGGAACGGGTGAGCGTAATGCCGGTATCTGCTGGATTGACTACCGACACCTTTACGCACTGCCGATTCAGGGTCGTAAGTGTTCTCCCCATGATGAGGTCGGTTTCCTCGGGAAAGGTCGTAAGTGGCTGGACTATCCTCGGGTGTTGTCGAACTCGAACTCGGGAAGTCGGGACCAGCTCCACTATTGCTTCGCTGCGTGCGGGGACGGTGACAGCTCGTCGCACGGCCATTCTGACAACATTGGCCTCAATGTCTTTATGGGCGAACAGGATTTCTTTGTGCACCTGTATCGTCCCTTCACCGTAATTCACTACAGCGTGAGCTTGCCGAAAAAAGTTCATGCCGAGAATCATGTCGTCATGTATGTCAGCCACACAAAAGGTTACGACCATATGGTTAGTTCCGACCTGTATTGAGAGGTCGATCAGTCCATCGATCGGGCTTGACTGTCCGGTGACGTCACGAATAATAGCCGAAGTAGACCGCAAATGTCGCTGGTCAGCGGGGACGTGACGTAGCTGATCGCGTCGGAGCAGGGAGATCTGCGCTCCGGAGTCGAGTACAGCCTTTATCGTCTTGTTTCCGACGTGTACCGGCAACTTCCAGCATTTGTGATTGGTGGCGCTGGAGTTGTTGATGACAGCCGGAATTTCGGGGTCGTCTAGCGGTGGCCGGAAGAGTGTGTGCAAAGGCGGCAGTTTGGATTCCGGTCCACTCGGAAAAGCATAGAATCCTCCGTCGTCGGAGATCCACTCGATCTCGGACATGCTGTCCGTTCCGGTGCCGTTGGCGGTCGGGGGTGACACCCCTTCAGGACGACGGTCTCCACGTGGTGGTCGCTGTGGCCGCGGTGCGGACACCCCTTCATGAAAAGAGGCCGATTTCGGGGTCGGAGCTTGACATTTTGTACACACCCCTTCAAGGAGCTGAGGTGTGGGCTGGGCCGGCTGTGGGGTCGTTATTGGTGTCGTTACCGGTACAGTAGTCGTGACAACCGCAGATGTGGAGCGGGGAACGTTGTCCTGTTGTCTGGAAGGTCCTTGCTCCTCAGCACCTTCCCCTACTGGTTTGACGACGGGGTCGGAGGTGTTGGTGGGGCCGGTTTAGTTTGGTTACCGGTTTGGTTAGGTACTGACAACACTTGAGCTGTCCTTCTGTCAGTACCGGGACCATTGGGCCGAAATGCTAGCGGTTTCATGCCGTTACGTACTAGCACATCCTTAAGCCGAAAGCATCGCATCCAGCGATGGCCGGGCTTCTTGCAAAAGAAGCAAACCATGGGTCGTCCGGGTTGCGGGGGTCGATCACCTTTCATCGGGGCCGTTGTTCGTAGGACAGAGAAGATAGCCGTTTCCTCGCACAGTCCATTCTCGTCACTAAGGACGCACTGGAAGGCTTCAGCCACCCACTCGCGTGAGCTGGTTGGCACTGAGTGTTCGTCGCAACCTTGTAGGCCGGTAGTGTCACTGTCCGCGGGGTCGTAGTAGGCCGCAATTTGCTCTGGGGTTAGTGTTTCCCCCTGAGTGACTTGTCCCATGGCACAGGACAGTTCCTCATTGACAGGGTCGTCTTCCGCGTATCCGCTGGCGGAAATGTCAGCACGTCGTGTGCCTCGATGTCGATCTCTGGCTGTCCTCTGTTGACGACTCTCTACCTTGAGAACGGCCGTAAGTGCCTCACTGTAACTGTTAAAAGTGAGGGCACACAGTTTATCGGCAATGGGGTCGGGTTGGCCGTTCACGAATTGCGCAATTACAGTTCGTTGCCGCGACGTTGGCGTAACGTCGTCGAACACTTGCTCCGCCAGGGCCTGGAGTCGCTCCATGTAGTGTTCCGCGTCCTCTTTTCGTTCCCGCTTGAGGAACGGGAAATCGTCCCGTTTGGACTGTCGACGGGGCTCGGGTTCCCAGCCCTCTAGGAGTTGGCGACGGAACTCTCCCCAGGGAGTTGCGACCGGGATATTGAGAGCTAGCGCTTCAGCGCGGCCGCGTAGCGTGCTCCGGAAGGTCGTCGTCTTGTTGAGGTCGGAGTAAGTAAAGGCCGCAGCGAATTGTTCGAAACTCCGAACGTATTGAGTGAGATTGCCCTCCTTAAAGGTCGCACGCCATTGAGCCATCTTAGCCGTAGCCAACGTTTGGGGCTCAGACGTGAGTCTCTGTGGCGTGGGCGTGTCAACACTCACCGCAACTGGTGTAGTCGCTGTAGTGGCCGTCGGAGTCGGAACAGCCGAAGTCGCCGGAGCCGTCGTATCTGGGCCGATCGGGGTCGCGTTAGCGGGGGCGGTCGGTGCTGTCGTCGCGGAGACGGCGAGCGATGCGGCGGGTGGTGCCGTCGTGTGGCTGGGGTCGTGTGGTGCTTGTGCAGCGGGGGCCGGTTGACTGTATGGAGGCGTCACCCATGGTATCCCGACTGAGGGTGGGAATACAGCCGGTGGTGGATATCGGTATACCGATCCATCCGGGCATACACCATGGTACACTAATCCGGGTTGTGTACCATGATAGCCGGTGTCAGCGATCACGCTGGGAACGCCACCATATCCAGGCGGTGGGTTCGCGTAGCCGACATGCGGTGAATAGTATCCGACAGCTACTCCATTTGGAACACCGCTTGTTGCGCCAGGGTATCCGACTGGCGGTACACCATATCCGTTGGTGTTTCCGACTGATTGTGAGATCGGAGGTCCGATCATTTGCACAACACTTTCTGCCGGAGCAGACACAACTTGATCTTGCGACGGATCGAAGCGCGGTTGTTCTCCGGTAGTCGGCGATGGTCGGTGCGTGGTCGGCGCGGGAGCGCGTGTGTCGGAAGTCGGCGTGTCGGGGTCGCAGGGTCGGCGACTTGATGTCGAGGGTGCTTGTCGGGGTCGCGCTTGTCGCATGGTGGCGCGAGGTTCCGCCGTTGTGTCGCTGGGTCGTTGTTGTCGTAGCGGCGTCGCGATCCGGGTAGCGGTCGTCATCAGGATGTCTTCGGATGTCGCACCCGTCTGGCTGGGTCGTGTGTACTCTACCACCGTAGGCTCGGTCGGTATGCGTGAGTACATTTCTGGCGCGGGGCCGTGTTGTCTCGGCGTCATGGACGGCGCCAGGGGTCGATTGGCCGAATAAGCGTTCGGCGGGGTCGATTCCGGAACATTGTCAGACTGACAAACCCACTGTCGTATCCGAGAGTTACTTGGTGGGTGCGTAACCATTGACGTGTCTATGGTTACCGGCCGAACGTCCACTGCTAATTGTTCTGGGTCGATATCACAATCTACGCTCGCTCTTTGACGTGAGCGCGTATAGTTTCTGTCGGCAAAGTCACTTTTCTGGGTCGCTCTAGCCGGCGTGGCCGAGTACGCTCTAGCGTGCGCACGCAGAATGTCACTTACTGTATGTGACGGGTCGAGCGGGTCTTCGTCTAGGAACTCCTGCACCAGGTCGGTAGGCGGCGAAAACGATCTCAGGGACGAATGGTCGCCAATGGAGTCGAAAAGGCCGGACGGTTGTTGCTCCTGCGACAGTGGAACTGTATCGCTCATGGCGACTGAGCGAGGGCCGGAAGGTCGGAAGGCCGAATTCGGATTGATCGTCACTTCATCATCCGTAGGGTCGAGTGGCTCACCGCGGGAGGCTCCCGGGGCCAATGCCATCAATGCCGGTCAGGTCTGGGTCGGTAATCCGAGACTAGCTCAGATCCTGGTCGAACGGCGCCAATGTGAAGAATATCGTTCACGGCCGATATCAAGCCGGTTTAACTGGGTCGTCGTGTGATACAATAAGCCGGCAGTTTCAATTTAACTGTTTATTGTGGTGATAAAGACTGATGATCAATCACGCACAATCAGGGTCGCACTCTCACCTACGTCGGGTGATATCCCAGTCTATATTTCTATATTCCTAATATAGTCCTTTATACAACTTGCACATATATCCGATAGATTATATATATTAATATCGACAGTCTCACAGGAACTTTTGTATATACGTCCTGCCACTGGGATGTTCACTTCACTTCTGCGCAGTATAGCGGGGCCGAGGGACCATGTGGCTGTGTAATTTCCCGCCAAGTGTAAGCGGTGTTGTGATAGGTTGAATGTGTGGTGCAATGCGCTGATGTCACCGGGAAAGTGGGTTTCCCCGGCTCGTGTCAATACTTGGAATGCCTGTATGTGTGCACGTGATGTATGGAGTATGTGTGTCAAGTTCTATGTTTAGAAGTCAGTGCATGTGAAGGTCAAGGTCGAGTAAACGGGGCCGAGTGTACTGAGCTAGCGGGGCCGCAGGTGCGTGGTTTGACCTGTGTATGTAACCATGACTACATGGAGTTTATGCTTGTGATCGTATAGTGTGTACTTGTCCTGTATGTAGGTCATGTAGAATGAATGTTTGTTGTGGAAATGTGTAGTGCGCGGGAGGGACGGGAGTAACAGTCGCTAAAATTACTACAATAATATATGATAATTGATACGTGTTAACCATATAGTTTCATACGCCATTAATCAAGAAGTCCCGCCGCGATGCGCAATCAGCCCACAATAGCGACAAGAGGTAACAAGGTGGCAGTCCGCGCCGCTCGCAATATCGTTATGTAACTGAGCTACTGGATATAGATTTACATGTCATTTTGCTGAAAACGTCATCGAATTTCACCCCTTTCCAGCCTTCCCTCCCACAGTTTGACACATGATCTACAAGGTACCGGTCCTGTACCGCCGCATCACCGGGAGCCATACTAGTATGAGAAAACCAACGGCACATACAGAAACTGTAACTCACAGGGTTTGACTGAAAAAGAAAAACATCAGTATGCTAATACATAGACTATTCCATTATATACCTGCGATGTTATTCGTTCGCATAACCCTGTTTGTGCCCTGTGCGATAACAACAGTGAGCGGGCAAATACGAGGGCAAATATCAGGACAAATACTGGCCGGTATCCTGCCCGCTGTCAATTATCGCTCATGCGCATCGAATGACGTTGCCAAAACAACACATGTACACGTTCTATTTCTCTTTACTTTATTATTTTCACGGTATATATCTCCTCACCAGATGCTGTTGCATGCAAATATTTTATCGAAATCCAAGTTATAGTACTGGATAATCCAGATGTGTTCCTGGTGTCTAGATTACACTTTAAATTAGGAGATCATTTGTATCAGGGGATAATGTCTCTTACCATGGCAATAAGACAAGTTTTTCCAAGCGGGTGGATCAAAATATTCCGTCTTCTGGGTTAATGTTAATGATTACAATGTACATCTACATGGTCAGAAAACTAGGGAAGCCCATAGGTGACAGGTGCACGAAAAAAATTGGTGTTTTTTTCTATTAAAAATCTTGCACGTTCGAACGTAGAAATTTTAAAACTACCACGTTCGCACGTGGAAGCATTTAGAGCTATCACGTTCGCACGTACGTGGTAACTTTGAAACTTATCACGTTCACACGTAGAAATGACCAGATGATGACGAGAATGACCACCTTCTGCGCAGGCGGTGCAGGTAGTGATTGCTGGGAATACAGAAGTACTCGTATTAAAAAACCCACGTTCTTAGGTTACCGGCCTTATGGTTTGATGACGTATTGACAGCGTTGCACCCGTCGTCGTTCGTACACATTCTATTTTTACAATTTACAGTCGATGCTATCTGAAATAGGTCAAATACCTGAAATTTAGGGTATTTTTTCATGAAGAAAACAATAACTGCAAATAAATTTTAAATGGCGATTTTCTTTAGTTTTTCAAATTTGAATGGCAAGTTTGAACATGGCGGCCATTTTGATTTTCCGTAGGATTTAGAACCCATTTTCTGGTGCCAAATCAACTCACTATATGTGTGTTTTTAGCCATTTCCATCGTAAAAAGATATCTATACTCTCTACTCAGAATTCTATCACACCCACAGCATACCCACTGGATCCTATCCACCTTTCCTTTGGTGACAGGGGATGTATGGAGTGTTCTGTTAGAATACTTTGAAATGGAGTTTACATATTAGTACATTCAAAAAGTGAGTCATGTATGGCGATTTCAGAGGTAACCTTGAGTTCGACCTTCAATAATTTGAAAGGTCGAAATGGAAACTTCAGGATTGGAAGATTTTCCATTCTTCCTACGTTCTGTCCTCAACAGCATATATGTTTTTGTAAAATAGTCCGTAAATATTATATGTGTGCTGTTGAAATAAACATTATTATTAAAACATTATTATATTCTTCTTTGTAGTTAAAAACTGTATATCTTCCGGTAACCTTCAACTCCTTTAGCCTACACTTGTGTAATTCATAAATTGACAGTCTCATGTGTTAACAAAGAATAACCATGCTAATTATCATAACCCACTGCTATCTCGATATATCGATATAACTTGTGGGTCATTTTATGCCCTGTTAATTTCCTAGAACCACCTGTCAGATCGGTGGGCTCTTCTGCTCGGGATAAACAGTGATAATTATGAATTAATGAATTATGTTTCAGGCCACCTTTGTATAAAGTATACGCGAGCCCAGCCGACGCGTGGGTCAAAAATAATTATGAAGTTGTCAGTCTATTATTACTTCAATGGTTGTTACATAAGTCTTTATTGTTGAACAATGACTTTGACTTTGTGCCTGCATTTATCACTCTGTGTTACTGATAAATTCACCATTATCACTGATTATCATCGCTGACAGTTGAGGAAGAGTGCATAAATATCTGGTGTGTCATTGTTGTCTCCACGGAGGGGAGACTTCTCTAAACGCCTTCTGAACATCCATGGCGAAAATATTCTTGGAGTTATTTTCCCTAGTCCTTTTATTATTTATTCACTGTATTCTACCGTCTTACGTTTATATATTCCAGATAATTATCATATTCTGATAAATATTTCCACGCAGAGAACGTTGCCTTGTACTGTTGTACGCCTTTTATGTTCGACTGTCTTTATGAAAAGGTTTCCGAGTATACTTTAAACGTGAAATTATAAATTCATCATAGCAAACTGTTTTTTTTTGGGGGGGGGGGGGGGGGTGTTGATGTTGTGTCGGTCACATCAAAGATACATAAATTTTCTCCCAAATCGATTTCGTTTAGTTTGTGAACTTTCGCATAAGAGATTCGTGTTCGACAGTTCTTGTAGCTAAGGCGAATAGACCTGCTCCGTTCATTGACGCTCGACCAGGAAACCTACAATGTAACGAGGCGAGATTCTTTTCTAAAGTGTACTTTGGCATGGCATGCCGGTAGTATCATTGCGAATTGCTTATTGCGTATTGCGATTTGCGAAGTCTTTGTGATGCAGTTGATCGGGGGATGTCTGGTGCACTAGCCGCATGCAGCTATGATTCTTGTACCATGTATAATACTAGTACATGTATAATCACACGGTACATGATCTGAGACAGATTCTACCCAGTATTTATACGGAAAATATTGACCAATAACGCCCGTCAATTATGATCGTAAAGTCAGACTATAATGATGTGATTTGATGATCCGATGTGCAACTGAACGTCGGGAGATGTTTAATTTGGAGAAGGTTTTGTCCACACATTACTGGCTCTCACATGACCCTCCTACGTTGTGTAGTAGGTTCGGATTCTGCTTCCTGTTGGCTCGGAGGAGTCTCTAGGGTTCACGCGCCGTAACGAACACTGCGTGATACTGATGGCTGTTTGGACAGCGGAAACACCAGCATCCGATTATAGACTGTTTGCCTGTTGTTGTGACCTAACAGTTACTGTGAAAAACAAGATCACATCGTGCCAAAAGTATCAAGGCGAGGTCCGAACGGTGAGGAAGGAGATCGTATTTCCAGTCCATATTCGATATTTCCACGGCCGATTTGAAATGTCTGAGGGATTTTTACCTACTACAGCACCTAGTTTTGACGAATAACCCAAACCGAGAATTTTGAAGGAGAACAACTTTTGCTGGAGGGAAGGGCCGGGGTAACAACCGTGAACAACCACGTCGAATGAATGTAAACGTGTGCTCGATTAATGAAGGAACTAGAGCCAATGTGGGGAAATATTTGTGTCTCAATAACCAAACAGCAGCGAGTCCAAGACCGCCTGTTAGGCGAACGTTTGCTGATTCATCCTCACTGATTTTAGTCATAGATATCCCATAATTCCAAAAGGTTTTGTGGCGTCAAACGCGTTACAACGCCATATATCTCATGTGACGATTCACAACAACCAGATTCTACATATCGAACGTTCATGAAGCCAAACTGGTCTACCTTCGCACCGATACGTTTCGTAAGTACTTTGTGAGTGGGGTTCTCCACATTTGAGCGTAATTGACAAAATCACATTTGTGGGTGATTTATTTTTGTTTACATTTGTGGTATCGATGACATAATTCGCATTTATAATTGACGGTTTTCGCATTTGTTGGCGTGCTACTACCCCAGCACGGATAAGCAGATGGCTATTAAAAGTTTCTCTGAACTGTTCGTACAGAACAGCCCATTTCCTCACATACCATTTCACACATTTAAAAAAAATAAATTTGTGCAATCAATGTCACATCAGGTTGAGGTGACCAAAAGATGCACCACTTGTGACCTGGTGTGTTCATGTTACATTTTCAAGTTCTATCACCAGGCCTCTGTCTCCACCAGTCATTTCGTCAATTTCAGGCCTGATGTGAGCTCGACATTGATAAATCAGGCTAAATAGAGGATTCCTTTTGCTCCATGATACATACTTTATCTGCATAGCAGTCTACATTCTAACACGACAATTTCATTTTTCACTCATGAGGTTTGTTGGATGAGCTGATAATATCTATATACAGAGTTTCAGGAAGCTTTATCTTGTGGGCTGAGGGAAGGCAATTAATTTTTATTAAGGGTAACGTCGATAAAATGACGTCATATGCTGCATGTTGACAATGACTCATAAACAGTAAGTAAAGTCTAACAGTAGGCCTAAGTAAAGTTGAAGTGAAGTTAACATTTATTAAGCGCTCCTTTATAGAACGTAGTTCTGAGCAAGGGCGCTATGTATAGGATAATGCCCTAGGCTGAGTATTTCTCACGAATAGAGACCGAGGCCGAGGTTTCTATTCGTGAGGAATACGAAGCCGTAGGCATTATCAGACATAGTGCATGCAACCCCCCCCCCCCCCCACACACACACACAAACACACACACATTTCTGGCACAAGTGCATGATTCCATTGTCTCGAGCAGGTATCTATTTGTAATAAATACCTCCCACAGAGGTATCTATTTCCAATAAATACCTGTCCCAGGTATTGAATGAAAATAAATCAATACTGGTGGACACAATAAACACACCGGGATTGTATTTTTTATTGCCGAGCATATACATGTATCAGACTTGTATTACTCGATGTACATAAACAAATAATCGCTACGGTGTGTGATTTTAATCCATGGGTCACAACAGTTGTTAATTTTTTGACATTTGGTTCATGAAATCATCCGCCTTCTGCAGAAATCCAGTGAAAACGTATATATCCACAATATCCTTGGAATTCCGGAGGTTTTGATAATAATCCTGCGATATTCCACATCCGCAAATGTACAGGAATCCCAGGGAAGCCTCCAGAGATCACGCATAACGTAATTTTCCTGCAAACATGAATGAAAAATACAAGCATGAATGTTTGATTTTTCCTCTTCAAATCTAGTTTATAGCTATTCAGCATATTATGGGAACAATTTGAACAGAACTTTCACTCCGCCATATAAATTAAAAGCACGAATAGCATACAAAATTTTTTTTTTACTTACCAGTCGTACGTTGAAGTCAGGGAAGTCATGGATTAAACTTTATAATCGCCGTAGTGGTTTTACGAGGAAATCTGTAAATACATGTGTACAAATCGTTTTTAATTTTCTTATAAGGATTGAAAGAACGCAGGATAAAGATATTTGTTCGGGCATAAATTATGATTCAATTCTTTGTACATGGGTACAGCCCGTTCGATATTGCAGAAGGAGAAAATGCTACTTTTGTTTTGAATTCAAAGAAATAAGTGATATACTCACCGGTTTACAAATCTGGTATGTTGTTCATGTACTGCATCTGGTTAGACAAAAATTTTGAGTCATTCCCAGGAATAAGATTTTGCTACTGTATCCAACAAACAAGCGCGTCAGAACACGCGTTTATATCCGCATGCATCGTATCCAAGTGTTACATTTTTCATCACGAAAAGTTGATGTCACGTAGCTTGCTGTTTCAAAGTGAGCGCGCTTTTTGCCGCGTTTGTTTTTATAGGGTTCCATTTGAGCAATACTCACAAACGCGTTACCAGGGGGAGAATACTACGGTGGCTCATATTCGCCAGATGGAGGAATGCACTTTTTTCTTTACAGCATTATAACGCTGTAATACAGTGTTATAACGCTGTAATACAGCGTAATAACGCTCTAATTTACAGCGTAATTACGCTCTAATACAGCGTTATATCGCTGTAATACAGCGTATTAACGCTGTAAATTAAAGTGTAATTACGCTGTAAATTAAAGCGTTATTACGCTCTATTACAGCGTTATAACGCTCTATTACAGCGTTATAACGCTCTAATTTATAGCGTAATTACGCTTTAATTTACAGCGTAATTACGCTCTAATTACAGCGTTATTACGCTGTAATTTAGGCGTTATTACGCTGTAAATTACAGCGTTATAACGCTCTAATTTACAGCGTAATTACTCGTGAGAAATATATTCGTGAGAAATATGTCGGATGCACTATGTCGGATAATGCCTACGGCTTCGTATTTCTCACGAATAGAAACCTCGGCCTTCGGCCTCGGTCTCTATTCGTGAGAAATACTCAGCCTAGGGCATTATCCTATACGTACAAAATGCGCACCAACTGAAGTAATCAAGGGATCTGTGTGACTGTTATATCGGATACAATGCCTTGTGAACAGAAGGAAACTACTTATAGAATTGTTCTGTTGAGTTATACTGAGGAAAAAATATATGTCGCCAAAACATGTGCTTGTATTGCTATGGCCCTGTACCTAATATTCAGTTTGTATGGACACTACGGCCGGGATTGGGATACGTTTGAATTTAACTTTGGTGCGACTCTCCACAACCCTGTTAAGGGGTTGTTACCCTCGCCATATTTTAGTCAGTGATGCGCACTGAATATTTTTGAAAATGGTTTGTCTTGAAGAAATGAACACATATTTCACATAAATGTTATATTATCATGTTAATAACTAATTTAAAGCATTTTACGCGCAGTTATTATGCATCTTATGTTAAAATTGGTGAAATTGACTACCAAAATTTCGGGACATCCGTTCTTGTGGAAAAAGTCGATTACGAATGTTCCTACAATTTCATTTTTCACTCATGAGGTTTGTTGGATGAGCTGATAATATCTATATACAGAGTTTCAGGAAGCTTTATCTTGTGGGCTGAGGGAAGGCAATTAATTTTTATTAAGGGTAACGTCGATAAAATGACGTCATATGCTGCATGTTGACAATGACTCATAAACAGTAAGTAAAGTCTAACAGTAGGCCTAAGTAAAGTTGAAGTGAAGTTAACATTTATTAAGCGCTCCTTTATAGAACGTAGTTCTGAGCAAGGGCGCTATGTATAGGATAATGCCCTAGGCTGAGTATTTCTCACGAATAGAGACCGAGGCCGAGGTTTCTATTCGTGAGGAATACGAAGCCGTAGGCATTATCAGACATAGTGCATGCAACCCCCCCCCCCCCACACACACACACAAACACACACACATTTCTGGCACAAGTGCATGATTCCATTGTCTCGAGCAGGTATCTATTTGTAATAAATACCTCCCACAGAGGTATCTATTTCCAATAAATACCTGTCCCAGGTATTGAATGAAAATAAATCAATACTGGTGGACACAATAAACACACCGGGATTGTATTTTTTATTGCCGAGCATATACATGTATCAGACTTGTATTACTCGATGTACATAAACAAATAATCGCTACGGTGTGTGATTTTAATCCATGGGTCACAACAGTTGTTAATTTTTTGACATTTGGTTCATGAAATCATCCGCCTTCTGCAGAAATCCAGTGAAAACGTATATATCCACAATATCCTTGGAATTCCGGAGGTTTTGATAATAATCCTGCGATATTCCACATCCGCAAATGTACAGGAATCCCAGGGAAGCCTCCAGAGATCACGCATAACGTAATTTTCCTGCAAACATGAATGAAAAATACAAGCATGAATGTTTGATTTTTCCTCTTCAAATCTAGTTTATAGCTATTCAGCATATTATGGGAACAATTTGAACAGAACTTTCACTCCGCCATATAAATTAAAAGCACGAATAGCATACAAATTTTTTTTTTTACTTACCAGTCGTACGTTGAAGTCAGGGAAGTCATGGATTAAACTTTATAATCGCCGTAGTGGTTTTACGAGGAAATCTGTAAATACATGTGTACAAATCGTTTTTAATTTTCTTATAAGGATTGAAAGAACGCAGGATAAAGATATTTGTTCGGGCATAAATTATGATTCAATTCTTTGTACATGGGTACAGCCCGTTCGATATTGCAGAAGGAGAAAATGCTACTTTTGTTTTGAATTCAAAGAAATAAGTGATATACTCACCGGTTTACAAATCTGGTATGTTGTTCATGTACTGCATCTGGTTAGACAAAAATTTTGAGTCATTCCCAGGAATAAGATTTTGCTACTGTATCCAACAAACAAGCGCGTCAGAACACGCGTTTATATCCGCATGCATCGTATCCAAGTGTTACATTTTTCATCACGAAAAGTTGATGTCACGTAGCTTGCTGTTTCAAAGTGAGCGCGCTTTTTGCCGCGTTTGTTTTTATAGGGTTCCATTTGAGCAATACTCACAAACGCGTTACCAGGGGGAGAATACTACGGTGGCTCATATTCGCCAGATGGAGGAATGCACTTTTTTCTTTACAGCATTATAACGCTGTAATACAGTGTTATAACGCTGTAATACAGCGTAATAACGCTCTAATTTACAGCGTAATTACGCTCTAATACAGCGTTATATCGCTGTAATACAGCGTATTAACGCTGTAAATTAAAGTGTAATTACGCTGTAAATTAAAGCGTTATTACGCTCTATTACAGCGTTATAACGCTCTATTACAGCGTTATAACGCTCTAATTTATAGCGTAATTACGCTTTAATTTACAGCGTAATTACGCTCTAATTACAGCGTTATTACGCTGTAATTTAGGCGTTATTACGCTGTAAATTACAGCGTTATAACGCTCTAATTTACAGCGTAATTACGCTCTAATTACAGCGTTATTACGCTGTATTAGAGCGTTATAACGCTGTAATTTACAGCGTAATTACGCTCTAATTACAGCGTTATAACGCTCTAATACAGCGTAATAACGCTCTAATTAGAGTGTAATAACGCTCTATTACAGCGTAATAACGCTGTAATTAGAGCGTAATTACGCTGTAAATTACAGCGTTATAACGCTCTAATTTACACTGCCAGAGACATCATCGGACCTGCTAGTTCATCAGCTCAATCATTTGTAGGGAAGTCTCAAAATTATTCTGATCTAGATATGTTTATTACAAATCACGATAATGGAAATATGCTAGGAAGGTGAACGGTTTAATTTAGAGCGTAATAACGCTCTAAAATAGAGCGTTATAACGCTCTAAATCAGAGCGTTATAACGCTGTATTACAGCGTTATTACACTGTAATTAAAAATTTGCGGTCCTCTATGTGGCGAATATGAGCTTCCGTAGTAAACAGCTCAAAGGCACAGTGCGAGTCCACCAGAAACACACTCAATTGGAACCATGCATACTGTCGCCATAACAACAGAATGCGGGCTAGGGTTGAAGGTACAAATCTATGAGCTGAGTCATGTGGTGAAGCAGTTTCTGTAGTGAGTAATAGATCCAATAAAGCTTTCCTGACGGATACACTTGATTGGGCAAGGACTGTGCGTTGCATTTGCAGTTTTGTTATTTTGATATATAGTGAATTACGTAAAGTGTATGGGGGGGGGGGGGGGATAGTGGCTTGTACCAGAAATGTGTGCGTGTGTGTGTGTGTGTGTGGGGGGGGGGGTGCATGCACTATGTCGGATAATGCCTACGGCTTCGTATTTCTCACGAATAGAAACCTCGGCCTTCGGCCTCGGTCTCTATTCGTGAGAAATACTCAGCCTAGGGCATTATCCTATACGTACAAAATGCGCACCAACTGAAGTAATCAAGGGATCTGTGTGACTGTTATATCGGATACAATGCCTTGTGAACAGAAGGAAACTACTTATAGAATTGTTCTGTTGAGTTATACTGAGGAAAAAATATATGTCGCCAAAACATGTGCTTGTATTGCTATGGCCCTGTACCTAATATTCAGTTTGTATGGACACTACGGCCGGGATTGGGATACGTTTGAATTTAACTTTGGTGCGACTCTCCACAACCCTGTTAAGGGGTTGTTACCCTCGCCATATTTTAGTCAGTGATGCGCACTGAATATTTTTGAAAATGGTTTGTCTTGAAGAAATGAACACATATTTCACATAAATGTTATATTATCATGTTAATAACTAATTTAAAGCATTTTACGCGCAGTTATTATGCATCTTATGTTAAAATTGGTGAAATTGACTACCAAAATTTCGGGACATCCGTTCTTGTGGAAAAAGTCGATTACGAATGTTCCTAGTATTTTTCTGAGCATTACTACATATGCTAGTTTATGAGCCGAGAAATATTTTTTTGAAATTCAAATCCATTGCATCACAAATGATTTTTGAAGTTCAGACATTTATGGACAACTAAAAAATTTTCCGAAGTGGCCAGCACAGGCACTATTTTTTAACCCTTCAAGACACTGCCACAGTGAGAGGGAGACTTCAATATCATATGCTCCACTGTGCACAATTCACATTGGCCTTTACATGTAGACTGCTACATGCTAGGGCTTCTGTGTGCATTGGGCCATGACACTACTCTATTCACCTGATCAATGCAAATAATAACCCGTATTTCCAACATAACAGTTATAAGTTTAAAACTTCTGGGGAAGTAACATCTTCTTGCATTTGGCCTAATTCATAACACTCTGTGTTCATCGAATAACTAACAGTACATGTATGTCTTCACTGACCCTATTGTGCATAATGCTCGGTCTATGCATACAAAGAACACAAACCCCAAGCTAGATACAGGATACATCCTGATCCCAATAACATGTAAATGTAGATATCACCAGGCTTTTGATTCATTGTCATCATGATTACATGTGACATTAAAGTATCATTATTGCACATGGGTTGTGTCAACATAATTGATGTGAAATTTACACAGTGGTAGCATTTTATTAGTACAATTCATTTTTTGACATACATGGATCACAGGTATGATATCAAACATACCAGACAAGAAATGTCATGAATAAATAGTGTATTTGGTAATTGGTAGTATACTCCTTATCCATATGTTTATCTTACAAAGTTTGTACATGGAAGGTAAACAAGAACAAAATAAATCAAATATAATACCAATCAAAAACATTATGAATTTATCATAATTGGCAAACAATATTGCACATGGCCACTTGATACACTGCCATTCAAATCTTCATAATGTATTTCTGACATACACATGTGTATCAATAACAAATTTTTGATACATACAATGTGTTGGCCACTTTATCCATTAAAATATAAAATATGAAAATATTATTAATTGGCCATTGAATCCCCAAATTGCTGTTGTATAAGATATCCAATTGCCTTATAGTGACATTACAATACCCAAAATGGTGGTGTGCAATTCTCTACAGGTGTTTCAGAATTACAGATCCAACATGCACTTAATTTGAATTTATATATATATATTGTTTTAATATACATGTATATATTGGTGCAAACTTCAAAACACAAGTTGTTGTTATGCTTTGACATCCATATTGTTGGCCAACTGAATGATTGCTCCTGGGTGCCTGTCATTGGGGGATCAGTCATGTGGTGTGGAGCTGCTATTGCCTGTCTTCTGATTGAGACTTGAACCAGGATTTATGGAGCTTCTGGTTGTGTTGGAAAGTGGTGTGGAGTTGTCAGCAACATCTGGAGTCATCTGGAGTCAGAAAAATATGAGATGATGGATTTGTCACATGGCACTCTATTCTGTTGCTGATACCAATCACATTGCCTTGAATTGATCATTGGAATATTACAATCAAGTAAACTTCTTGATTTAGAGAAATATATATATGTTGGTGATATGAATAACTCATATAGCTGCTTATTGATAATAACCTTATATACTTGTGCCAATCAGGGCACCTGATTTAAATTTCTTGACATACATATAGATATACATCTACATACAGTTTCATTTTGTTATCGAAATGTACTTAACCACGAATAGGTACTCATAGATACTTGATCAGTGTTGATAGAGACGGGGCTCCAATATACAGAATGCTTAAATTACATGTACGTACCTGAACAAATATAATATTATATTACCTATTTGTGAAAATGAACTCCCAATGTGCAAGAAGGGTCGAAAGAGGGTTAATAATCCGCCCAGGACATGTGCTCGACGATTTTCCGTGTGGTTGCATGCGATCACTGACCGAGACTGGACTTGAGTAGCTAGTGAGTATTGCTCTTCACATTGAACTCAAAACTCCGTGCACGGATTTCAACGGCTTTCTCACCGGAGCGAATACAAACTCACGTGGTGAGCGATATGTCAGTTATCGTCTGGAAACATGGTTTTCAGTGTTTGTCATTCCCCGATCTACAACAATTCTTTGTCTATAAACTAATATGTCTTCGATTATGTACATAATTCTGGGATTACCTCCGTCATATGCCGATATACATGCATAACACATGGGACTGTTGGTGCCTCGCGGGAAAACATTTGGAGACGAAGCTACCGAATCTCATAGTCGCAAAATATGGTCTTCACAACCGAAGGAAATATTCCGAGGATGACCGCTACCAATTGATATTACAAAACACATGTAATGTGTCGTACTGCGAACATTTCCTGCCGTAGTCCCGTTCAGTATTCAGAAAGTGGATTATTTGGTGTGATCAATGGATTAGACAGATTACCAGAATCGACATGACCAAAGATAAGTCTCGCGTAAGGATACATTAAACTTTGACCTGGGAAATATGTAAACACGATTTCGTGGCACCTGACGTTGAAAGTAGCCGATGTTCAGACTCAATTTTACGGGGGAAAACGCAATGTCACATGGCTGTGGATAGCTCGTTATGGAGTCTACGATGTACCAATCCCAAGTAAGTCAGCTATTTTTTGAAAATCATCAAAATAATAGATGATATTTCAAGTCTGTGTGTTGTCCAAATCCACGTGATATTTTGAAAATGGCGCATTTCGTAAATGTGTCTAAGACAGTCGGGCATTTTGTGACAAATGTAGGCGGTAAATTCAAAAAGTAATTCTCGGCTCATAGACACTGACTGCTCCACTATGTAAAAAGTCGATGTATTCTAAAGATTACGTGGTTGATATTGAGAACGGATGTACCAACTTTATCGTTATGATCCGGAATGATCCAGACGTTTCAGGTCGAAGATTGTATTTTTCTAAAACAAGAAAATGACTCCTCTATTCACTCCAACTGTAAAAAGTCACTTCGGACTACCAGAAGTTTTGTGACAAATGCTCATATTTTGTATGCGGTACTAAAGTCGTGAAATTTACTGCCAACAATCGGCAGGGTTTCACCATCTTAATTTCATGTCGTCGACGAACACGAGTGAGTCTTTCCAGAAAGTCTCCGTATCTCGGGATATGTGCACAAAAGAGTTCATGCTGAAAATGATCCCATACAAGGACTTAGCTAACCGTTCGACGTTAGGATCTTGGTCTGAGTACCTCAAGAACTACAAGAATCCTTGTTGGTTTGACAATTCACAAGGAGTTGATGAATTGAGATGTCTACCGTATTTTTACGTTCTCGGTGTTGCCAAATCAGGTACCACTTCGTTATATAGCCAGCTAATTAAACACCCTGACATAGGGGAACCCAGCAGAAAGGAAGGTATTTTCATGCTAACGGATGCATATCCGTTTAGAAAGTATACTGAAACATTCAGCAATGCTTCTAAAAAAATCTACGAGGAACGTGACTCAGACGATTACCACAAAATGGTGACTTTGGACGCCAATCCCCTGCTGTTCACAGCTCCAGAGCGCGCCTGGCCTCAGAAGATTGCAGAACCCAGCTGTACCATGCCTGATGCTTTGTACTCGATCAACCCTGGCGCCAAACTAATTGTGACTTTGCGGAACCCTGTGGACCGTCTCTTTTCGTTTAAGGTGCGCTATGAGCACATTAGTGAGCTATGGTATATTTGAGTTGGTGCTAGGGGCCTATCTAGCCAATGAGGGGGGTTAGATCACCATGGTGAAAGTCGAATACCGCACCTTACTCCTCTTTTCACACTACCGCCAATTTTACGACGTGTATTCGCCAGATGTCAAGGATCTCAAGACTTCTGGGGAGTATTTTCACAATCACACTGTGGAGGCGATTGCTCGCATGGAGGGTTGTCTGGCGAGAAGGCCCTTGCGTTCGTGCCTCTTTGACGAGGAACTCTACCACTGGCAGATGGATCAAAAGATCATGCTGCACGCGAGCATGTATCACCCGTACGCCGTCGAGTGGCTCAGCGTCTTTCCTCGCTCTCAGCTGCACTTCGTCAAAGCCGAGGAACTCTACTCGGATCCTGTGAACGTTTTGCAACAGGTGATTAACTTTCTAGAGCTGAGCCCCGCGCCTGAGAGCGTACTGCACTCGATAGCTGCCGAGATGGGAGAAAGATACAGAACCGAGACAGACCTGGATATAAAGAAAAAGTCCTACCGTGTGAAAATGTTGCAGAAAACTCGTGTTTTATTGAACAAATTTTATCATCCGTATAATGAACGACTGTCAACATTACTTGGAGATGAGAAGTGGTTATTCAAAAAGTCTTGATATCCACAGGGGCTATCTTGATTGAGTTTAGCGCTCAATTTCCTCTGTATGACCACGTTGTGCTTGTTCTATACATCACCCTCATAAGCACGAGTGTGATATCATATGATATAAAAATGTTGTTATGACACATAAGTTGTTCATTCGTTTGATCAAACCAAATATAACTAGCTATAACCTGAATTTTTTTCTAACTCATGTACACTGTTTTTTGCTGATATTTTTTTGTGATGTTACAAGGTATCGTATGTTAACTTGTCGTACTTCATTTGAGAGTCAAACGAAAAAAAAAGCCGAATTTCAGACTTATATCGCAAAAATTAGCTCAAAGGCTTAGACAGGTTACCGGACAATATATGTTTTAAATATTAGATATTAACCATTTTTCCCGTAACCTTGAAAATAAGGTCTCTGGTCAAATTCAAGGTCACGAGAATATCCAGCATATATGTAAATGATGTATATCATTTCTCATATGTCCACAAGTGATTGCTAAGCTGTAAATTCAATAACAAGGAAGATATTAGCAATTTTCTCCTATAACCTTGAAAATGAACTCAATAACCAAATTCAAGGTCATCAAAATATTCAGCCTACATCATTCCCTATATTTGCACAATTGGTTCCCACGCTGAAAATTCGATAAGAAGCACGATATTAGCCATTCTGTCCTGTGACCTTGGAAATGAGGTCAAAGGTCTAATTCAAGGTCATGGCAATATTTAGCAAATGTTCACAATTGATTCATAAGCTGCAAAGTCGATAATAAGCGAGATATTAGTCATTTTGTCCTGTGACCTTGAAATTTAGGTCAAAGTTCAAGCTCAAGTCATGAGAATAATCTGTATATATCATTTCCTATATGTTCATAGTTGATTCCTAAGCTGTAAAGTCAATAAGAAGGGAGATATTAGCCATTTTGTACTGTGACCTTGAAAATGAGGTGAAATGTCAAATTCAAGGTCATGACTATATTCAAAATATATCCTTTCCTTTATGTTCACAATTGATTCCTAAGCTGTGAAGTCGATAATAAGCGACATATTAGCCATTTTTCCTGTGACCTTGGAAATTATGCCAGAGGTCAAATTCAAGGTCATGACTATATCAAAATATAGCATTTCCTATATGTTCACAATTGATTCCTAAGCTGTAAAATCGATAATAAGCGAGATATTAGCCATTTTGTCATGTGACCTTGAAAATTAGGTGAAAGGTCAAATTCAAGATAGTGAGAATATTTAGCACATATCATTATGTGTCCACAATTGATTCCTAGTGTCTAATCTTAATATTAAGCGAGATATTTGGAAAAACGTGCCCCATTATAAAGCATATGAATTTAACATGGGAATGTCCTATTTGGTTCGAGTTTGGGCCCAAAATGGCCCACTTCGAGCGATTCAAGGGCAACGAAACATATACATATCACAGATGTACATATGAGGAATGTTATGCATCAAAAAGGAAAAAAAGTTACTGAACAGAGTTTGAGAAAACGACCATCAAAGTCTTTTTCGTCATCAAAAATGGCTGCCATTTTGGAAAAATTGCGAAAATCAAAAATACCTCCCTCTCGAAATATTTTTAGGCATTTTTATGCAAAATTTCAGAATGATTCGATTGTAAACTTCAAAAATGAAAATGTAGACGGACGCAACGCTACGATTATATGTTATCGGACCAAACTGGCGGTCCCCTAAAAAGAAGAATTACCGGTAGACTTGGATCAGAGATGCTTTTCTATGATTTTTAATGACTCCAAGTCATCCGACGTCAATTCCAGGTCATCAGAAAACCCAACAAAGACTTCAGATATGCTCACAATACAATCCTGAGCTCTATTTACATGTTTACCTTACTCTATTTTCTGTCCCCAAAGGCCAATTTGTGCTTCTCAGCCTGTTCTGGGCTTACATTTCGGGCCGTTTGAGCGATTCAAGATCTACCAACGTTACAAGTTGACTAAAATTGCTGTCTGTTCAGAATTAGAATATAAAATAAGACGTCAATTCTGAGAAAATGATTTTTGAAGTTTGAACTTGTGTCAAATTGCCCATTTTCGGCACTAAATTGGCAGCCAAATGGCCAAAAACGATTTTAAAAAATCGAAAAATTATCTTTAAACATTGGGCCAAGGTTTGTTAACAACTTAGGAGAAATTGATCACGTTAAAAAATATTACATATGTTTTTTAGGATTTCTTTTTAAAAAATCGTGTTCGAATTCGGTCTCAAACATGTAACTCAAACTCTTGACTGCATGCAAAGGATAGCAGCGTAAAACCTTTTTCTCCAAGGCACGGTACGTGCAAATCACTGATAGTAGACCTCATAGTCTAAAGATCAAAGATGGGTCAATCTGGAGTCGAATTTTCCAATATATAGTCTGTGCAATCGACCATATATGAAATTATTCCTTTTGAATATGTTGAATATGAAATTTATTTCGTACACTTAAATCAAGACTCACTCTCACTGGAGTTATAACTCAGATGTGAAGTTCAACAAATAGCTTCTCAAATAAAAAAAACCAGAACACGAAAAGAAACACCGGGGTACACGACTTGGTGACTGAATCATTTTCAGGGTGGACGCTCTGTGTACATATATTTAAATAGTGTGTGTTTTTGGCGTATATTATTTAAATGTATATTTTTTTCTCAATATTTACTCATTTATCGCGTCTAAGTCAAACTTAGATTCTGTCGGGTTCCATGTGTAATTTCAATGATATTAATGTTTATAAATATCGGCGATGAATCGGTAACTGACATAGCTTCAGCAAACTTGATTCGGTAACTGTGACATATGTGTGATGTTCGGTAACTGACAGTTCGTCAGACCAATGAGATCCAGTCTCAGCGCGTGTGAACCACGCCAGCACTGGTTAAAGATATGTATTGTTGGTAATAATAATAATAATGTATAAATATAACAAAGTCGCAGTACTAGCTGAATACGTTTTCGTTGATTTGGCCTCCTATGCTCTCTAGATAAGCAACTAGACCTGTAAATAATTCAGACAGAGAGTGTAGACGCGGGCTTCGAATAAGAGCATTTTGGTTTGTGTTTGGTAGCGCGGAAACGTTATTTGATGTCATCGGTTGCTTGCGTGAATAACATGTACGTGTATTTTTTCGTCAACTGACAGCAGAGCCCAAGAAAATGATAGTAATATTGCGTGTAAACCGAATATAATGAATATTTATCATGAATATGGTTTCATTATGCTTATCCGATTCATTGATGGACGATTCACGTGTACGTCTTCATGGACGATTCCTAGGTAGACGATTGTCTAATTGTTTTTGAATGTCAACAATTATTCTTTCTAGAATCAGGTAAATGCTTACTTCTTGTTAGCATGATTTGAACTGATTTTTTTGTAAAGATAGTTTTACAATTTCAAGACAATGTGTGAACAAGTACTTCCCCCAAAGTTGAAGTGGATCGTCATGATTAGATTTGCATTCAAGACGCTATATACATGACAAGTGTTTGTTTGACGATATGATTTGCCCAGTAGATATATATCGCTGCGACCTTTTACAGTACCGGCTGATTCTATGTAGACTAATGACTGACAGTCCGTAAGTTACCAACATGCAAATCACGGACAACTGACGTTCAATTAAGTCGCATCCAAAATGGCGAAAGCCAACACGTGGGATAGCACGCTGGCGATCAAAAAAATTCGTCCATTGGCCTACAGTCGGCTTTGTGTGTGTTTTTTTTTTTATATGACTGAGGTAGGCCTCGAACGAGTGTGGTTCTTTAAGACGATGATATTAGCAATAATTATTTTTACATTTTCTCCAATAATGTATTTCTTTAAAGATTAAACAAATAATCCATATTTGATTAGGTCATCAAACAATGAAACTTCCTGGTTTCAAGGAATCTCTAATCTTGCAAAATGTGTGTGTGTGCTCATGGTGCATTGAGAAATGAGCGTTCGAACTGACTAGACGATTTATTCACCACTTAACAACAGGTACATGGACATAAAGGAGACAGGTACTCGTCGTTTTTATACATACATGATGCGTGGATATGGCTCGGCTGCCTCGCCATCATGGCGACTCAATTGGTAAAGCCATGATTCTTTTTGCTGAAATACACGGTTAAATTAGGATGGAAATATATGCATCCATTAGTTTTATTATGACATATATTATTGAATGAGCAAAAATATTGCCAATCTTTACAACTAAACTTTAAGTAAACAAAAAAATTCCTAATTATCGTCTAAGCAGTGCTCTATTTCAGATCGTCCATTCCAATATCGTCAATTCAGAATTCATCTATCTCGGATGATACCATGAAAATTTATAGTACATATCTTTAAAAAAAAAATCTGAACCTTATGTTAAAAAGTTACGTGGCAAACACGATAGAAGAAGCAGCCAAGTTTCAAGTTGTGGCATTTTCCGATGACATGTTGAAACAGGAAGGTTCAATCAAACAAGCTTAGTCTAGTTCTTGCCCTAAAAGTGAGCCTCAAGAAAGGCGATAGTGAATAACACGAGGACCGTTTGCCATCATAACGTGTGGACTTTTGTCTTGGTGCTGCAATCCTTTGTGCTGATTAAACAATTCGAAGGTCGTAAATTACCAAATGCGCTGTGTCAGTCTAGAAGTGAGGATAGACATCAATTGATTACACTGAGTGAAGAAGATAAATTCAAGTAAATGATCCCTCCAGACATTACTCAAGTAAGATAAAAAGTACTTCCTAGTGTAATTTGCAATATACTGGATTTCCTATAAAATTTCTGCAATATATAATTACAATAGGAAGTACTTTTCATTTCGTCTAAGAAATGTCTGGAGGGGACGGATTTGTAATAATTATATTCAGAGTAACTGTACGAATTGTGTGTCAATTAGTGGAGTGTTCTTCATAAACTGTCTTCATAGGCTAGGTTTTACATTAAAACTGTCATTGCTAATGAGTGTATATTGTAAAACTGTCATCATGAGTGGATGTGTATTTTAAAACTGTCATCATAAAGGAGTGTTTGTTGTAAAAGTGTCATCATAAGTGAGCGTTTGTTGTTAAACTGTGATCATCAGTGAGTGTTTATTGTAAAACTGTCATCATAAGTGAGTGTGTATTTTAAACCTGTCATCATAAGTGGGTTATTATTGTAAAACGCTCATCATAAGTGAGTGTTTATTGTAAGATTGTCATCATAAGTGAGCGTTTATTGTAAAACTGACATCATCAGTGAGGGTTTATTGTTAAACTCTTCAGAAGCCAGTGTTTATTGTTAGACTGTCACCATACGTGAGTGTTTATCGGTTATCGATCACCACTAAAAATCACATATACACTTACATTGTAATGTTTTGCTGAAAAATACTTGTTTAAAATTTTCAATCTCTGAAAAAATTTAATATGTGAGAGCCTTGTATATGACTTCTAAAAAATTAAGAAAATATCACCATATATGTGGTGGGAATAGATCGTTCGTGTGATCGCTTGACTGACGAATACATGGACAAACAGTCGAAATAAAGGGCCGATTACCTCACTCCTCACTTGTACTAAAAGCTAAGAGCAGTTGTACTAAGAGCCTTAACACATCATTACCTGTGCATATTTAGCAGAAACTGTGTTAAAGACGTTGGAGCTAGACGTTAAAATAATATAGTACTTTGAGCTCCGTTTTGACCATATAAGGATAACCTCTTGTAAGACTGTCATCATAACGTGCGAGAATGTTTGCACATGTATCACATACCGTAATGGCTCGATTAAGCGCCTGTCCTTTAAAGAGCGCCTCTCTCGAACGAGCGCCGTGGGGTACAGAGTTTTTGACAAATAAGCGCCTCTCTTGAATGAGCGCTCCCTTGAATAAGCGCCTTTCTCCAAAGAGCGCCGGCATTGCAAGAGTACCGTTTATATCAGTGATTAACGCTATGTAGAAATAATAAAAAACCCCACTTCAATTGCACTTTGATTTAGCTTTTCTTTCTACTGGTAATTTACTCGGAAACAGTATGTATGAAAACTGGTAACAATTTACGGCAGTAGGCCTGCTAACTGTGAACTGCAGGTTAATTTTCAGATTTACAATCCGTAAAATGCCATAGGCTTTCGCTGTTGGACATGTTCGATGTCTATGCAATGCAAACTTTGTATGACTGGAATAACATGGATACTACCGTTCAATGCGAAATATACTGGGTTAGTTCCAAATATGAACCGAGTATGCCCCGTCCTGGCGACATTTTTCTGGCACTCGACAGCACAGTTTTGTATTTATTACTCCAAAATTACTTCCGCACCTAGCTTCATACGCCCGAGAGTGGTCTGTTGCAATCACATCTCCTAACTGGCAATCAACTGATTAGTTTCATATCGAATTTGGTAGCTAATTGCTATTAACACCGATTAAAGGCCTGGAAATTGACATTGACCGGCAATATATAGATCATAGTTTCAGCTTGGAAAAGTTTGTTGTCAAATAAGCGCCTCCCTTGAATAAGCGCCAGTCTTGAAAAAGCGCCGGGGGGTAAAAATTTATTGACAAATAAGCGCCCCGGCGCTCAATCGAGCCATTACGGTATTTAAATCTGTCATCATAACGTCCGAGAATGTTTACACATGTGACATATCCAGATCTGTGCAGGCTGGGTGACTGTTGACAAATATGTTGCTTATAATAACAGATCCTTGTATGCGTTAGTACCACAAAATTGCATACCAAATGGCCTTGCATACCGAGGAGTGGCCGCTGACTGATTTTCATACACCCCCATTTTAGATCTGCTAGGTCTACTGCAAAACAAAATCGTTTGTGACTGAGTGTCGCAGCTTCAGATGACATCTACTGCATACCTGTATTTACCAGTGTATTACTATGTTTCTCATTGATTACTACAAAGCGTTTGAAACAATTTTATTGCGTTCGGTGAGGTCATTTGGTACAATTACTTTTACACAATTTTTACATAAACATTTTCCTGACTACACCAACTCAACAAAAGTAAAACAATAACAAAAAATAACCGTTATAAACTACGACAGACACCATGGCAAGTGGAACACAACGAACACTGAGACTTATGTTTCCAAATTTGCTGGACGGTGGAAAAGTAATTTTATACAAATGTTTATAAAAGTGAAATCTAGAATAGGTCTCCCAAAATCTTCTGATTACAAATATAAACAGTTTGCTTGCTAGAAGATAGTGAAGCGACCCTACTACATGTATGTATCAAATAACGATTTTTCTTCGGATGGAATGCTGCCATATATACAAAAGCAGTACGCGTTATTCAACAGTATTTCATGATCATATCCATGCACTAAACAGTCTATAGAACAACAGTTTCATCAGTAACATCATGATAGAAGGAAAGTAAACACAATCAAATTCCATTGAAATATTAGAACATAAAATTACATGTGTAAAAGATTAGTTTGAGATTACTCAAAATCAGATTTCACCGTTGTCGACTTTGACTAATTTTATTTACATACAGTTATCAAAGTGATTTGTTGATTAAGACAATGGCTACTTGAATGTTGCTCAAATTGGAGACGTTGCAAGACAGAACGGATGTATTTACTATAGTGTATTGCTTATATTTATCTATCTACGTTCCTGAGTTCCAACGTCTTCAACACCAATATATGACTTTGTTTGCTCCTAAACTGTTGGATTTCACACACGTAGCCACACCGCATACACCTTCTAATGTTACATTGCACAAACGACACGGGTGACATTTTGACGGGTTTTTGGACGATTTGATATAATTTTAACATTCATACTTTCTCTGAAAGCTGTGTACTCTGTCGGTACAACAAATGCTGTACAACACGCAACGTGAATAATATATGTACACACTACAGTAATGTGAATGTTGACACTTTTGTTCTATGTATCACATTGAGTTTAGAATGTGATTTCGATAACAAGTGTACATATATAGATGTGTGGAAATATTCTGATTCTGATTGTAAGCCTATTGACACGGATAAAATATTTGACAATTTAACAGCATATATACATTTTGATTTTATAACAACATTGTTATATTGCTCTGTATTTGGTATAATTACAACAACAACATGTAAGTTGTATCAAGTGTTGAACAAGATACTGTATAATAAAAACAATCATTTTAAAATCGGTCCATAAGTCTACTTTGATTGTCCTGAATAATTGGCAATGAATAAATTCAGTACCTGATTTGTCGTTGGATGCATTATTACCAGTTTTAACATCATGTAAACTGTTTGAAAATGATTTATAGCAAACCGCACAATCATGGGAAATGACACACTCCTATACGTTCAATAACATGGCGTATCTTGGAACTTCTCAAGCAGCAAAAATATTTCTATGTCCCGGGAACCCTGTCTTGTTTCCTATAAATGTCATCTATGCTACACCGTATTCGACCATTCAAGCGTCGTATTGAGCACACACTCCCGTTCTCTGGGCATATCATACAATGATCCATAGGTCGTCTGAAAGAAATTGATGCTATTTTTCTGCTTCAGGATGCCATCTCCCGAAATTTGAAGATGGAGAATTGACATTTACACTTGAAAGAATGACAGACTACGTACGATGAGTGCCTTGTGCGCTTAAACGGTCGAACACGGTTTTGTGTTATCCATTTTTGATTATTGGACTTTCTAAAAATCCTACCATCCTACTTTTCTACAAAACATACAACCCTTAACATGGATATTGTACACAACGAACTGTACATTAACATATTGCCAGGGAAAGGTTGTATTAATTACACGTATGCTTCCTGTGTAGATACAGCTGTACAAGACAAGACTACAAATGATTGGCCCAGCGATGGTATGATACACATAATTAAAGAATGAGAGCGTCCACACCCGTACTTAGGCAGATGAAAGTAGCTGACTAGCAGAAGTGTGATCATTTGTGACGTCAAACTTCCCAAATTATTCCCCTTTCAGAAGTATTGTCACGGTTGACGTTCACTGTAGAGATCAGTAACTTTCAGCAAGTCTCAGGTTTCCAGCCAAAAGGGAGACCAACTTCCATCCACTTGAAGTAAGAGTGTCAGTAGTATGTCCCGGAAACAGTCGAGAACTTCCGCGAGTCGGATCACCGGTGAGTGCCGTTAGCCAGGTGGAAGTCATTGTTGATGACGGTCGTGCTCTTTCCTCCAGATATCCCGAACGTCGTGATGAAGACGTTCATGAGCATAATGAAGTAGAGCAGATATGTGGCCATGTGCTGCCAGAAGGACACCTTTCTAAAGGTGATGCGCTCTTGTTTGTCTTCATACTGTTCCTTGACGAAGAACGCGTGGTGCTGCTGAGCCTCTGCGAGTTTGTGTTCCGCCTCGGCCTCTTCCTTCTCGCGCAGCGCCGCGCTCATCTCGTCCCTCGCCTTGGAAAGCTCCTCCTCCAGGTCCGGATTCCCCGGCGTGCGCTTGAGGGCGTCCTCCACGACCTTCACGTAGTTGTTGGCACGGATTATCTTGACCTCAGCGTCGGCGACCTTGACCCTTGCCACCTCGATGTTGCTGTCCGCTCTTTCAAGGTCGACGAGCGTTTCCACTCGAGGTTCAACGGGCCACTCACAGCATCCTCCGCTGTCATCATCGTCGACGGGCCCAGTGGATGACGTGTGTGATCGCTGCATGGCTTCGCGTCCGCCGGCGGCCGTCCCCACGCTTAGGTAGATCCCATTACGCTTGGGCAGTCGACACGGCCGACAGCAACAGAAGACACAGCTGATTATATCGTAGCACCAACCTCCTCTACTAGCCGTTTGATAGTAGTGCAAGTTACCAATGTAAATGATGATCATGCCAACGAATATTTCCAGGGAGATGCAGGCAATGAGCATCGTGAGAACGAACTCGTAGAAGCGATGACCTGGCCTTCCTATGTCGAGGAGAAGTTTCAGTTCGGTGATCTGAGTTAGAGATAGGATGGTCACGAGGGCACCTTGGGCTTTGGTCTCTGACTGCTCCAACTCACTGTGCCGGGCCAGCAGCTGTAACGACACACGGAGAGACAGCGAGGCATTAGGATATGGCAGCATTGGGACCTAGGCTGGGCTACTTGCATATGTATGGGGGTATATATGTCGGGATTAATGGAGCTCGGTCAGGGGACTCTACGATCTAGTAGCCCTTCCGTGACTTGCCTTATATTCGAGGTTAACCGCCTGTACGGCTTTTTCAAATTGGAATCACTATTTTATGTTGATAGTAAGGTATTTTTCATGGGTATCGGATAGAATCAGAATTGCCTTTCGAGTCCATCACTTGCAGGGTGAATTTAGAACTGATGCGTTTAGAATTCAGTGGTATCAACCTGATAGCAGTGCACTTCGATTTTCCGCAACAACTTTTTCCATGATTGTTGGTTTGACCAGCACATAGAATGCTTCACGGATCAATGCAAAGTATAAAGAAATACTAGTATTACACATTAAAAACACCGACGATCAAACAAAGCGGAAAATGTATTTTTATGTTGTACATCTTGGATTCTCAACATACATGTATACGACTTTTAAATGCATTTTTTCTCTTTATAGCCGCCAGGATAGTAAGGATACGTTATACGTTATATTGTGTATGGTATCGGGCTTCAATTCGTGGGGGTACTGTGTCATATTTTCATATGAACCCTAATGACAAATACCCAGGCACAACCTAAGGCCGTAGATTAACGTCACGGTATCCTCGTGAAATATGTTCTGACAGCTATGGCAGTAGCATGACTATTTCTCACATAATGCATTGCTTGTCAAAGCCACTCTAGGGAAGGAATTGTTGAAAAATCCAATAAAGCGTCCTGTTTTGGACAACTTGACATGTTGTCTGGGTCCAGGTCATGTGTGTATTTGACAGGAGTGAGCCGTGAAATAGGACATTTGGCATATACAATGTGAGGATTCATACATGCGCATGGACACAAGGGGCAAGAGAGGTTTATTTTCGCTATGCATTCGAGGCAGTTCCACAAAGATGAATTCGATATTAGGTAGACAGAATATATTGTTTCGTCTCTGTATATAGTAACCGACTTATCTCCAATTACCGATGAAGAAAATCACATAATAATATGCGTAGATATTTGGGTCAATCAAAGCATTACAAAATCTGCAAGCGACCATTTCTCCTATGTAACTCCAAACTACTTTTGTGCAACAAACTTGAGAAACTGATGGAGTTGTTTTGTTATTACATCAACGTGACGATTCAAAGACATGATTAAGATTCTTAAGCTTACCTCTTTGACCTTGGCTCGGCCACTCTCAGCCATCCGGGCAATTGCCTGCGCCATGTGGGGGGTGCTCCACGTGTCTGCAATGAACGATAATAGAAGTAAGTGCGCTTGTAGGGCGATAATACATGGATAATTGCCAGTAATGGGGATATTTGGGGAAATTGGTTCTAGGTGGACCGAGGGCTCGTTCTATACTGGAAAATAATACAGGATAATAACTCGAGAAGGTTTCAGCATGGGCTTACTCATGTCTTCACCATCCTGGAAATGCCTGTGTCGCCTGAATTGACCATAAACACGGCATTAGTTTGTGTAGAATTGATCGTAAAATGATATTACACACCACAGTGCCCCGTCATGTCAGCTCCTGTATAAGCTCAAAGATGTGGTGAAAGGCATTTTCTGTATACAATACCAAAGAGTTTACCACAACACGTAATACTATAAATAGATATAATCGCCCTCAATGATTCTCATCCGGTAATAGATGGAGAAAGTTATTTCACAATGTTGTATAGAATAAAGCCACAACTGGAAAAAAACACGTACATTTGCACTTACATATTGTATTAAACTGAAGCAATTATGACTCAGATGTATGTAAACGATAAAGCCGTCCCACAACATGTACAATTTTTCACTTGTCTTCACAGTGTCTACATACTAGACTAGAACGTGCTCTCTTACACGATTCCTTCAAACTGAAGCCATCTTATCCAAGGGCGTTCTGATGATCATTGCACACAGACAGTAGACCATCGTGTTATATTTCATGAATAAATACATCCTTGAAGCTGTACAGCTTTAGTGATTAAATGTGATGTCTCTCGACTTTTGTCATGTACAATACATGTATCATGTCAGGTTGTTCGAAACATAGTGAAATATTATGTTCATGCGTGATCTGAAACTTGTCGGGACATACAACGACGTCCTTTCGAAAAGTCAGAAAACGATATGATTTGCTTTAGGATATTGCATCGTCTGACTCGGTTCAACGTATTAACCAAACGTTTACATAATTACATTTGCATTCTAATAACTTTGAAGCACGGACCATTCTGTCTACAAGAGTCGTTACTGGTTTTAATTTAATTCTATACCTATTACCGTGATTAGTTAGGTAGATGAAAATATGCTGCCTCCGTCGAAATGCGAAACCGATTAATCGCTAACGACGATTCAACGTTAATGCATTTGGAATTACTTGAATTACCGACGAGACGTGTGCCTTCTCGAAGCTCCAAATGGGGAAAGAATGAACTGCTGGACGTGTTGAATAGCCAATCTTAGAATTCGGTCAAGTAATGAAGGAACAACAGCAACGAGGGAACCAAAGTCGGACTAGTCCAATAAACATTCATGGCTGGACGTTACGATACGCAAATGGGACAACAAAAAAAGACAAGAAAACAAAGACAGCAAGAAAGGAGGGGGAGGGGAGAGTTGCTCAAGTGCACATTAGTCATTAGGCAGAGTTGTCTTTAGGAATGCACAAATGAGTTTAGCTCACCAGTCAGTGTGTCATAGCCCATGTCAGTGTCCGAGTCGATGTCTCGTTGACGGGTACTACCTCGGCCCGCAAGCGACCGCATCAAAACATACTGCTCCCTGTTTTTCGACATTTCGACCCCGTCTTTATCTTCTCCGCATCAAGGTTAATGGCTCGCGCGCTTGACGTCTCAATATCCCTATAGTATTGAACGCGGCGAGGCGATGCATGAAACAGCGCCGAGGAAACAGCAGCAGCAGCCGCAACTGGAACTGGAAATATTATCCATCGGATTCCCCACCAAAATCGTCATGGCACGACTAGAACAAGCTGGAAATCCGCGACTTTTCTTGACCTCTTGGGAAATCTTACAAACGACGTTGGGACTGTCTACAGCGCGATGTGGTTTCCTTCCTGCCATCCGTGTTTGGAATCTGATGGAGGCGGGATAGTTCCGCAAAACGCAAAGCTGTTTATAACACTGAAGCTGTCACGCTGTCTCTGAACGCTGGTCTATTTCAACGCTCGCCACCTTAACGTGTCAGTAAAGAGTCTCCAGTTGATGCATGCGTTGTCTCTCCTTCACTTCTTTCTGTCTTCTACAAGGGGATATGGATCAAACACTCCATTTGGAAGAGACCTACTATTGATGTGTTATATTCCAATACCCGGGGGCAATACTACAGGCAATAGTTGTTGACACTCCCAATGTTTACCGTGAGAGCAAAACACAAAGTATCCCCAATAGATTATTCATGTGGGCGTCAGAAAACGTCCGACGACAAAATCCTCCAGGTTAAGTAGCCTGTCGCTAGTTTCGATCACTCCATCTACTTACTGTGAGAGTCCCAGCGTTGTCACTTTTTGCCCTTTCAACCCGCGGTTCGACGAAGAGGGAGCGAAACCCTCCGAAAAAAGCAAAACAAAACGACGCAATACGTTGCTCAATCCCGCT
This sequence comes from Terebella lapidaria, assembly GCA_949152475.1. Classification (NCBI taxonomy): domain Eukaryota; kingdom Metazoa; phylum Annelida; class Polychaeta; order Terebellida; family Terebellidae; genus Terebella; species Terebella lapidaria. The sequence continues at coordinate 3,193,339 of OX424569.1, forward strand.
CTGGGACTCGCCCGTCACTGGTAGTCCCCTCCGCTTCTCAATGTATGGCACGCGGTGATAACACGTCCACACGACGGGCGTGGGGGTCCCTTGGAGCTAGGGAGAAAGGGAAAAAAACATGGGAACAGTGGTAGCATCCAGTGGTTTGTCCCAATGTCCGAAACCCCAGAAGAGAGGGACTCTCGCACGGTGGGAGAGTGGGGGTGGCAGGCGCGGGACTTTGTGCCAGTCGAAGGCGGGAGAAGAGGTGGCGATGTTAGGCTAATTATGTGAACAAACATATGAGATTTGTTCTCTGACGGGCCCTCGCGTTTTCCCTACCGTTTACGCCAGTGTATTCTTTTTGCATCCGGTTGGGCTGGTTCAATAACACATTGATAAATTACACAAGTGTCCTACATGGCGGTGCTCTATTGTTACGTATGAAGTTTCACTTACCCCAGTGACAGGACGAGGGGTGGGGAGGGTGGGCGTGAGTTAGACATCCCATAGAACCAACAGGACAAACAGGCCCCTGGGAATCCGAACGGGGAAAACACAGGGAGACGGAGGGGTTTCCCGCTCGATGTTGAGACCGCACAAGGTCTATTGACATATATCGAGTTGTCCCTTCCAGCATTCAAGAGGGGGCCACTCTGTCAAAACATGCTGTTGGCACAATCACTGTAAGCACCCTTACTCCCCTTATTAATGTGGCCACATCGCTTGGTTATGAGCGTTTGTTTAGCAATGGTAAACGTAATCACAATGTTGCTCTAAATTCAGCAGTTTTTCGGGGTTTGGCGAAGGGGAAAATGGATCGTGTTTGCGCAGATTTTGCCACTTCTTTTCCACCTATAAATGGAAACTCCGTGCTAAATCATATCCCGTGATATTGTTTCTGCCTGGGGCGTAAAACATGATGTTAGCGAAAACTGCATCACCTTGTTTGCGACTCGAGTTCTGATGTAGGAGGTAATTGAATTTGAGTGCTACACTCCTACAGAACACTCACACGAATCCCAGCTCTAAATTCCGCTTATGTTAAATAAAAAGCTCTGGAAGCCAGTAGAGTGCTAAAAAAGGGAAAAGACTGTACTTTTGAAACAGACATCTTCAGCCACAAACAAAAACAAAGACCTTGAAGTGAATATCGAGTTGTTACTGATGATAATACGTATCGACAAACGTCGTAGTCGAATAGATTTGCTTTGCGGGTGGAGTTTCCTCGAGTGATTTCGCTTTTTGGAAGGAGACGCCTAGGGACTGGAATTGTACAAACATGTGCCCGGAATCGGACGTTAATTTAAGCAAACACCCTGCACAAACATTAACTGAATTATTTTTCAAGTCGCTATTCCTGCCACGATTGCTATTCTTGCTGCAAGAGGTGTATTGATTGTTTCGAAGAAACATTTGTTTAATGGAAATGCTAATGTAAATTGGACACCAAATAACCGATTTCTTGAATCATAAAAACAAGATAATTCCGTAACACTTAGGCTAAAACACCAGAATCAAACGGTCACATCTCACACATTGCACAATTGCAATGCACAAGTTCATTTGTGCAGGTGAGAAAAGCAAACTGATGTTGGTCGAAACTCCAGTGTGTCACATTGTCCCAAGCGTGCCTAAGTGGTTTGGTTTGGAACGGGAATTGACTCAGTCTGAAGGCAAAATCGTTCAATTACTTTGAACAAACACATACGTGTACAGAACAACTTGGAAGTGTATCGTGTCAGCAAAAGAGATATCGTCTTCAGCAAGACACACTGTAGTGTAACAATCGATTGTATTCCCTGCTCGTCTCACCTAGTGACTCGAGGGCCCTTTGCTTTTGGAACGCATGGGGGATACTTATCTCCAGACATATGTTCTAAAGATATCATATAATAATCTTCACTTTACAGTTGCTATGATGTGAATTAAAATGTGAATTAAAATTATATATAAATTGGTCTACACTTTTTTGTCTTTGGAGAGGAATAAAACGTGCTGAATGCTTATGATTAACACAAATTCATTGCTGGTTTGTACAAAAGCAATATCGCTTTACAAACCTGAGGAGGCGGGAAAATGATGTCATATATGTTACGCATCGTCTGATTGGGTAAATTGTCTGACATTCCTGTCACTTTTCCCCCCAATATTAGAGTAATATGTCTGTTCACACTAGGAAATTTATGTAATGCAGTATACACACTGAGCAACCATTGAAACGCCTACCCATTGAAATTGTTATTGAAAAACCTAAACAGTTACTGTTAAATTTGCGAATGAATATTTCAATCAGTGTTGCGAAGTCGAAATTCTCAATCGTGGATTTAATCGTAGATTTAAGTTTATCCATCAAAGTTGGAGATAGAAAATATGAACCATTTATATACATGTACCTTGTTCATTCGACATGATGTTTGTTTCCAAAATATGAGAAACCTATAGATAATAATTATTATAAATATGTTGCAACTAACACTTATAAAATCATTCGACCAGAATCACTCAGGAATTTTGTTTTTATGCTACTTGTTATTTTTTATCCTCACCGTGGTCTAGATTATCCGCGTGGGAGTTAAAACTGGATAAATATGTTCTGAAATTATGGTCAATTAACGCACCCCTGGTGTGATTCAGGCCCCGGGGAGTGAATATGAACTTTACCGGACATTCTTGTACCATTCTTCCAGCGCAGATTGCTCCGGAAATGTCAGCACATTTGCCGAGGAAAAAGCGTAATTAATTAGCGAAATGTGTTTACTTTGCCGCTTACGTCGACCCCCGAAACCCTTGAACAAACTCGGACCCGGAACGTCCGACGTCACTGTCGCGTTAAAATCGGCGCCTGTTTTTTTACACCTCATCCTGAGAGCCACACTATCATCACAAAACCGGGGCCTGTCGTTCTCGTGTTTGCAAACATGCCTGGCTCTTCGCTAGAGCAAAGGAACAACATGCCAAGTGATGGGAAATGGGGCCAAGTACTTCTGTAGTGGGGGAGAGAGCGGAGAGAGAGAGAGAAAGACGAGATACTTCGTTCCCAGCTTGGAGGGGTGGGAGAATGGAGGGGGGGGGGGGTGTCCTAGATGTTATGCCAGTTTGCTCGTGACATGCAGGCAGGCGGCGCCAGTGTCCACCAGATATTGCAATCTTGCTCCAAGAGTTGCCTCAGAATCCACGAGCGGCATAACGGGCACATCTTTGACGTACAGGAAAGAGAGAGACTGCCCGTGTTCTGGGCCCCGCTTGCGTGCGGACGGCTGCTCGGCTGCCAGGCGTCGGCAGATGGGACATCGATTAGCCGCAACGCCTTATTTCCTTCCATCCTCGCGAGGGTAGCGCACCACGATCACTTCCTGGCTGCCCGGCGCCCGATGCCAAGATTTTCACTCGTACCTCGCTCACGTAGACACCATTATGACCCGTCCACTTCCGTGGACAATACCGCCAGCGGTCACTATTGCCCCGCTTCAAGCGGTTCCATCCCGTGCCATAATTGGAAAGGACTTTTGATGAGTCATAACGTCGGGGAATAGGACGCAGCTAGGCTAGGCAGGAGGGGGAAGAGCGTTGGTTACCTCCAGGGAATTAGGCCTCCATCTTCACTCAGTTGCCTGGGAAAGGGGCAAAAAACTAATCAGGGCAGCGACCAAGGCGGCGCATGGCGTGAAAGGAAATTCCTGCACAATAGGCTTCAGTTACAGAAGCCCCCGAGCATGCGAAGGAATTCACCCCGGGCTTTAAGGGGCATTAGCAGGTGATCATAATGCTTGGCAAGGTGATTCTGTTGGCATCACCCTGGTGGGCATCATTTTACACGATCATTATTACCTGCAATAAGTGTTGTCTTTGAAGACCCACTGTGTGTGTCAACCCCAGAGTGACTTGGTGGCTAGAATTTCACAATCATTACGCAATCGTTTTTGCAGCTGCAACACAAAAATGCGGTGACTGCGAAACCAGCAAAATCAGGGCAGTATATCTACAGCCCGCTACATATCATGTCTCAAGTCGGTACCCAGCCAGTTCTCTCGTCTATGGTTAGATCATTTCACCGGAGAAAAAACATGTGAAAGAGTTTGAAATCAGGTGTTATAAGTTGTTCATTGCATGCATGTGTAGAAAAATTGATTGACAATTGATTGAGTAGTTACCATGTGCATAAACCAGGTGTTAAAGTGATCATTTGAAAACAATGATTCATGTCAGCATACCATATTTCAGAAAGAGTTGAGTGTATATTAAAATCTATCGACATCAGGAAAAACCCCACAAAACAATCATGGTAATTACACACACAGACAGATGAGTTGTTCGGAATAAACATCATGCTTTGGTCCCATATTATACAGGTTACAATATCACGATGTCAGCATAATGTCTGAGTAGCTTTTTGTATTACATGTATGATAAATCAGAACTTCTCATGCTCTTTATAATGATATTCAACAGAAAGATACTCCAACTTTACCTGTCGCATTTCACACAAATCTTTTTGATTTTTGACTAACTTGAAAATAGATCCATGAGCGAAAGTTAATCTTCATTCATCTTAGAACAATACCATTATTTTCACAATGCATAGTTCTCCTTCGTGTAAACCTTTAGTCTTTGAAGGTCAGGTGGACACCCAATAAAGACTTCCATGTCCATGGTTAAACACCCCTCAGTTACATGTTTGTCCAACAAATCAAAATAGTGTAATCTACCTGCAATTACCGCCCATTACACACCTGGCACGAGAAATCCGATAGCTTCTGAATAATTATGAATCCCAGAATTCCCCAGTGTGACAGCTATTCCTCAATTATCCATATCACAGGTGGTTTATTCGCCCGGTCGATATCGCCTGTTATCCACCCGCTTCCGTGTTTCGTTAAAGTGGTGGAGAATCCGTTAAAATGTTACACAGTACGAAATCACCAATGCGGAACACGAAACGAGTCTGGCCGAAGAGAGATTATATTTTATGTGTTCGAGATAATATGCAAAATATCGGGCTATAAAAGGGGGCAACGTCCCCGCAGGTTAGATAAGGTGTCCGAACTTTGAACCACACGGGGGATAGAACGGAGGGGGTGGAGCGTCGGTTGTACCATGGGGCCTCGGGAGTCCAACCAAGCATGTATCCATCATACTTAGTCCACATCGGGCCCGGGATAGCAGTCGCGTGAAGCCCGCCAGTCGCTCATGTCCCCAGGGCTGGCGGCCAGATCAATAACTCCAACAGCATGAAGTCAATAGAGTGATCGGATCGGAACGGTAACCTTTCTTTATTCTCCCTGGATATAACCCCCCCCCCCGCCAAGCTAGGGCCCAACACAGAACACACCATGCCCAGATGTACCGATCAACAAAACACATCGATTCTATGAAGGGGGTTTGGTCGTGTGGTGGACGGGGTTGGTACATTTAATAGGATAATCTACTGACGACGATCGGGACATTTGGAGGTCCGATTTGCCGGCCTTTACCCTATGGTTATTGGTGTAACTACTGTTGTCGGAGGAGGGTGTTAGGCATTAGCGGGCTATAACCTCGAGGGATCGGTGATAAAAATTAGGGTACTAGCTCGATGGGGATGGGATGGGGGCAAAATGGCAGTCGGCGCTTTGATGGTCTCTTCTCGGCATTATGGAAATTTAGTGGGGAATATGGACTACTTATTGATGTACTGTCCTTGGTGATGGCGTGCGTGCAAAATACACGTAGACAACGCGCGGCCCAAACAATGAGAAGTGCCTGGAAACGATCGAATAACATATGAACAACACATAGCACTCCTATTCAAAATGACAGCTACTGTGACGAACAATCGTGAATTCGTAAAATGAAAACAAATGCTCCAAAAAATAGCTCAAAAACAGTTGTTGTTGATGATGAAGTAGATGACCAGTAACCTGAACATTTGGTGAATGTTGATGCACTAGATATATGGCTTATTGAGTGCATAAACCATACTATATCACCACCTTCTTCTCAACGCTTCATAAAATTCAGTTCTGGATTTTTAATGGGCACCACGCGACGATATTTATAACAAGCTAGAAAACGTCCGCACTTGTGCACAGCTGTAAGAATTAATGAAGCCATGCTTCCTCTCTTTCTCACCTTGTGTAGTGCTTGACATTGTTGAGTAATCACCGATGTGATTTCTCATCCTAGATTCCGCCAGGTTCCTATCCATCGCGAGCCACTTCAAACTCATGCTCAATGTTTACCAGAGTACTCCCCCCAAGTTCCAAAGCAATATGGCTGACAAGGTGTAAACGTCCTTCAAACTGTGACGTGAATCTACGTACGTCATTGGTGCATTACCAAGCTTTGGTCTCTAATGGCCGCGGACCTATGTCCAAGGATGGAGTTTTCTCTCCCCTGGATGTATTAAGTCGTGGCGCTAAATCTAGATGCTTTGTCACGCGGACCACCACTGTGGTAGCTGTCTGTGCTGTGCTTTCCTCTTGCCTTGTGTGTGTGTGTGTGAAATTATCAGTGCTTGCAAATCTCCGATGATCAGACACTAGGATTATCCCGCTTGTGACAGAGATGGATGAACACTCGAAGACACTGATCCTCCTATACTTCTTTTATCTCCCCCTCTCCTTTCCTTTGTTGAAGCCGTCCGTCAGTGCGTCAGTCAGTCAGGCTCACGACCTCGCCAAGGAAGGACCTGCTCTGACTTAGTAGTTACCACTGGAGAAGTGACAGGCTGGAGATGTGCAATGCCCATAGGGCTTGCGAGCTTGTTTTCCCTGAGTCGAGTCGACCGGTGTAGAAACTGGTGGAAAATCCAGCGATGGAGGGGGGAGGGTGGAGGAAGTGTCCCTTCCTCTTAATTCCTCACTTGGGCAGGTACTTGTGATGTGGACAGACGGGATAGACTCATGGGATCGCGGACGGGGTGGAGGGGATTGGTCCAGTCTCCAGCCGGATGGACGGCATGAACCAAGGGAGCAATACTGCTTGTCCAAAGCCGTAGCATTGTCGTCTACTTCGGGCATTGGTTCTGGTACTACATGGACGAATCGTGACCACGATGACCCCAGCCGTCATACTGACCAGTGTGCAGTCTCTATCCATATCCACCAGCCCTTTCTTCCACTCAAGGCACTTGTCTGCCCTACTCCAGCCCCCTGGTAAACCTAGGGGTGGTCACCCGTGTAAAGTCCATCTGGCGGGGTGGAGGAGGAGAGAATGGGGGTGGGCGTTTCTCCATAGCCCGGTGTGGAGAGAGCAATATGATGTAAAGTGGGCGACATGAGCAGCGGGTATTACAGGGGAAGACCTGGACATAAATGGCCCATGTTTTGAAATCCCATAATGGAAAATAAAATGGAAAGTCAGATTGGAGTGCGATGGCAGTGATTTAGAGGACACCGTGCCAAGATTGACTTCTTATAGGATACCAAATAGAAATAGAAAATACTTCTCAATTATATCATAATAGCGGAAGATGCTCAGAGTGAGAAAACTCTTCCTGTCAACATTTCGTTTATAAAAAAACATTGCATAATGCATTTTATCGAGCGTCAACAGGAAAAAAACCGAAAACGTTTTGGAAAAAAATGATATCTACCCATTGTCAAAATGAATATGTCTCATATCGTAACAAATATTGCATTGTCCATTATGAAGGTAGTATAACAAATGCACCAGGGCAGAACATGCAGTTGAATGAATATAGTGGTAACTAGCACCGGAAACCCACACGAGAGTCTTATGGGTTTCTGCTAACACCCTATTGGATGAGCAGAACATACCCATAAACATGTGGTGCTCACCAATAATTAGCTTAAGCATAACACAACGCAACCATATTTCCTTACCATTTGATTCAGTCAGTTGCAAGTACGATCTAGCTGTTGGTCGATGCAAAGAAAGCAGATGTTTCATCCGTTCTGTTTGCTGTTTATTGTATATTCCTTGTGGTAAGTTGGTTGTGCCCTCTGATGACCTGTTTGGTTTCTTTGGGCTTGCTGTGACTTCGTCAACAAGAACACTTTGCTCTTCATCACCCATCTTCTGACTTACTTTAATTTATAAACAAGTAATTATTTCTTTTGAGAAAAACATATATACTTTCCTTGTTGTATATGTGAACTTCACAATTGTTGACGTACTGTCGTGGAACTGCATCCAATCTAAACAGGTATACTATCTCTTGATGATGTCACTGATTGACGACACATAATGTACATGTATTCATGTTCCACGCGGGGGCGAAGTTGGAGGCGATGTTGCCAAGTAAATTGGTAAAATGACCCGCACACGATCCAATTGCATTTGGTTTTTTTTCATTCATCCAGCATGCGCATCTCTTTCCAGCGTATTTCAGAATGAAATGCTCGCGTATCCGTGGAAGGACTCGTAGGTTATCATCATCATACCCGAAGCTCCCTTCGCACTGAGACATCCTTCATTAAAAATCCGTTTTATCCGTTTATTTTGCTAACAAGACTACGACATCTTACATTGTATCCAATTGTATGCCTTCTCCGTGAATTCATTTCTGATTTGATGCCGGTAGAGGAATATAAATCCGTTTAGCTTCTAGGGGAACAAGAATCTTGACAGCAGAGTCATATTGCAGCGGAGAATTGATGAACAAGGTGTATTTTTTGCTTCGAAACTTGCAATCAAAGTTTCCTTAAACTTCACTTGATTCGTTCTACCTCACTCGTCAGAAAGTCAGACCAACTACCCACTGACGTTTCTACTGTCCACCCAGGGTCACGAGTCGTCCTTGGATTCATACCAGCGACACTGGTATTAATTTTTCTGCTGCCTATCAGAGAGACAGAGAGAGTAGGGAGGCAAGGGAGCACCCACGTTCGTCGTTAGGGTTCTGACACTGGCCCTCATCCCTGGAGGCATCGCTGAGGAACGCGTGTCATAAACATAATTGATGGGCAATAATCCTCAACTTGATGACTTCAGTGCGAGCATCCAAACGGAATTATGTACACTGCTAAAGAGTAGCTCACGCCCTCCACAAAGGATCAGTCTTCTTAGAGCTCACAGTAAATACACGAGTCCGATATAATTGGAATAACGGTATCGCTGGTTACTTATTTTGTGATGTATCAAGCACTAAATTCATTCCGTGCCATGGTACAACTGGATGTTTCTGGATAAAATAGTTGTTTGCATTTTAGCTTTGCTTTTTCATCATCAAAATCTGATCTCATTGTTTGTAATAGTCTGGTGTGTTTGGCGATGGGTTGCAACTACTATTATTATGTTCAGGAACATGTGTACCTCTCTCAGTCTCCTAACTGGTCAGACAAGTCCACCGCACCATGCACGCCCCCGACACTTCCGTGGAATTCAACCATGTAAAAGGTAGAGGCAAGGACGAGATTGGAAGAACCTATAGAATGGAGTGTGCAATATGGTGTAGGGGCAACGTGAGCAGCGGTGTATTATCGGGGAATTGTTGGATGCCTGGACGGTAATAGGGGTTGTCTGCAATGAGTGGAATGACAGCAGATGTAGTGGAAAATGCATGTGAAAATGCATATCTCTTCATGTGGGCTTTCTAAAATACAGGAGCCTCTTCACGTGGGGAAAGAACTTGCTATTTGCAGTCGCATGGTAGCTCTAGAAAACGTTTGGTTCCATTTCTTAGTCTGTAAGTTTTTTATGTGAAATAATCTTCATTATTTCTTAAATGCCATAAAATACACATTATCCAGAATGAACATTTTCATAATTTTTTCTGGTCTATTGCTGCTGAGGACAGAAGTGATTTTAAGTGATTTGTTTCACCATCATGGCCACGATGTTAACATGGCTTTGATTTCGATGCTTTAGTATCACCCGGATTTGACTCACACTCACTATGATTTTCGTCACACTCACAATAAAATTGTGAATCTGTGGATTCGGTCTTGGAATACGAATTTGTCTGTTTGTCGGTGTCCATTTATACTTTTCACACTAATAACTTGGTGTTATCTGTCGCCTTTGATTGACATAAAACATGTAAAACATCAGGCTATTCTGTTTCACCGCATTTTTGATAGCATGTTATGTCCATACAATATTACGTGTATTCTAGTGGAGCATTTGCACAGGCAGCGAGCAGGCCAACAGAGACAAATAATCTGATTTATGGACTTGGCACATCTGCTCTACAGCCGAGAGGCCATCGGAATGTGCCCTGATGTCATATCTGGTCACCGCAAATGCATCGTGTATTCAATCTGGCTCAAAGCGTCGTCACTAGTGATTGCACTGTATTGTGCAAGTAAAACCAGAAAATATAGACGAGTATTGTACCTCAATAACGATGCATTACCCACATGAATTATACTGGTAGATAACAACTGATGTTCACTGCAAAATGGGGAACCATGATTATCAATATGGGAGAATGGCCTAATGAAAATTACGTATAGATTGATGGGCATTTCCCGTGTAAAACGATGATGCAGTATACCAGTTATAGTCTGAATTTATAACATGATTGCAACACAAAATTAAATTTCTTGTGGGATTGTTCATGGGCCAGATTTTGGGTTAAACAGAACGGAACATAGGATTCGAATTGGGATAAAAAAAATACTCATCTTTGTTCATCCTATGACTTTACTATGACCAACATTTTCTCCCATAGTAGGACCTTAATATCGTTTCAAAAACAACAAATATGTATTCATAATACAAGTGTTGCTCTAACAATTGCCCGATGATGTCATGAGGATGGAAATCAGATGTAGATTTGGTTGTCCGCCATGTTTCCTGAAGTATGCCCCCTATGTCTCTGGACTCACTCCGCCTCGTGCAGTTTAATTGCGGTGTTGTGATTTGGAGACTGTTGTCCAACATCGAGGGTGGAGAGGCATCAGAAACTACCACGATCAGATAGCAGACCCATGTACGAGACTTGACTCGATAAGCTGCCAATTAGATCTTTCGTCCGGTGTTACGTTGTACAATACTGAAATAGTTATGGTAACGAGACATCTTTTATTGCATACAAATTGCACAATCTTCCACTTATCTGATCATTGGTCACCGAAGAAGGATAAAATCTGTCGACGTTCTTTGAATCGAATTGCAATCAATATGATCCAATATCAATCCCAACCCAATATCATTTACGGTGTGAAAAAGAATCCAAGAACTCTCAATTCTATCCGTAAAGGGTTAGCGAGCTGGTTACCTCACGTCAGTGCAATATATGGTTGGCAATCTGGGAGGCAAGGGGACAGTGTACTAAGTTTTCAAATTCATACTGAAGCAGTTAATCGTAGATTGCCGGCGAGGTGAGGGGACATGGTCAGGTCCCTAGTGTCGTACTTATGACATGAAACAACGAGCAATACTGCTTGTCCAAAGCTGTCGCAGTGTGGTCTACTTCTGGCATTGACTGAAATACTACATGGACGAATCATGACCACGATAACCCCAGCCGTCATACTGACCAGTGTCCAGTCTCTATGCATAGAGCCCCTTCCCTCCAAAGCCTCACCCTCATTCAAGGCACATGCCTGCCCTACTCCAATCCCCTGGCAAACCTAGGGGTGGTCACCCGTGTAAAGTCCATTAGGCGGTGTGGGGGAGGAGGGGGGTGGAGATGCTCCATGGCCCGAGGTGATATAGATATGATATAGAGTGGACGACATGAGCATCGGATATTACAGGGGAAGACCCGGACACAAATGACCCATGTTGAGAAATCTCGTAATGGAAAATATAATGTAAAGTCAGATAGGAGTGTGTTGGCAGTGATTTAGAGAACACCGTGCCTAGATTGACTTCTTATAGGATACCAGATAGAAACAGAAAATACTTCTTTAGATCATAATGGTGGAAGATGCTCAGAGTGTGGAAACTCTTCTAGTCAACATGTTTGTTTTATTCACAAAACAGTTACAAACAAACGAAAACATTGCATAATGCAATTTATTGAGAGACAACAAGAAAACAGCAACCGGAAAAGTATGAGTTTTTGAAATCAGAATATCTACCAATACGTCTGATGTCGTAATTAAGATTGCATTGTCCATTATGAAGAACCCAGTAGTAAATAACAAAAACACCAAGACATGATATGCAGTTGAACGAATATGATTATCTCCCTCGTGAGCAGAACATACTAAACATGCCGTGCTCACTGTTCATGAACTTAAGCATAACACATCATAACAATATTTTCCTTACCATTTGATTCAGTCAGTTGCATGTAAGATCTAGTCGCTGGTCGAAGCAAAGAAAATATAGGTTTTATCCGTTCTGTTGGCTGTTTGTTGTGTATTCTCTGAGGCAATTTGTTTCTACCCTCCGATGACCTGTTTGGTTTCTTTGGTCCTGGTGTGGCTTTGTCCACAAGAACACGCTCCTCTTCGTCACCCATTTTTCAACTCCTTTCATTATCACACTAGTAAGTAGGTTTTTTCAGAAAAATCAATTATACATTCACAGTTGCATGTGAACTCTGCAATTTCTACTATTGTCTCGCAACTACATCCAAAGCACAGTGGACTATCCGAAAACAATTTGTTTCAATTCTTGCAAACTGATACATATCGTTTGATGACGTCACTGGTTGACTGCATATATTACATCCACGTGTCTATTCCACGCGGGAGAACTGCGCACTGCTGCCAAGTAAAATGACCCGCATTGCACTTCTGTTTTTTTCATGCAGTGTATCAGTGTATTGCAGACTGGAATGCTCGCGTAACCGTGGGTGGACTCGTTGACTAAATCTAAAAGACAAGTATCAAAATCAAATACCAAATGCTGGCTTAATACTGATACACCCTTCATTAAAAACCTCTCATCCATCTATCTTGCTAACAAGACTGGGACATCTTGCACTGTATCCGATTGTATGTTTTCTCCGTGACTTCGTATCTTGTTGGTGCAAGAAGAGGATAACAAATCCCTTGAGTTTCTCTGGAACAAGAATCTTGAGAGGGAAGTCATAGTTCTGTGTAGAATCGATAAAAAGTGTGTATGTTCTGCTTCAAAACTTTTCCTTGAACTTCGCATGGAGACCATCGTCCATGTTAGTGAATCTGTCACATTCGCTGAAAAGTTCAGCTTATCTGCCCACTAACCTTTCCTGTTCAACTGTCCATCCCAGGGACATGAGTCTGCGGGCTCGTTCCAGTGGTATTGCTATAAACCACGACTGTTTTATTCCTCAAATGAGAGAGAGAGAGAGAGAGAGAGAGAGACGGAGAGAGAGAGAGAGTGGACCCACTCTCGGCGTTAGGGGCCTGACCCTGGTCCCCTCCCCTGGAGGCATCGCTGAGGAACACGCGTCATAAACATAATTGATGGGCAAGTAATCCTCAACTTGATAACTTCAGTGCGAGCATCCAAACGGAATTATGTACACTGCTAAAGAGTAGCTCACGCCCTCCACAAAGGATCAGTCTTCTTAGAGCTCACAGTAAAGACATAAGTCCGATATAATTGAAATGACATTGCGTTTGGTTGTGTATTTTGCGATGCGTCAAGCCCTAAGTTCCTTCCGTGCAACGGTGTAATATTTGCCAGTGTGTCTTTTGATAAGTTATTTGGTCATATAGTTATGATATAGTCAATATTTTGAAAATAGTATATTCCTTCGAAAGGGTGAATAGCTTGGAATGTTTTGCGATAGGTTGTACAAAATAAAGCAACCACTATATGTTTATGAACATTTCCCTGTTCAGTCTGCTAGTCCACCATACTCATGATACTAGCACCAAGGATCTTCTATCCTTGCTAGCACGCTCTCATCACTTCCGTGTGATTTAGGCAGGTATAAGGTAGCGGTAGGGGCGTGAGTGGCGGAACCTATGGAACGGAGAGAGCAATATAGTATAGGAAGCAACCGGAGCAGCGGTGTATTATGGGGGAATTGTTGGATGCCTGGACGGTAATGGGGATTGTTTGCAATGAGTGGAATGACAGCATATGTAGTGAAAAAAAGATAGAAGTCACACTATCCTAGGTTGTGGGCTTCCCACAAGACACCAAGCATCTTGCCATGGTGAAAGAATGTGCTATTTCCAGTTGCATGATTTATAACTTTTGGTGTCATTTCTTAGTCTGTAAGTTTCATTGTTACTTGCATGTCATAGCAGACACATTTTATGGAATGAACATTATCATATCGGAAGCTTTTCTGGTCTAATGCGCTTGTGGACAGCAGTGATTTTGTAGTTGTTTCACCACCATGGCTGTACTCACACCAATAGCTTGGGTGTTATCTGTCACGTCCGATTGACAAAAAAACATCAGGCTAGTATTCGGTTTCGCTGCATTATGTGGCAGAATTTTATGTCTGGACAATATTGCATTTGCTGATGTGGAGTATTTGTGTAGTCAGCTAGCAGTCCAACTCAGACATGTAATCAGATTTATGGACTTCGCACATCTGATCTGCAACAGGGACGCCACACAAATGTGGACAAAGACACCTCAAACAATAATCTAGGACTAATACTTCTCAAGATATCATCAAATATACATTTTGTCATAATGGCCACCCTAATGTGCATATTCATGAACCTATTTTAAATATTACGGATTTTATTTTGGTTCCAACTGAATCTTTGACCATGAAAACATCGACAAAGACACCTCAAACAATAATCTAGGACCAATACTTCTCAAGATATCATCAAATATACATTTTTTTCATAATGGCTACCCTAATTTGCATATTCATGAACCTATTTTAAATATTACGGATTTTATTTTGGTTCCAACTGAATCTTTGACCATGAAAACATGGACAAAGACACCTCAAAAAATAATCTAGGACTAATACTTCTCAAGATATCATCAAATATACATTTTTTCATAATGGCTACCTAATTTGCATATTCATGAACCTATTTTATATATTACGGTTTTTCTTTTTGGCTCCAACTGAATCTTTGACCATGAAAACATGGACAAAGACACCTCAAACAATAATCTAGGGCCAATACTTCTCAAGATATCATCAAATATACATTTTTTCATAATGGCTACCCTAATTTGCATATTCATGAACCTATTTTAAATAATACGGATTTTATTTTGGTTCCAACTGAATCTTTGACCATGAAAACATGGACAAAGACACCTCAAAAAATAATCTAGGACTAATACTTCTCAAGATATCATCAAATACACATTTTTTCATAATGGCTACCCTAATTTGCATATTCATGAGCTTTACGAAAAATGCTCAAGGGTGCCAGAGTGGCATCAATCGGAATAGTGATACATATGTTGTTATTTTTTCAAAAATGCAAAAAAATTGCATGCGGACCACAATGCATGCTTTTCTGCCCTGCCCCCGGACTATGGTGCCGTATCTGGTCACCGCAAGTGCATCGCGCAAACGTCCGAGACATGACTATTGAACAGTCGTTAGTTTCATTAAAACAAAATTGAGGACCTTCTTCATATAGATGTGCATTTGAACTTACCGAAGTTTGCCCCACTATTTTTCCAACAATCCTTCTGCAGGGTAATTTTAGATTTTCGAACA
The DNA here is from genome assembly GCA_949152475.1 of Terebella lapidaria. Taxonomy (NCBI): domain Eukaryota; kingdom Metazoa; phylum Annelida; class Polychaeta; order Terebellida; family Terebellidae; genus Terebella; species Terebella lapidaria. The sequence goes on from OX424569.1 coordinate 3,208,805, forward strand.
TGATGGACGGAGAGGCAGCACCAACTACCATGATCAGATAGCAGACCCCCTGGACGAGACCTGACTCGCTAAGCTGCCAATTAGATCTGACGTCTAACATTGTCTAATGCAACATTGTACAATACTGAGATATCTATGGAAATGCGACATCTTTTATGGCTGGAGAATCTTCCACTTATCTGATCTTTGACCAACGAAGGAGAATAAATTCTGTCGACATTCATTGCCTCAAATTGCAACAACCCAGTATCAGCCATGGTGAGTGTAAGACCTCGCCGAACACTTTTCTCATTTACAAGACTCATTCATTCTATGAAAGATTCATTCCAAATTCAATGGCGTTTCACTCATATTTCTCCTATTTTGAGTAGGATGTCTGTTTTCTTATACGTTGCACGATGTATAAACAACAAATTGATTGCTGAACCAAGAATAGTAATCGCCCTGTATCTCATATTGATAATGAGGCTGTAACGGTGATTTTCCTACCTTTGGAGTGAGAGGGGGATATGCTTCTTCATTGGGGAGCAGTCCTACTCACGAGCAAATGTCACAGAAGAAAATGTGCGGGTAGTATTTCTCAGTTTGATGACTCTGGTCCAAAGTGGTCCATACACCCACATGAAGCTATGTACAACTTGGGGCTAAATAGAACTATCAACAACCTAAACGCCGGTATTTTAAAGGCCAAAACTTGATCAAGTCTCCATTCAAAATAATTTGATCAATAATTTACATTAAAGTTGGATCTATTAACCAATTATCAAATGGAAACGCATGTCTGTTTCGATCCTCTACCACTAGTTGGGGATTTCGGTTATATCAATATAAATTCTCAGATAAAAAGAGAGAAAACCCGACAAACAAATTATTTTTAAAATTACATTGGGAATTTTATTTCGAAATCTTAAATAAAGAGCACCGCCTTGCGAAACATGGCGTAAAAATATATGTATTGGATAGAAGACCAATGCTTCCTCTCAGATGCGCTCATAAATAATATCATTATGTCTGGTCAATATTTCTTTTGCTGTGCCACTCCAGTCAGCAAAAAGTCCAACGAACAATCTGATTGATGGAGTTGGCAAGTCTGCGCCGAGCATTAAGACTCACGTAATGTCCATGGATGCCATATTTGATTACAACAAATTTTGCATTGACTCGGCAAACTGGTCCATAGACGAATGCATCGGGTCGTTAAATGTCTGAGTGCAGACATTTGGTGACAAATTGATAATTTGCAATAATTGTACTGACTTTAGGTATCCATGCTACGTTTGCCTGAGAGTGTGTTGACATAAATGTATTATTAATTATTGAACAAAGGTATAATCGACGTATCACCAAGCCAGTGGGAATTCTTAAATGAAAAACTATTGGAAGAGATGGAAACTTTGACATTTGAAACACTAGTTAACTTCAAAATACATCATCAGGGGGCAGGCTGTGTGAAGCACGTATCAACATGATCAATGTATTATCACCTATACAACTAGATTTTGATGATACCAAGAGCAAACGCAAAACACGACATTTTTTGGAATAAAAACAAACCCCCGGCGAATAGTCTAAACACACACCAGTGTCATCAGGGGCAGACAGTGTGTGAAAAGTACTGTATACCTGATGGAAGTAGTATACAACTGCCCTTGAACAATTTGAGAAAATAATTCAGAAATCTGAAACAAAAAAGTCTCCATAAGCATGACAAGATGAAATGCACTGAAATTAAGTATCAATCTATTACCACAAATACAGCCAAATTTTGATGATTCCAATAACAAACGTAAAACACAACATTTTGCAATAGAAACAAAGCCCCACCAAATACTTTATCAAAAGACACACTGGCGTCATCAGGGACATGCAGTGTGGTCATGTAGTTGTTTCTACTGTACACCTGCTAGAATTAGTATACAACTGCCCACATCTTGTGAAAATAATTTAGTATAAAAAAGTATAACAGAATATGTTCTTACCGTGGGCTTCTTCCAGTTGCATGTATGACCTGGATTTAGGTTGAATCAAAGATAGCAAAGGTTTAATCCTTTCTGCAGCTGGTTTAGCCTGAGATTTCTGTGACAATCTTGTAGGTTTTTGTGGTGGTTTGTTTGTTTTATGTGGAACATTGTTTACTTTGTCAACAAGAATTCTCTGCTCCTCTTCAGCCATCGTATATTATCCTGTCAATGAACTCAGGTCATCCAGTAACCCAGTATTTGTACTGTAATCCGAAATGTGAATGCGGTGAAAGTACGCCAAGTATATAACTGGTTGGTTTAATAATAACCACACAAAAACTCATTCACCTAGGGTTCACAGAATGTGTCGTCCCGTCCATGAGTTTGCCCCCTTATATGATGCCTGAAGGATGAACCCCAATCCAATTTTGGTCGCCCCAACCTCTTTCCCGGGGGCGTGCCTCTCAGATTCAGCCAACTCGCTCCAAGCCAAAGGCTTTGAGGACGGTGCGGGAGAGGGTGGGAGGGCGTCGCGGAGTAGTGCCACAATCAGATAGCAAATCCATCTACGCGAGGCATGATTCGTTAAGCTGCCAATCAAATCTGTCGTCCGTCGCAATGTTGTACAAGTCGGGCGACGGGACATCTTTGGCAGAGAACGGGGCATCTTTTATTGTAGCTAAATTGTATATTCTTCCAATTATCTGATCTGGAAAACCAGCGACGAGGGGGACACAAATCCCCGCAGTCCCCGCTCGCTGGCACCCAGTGTAATCATCCCGTGTCACATGGTCAGAGAGGGGAATCAATAAAACTCTTTTGTAAGTCACAGTTCAAGATTTTCATTACATTCTCCGCTGAACGCCAGTTGCAGCTGCCCCTGCACTCCCAAGCCATCAGCTTGGCACGCTCGACAAATATTTGTACATATATAATCACGGCTCTCCTGACTTTAAGAGAACTGTTTGAAAATCGCTAGACTATTGATAGGAACAAGGGCAACACTGTCTGGAATTCCACGTATCATTACACGACTGCCTAAGGTACCACCCTTCTGCAAACACGTGTCAAATAATGATGAATCACCCAGTAATTCGCTATCTTAATAACTTGGCCCAGGTTCCATGTAAGAAAATTGGGGTGATTGGGCGGGGTGGGGGGTGCAACCAAGAGATGTACGCTCTCTCTCAGTCCCAAATGACATTGTCTCTTTGAGTGGTGTAGCATCTTGGTAGAGGGTAAATGATGGGCTAATTGAGTCCGCGAGTTGTGCTCAATCAAGCAATCAGTACATCAGCGAAATACGTGTTTGCCAGAGAGACTCGATCAGTTTCCTTTTAGCCCTGTTTGAAATGAACAACCATCCAGCTGTTTTCTAATCCAATCTTCCCCAACACCTGCAACCTGACGAGAGATTTCCATGAAATGTTCAAGATTGATTCAAGAGTTGATATGTGCTCGTTTTCGGCAGCCGCCAACGTTCGAAGCTTGTCTAATCTGGGAACCACTGAAAATTATGTAATTTCACAAGCTGAGCGAGAACGGACTGAGGACGGTCTGGGTTAGTTTTAGAAATACAATTCGGAAACGTTGTTGTATTATTGCCGATTCCTACTAACGAGTGTTCTGTTCTTTACCATGTGTTTACTAGTCTACGAAGAAAGCCACCTGGAATGAGGAGTTTTCAGGGGAAGCACCATTTATTTGAAAGGAACTTGAAGCATTTAATCGTATGCAAAATGTGCCTTCGAGATATCTTTGTTCACACGCACCTAGATATGGATGTCCATTAAAACATCGTGCTCATTATACAAATATTTCATCAAAAAACCCAACTATGTTCTAGTCCGTGGTCCGCGTTGTCGGTCGTATACCCGTATACACGAGATCAACCTATTGCCGCTTGTACAGCAAAATCTTGATGAAAGCAACAGGAAACTTAACACATCAAACACTGTTGGTGTTTTTGAATCTACAGTCCAGAATATCCTCTTGACAACACACTGTAACAAACATGCATTTGAATATGATGTTTTGTTGCCTCTGGCATGATTCCTGTGTTGAGATCTCCACAAACTTATCAGACAAAACACGCCCGCCAGAGGCGAGGCCTGATTTGCTGACCGGGCAATCAACACCACCCCAAGGATGAGGTCGACAATTATCACGACAAGGCTGTATAATTTCGTAATTATCTTATCCGGGGAATTGTGAATTCCCACACGCCACATAGCGCATCAACACTCTCTTCTCTCCTAAAGAGACACGTGGTCAATGAGGAATCAATGACGAAGCGACTCGACAATGTCAGTTCTATGATTTCAATTTTACAAATCATCGGCGAGTGTGTTAGTTGTGTAGTTGCTTTGCTCATTACTCAAAAAGGAGCCCAACGTGGCACACTCGCCGAATGAATTAGGGGCATACCCAGAGGAAAAGACTGTAGAATAAATGCATCTTCGAAGATGATCAGAAGCCATTCAGAGTGTAGCTGTTTTCCATTTTGAAAAAATAAAGAATGAACAAAGATTACCATTTGTCAGTTATTTTGGTGTGCGTTTCAATGGCCCCTAACCCCGATTACCAACTGGCAACGTCAAGAAGGATAAGACAATGAGGATGTATTGTGTGGTCAGACTCACAACTATTTCATGTGGGGATAGATAATTACCAGTTCTTTGAGAGATTAGATATGTTAATATGTCACGCCTAGTATTGAAAAAGGGCCATTGCTGTTGTTCCAATGAACGTTTAAAAACAGAAGTACAAATTCGGTGCTTTCCGGGCAATGAAACAATTGTATAATACAAAAGTTCATTTCTTTCTTTAAAGCGCGAGGCGGTGTTATCCTCTTTGCTGGTTTTTTTTTTTTGCAACGCAATCTTCGTCACATTTAGGGAGAAAATGACAACTCAATAATATTCCGCCAAAAGTGACATTCCCAAACTCAACAAGAGTGAATTATACGTATTGCAGTAGCTACTGACGTAACCACGTCTTGATACTTCATTGAACGGAACTGTTCCCGTGTGAATCCTTAGACTGCAATCCCATAATGCATCAATGTCCAATCAGCTGGGGAGACACACGGTCTTTGTGTAATCAATAAACGATTTGTTCCTCTGCTGTGTCTGATGAGGTTCATCCAGAATTACTTTCACTCGCAGTTGTCTATAAACTGGGACGTTTCGGTCCCGGCACGTCCACCAAAATTTATGTGTATTTGATGGTTATTTGACACTCTATATCGGATAGGAAGAGAACGGGACATGGGTCACATAGATGTAGATCTTGGTTCTGTGTTTGAGACACTGATGTTGGTAGTTGAAAAGAGGACACCGGCTCTCAAATCGGTGTGTACGTGGAGTTGTGAATTCGAGAATTTAGTTGTTCGACTAAAAATGCAACAATCATACTAGCTTGATATAGTTTCTGTTGTGGTTGCCATGTGTGTATCCATGATCAATGTGTAGAAACCATTTTATTCACCAATATTAATTAGAGACAGAGTTAGGTCTGGCACTATGTAATTATAATGATTATCAACGGATAGATAGAAATCATATTTCTCCCCTGATTGTGATGCAATATTATGGCACTCTAAATTGAAACTTCCATAATTGGAGATTGACGAATACAGTGATCCAGACCAATTCAAACATAACAGAAAGCTTGTTGCCTTGGAATGAAAATCTTAAATTCTTCTCTTTTTCTGCATGCATCAGATTATCCAATACCCGGTGTAAATGAAATGGTAGCCCCAGTAGTACAAGTCCGCATGATTATCATTCCTAGAATTGATAATCCAGTGGACTTCCAAACTCTGGGAACCGTGCTCCGCCGGATTTAGAGTCCTGGGAATGTAGGTCCTAGGTTAGGTATAGTCATCGTATAGTCCTAGTATTGGTCATCCTAGGACCTATCATCCCAGTAATAGTTGTCCTAAGACACGTAAGTCTAGTAATAGTACTCCATATCCTTCGTTGTTTTATATGTATGTATATACCCGGGCTTCCAACAACATCTACGTCGTAGAGCAAGATACCCCAAGCGTAGGACACAAAATTACAATCATAATGGATTGAATAGATAACCTGGAGAACTTCGGGATTATATCTTCCCTTCTCATATATATACATGTAAATTTCCGGGAAATAACTATTCTCAAATGTATTACGTGTAGACGGTTCAGACCAGTAGTATTGTCTGTCCGATTTCAATAAAAGCATTCTCAAAGTTGGCGTCCATGTAATATGCAACTCTAAACATTACGCCAAAAATGAATTGATATTACAAGGCACATTATTAGGTGATATTTATTGAGTCATAATGCTAATCTCAATATATGTCATTTGATATTCGTGGTGGCAGACTTTCATGAACGTGTGATCAACCCAGCGACATGTTTTTTCTCCCCACTGAAAAGACTTGTACAATAGGCCTAGTACGAAGACAAACACTCGTCAAACCTCCGTTCACTGCTTTTCAACATCCGAGTTTCGACTAATGTTTGTGTGCACTTGTACCTGGAAAATGTCTAGGCTTTTTCACTAAATGAATGCAAAAACAGTCGAACGTGTCCTATTCCCATTGAAACCCATCAAGTTACAAAGGTTCCATGGAAAGAAGACCCAGAGAGGACATTTGTATCCAGGGTTCCACAGCACATCTCGATACTGTGGAGAACCAAACCTTGAATCAACAGACGCACTTGGATATATTAACATGGTTTTATATATATATAATTGTCTGAAGAATTATATTGCAAATGTCGACTTGCCAATATTATTTAAACAACAATTCAGTATGACAATACCGAACGCATAACATGGAATTTTTTTTTTATGAACCTCGTCTATGGAAGGATAATCCAGCTCCACTGATTCCAAATACACAATAGAAACAATGCAAGTAAACGTATGGGATGATGTAATGTAGACTAAAGCTCTTCTTACCGTGGGAGTCAATCAGTGGTATGTATGATCTCGGTTTGGGCCGTAACAGCGACAGTAAAGGTTTGATTCGTTCCGTTGGAGATTTGTCGTGCAGCTTTTGTGACAGTTTGGTTGTTTTCTGTGGCGCTTTGTTTATTTTCTGAGGCACCCTGTTCGTTTTCTCAACGAGAATTTGTGCGGCTTCATCCTCCATTTTAACTGTTCGCTCGTAATCCTTTCGTTAATTAATTTTGTTGATTCAGACCCATTACATAATAACTGCTTTCAACATGAGGAATCCTGAAATTCAAATCACTCCAAAGTCCAGCAGAAGTTCTTAGATGCATTTCATATTCATAATAATATGTTCAATTCGAACAATTACATTGTCATCACTTCCAAGTGCAGGCAGAATATCACCGACGGGGATGTCACCGCGAGGCTGTCTCATCCATTTACTGCCCACGAGCTTCGTGACTCTGGAATCAGACCCCAGACTAGTCGCTCACGTGTGGCCTGGCCCAGACAAAGCTTGCCTACTCCCTGGTGCTCTGCTCTCGTATAAGCTGTGTGTCGATAGATAAACGTGCGGCGGGAGGGTAGAGTTATGTAACATGGTCCTATAAGGAATGTGGTCTTCGTCGTCATCGATCGGTGAAGTTCCCAATAGGAACTGACCGCTGCAATATTGCTGCAAACGGCGTTTAGCCACAGTAAGAGTGTCTATATGTAGTAACTGATCTGGCACAGGACATTCGCAAATCCAACCAGCCCGAGGTGGTCCTATCTTGTGGAAGCATTGGATCGATAACGCTATGGTGGGTTTCATCATGTGGCTACTGTTTGGAATTTAATTTGATTTCAGTTTGATACATTTTCTCACCCTGTTGATATGTGTACGTTTGATAGATCCAACGCCTCTCCAGACATGCAGAGATGTTGCACTGCCCTTTGAGAATTGAGAAAGACAAAGAATGATGATCGCCCCAGCGTCCAGCCTCTCCCCACTCTCTCTAGAGGCTTGCCATTGGCTCCCTCAGCAAAAGAACTCGTGTCATAAAAGTAATTGATGGTCGAGTTATCCTCAGGCTGCTCTGAGGGAGCTTCTTGCGGAGTTATGTCCACATAATGATAGCTTGAGCATGCTACATTTAGGGTTTAATATGTATCAACCTATTACCATGATTACCACCAAAACAACAAAATATTGATGAAATCAATAAAACCTGAATCATCCTACATCAGACTAGATTTGGTGTATTTTCGAAATTGATGATGTTGTTTCCGATCCCTTCGAGAAACGGATATCAATTCGATTCCAAGGTTCAGTGCTCGATCAAGCCGTGTTACCAAAGGTCAGACAGTTGGGTGTTCCGATATCAATGAAACATTCCCAGGAATCGATTTGCGGTTGTGGGCAATATATATTAGACATAAACTAAAAAAAGGTTGGTATTCACAACTGACTAGTCAATCCAATAATATCTACATATCTTTTGTTATAAACTATAATTGGGTCCAAATTTGTCCAAACATTACATTAGGCGAACCCATTGGGACAGTCATGGCTATTTATGTACCTAAGTTATGGAAACACATGTCTTATTTCATGATTTTCATTCGATTACCTTTGAGTTACAAAACCATGTCCCTGACAACTAGATATCGTTCACATGAGCCAACGACTTCTTTTTGAGTAAAGGATCTAAATTGGGTAACTACACGATGCAATGTCTTCTCAACATTTTCTCATGATACCAATGAGAACTGACCGCTTTGACCGAACTGACCACTTCCCAGGAACAACCAATAATGTCTGTTATTGCAAAGAGATCGTACTGGTTGATCCTACGCAGGGAAACTGCAAAATCCTCCCTGTCTGAACTGTGGATCATGGTACAATAAACCAAATGCACAAAATCAATACCGGCCGCAGTGGTTCACGTGATTTCCATTCGACTATAAATTGAAATTGCTTTTCAGATTCTGCATTAAGTATATGTCGGTTCGCTAGTTTGACACACTGTCCAACCAAGGCAATTAACGAAAGGTTACAGACATAGTGGAAAGCGTGAGATATGGAAGAGTTCCCAACTGACTCAGACAAGCTTTTGGCTTGCGAATCCCAAGTGAGTCGCCATGGTTCTCCTTGTCGAGAGCCCTTACGCACGAACACGTGTCATAAAAGTAATTGATGGCCAAGTAATCCTCAGCCTGATGGCTCTAAGGGAGCATCTCTGCGGAATTATGTACATAGAGTGAATGCTGAAAACCACGAAAGTTTTATTCCAAGCTACGTGGGTTTAATGAGATTCTTCTATTACTTGGAGAAACCAATAGCATTTTGATTACAGAGTTCAGTGCTCAAGGGCAAACCGAGGTGCCGAAAATCAGACAGTTGGGTGATTCTATTTCAATCAAACACACTTGGCATGGGATATAGTTTGTGATCAGTGAATTATTTGAAACTGGAGGGTTATCACAGCTAACATTTTCCAAAACTCGTATGCCATGCACTTACGTACTTACAACAGAATACCATATTTCATTAGGAGTTCAGCTATTTTACTTCATGCCAAATATCAGAATCAATGTCTTCCTAAACAAGAAAATGCAGCTAACTGCGAGAGTCGACATTAGAGCTCGAGCACATCATCAGCACCCTGAGAGCTGAATGTATACTACTCAACGTTACTCCCCCCTACCCCCCCTCCCCCCACAACAAACGCTACCATATCCTCCCCCCCACACGATTCCAATTCATTCCCGTATAACAGTTTGAACAGTTTGAACAGTTTATTGGTAATCAGACGCCTCAAGGAAGCACATTGATACAGGATATAATGCTCGACACTATATATTCATTCTATTACAGAGGCAAACAGAGTGGGTTCCTATAATTTCACGTTTTTGACAATATAATTTGCATATATAACACTCATTCACTCCATTGCATTATTTATACAAAGAATGTATATTATGATGAAAGCATAGGCCTCATAAATATACATTCATTTTGAACTCAATGAAACATTTGTACGCCTGCTAAAATGATATTGAACCTCAATAAAATATCCTTAAAAATATTGGAAACTATGAGGAATATCTGCATCTGATATCATACTCAGTAATAAATAACACATTTACACTGGGCTAATGAAAAGACCAGTTTAAAATATAAAGGATTGTCCGAAGGCTTCGCAAAGCCAACACCTTGACATATACGGTACGTCAAATTAAGCTAAATGTAGCCGTGGCATCGCAGACGTATCGTTGTGTTCACTTCATAACACCGAAGAATGCCACACGGCACACGCAAGCTTACATGCATGCACGAATTGCTGCACAGAAAATTGTGTGCTCCAAAATACGCGTCATTGTGGTAAAATTTGCTTTGCATTCTGGGAACGTCAATTTCCATCGGCTCCGCCATTTTGACGTTTCCAAAACAATCTCAGCATTTTGCGTAATTTTCTCAAACCTAACACATCGATTTATGCATTATACATCTGTGGAATATTCAAAGTTTGCCATCAATTCGAGAGATTTTATGTCAAGGACGAAGAAAATTCTCATTTGAAGTAGGTGTCTAATCGTTTACATGCCAAAACGGGCGTCGATAGGTTGGCATGAAACCTCCATGAAAAAGTCAGCACATAGACATGTAGAGGGTTGGGGGCTTCGCCCCCAACGCTCTAATGTCAAAAAACAATATCATACAGGGATCTTTCTTTCAGAGCTAAACCCAGCCGGGTTGGATATGAACAGTTCTGTGCGTTGATACTGACAGTCTCGTCAAGCCTTTTCAAAAGCATACTGATTTTGGAAAAAAAAAAAAGTTCTGCCAACGAAGTGGCATTCGAGTATTACCTGTCACAACAGTATGGTGACAGTTTGGCATGGACCTTAATAAAATGAAAGGGAGTTGTTGTGACGAATAATGTCCAGAGTCAGTGCATAAGACTGGCTTCTATAGAGAAGGATGTGGCTATTAGACAGTTCGAAACGAAAGATTTCAAGTACGCAATACTAGAACACAGGTGTCATACTTTCTTTGTCAGAGCCACTGGACATTCAATTAATCTGGTTTCAATAACTCACTATCTTTCAGCATCACTAACTCAACATAGAACCAGCTACAAAATATCACATCATTAAAAAATGCTGCATTAGCGGTGCAGGCATGTAAGAATTGGTGTCTCAAGATGATTTTTTGTCGTAATTCCAATGGGATTCAAGTTGCGGCGAAGCGAACAACCGGCAAAAGATCGGAAACAGCCCTGAAAGACAACTCATAGCTAATCCAGTTGGAATCACTGTCTATACACCGTAAGTTCAGCCCTTTGTTCCCTTTTAAGCTCATGGAAGATCCCCTCTACCCACTTCCATGCTGTGAAGAAAGCTTTTAAATCGTCTTTGTTGTGGTTTTTCTTTTGTATTCGTACTGCAGATTGGGGGAGGTGATGAAGAATCCATATAAAGTGATAACATCGTATTTTCGTACATGTATTTCATGGGAGACATGATGTCACCGAATATACATCCTTTAGCAGTAGTTGAGTTCTATCATGAATAATCCTATGAAGGGCTAGATCCCACGATTAAACAATTGTGTAATGTCAACATTAATTTATGCAGTTTTGAGCAACTCATTTCTCCCACATGTTTGTTTTGCCAACAGTAAATTACTTGATCGTTCTGATATGTGATTGATTGGCAATCAAATATGTAAAATTCTTACAGACACAACCTTCCCACCGAAGATACAGCCATTATGGTAAGAACTGGTGTCAGTGGAAAGTAAAACATTGGATCGCATTAATGTGTCTGCAGCACTTGGATTATCACAACGGCGGGAAACTAAGTGATCTGACCTAAAACCTATTATGTAACTGGACACACAAAGTCAATGGATGCCGTGAATGCTACTGAGGAGACCATGTTGCATCTCAGTCATGTGACTATGGCAACATGTGTCATGCAAGGCAGAAACTATATAGTCCTAAATATGAAAGTATTTTTCTATATAAAATTGCAACAAAAACGTTTGCCTTATTTAACGTACACCTTGTCACTGACTGATCATAATTGATTGTAGAAAAATGGGCAAAAAAAACATGTGTTCTATTGTTTTTTCTATTCATTGAAATGATAAATTCACACTTGCATTCATCAGCTCGCGTGTCTTTTCTCCAAGAGCTAATTAGATTTGTCTCACGTTTATCTGCTCGGTAGCTGTAGTACTACGAGTAGTAAGGTTTTCCCTCCTCATTGTCACCAGATGCCAGTAGGCAGACAAATTAAATTATCGATTGGGACCTAACTGAAAAGTACTGAACATGTTCACATAACAACATATTCTACAAATCTTAAACACTGATTAGTTGCAGTCATTGTCATGCAGGCCAGATTTAAAGTATGGATTGCATCTTCTGAGAAATCAATTCGGAAAGAATCAGACCAGCTAAGGTCTTTAACCTGCCTGTCAGAACCTGAAATCCGGATTATAGAAACACATTAAAATTGATTTGGCGGAGCAACATGTTCAGATCAAAGTCACAGCCAGCGCTTTTGTCAAATTTAGGAACACGTTGAAACACCTTTTGAAACACCTTTTGTTTTGTGATGATAAATGTGATTCAATGTAGTGGTATACATGTATTTTCTAGAGGTACCGTGCGCGTGAAATTCCCAGTGATATCGACGTTTGACAAAAAATTGCACCTGCAAAAATAATCTTAGTGAATCGAACTCATGAATCTCATATCTGTGCACTTAACCTGATTGAAACTGTCGCTTATTTGCCAATCACATACCAGTCGGACTCACCTGATAACATGATACTGAACTTCTCTAGTATACAAAATACAATCATATACACACACAATTTCACACCAGTAGGGAGGGCAAATCAACTTCGTCAACTACAAATTGCTTCATACAAAAAGTATACCGTTTTTACGATTATTTACGATTATCTTATGGCTGGTAATGTTGTCTCGATACCCCACTTTCTACGAGACGAAAATTTGCAAATGGTCAGAATATGGGCTAAGAATGCAACAAATTATACTTTTCAACTTGCAGAATGGACTGTCAAAGGCCGAAGAGACTAGTAATAACAATCACAATCGTCAGGTGGCGCCCTGTGAATTGTAGTCTAAATTTCCCCAAACCATAGATGTATCAATATTGTTACTCGCAGTGGATGCCTGGATGGCAATATGATGCTCTCTAGCCTCTGTCCCTGACACCACAATATCATGTATGTATTATTTGCTAGATGAGGGTGGATATGGAGTTACATCAGTGAATCGTGTTTTCATCGCGTGTGGCCAATCAGATTGGTATATTAAAACGTAGAAGTTGAGGATAGTTCATGAATGTATATTCAAACTGTTTCAAAGCAAAAATATTGTCATCCATTTGATTCAGACACATTGTTCTGCAGAGAGGAATGCACTCATTGGAAAACCACTTTGAACTTCTCATAGACAATAACTAACTCCATTGAAGTTGACATTGCCATTTTATTTATAGGCACGCAGAAACAAAAACGAGTCCTAGCACACTCGCCAATGTTTATAAAAGTAATTGAATTTCTGGTTCAATCCAGACTGGATGATATGTATTCATGGAAATCGACAAATGTGATTGCCCTTTATATTATTATTATAGATGGAAGCGTTTATCTTTCCGATAATAATAACAGCAAACCTGGAACACAACATTTCTAGGTTTCTAAAAATGTGTGTGATGCATTTCCTTGTGTTGTACACTCGATGGAGCATACAAACTGTCAGACAAACAGTCTACAGAACAATGTAATGTAATGAAATAAATCCCAGTCAATAGTTGTATGTCAACGATATAAACTGCATCTAAACACAAGCCAAAGACTTACATGTAAAGTTATAGCGAGGTGATACACATAGCATACATATGGATGCTGCTTTAGAAATAATTGTTGTATGTTTATATTTTTCATAAATATGTAAATTATGTTAATATACACAATTGAATTCATTGTAGTGTGACGTTTGGTAATGACTTGTTTTCGGTGTGGCCCAAAAAACCTGGTTTCTCTGATCGTATAGACTTTATGTAACTCCCGCTCGTTGTGATTCGAGAGCCGTCACTAAATTGGTGTCCCCCAACGCTGGTGTATCATCACTCCGTAGCTCACCGGCTTCACTTAGGCAAGAAGCAACTCAGATGCAAATAAATTGAAGATTTATATACATCAAATCAACTTACAATTGTATGGCTGGTCACCCACGTGACGTACAAATATGAAGTTCAGACATGGAGCACTGTATGATCACATTTCAAAAATAAATAGTGCACGAGGGCACAACTAAAAAGAGTTCTTAGCCGGCGGCGTCTCTCTGTCCCTTCCCGTTGAAGTTTCCCGTCCCGCTTAGTCGAATGGTTTCTCCAGGTAGTCGGTCTAAATCCCGGTTGACTCTAAGGCCCTGAAGAAGGAGTCGTCCGCACGGAGTTCGTCGAGTCCCTTGGCTGTGGCGGTGACGATCTCCCCACGGTCGATGTCGCTGTTGCAGTGCTCTCAGAGCGGCCGTCCGCTCTCCCTTATATAGCCAGGGTGGCTGCGCGCGCATCTTCGTCCGCGAACGTATCTTCCGCACTCTTCTCCACGTGGTGAAGACTGCGTCCGCGAACGGTTCTTCCGCGAAGGCTCCTCTTCCGCGAACGGTGCTTCCGCGACTGATGCTTCCGCTGACGATGCTTCCGCAATCGTGCTTCCGCGAACGGTTCTTCCGCGAACGATGCTTCCGCTGATGATGCTTCCGCAATCGTGCTTCCGCGAACGGTTCTTCCGCGAACGGTGTCTTCGCAAGTGGACTTTGTAGATCACGTGACCGTTCCTAACGAACGTTTCAGCGCGGCAGTTGCATGGTTTTGTTACAACTCCACCCTTTCTGGAGATCAACGTCCCCGTTGATCCTTTCTCTCTCTTCTTTTCTCTTCTTCCTCCTTCTTCGTCTTTTCCTGCCTGTCTGTTGTTTACAGGGCTCTCTCCCTCCACTTCACTGGCGATCCACCTCGCTTTCGGACGTCTCCGCCAGCCTGTCTCGAGTGTCTGTATATGCTCGGAGCTGTTCCCGGAGCAGCTTGGTCTCTCGGACGTGGGCTCGCAGCTCCTTCCGGTGGCTCTTCTCTCGTTGAGAGGCCTCCCCTCGCAGCTGCAGCACCTCGGCCTCGAGCTGTCTCTGCTCCTCCTTGGCTTGGAGCCGAGCCTCCGCTTGGGTGAGGTGGCGTCGTCCCATGGCTATCGTGGATGCCAGGTCCTCCAGGGCCTTCTCTCCGGCAGTGACCGCTCTGCCCAGGCCCTCCACATACGGTCGCAGTTGGTCCTCCTCCTCCGGAACGGGCTTGAGGTACCAACTCAGGTCTAGGGGCTTGTAGGTAGGGGCCGAGTCTCTGGGAACGGGGGGTCCGTCGTCCTCGGGGTTGGGGGCCTCCGGGGATTCCGCCTCTCTCCGCTCCTGCTGAGACTCCGGTTCCTCTTCGCTATTCGGGGGGTCGTCCTCGGGGTCTGGGGCGTCCTCTGACCTGGGGGCGTCCTCCCGGGGGCTTGACGGCGTGGAGCTGGTCGTCCCGCTGGCCGCAAAGCTGACAGTCTTCAGCTCAGGGGCAGACACAGTAGTCGGACCATCTCGGGGGTCGGACACGGGCGTGTCGGTCGTCGTCCTCCTCCGTCCTGGCTTGAGGGTGTTGCCGCTGGCATGCGACGTCTCATGCCGGTCTCTGTCAGCTCGGCGGGCGAATCGCTGGCTGCACATCTTGCAGAGGTGCCGCCCCTCCTTCTGCGTGTGTTTGGTCGCCACGTGTCGGCTAAAGTTGGATGCCGTCACGTGGATCCGGCAGGGGCTGCACCAGCGTCGCCCTCTCTCGGTGGACAACTTCCGGGCAGGGGACCGTCGACCTCCTCGGGGCTCCTCACGACGCTCCCGGCTCCTCGAGCGCTCCCGCTTCCGGTCAGGCTTGTCTATCTTGGTAGGTGGGTCGCTCATCTTGTCGACTTCAAGGGGCAGAAAGTCAGCCAAGTCGAAATCTGGAACGTCCCCGAAATCTTCGTCTGCAAATGCGGGTATCTCAATGATCTGCAGAGTTGGTGTGTTCATGGTTGAAGTGATGACGGAATCGTAGGCCGGCCTGCTTATATAGAAAAGGCGCGGACCAGGGATCTGGGGGAAAAAGCATTGTCGTGGAACGAAATAACGTTTTTCGCTTGCTTCCGCGAACGGTTCTTCCGCGAACGCTGCTTCCGCGAACGTGCTTCCGCGAACGGTACTTCCGCGAACGCTGCTTCCGCGAACGCTGCTTCCGCGAACGGTTCTTCCGCGAACGCTCCCGTCATCGTTTACATCGTTTGGACTGCATTCCCGCTGTTTTCCACTCGTCCCTCGTCATCACTGGGGGTCCGGACTGGGGTCACATCGTCCGGATTGGGTATCCAGGCGTCGGTTTCAGGGGTGAACCAGCACCTTTTTATATTGTCAATGTGGACATCTTTAATCTTGCCACCGGGTCGATCTTGTATGGACACCATCCATCCGAGATGAGACTTCACAACGAGATAAGGTCCCGTCCACCCTAGTCCTAGTTTTGGTCTAGCCTTTGGAGGGTACCAATACATCACCCAGGTGCCCACCGGAAAATGTCGAGCGGCTGATTTTATGTCATGATGGCGCTTTTGTCGCACCGTAGCCGTCTTCAGGCACTCTCGGGCAGTCTCGTGAGCTTGTATGGTGGCTTCCTTCACCCATTCGACGTATTCGGACGCACACTCGGGGACTGGTCCTCCCAAATCGTCCGGTTTCGTCCGGTACCTCAGGTCCAATGGGGTGGTTGCCTCCCGTCCCATCATCATTCGAAATGGTGTACACCCGGTGCTTTCGTGTACTGATGTTCTATAAGTCGCCATCACGTAGGGCAGATGGTCGTCCCAGTCGTCATGGTTCTCGTCCACGACCACGGCCAGAAGGTTCAGCAGGGTCCGGTTGAATCGCTCGACCATCCCGTCTGATTTGGCGTGATAAGGGGTCGTCCGAGTCTTCTCCCCTCCTAGGATCTTGATCATCTCAAGGAAAAGCTTACTCTCGAACTCTCGTCCCTGGTCGGTGTGTATCTTGGCTGGCATTCCCAGGCGGCACACGAACTCAGTCACAAAGACGTCCGCCACCGTCTGAGCCTCATGGTTGGGTAGAGCGTAGGCCTCAGTCCACTTGGTGAAATAATCACCCACGACCAGTATATACCGGTTCCCAGAATTGGTGATCGTTCCAGGCTCCAAAATGTCCATGGCCACCCTTTCTAGCCGATCGCCTACCGGTAGATTTCCCATGGGGTGGTACTTGGGCCCCGGTCGCGGCTTTCTCCCACTACACTTCAGGCACTCCCGGCACCAACGCTCCACGTCCTTCGTCATACCCGGCCAGTACATTCTCGCTTTTAGTCGGTGGACTGTTTTGGTGATTCCCTGGTGGCTCATCAGCTTGCCGGTGTGGACCTCCTTCATGACGGCGCGTCTCAGGACCTGTGGAACGACCAGTTGATGGATTGGTGCGTTCTGGCAAGCCGCTTGGTACCGCCGGTACAGAAGCCCATCACGTAGCTCCAGCTGGTCCCACTGTTGCCACAGAGTCTTCATTTGCTGACTTTTTGTTCTGACTTCGGGCCATGCAGGTCTCTCAGTGAAAATATTCTTCCACCCGAGGATGCCTCCAACTTCAGGGTCGGCTCGTTGAAGGGTCACTAGGTCCTCCTGGGAATAACCATTCAGGACCTGGGCCTCCGGGGCTCCCTCCATCGGATTCCGGCGTCCTCCCGTAGCCATAGCCCGCGTGACAGCTAGCATTTGTTTGTCTGGATCTCGGAGCACAGGGTTGGGGCATGGGTCCAGGAAGGGCTCCTCTCGGCAGCGCATCCACACGTCGGCCGTCGCGCCGATCGCTGCTCCGGCCACAACCTCCGGTCCCAAACCATGCAGTGCGAGGAGCATCATCAGGAGAAACCAAACCCAGGCAGAGGGGCGGAGCTGATGCAGGGTTCTGCAGACGCTCCTGGCTCCTTCCTCCGTCTGTGGGGGGCTCCGGTCAGGCAGGCATTCCTCGGTCGGCTGGGTAGTCGTCCTCGGGTCCTCCTGGCAGCGCACCTCCCAGATCTGGAATATCCCGACTCCATCTCCGCAATAGTAGTCCTCCGTCCAGGGCTCCACAGGGACCTCCCGCAAGATGTTAACTTGAGGTCCTCCGGGGCTCCATCCTTCTCCGCTGATCGGTGGAAGCAGATCCTCGTCAGAGAGGTCCTCCAGGGGTAGGGGACACTCCTCCTGAGTCGGACAGGCCTCCTCTTCTCCTTCGGGTCTTGTGGTGTGGCGAGGGGCGGGACAATCCGGTCTCCGGCACTGTCGGCATCTGGACATCCCGTCTGCATTCCCGTGTTGTACTCCCGGTCGGACCTCACACCTGAAGGCGTAGCTGGCGATGCGAGCTGCCCATCTAGCGATCATTCCTTCCGCATCCCGAAAGTTCAGTAGCCACTTGAGAGAGGCGTGGTCGGTTCGTAGTAAGAACGCTCTCCCCCACAAGAAATGTCTGAAATGGTGTATCATACTGACGACGGCCAGGAGCTCCCGCTTGGTGGTGCAGTAATTCCGCTGGGTGTCCCTCAGGGTTCTGGAAGCATAGGCGATCACCCGCTCTCGTCCGTCCTGCACTTGGGATAAGACGCCTCCCACTCCGTAGCCGCTAGCATCAGTATCTAAAATAAATTCTTGGTCCATGTCAGGGTACACCAGCAGGGGGTGCTCGGTCAGGGGTTGACGCAGCGCCTCGAACGCCTGCTGATGAGCCTCGCTCCAATGGTAGTTGACTTCCTTCTTTAACAGGTGGTTGAGGGGTCCCGCTCGGGTGGCAAAGTCAGGGATGAATCTGCGGTAGTACCCCACGAACCCAAGGAAGCTCCTTAGTTCTGTCAAGGTGGTCGGAGGAACCATTTTTGTTACAGCTTCGACCTTGGCAGGGTCGCACTGGATGCCTCGGTCGGACACGACATGGCCCAGGAAGTTGACCTGTTGTCGAAACAGCTCACACTTGGCGGGTTTCAGCTTCAGCCCGGCAGCCTGCAGTCTCCGGAACACGTCCTCGAGGTTGTCCACGGCTTCTTGGAAAGTCTTTCCAAGACAGACGACATCGTCCAAATAAATTAGACAACGCTTCCATTGGAGTCCCCTCAGTGCCAGCTCCATTAGACGTTCAAAAGTAGCCGGGGCCGTCGCCAATCCAAACGGCATCACTTTAAATTGATAGAGTCCACTACGGGTAGTGAACGCCGTCTTCTCCTTGTCCCTGTCGTCCATCTCGACCTGCCAGTAACCACTAGCCAAGTCTAGCGTCGAAAAATATCGTCCTCCTGACAAGGTATCAAAACTCTCGTCGACTCGAGGCAGGGGGTACGCATCCTTCCGGGTGACATCATTTAGACGGCGGTAGTCGACGCAAAATCTCAGTGCACCATCCTTCTTTTTCACTAGCACGATGGGAGACGACCATGGACTGTCACTTGGCTCCACAACGTCAGCTTTCAACATCTTGTCGACCTCGTCCTCGATCAGCTCTTGTTGGTAGTACGGGGCTCTCCTCAGAGGCTGCTTGATCGGGGGGTGATCTCCCGTGTCGATGACGTGTTTCGCCAGGGACGTCCGGCCCAACCTCCCATCTGGTCCCATAAAGACCTGCTGGTGGCGTCGAAGGAGATCGCTGACGACCTCCACCTCCTTTTCCGTCAAGTTCGGATGCATTCCCTCCAGGAGCGGTTCTAAATGCTCCGGGCACTCTGGTGTCTTCGTCGACGATTCTGCGTGCATGGCGTGCACTCTGGTTTCGGGCTGCTCAGGCGTCCGGTTCCGCCACTTGGTGGAGTTTGGTGTAAGGGGCTCATGCTCCCTCCCGCTCTCCTCCCGGTACCACTGTTCCCTTTTAGGTTCATTCTGGGTTGTTTTCCCTCCATCGGGACGAAATCCCAGGTCGATCACGGCCTCTATTCCGTGAAGCTCGGCTAGGATGGTCCCCATCAGCACAGTGCAAGCTCCAGCGCCGGCGTTCAGAAGTACCACCGGTACCAGGCGTCCTCGGGGTCGTACCAGGGCTCGTCCCACTACGAGGGGGTCGTCCTCCAACGGCTCTCTTGCGGACTGCACGAGGCCGGCCTTCGGAACTCCTCCCTCACTTCCTGTCAGCTTGAGGTCCACCATCATCTCTGAAAAGGGTGGCAAGACGACCGTCTCCTCCGTCACCAGTGTGTAGACGGCGCCCTCGTGGCCCGAGCTCATCACTACGGTAGTGTCGCCCACCTGCCACTCGCCCTTACGCAGATCCAGCTGTCCCCCAATCTGTTGAAGTACATCAAGCCCCAACACTCCCGGGATCCCTAGTTTGGCTACCAGTACATCTGCCGACACGAGTCGTGTGCCCAGTAGAAGTTGAACTGTCATCTCTCCTTGAACCTGTAAGTAGTCTCCGGTTGCTGCCCGTAACCTTATTCTCGTCTGCCTTATCATTGCTTTATGTTCGTCATCCATTTGGTCGAAGAGACACTCGTCCAGAACGGTGGAAGAGGCACCCGTGTCCACCAACATACGAGTCGCCTTCCCCATAACGTGGCACGCCGCATACCACGCCAATGTGCCTCGGGCACCGGCTGACAGCGACACCACCTGGCCATTTCTGTCAATCTTAAGAGAGCTGCCACTCTCCTCAGGGACGCCGCCCTGGATAAGTACTGAGTCGTCCACCCACAGTGATGCACCACCCTGGTCCTCTCTGTCAGTCTTAAGGGAATCACTCCCCTCGGAACCGCCGCTCCGGATAAGTAATGAGTCGTCCACCAGCAATAGCTGCTGCGCTGGCCCCTTGGTCATTCCGCTCCACCGGCCCTCCGTCTCCTCTTTCACGGCCGCTTGTGGTTCAGTTGCATAGGGGGGTCCCTGCTGTTTCGCAGCCTCCAGCCTCAAGGTTGTAACCTGTTGGTTCTCCTTGCTGCTAGCAGAAACCTCGTTGATGTCTCCGTGGGTCCCCAGACGCTCCACGGCTCCATCGGTCTGCATTTCGTCGACGTCTCCGCGGGTCATTAGACGCTCCACGGCTCCATCGGTCTGCATTTCCTTGACGTCTCCGCGGGGCATTAGACGCTCCACGGCTCCATCGGTTTGCTGTACATTGGCACTCCCGTCTGTGTTGACAGGCTTGCCCTCCAAATAGTCGAGAATTCGATCCTCGAGCTCCTCCTGCGCCCATCCAGTTACTTCGGATGCACACCGGAAAAACCTATTAAAAATCTGTGAAACTAAAAATTCCCCCCTGGCAATGTGTTCTTCACGTCTTCGTCGAGCTTCTCGCCTGTGAAGCCGTGCACACACCTGCCAATGGCCCATACGGTTGGGGGCTGGTATGAGCCCTACTGGTTTTCCGACACCTCGTCTGTCAAACTGTTCCGCTCACCAATCTCCTCGATTAGTCGACTCAAGCGCTCCTCCTTGGTCCGAGGTGGCGGCCGATCTGGACACTGGTACTTCCGATGACCCGGCTTCCCACAGTACCAACAGTCATCTGGTCCCGGCCTAGCGCTTGGTCCCTTGTTCTCAGCAGTGGCGGCCCTCGGCTTGATGGATAGCACCTGCTCACACAGCTCGATTAGTCGATCCAGCTTCCTGTCTTGGCTCTCAAAGAGCCCCTTGAAGTAGGGAAGTCTGGGTAGACCCGCTACGTTCGGCTGGTTGCTCTGCTGCCCACTGGTGGTAATCTCGCCTCCCTGCTGGTTCTTCAACAGCTGTAGGACCCGTCCTAGAGCTGGCTCGGAGTCCTCCGACTCTATGGACATCACCGGCTTCCCAGGCTTGGGTTTGACACATTCGTACTGGGTCACGAACGCTATGGCCTCCTCCATGGTCTTCATCTTCCTCATGAGCGCCATCACCTTCATGTCCCCATCTGGATGGCCCTTCCAGAAGTGGTCTAAGGCGATAGCCTCCTGAGCTGCGGAGTTCAGATCCGGATAACCACGGCCGGCCAGTCGCTGCAACTCATAGCCGTACTGCTGGGGTGTCTCTGCCTTCCTGCGGGTTCTCTGTCCCAAGGTCGCCTTGTAGGACTCCTCCTGACAGTCAGGGTCGAATCGTAGGGTCAGCTTGTCGGTCAGAACGTCGATGTCCCTCCGGTCTGCAGGACTCAGGCTGGTCAGCATTCGTCGCGCCTCTCCTGTCAAGCTCCCGGCTAAGTAGACGCCCTGTTCCCGCTTGCTCCATCCGTTGACCTCTGCGATGACGTCAAAGTGGGCCCGGTACACCGGCCACTCTATGGAAGTCCCATCGAACTTGTCAGGGGTCAGCATCTTCCGGTTCCTTCTGCCGTTCTGATTCCAGGCTGTGCTGTCCTCGGACGACGAGTCCTCCTGCCTCCGTCTCGGCCTAGGGCTTCGTCGGTGCAGCGGCGGTCCCCGCCTCGGTGGTCTCCTCCCCCGTCCTGGGTAACCATGGCTGCTGTCGGTCCCTCCATCAGATGAAGGCCCCTCATCGCCCGATGATGAGAAAGGGTGCTGTCTCCGGCCTCCCTGGGTGACTGAAATAGAAGCTGGATTTCTCCAGGAGGCTGGCTGTCTCGGTTGTCGACTGGGTGAAGACCTCCCTCTTCCGCGAACGCTGTCTTCCGCGAACCCTCCGCGAACACTGTCTTCCGCGAACCTTCCGCGAACGGACTCCTCCGCCAACAGCTCCCGAAGAAGTTCTTCCGCGAACAGGCCTCTTCCGCGAACGCCGTCTTCCGCGAGTCTTCCGCGAACGGGCTCGTCCGCCAAGATGTCTCGGAGACGTCCCTCCACAAAAGATGCACGTCCGCGAACGCCATCTTCCGCGAGTCTTCCGCGAACCGGCTCATCCGCGAATGGTCTTCCCCGTCTATTCTGAAAAACTGGAAAGGAAGATTGGTCGCCTGGATCACTCCTTTCGTCGAGCCGCCGTCTGGGTGAAGACTCCTCTCTTCCGCGAACACTCTCTTCCGCGAGTCGTCCTCGTCCGCGAACGTGGTCGTCCGCGAAGGGCCCTCCCCGGTCACAAGCGTCCTCGTCACCAAAGACTCCCCCTCGCCCACGAGCCCGTTCATCCACGAAGGATCCCCGGCTGCAAGCGTCCCTGTCGCCGAAGAATGCCTCTCGTCCGCGAATGTTCTCTTCCGCAAAAAGTCCTCTCCCTCTCGAGCTGCTCTCTTGGGTCGGAGCCCAAGTAACCCGTCCTCCAGTCACTCCCGTTTGTCGACTCGTCACACCCGACCGCTGCCCTGTTGCACCAGACTGCTGCTCTGTTGCACCAGACTGCTGCTGGGACTGGTCCCAAAGCCGTCTCAATGCTGCATTCTCTGGAGGTGCCACACTTGGACTCTGCTCCGGTAGCTGTAGCCGATCCCTCCTCGCCCAGATTTCGCCGTCCTCCCCGTCCAGATTGACGTACTCCGGTCCCAGCACTCGTCGGAACTCGGGGCCCCTCCTAACGCTCTCAAGGTAGGTTGACCTCTCCCTGTCTCGATCGTGCTGCCACCCAGAGTCGTGTCTGAAAAGAAAACGGTTGTCGGGTGTCTGGCTCCGGGGTCTCTGTTGACTAGTCGACTGGCCCATGGAAGGTCTCGACCTCCCTGGTTGCTCCTCACTCGTCGAAACGTCCCGTCTACCCCTGGCTGTGAAGCTGCTCTTCCGCGAACGGTCGTCTTCCGCGAACGTTGTCTTCCGCGAACGGTCGTCGGCCTCTTCCGCCAAGGTCGTCTTCCGCGAACGGTTGTCGTCCGCGAACGTCTTCCGCGAACGGTCGTCTTCCGCGAACGTCTTCCGCGAACGGTCGTCTCCCTCTTCCGCAAAGGTCGGCTTCCGCGAACCGCTGTCTTCCTCGTCCGCAAGTGAGGCCGTCCGCGAAGAGTCTTCCTCTTCACCTCCTGTCTTCCCTGGGGCAGTTTCGTCGTTTTCGCCGGACATGAGTGATGCTGAGGTTCGTTCCCTGGCAGTAGACCCTCGGGGATCCTGGTCACGTGCACCAAGTTGTGACGTTTGGTAATGACTTGTTTTCGGTGTGGCCCAAAAAACCTGGTTTCTCTGATCGTATAGACTTTATGTAACTCCCGCTCGTTGTGATTCGAGAGCCGTCACTAAATTGGTGTCCCCCAACGCTGGTGTATCATCACTCCGTAGCTCACCGGCTTCACTTAGGCAAGAAGCAACTCAGATGCAAATAAATTGAAGATTTATATACATCAAATCAACTTACAATTGTATGGCTGGTCACCCACGTGACGTACAAATATGAAGTTCAGACATGGAGCACTGTATGATCACATTTCAAAAATAAATAGTGCACGAGGGCACAACTAAAAAGAGTTCTTAGCCGGCGGCGTCTCTCTGTCCCTTCCCGTTGAAGTTTCCCGTCCCGCTTAGTCGAATGGTTTCTCCAGGTAGTCGGTCTAAATCCCGGTTGACTCTAAGGCCCTGAAGAAGGAGTCGTCCGCACGGAGTTCGTCGAGTCCCTTGGCTGTGGCGGTGACGATCTCCCCACGGTCGATGTCGCTGTTGCAGTGCTCTCAGAGCGGCCGTCCGCTCTCCCTTATATAGCCAGGGTGGCTGCGCGCGCATCTTCGTCCGCGAACGTATCTTCCGCACTCTTCTCCACGTGGTGAAGACTGCGTCCGCGAACGGTTCTTCCGCGAAGGCTCCTCTTCCGCGAACGGTGCTTCCGCGACTGATGCTTCCGCTGACGATGCTTCCGCAATCGTGCTTCCGCGAACGGTTCTTCCGCGAACGATGCTTCCGCTGATGATGCTTCCGCAATCGTGCTTCCGCGAACGGTTCTTCCGCGAACGGTGTCTTCGCAAGTGGACTTTGTAGATCACGTGACCGTTCCTAACGAACGTTTCAGCGCGGCAGTTGCATGGTTTTGTTACAGTAGCATGCAGATTACGCAATAAGGTCCCATCATTATATCATATTTTATATATTTGCAGATTATACAGGCCAGTGGATTAATGTGAAAAATAAAAAACGAGGTTCGAAAAATCAGGAAATCGTGTATCAGAAAGAAAACTCCCTTACCGTGTGAGTCAATCAGTGGTATGTATGATCTCGGTTTGGGCCGTAACAGCGACAGTAAAGGTTCGATTCGTTCTGTTGGAGATTTGTCCTGTACTTTTTGTGACACTTTGGTTGTCTTCTGTGGGTTTTTGTTTGATTTCTGAGAGACTTTGCTTGTTTTGAAAGCAAGTATATGTGCTACGTCATCATCCATTCTGACTTTCTACTGCTTTTATTCCCAACCTTTGAAATGGAATCCTTTCTGATAACTCGTTTCCAACTTGATCAAGCTTTGCAGCCAAACATGATAATCCAATAGGTATGGTTGTAAAATCAATCAAAACATCACTGGAAATCTGTTGCTACCGCGATGGCCTTTGAGTTACAAAACCAACGTCTAGAAGATCTCGTCTCTGTGAGTCAATGGCGGCCTCCTTTTCTGGTAGATCAGGCATTACTTAGGTAACTACCCAAAGCATGGCTCACTCAAATTTTTCTGAAACTGCTGATGAGAACTCACGGCTTTTACGTTCCACGAACAGCGATTGTCATCAGTAATTGCAAGGAGATCGTTCAATTCTCTGGTTTATCCCACACAGGAGAGCTGCGAAATCCTCCAGCCTGAGATGTGGATCATGGCTCAATCAGCCTGACGCACGGAATCAATACCGGCCCTGATACAGTAGATCATGTGAATTTCATTTGACTCCGACTATAAAACAGAATTACCACGTCAGATTCTGCACCAGATATATATGGTTTTGAAAGTTTGACTGCCTGCCCAACCAAAGCAATTAACGAAAATCCACACAACCATAGTAGAAAATGGCGTGAGAGGTGGGCGAGTAGGCCTACCGTCTGACCCAGACAAGTTCACGCCTCCTAATCTCCCAAGTGAGTTGCAACTGTTTCATTTGTTGAGAGCCCTCGTGCACGAACACGTGTCATAGGACTTATTGATGGCCGATTAATCCTAAGCCCGATGACCCTAATGGATTATATACACGTAGTTAATAATACTGCTCGACCATGCATTGTCTACATATATTTCAAGCTAGATTTGTGTACTTGAGGTACTGTAGTATGTACTTGTAATAAGGTAGTTTACGATTAATTCCAGGAGAGAATATCAATTCTATTACAGGTTCCAGTGCTGAATTCAATCGTTGTGATTCCTTTTCAATAAAACACCCCTGGTAATCGATTACTGTGTAGTCAATGTTATGAAATGTTTGTGTTCATTTCAAATGAAATGTTTATATCCAAACTGGATAGTTCATCAAGACTAACAAGATGAAAAAGTCGTGGATATGATCGAAATTTGCTTCAGAATCTCTGTTCGTATACTACATCATCATATATACATGACTTGGAATGACCTTCCAGTATCAATATTGAGTTGATCTCAACCCTTTCTTCGACGATATAACGTATCCAATAATATTCTCAATTTGACAAACGGGTCTTTCACCAACAAGGTGACGTACGAGTGTGACCCGTCGCGGCAGTTTGAAATGAAGATCAATACCATGAATGGGGGGTGGTGTGAAAGATCGTGTCTAGAGTCAGCTCGTTACACTAGTCTCAGTGGAGTGGGCTACTAGACAGTTCCAATGCAAATAGCAGGGTAACATGACACAGGCACTATGCTTTCTTAGTCAACGCTGTTACGAATAAAGGAAATATTTCAATATCTACCAAAACCACAACGAACGGAGCTATAAAATATTATTTGAAACACTGCGATGTGATCTCCTTCGCAGCAACCGGCAAAAACACGAAGGATCAGAAACAACCAATACACAAAGAACGCCATGTTAATTTAGGTGGAATCTCTCTCTCTCTCTCTCTCTCTCTCTCTCTCTCTCTCTCGGCAAGTGCAGCCATTTGTGTTCCTTTAAGATCAAAGAAAATCACTTTCTCCCACTTCTATTTTGCGAAGTAAGCTTTCAGTTCGTTTTTGTAGTGGTTTTCTTTCCTGTCCTACAAATTGGAATAGGTGATGAAGAATCCGAATAGTAGCCTCTTCGTATCGATATATCGTGAGAGATGATATCATTGAAACTCCATCGTTCAGTAGTGATTAAGTACTTTCACGTACTAACCTGGTTATTCCAGAAATAGGCTCGATCCCATCAACTAATAACTGTGCAATGTGAACATTTAGTGCTGCAGTTTTGATAAACTTATTTATATATGATTTCGACATGTGTATTTTGTCAATAGTGGATAATCTTAACGTCGTGATCCGTGATTGGCAGTCAAAATGAAACAACCCATTTGTAGACACACCCTTTTTGCCAAAATGGAAGTATTTGTAGTGAGCAAAACGCACAGATAGATCCAGTATCGTCGGTAATTATAACATTACATCAAATATGTCTTGGATATTTGGATTGGATGTTTTCACACTGAAACTATGTCTGCATTATTCGCCTCATCATCATCTACGTTTGAAAAATGTTTGCATGATTGAACAAAACGTTGTTGTGATGTCGGATTGCATGAGGGTTCCATCACAAGCATATAGTTCATGCTTGCAGATCATACGCCATATACATGATATGCTGCCATTCTGGGGATAATGACATACATCAACTCTTTTGGCTTGTGATTAGGTACTATGTACTTGTCATACATGTATATTTATTCCATGAAGTTTGTTTCGGATTTCCACATTGTTTTCATAGGTTGTTGGGCAGTTGTATACTAATCCCATCAGGTGTACAGTAGAACAACTGCATTTTACACATTGTTTGCTCTTGATGACGCCAGTGTGTCTATTGATTAACTATTTAGTCAAGCTTAGTTTCCATTCCAAAATAATGTATGTTATTTTGCTATTGGCATCATCAAAATCTAGTTGTGCTGGTGGTAGTAGATTGTTTCGGTTGATGGTTCGTCTCTGCGCCATGAACTTACAAATCTTAATCCTGGCACATCCGCATAATAAGAATGTCGGTTTCATTTTCATCGTTTCCGGAAGTGGGTGGACCAGAGGGATATTATTCATATGGGAATGACTTACAATAAGTCAGTATATGTTCTGATGGAGGGCTTTCGATGGACAGAAATGAACAACGAAAGTTAATTTCACCTGGCTGCAACACACGCCATTGTGATGACAAAGTAATCTTCTTTGTGGAGACTGAGAAACAATCTCGTGTGAATAAAAAATACAACTATTGCTTGCGGCAATTATTTTCATGTGATGTTTGTCTGTTATAGACGACGAGGTCACTGGCTTGTTTTGAGAAGATTTGTCTTTCACACTAACTGCCCCATTATCATGAAGATTACAACATAATTAATTGTTCATGATTTCACAGTGAAAATAGAGGGATAACCATTTCTGTAAATAAATCTCGATGTACAGGTTCCGCAGAATTCATTTTGTTGTAATTTATAGCCCCGAGGCTATATGGTGGTGCCATATAATTGGAAAAAGCAGAGTAATTTGCATGCAATCAGCCATAATTTCTCGTCAGCTCACTTGGTTCATTGGCGCGGTGATTACTGGTAATATATGAGGGTAACTGGACGAACTGTCTTCATAAAATTACGTGCTGATATGGGTGTCATGTAGGGAAGTGGAAGGTTCGAGTTAATTTGCGAAACAGCAGAACTGAGCATTACACACCATTCATACGTTTATGAGAAGTATCTAAGAAAATGACAAATAAGAAACAACATACAAAACATGAAAGTAACTTCTATGCCCATATCATAAAAAGATGATGTTGCTTCATGTAATGGTATAAAATAAGTAGCTTATGAATGGGTCTCAACGGAAGACTTCGTTTCTACATTTTTTTCCTTCTCTCATATATAACTTGTCATTGATTGATCCTATTTCATCCAAGGAGAGAATGAACGAACGAAAACAATCAATGTTCTATTGGCTTACATTGTTGTTCCGATATTGAAATAATTTCGCACTTGTATTCCTCAGATCGCGTGTCTGATCTCGAGGAGCTAATTAGATTGTTCTCGCGTTTCTCTTCTGGGTGGCTCTAGTATTCCGTGTGGGTTTCACTGCTCGAAAACAAAAAAGAAGAAAAAAGTTTCTTCTCATTTTCACCAGATTCTACCAGGCGGACAATTTTAATTATCGATTGGGATTCAACTGGAAACAACTGAGCATTTTCCACATTACTGAAACCTTAGACTGGAATATATTTCTCATTGCTTGGTTTTGCGTTGAATGCTAAATTTTGCGCTCGAATGTGATCATACAAGTCAGTTTTATTATTCCACCTGCAAATCGCAAAGCCACGGTAGTTGTAGTCATTGTCCCGCAGACCTTGAATGATTCATAAATGGGTCTCTTCGTATGCCTGATATGACTTTCTGCCCCCGGATTATGAGATTGGATAACAGACTCTGTTTTGCTCGCTCGGAATTTTGGGGAATTCATGACGGGTGCCACTAGTGGGGCAGGAAATGCTCACTCTTTCCGGAACACCTGATTTCACCTCCTAATGGCCATTTTTGGGGGTTCATGAGTTTCCCTGTCATTTTTGTTTTCTCTCACTTCGTATGCCTGATATGACTTTCTGTCCCCGGACTATGAGATTGGATAACGGACCCTGTTTTGTTTCCTCGGAATACTAAATACTGTGTATTGATTCCACGTCTCATACTTAGTGCTACACTGGATATACCTTCCTCTGGTGTCGTCCAAATATGGATCACATCTTCCAGACAAGAACACCTGTCAGAACTCAAACTCTGGGGTATAATCAGACAGTTGATTCTATTTCAATCAAACACACTTGGCAATGGATCAATGGAATCAACTGTCTGATTATACCCCAGAGTTTGAGTTCTGACAGGTGTTCTTGTCTGGAAGATGTGATCCATATTTGGACGACACCAGAGGAAGGTATATCCAGTGTAGCACTAAGTATGAGACGTGGAATCAATACACAGTATTTAGTATTCCGAGGAAACAAAACAGGGTCCGTTATCCAATCTCATAGTCCGGGGACAGAAAGATTGTGATCAGTGAATTATTTGAAACTGGATGGTTATCACAGCCAACATTTTCCAAAACTCTATATGCCATGCACTTTCTTACTTACAGCAGAATACCATACTTCATTGAGAGTTCAGCTACTTTACTTCATGCCGAATATCAGAATCAATGTCTTCCTAAAAAACAATATCATACAGGAATCTTTTTTCAGAGCTAAACCCAGCAGGGTTGGATATGAACAGTTCTGTGCGTTGATACTGACAGTCTCGTCAAGCCTTTCATAAACATACTGATTTGTTCTTCTGCCAACGAAGTGGCATTCGAGTATTACCCGTCACAACAACATGGCGACAGTTTGGCATGAACCTTAATAAAATGGAAGGGAGATGTTGTGACGAATAATGTCCAGAGTCAGTGCATAAGACTGGTCTCTATCGAGCAGAATGATATTAGACATTTCGAAACGAAAGATTTCAAGTACGCAATACTAGAAGACAGGCGTCATACCTACTTTGTCAGAACCACTGGACATTCAATTACTCTGGTTTCAATTACTCACTATCTTGTAGCATCACTAACTCACCATAGAACCAGCCACAAAATATCACTTAATAAAAAATGCTGCATTTTCGATGCAGGCATGTAAGAATTGATGTCTCGAGATGATTTTCTGTCGTAATTCCAATGGGACTCAAGTTTCGGCGAAGCGAACCTCTGGCAAAAGATCAGAAACAACCACTGAACGACAACTCTGGGCTAATCCAGTTGGAATCACTGTCTCTACACCGTAAGTTCAGCCCTTTGTTCCCTTTTAAGCTCATGGAAGATCCCCTCCACCCACTTCCATGCTGTGAAGAAAGCTTTTAAATCATATTTGTTGCGGGTTTTCTTTTGTATTCGTACTGCAGATTGGGGGAGGTGATGAAGAACCCATATAAAGTGATAACATCGTATTTTCGCACATGGATTTCATGAGAGACATGATGTCACCGAATATACATCCTTTAGCAGTAGTTAAGTTCTATCATCGAGTACAGACACAATCTTCCCACCGCAGAGACAACAATGTTGGTAAGAGCTGGTGTCGATGGAAAGTAAAACATCGGATCGCATTAACGATTGTGCCAGCCGCATTTGGATTATCACAACGGCAGGAAACCAAGTGATCTGACATAACATCAATTACGTAACTGGACAAACACAGTCATCATAAATTAACGCAATTAAATGGATGCCGTGCATGCTCCTGAGGAGGCCATGTTGTATCCCAGTCATGTGACTATGGCAACATGTCCTACAAGGCAGAAATTATATAGTCCTAAGCATGAAAGTATTTTTTCTATATAACATCACAATAAAAACCTTTGCCCTATTTAACGTACACCTTGTCACTGACTGATCATATTTCATTTTTGAATGAACAATAAAAACAAATATTCTATTGTCTTACATTATAGTTCTTACATTGAAATGATAAATTCGCACTTGCATTTATCAGCTCGCGTGTCTGTTCCCCCAGGAGCCAATTAGATTTGTCTCACGTTCATCTGCTCGGTAGCTGTAGTACTACGAGTGGTAATGTTTTCCTCCTCATTCACTGTGGTGATACTGGATGCACTAACGATCGTTAGTGCATCCCGCAATGGCCGACAGTAAACACGATCAGTTGGGTTTTTAACCCTATTCTATCAAATGACACGTCCATTTGTGATAAATGGACACTCTGAAGGTAGCTTAGTGTTTTGGTCAAAGACATGCGTAGTTATTTCAAGCAGATCACGCTTCATTGTTAAGATATGTTGAGGAAAAGAATTAGCGATAAGATTCACCAACGACAAAAGTGAGATTCCCTAACGATATAGGCCTAATACGTGTATGTTGTAATACGTCCATATCATACACCATTGTGAATTCGTTGATTTATGCGACATAAATTAGCGAATGTCACATCAAAAATAGGAAATTTGTATTAGAAGATCATATATACACATCAATATGTGTCAATTGGTACTTTTTTTCACGTTTAACATTTAAAATAACGTAGATTTGAATTAATAAAGAAAAGATCGTTAGGGAATCTTCACATGTTCGTTAGGGAATCTTCGATTTTACAAAAACAATCGTTAGGGAATCTTTCGGCTTTTTTTCAGACGAGTTTTTCATGCTCAAACCAACATAAATCGCCATGTATTTTCAACGAACGGTTGTTTCGTGCGCATAAGAATCAGCAGATGCATGTGTGTATCGATCACAATCGTAGTTATCGGGAAAATGAAGAAAATTCAAACGAACTGCAAGTTGGTTCGCCATTGCGGGATGCACTAACGATCGTTAGTGCATCCAGTCTCACCACAGTGCTCATTGTCACCAGATGCCAGTAGGCAGACAAATTCAATTATCGATTGGGACCTAACTGAAGAGGATTGAACATGTTCACATAACGTATTTTACAAATCTTAAACACTGATCAGTTGCAGTCATTGTCGTGCGAACCAGATTTAACTAATATCCAGTGCTAACGTAGATATACCAGGGTCTGGTGGCGTCCAAGTATGGATTACATCTTCAATGAAATCAACTCGGTGTATAAAAACACATCAATATTGATTTGGCGGAGCAACACCTTCAGATCAAAGTCACAGCTAGCGCGTTTGTCAAATTTAAAACGCGTTGAAAATGGCTTCATTTATTTTGTGATGATAAATGTGATTCAATGTAGTGGTATACATGTATTTTCCAGAGATACGTGTAATATTCCTGTACGTGTAACCATGGTAACAATCCCAGTGATATTGACGTTTGATATAAAATTGCACTTGTAAAGATAATCTTAGTAAATCGAACAGTCTCATATCTGTGCACTAAATTTGATTGAAACAGTCGCTCATTTGCCAACCAAATACCAGTCGGACTCACCTAATAACATGATACTGAACTTCTCTAGTATACAAAATTATACACAAACAATTTCACATCTGTAGGGAGGGCAAATCAACTTCTTCAACTACAAACTGTTTCATACAAAAAGTATACCTTTTACACAAATATCTTATGGCTGGTGATGTCTCGACACCCCACTTTTTCCAAGACGAAAATTTGCAAATGGTCAGAATATGGGGCAAAGAATGCAACAAGTTATACTTTTCAACGTCGAATGGACTGTCACACGCCGAAGAGACTAGTAATAACAATCACATTCGTCAGGTGGCGCCCTGTGAATTGTAGTCTAAATTTACCCAAACCATAGATGTATCAATATTGTTACTCGCAGTGGATGCCTGGATGGCAATATGATGCTCTCTAGCCTCTGTCCCTGACACCACAATATCATGTATGTATTACTTGCTGAATGGGGTTGGAGGATGGAGTTACATCAGTGAATCGTGTTTTCATCGCGTGTGGCCAATCAGATTGGTATATTAAAACGTAGAAGTTGAGGATAGTTCATGAATGTATATTCAAACTGTTTCAAAGCAAAAATATTGTCATCCATTTGATTCAGACACATTGTTCTGCAGAGAGGAATGCACTCATTGGAAAACCACTTTGAACTTCTCATAGACAATAACTAACTCCATTGAAGTTGACATTGCCATTTTATTTGTAGGCACGCAGAAACAAAAACGAGTCCTAGCACACTCGCCAATGTTTAGAAAAGTAATTGAATTTCTGGTTCAATCCAGACTGGATGATATGTATTCATGGAAATCGACAAATGTGATTGCCCTTTATATTATTATTATAAATGGAAGCGTTAATCTTTCCGATAATAATAACAGCAAACCTGGAACACAACATTTCTAGGTTTCTAAAAATGTGTGTGATGCATTTCCTTGTGTTGTACACTCGATGGAGCATACAAACTGTCATACAAACAGTCTACAGAACAATGTAATGTAATGAAAAAAATCCCAGTCAATAGTTGTATGTCAACGATATAAACTGCATCTAAACACAAGCCAAAGACTTACATGTAAAGTTATAGCGAGGTGATACACATAGCATACATATGGATGCTGCTTTAGAAATAATTGTTGTATGTTTATATTTTTCATAAATATGTAAATTATGTTAATATACACAATTGAATTCATTGTAGCATGCAGATTACGCAATAAGGTCCCATCATTATATCATATTTTATATATTTGCAGATTATACAGGCCAGTGGATTAATGTGAAAAATAAAAAACGAGGTTCGAAAAATCAGGAAATCGTGTATCAGAAAGAAAACTCCCTTACCGTGTGAGTCAATCAGTGGTATGTATGATCTCGGTTTGGGCCGTAACAGCGACAGTAAAGGTTCGATTCGTTCTGTTGGAGATTTGTCCTGTACTTTTTGTGACACTTTGGTTGTCTTCTGTGGGTTTTTGTTTGATTTCTGAGAGGCTTTGCTTGTTTTGACAGCAAGTATATGTGCTGCGTCAGCATCCATTCTGACTTTCTACTGCTTTTGTCTCGAACCTTTGAACTGGAACCCTTTCTGATAACTCGTTTCCAACTTGATCAAGCTTTCCAGCCAAACATGATAATCCAATAGGTATGGTTGTAAAATCAATCAAAATATCACTGGAAAATCTGTTGCTACCGCAATGGCCTTTGAGTTACAAAACCCCCGTCTAGAAGATCTCGTCTCTGTGAGTCAATGGCGACCTCCATCTGGTAGATCAGGTATTACTATGTTAAGTAACTACCCAAAGCATGGTTCACTCAAAGTTTCCTGAAACTGCCGATGAGAACTCACGGTTTCTACGTTCTACGAACAGCGATTGCCATCAGTAATTGCAAGGAGATCGTTCAATTCTGTGGTTTATCCCACACAGGAGAGCTGCGAAATCCTCCCAGCCTGAGATGTGGATCATGGCTCAATCAGCCTGACGCACGGAATCAATACCGGCCCTGATACAGTAGATCATGTGAATTTCATTTGACTCCGACTGTAAAACAGAATTACCACGTCAGATTCTGCACCAGATATATATGGTTTTGATAGTTTTACTAACTGCCCAACCAAAGCAATTAACGAAAATCCACACAACCATAGTAGAGAATGGCGTGAGAGATGGGCGAGAAGGCCTACCCGTCTGACCCAGACAAGTTCACGCCTCCTAATCTCCCTAGAGAGTTGCAACTGTTTCATCGAGAGCCCTCGTGCACGAACACGTGTCATAGGACTAATTGATGGCCGATTAATCCTAAGCCCGATTGCTGTAAGGAACATCCTAAAGAGATGTACGTGTGAAAACTCTAGTATGTACGTGTGAAAACTCTAGTATGTACGTGTGAAAACTCTAGTATGTACGTGTGATAACTCTAGTATGTACGTGTGATAACTCTATTATGTACGTGTGATAACTCTAGTATGTACGTGTGATAATTCTAGTATGTACGTGTGATAAGGTAGTTTTCGAATAATTCCAACAGAGAATATCAATTCTATTCCGGGATCCAGTACTGAATCCAATCGTGGTGTTTAGTGATTCCATTTCAATAAAACACCCGTGGTAATCGATTACCGTGTAGTCAATGTTACAAAATGAAATGTTTATATCCAAACTGTATAGTTCATTAAGGTTAACAAGATCCAAAAGTCGTGGATATGATCGAAATTCACCTCTCTTTTCGTATACTACATCATCATATATACATGGCTTGGAATGATTTGTAATCTACCATCTAAATCTAACAGACCTTCCAGTTTCAATATTGAGTTGATCCAAACCTTTTCTCCGACGATATAACGTTTTCCAATAATATTCTCAATTTGACAAACGGATCTTTCACCAACAAGGTGACGTACGAGTGTAACCCGTCACAAGAGACTCGAGGCAGTTTGAAATGAAGATCAATACCATGAAAGGGAGGTGGTGTGAACGATTGTGTCCAGAGTCAGCTCGTTACACTAGTCTCATTGGAGTGGGCTCGGCTACTAGATAGTTCCAATGCAAATAGCAAGGTAACAGGACACAGGCACTATGCTTTCTTAGTCAAAGCTGTTACAAATAAATGAAATAATTCAATATCTACCAAAACCACAACGACCGGAACTATAAAATATTATTTAAAATACTGCATTGTCGCAGCAACTATAAACAATTGGGTTCTCGTGTTGTTGTTTTTGTCATTAGTCCGAATGGACTCAGGTTTTGACGATGGCTCCATGGAAGCAATCGGCAAAAAAGACGAAGGATCAGAAACAACCGATACACAAAGAACGCCATGTTAATTTAGGTGGAATCTCTCTATCTCTCTCTCTCTCTCTCTCGGCAAGTGCAGCCATTTGTGTTCCTTTAAGCTCAAAGAAGACCACTTTCTCCCACTTCTATTTTGCGAAGTAAGCTTTCAGTTCGTCTTTGTAGTGGTTTTCTTTCCTGTCCTACATATTGGAATAGGTGATGAAGAATCCGAATAGTAGCCTCTTCGTATCGATATATCGTGAGAGATGATATCATTGAAACTCCATCGTTCAGTAGTGATTAAGTACTTTCACGTACTAACCTGGTTATTCCAGAAATAGGCTCGATCCCATCAACTCATAAGTGTGCAATGTGAACATTTAGTGCTGCAGTTTTGAGAAACTTATTTATATATGATTTCGACATGTTTATTTTGTCAATAGTGGATAATCTTAACGTCGTGATCCGTGATTGGCAATCAAATGAAACAATCCATTTGTAGACACACCCTTTTTGCCAAAATGGGAGTTTTTCGTAGTGAGCAAAACGCACAGATAGATCCAGTATTGTCGGTAATTATAACATTACATCAAATATGTCTTGGATATTTGGATTGGATGTTTTCACACTGAAACTATGTCTGCATTATCCGCCTCCTCATCATCTACGTTTGAAAAATGTTTGCATGATTGAACAAAAAGTTGTTGTGATGTCGGATTGCATGAGGGTTCCATCAAAAGCATATAGTTCATGTTTGCAGATCATACGCCATATACATGATATGCTGCCATTCTGGGGTTAATGACATACATCAACTCTTTTGGCTTGTGATTAGGTGCGTGTGTACTTGTCATACATGTATATCTATTCCATGAAGTTTGTGTCGGATTCCTAAATTGTTTTCATAGGTTGTTGGGCAGTTGTATACAAATTCCATCAGGTTTACAGTAGAGACAACTATATTTCACACATTGTTTGCTCTTGATGACGCCAATGTGTCTTTTGAATAACTATTTAGTCAGGCTTAGTTTCCATTCCAAAATGTACGTTATTTTGCTATTCTCATCATCAAAATCTAGTTGCACTGGTGATAATAGATTGATTCTTGCACACTCGCAAAATAAGATAGTTGGTTTCATTTTCATCTTTTACGGGAAGGGGAGGGTCAGATGGATATTTTATAGGGGAATGACTCATGAGTATATTAAGTTCTGACGGAGGGCCTTTGCGGGAAAGAAATGAGCAACGAAAGTGAATTTCATCTGGCTGCAACACACGCCATTGTGATAACAAAATAATCCTCCTTGTGGAGACTTCCGAGAAACAATCTCGTTGGAGCACGTGTAAATATATAAAACCTTTGCTTGCGGCAGTTATTTTCATTTGATGTTTGCCTGGTTTTAGACGACGTGGTTACTGGCTTGTTTTGAGAAGATGTGTCTTTCACGCTAGCTACTCCCATTATCATGAAGATTACAACATAATTGTTCATGATTTCACAGTGAAAATAGGTGGATAACTATTTCTTGACATGAACCACGATGTACAGGTTCCGCAGAAATCATTTTGTTGTATTTTATAGCCCTGTAGCTATACGGTGGTGCCATATAATTGAAAAAGCAGAGTAATTTGCATGCAATCAGGCATAATTTCCCGTCAGATCACTTGGTTCAGTGGCGTAGTGATTACTGATGATATATGAGGGTAATTGGACGAACTGTCATCATAAAATTACGTGCTGAAATGGGTGTCATGTAGGGAAGTGAAAGGGTCGAGTCAATTTGCGAAACATCAGAATTGAGCATTACACATCAGTCATACGTTTTTTTAGAAGTATCTAAGAAAATGACAAATAAGAAACAACATACAAAACATGAAATTAAGTTCTATGTCCATATCATAAAAAGATTTTGTTGCTTCATGTTTATGGTATAAATTAGTAGGTTTTAAATGTGTCTCAACGAGAGACTTCGTTTCTACATTTTTTTTCTGCTTTTGTCATATATAAATTGTCATTGATTGATCATATTTCATCCAAAGAGAATGAACGAACGAGAACAGAAATAATTTAGCACTTGTATTCCTCAGATTGCGTGTTTGATCTCGAGATGCTAAATAGATTGTCCTCACGTTTCTCTTCTTGGTGGCTCTAGTACTCAGAGTGGGAAGGTTTTACTACTCGATGACTACAGTTCCCTGCTTGGAAAAAAATTCTTCTCATTTTCACCAGATTCTACCAAGCGCACAAATTTAATTTTCGATTGGAATTCAACTGGAAACAACTGAGCATTTTCCACATTACTGAAACCTTGGATTAGAATATATTTC
Source organism: Terebella lapidaria (assembly GCA_949152475.1). Classification (NCBI taxonomy): domain Eukaryota; kingdom Metazoa; phylum Annelida; class Polychaeta; order Terebellida; family Terebellidae; genus Terebella; species Terebella lapidaria. The sequence continues at coordinate 3,247,308 of OX424569.1, forward strand.
TCAATGCTTGGTTGTGTGTTGAATGGTACAGTTTTGCACTCGAATGTGATTAGACAAGTCAGTTTTATTATTTCGTCTGCAAATCGCAAAGCCTTGGTAGTTGCAGTCATTGTCCCGCAGACCTTGAATGATTCATAAATGGGTCTCTTCGTATGCCTGATATGACTTTCTGCCCCCGGATTATGAGATTGGATAACGGACTCTGTTTTGCTCGATCGGAATTTTGGGGAATTCATGACGGGTGCCACTAGTGGGGCAGGAAATGCTCACTCTTTCCGGAACACCTGATTTCACCTCCTAATGGCCATTTTGGGGGTTCATGAGTTTCCCTGTCATTTTTGTTTTCTCTCACTTCGTATGCCTGATATGACTTTCTGTCCCCGGACTATGAGATTGGATAACGGACCCTGTTTTGTTTGCTCGGAATACTAAATACTGTGTATTGATTCCACGTCTCATACTCAGTGCTACACTGGATATACCTTCCTCTGGTGTCGTCCAAATATGGATCACATCTTCCAGGCAAGAACACCTGTCAGAACTCAAACTCTGGGGTATAATCAGACAGTTGATTCTATTTCAATCAAACACACTTGGCAATGGATATAGATTGTGATCAGTGAATTATTTGAAACTGGATGGTTATCAATCAATCAATCAATCAATCAATCAATCAAGTTTATTGGCGTAAATGTACAGGGTACATAATAACCAACATACAGACAAACATTATACATGAGATACGTGTAAATAAAAAATGATACAGACAGAACATGTTACAGACATGACCATGAGCACCGATGGTGTTATAAAGGCCTACTCTTTTAGGATCACCTGCATTGCTTTAATATAGGAAGTTACTAACCTTATAAATTGTTGATACTTTTCTTTATTGCAACATTTGTCTGTCCTTAGATCTAAAATGGTGAATAACTTCTCTTTGTCAGACATACGTTCGTAATTTTTTATGAGTTTTTTCATATCATGGTCAAAACCGTTTCTTAGATTATATACTTTGTCAGTTTTACAATGCAAAAATACATGGTGAAGGCCATTGTTAACATTTGAGGAACACAGGGGGCAACTGATATCACTGTTTCGAACATATTTGTGTATATTCCCTATTCTAAATTTTGTGAATGTGCTTCGCATCGATGGCGATTGAATGATAGAGAGGTAGTTACTAAATATGTATGTATCCTTAATACCATTCAAACCGCAAGCATCATACGGCTGGTTTGCAAAAAAGTTTTGTACATATTGATCACAAAGTATATGCTTAATTTTGTGGTAAATGTATTTGTTTGTTATAGATAGGGGATTTTCCCACACGTAGTTCATACCAGTCATTTTAATGACGTACTCAATCGACTGTAACCACGCAGATGGTCTCTCGTTCGTGGAAGTATAGGCGGCTACTAAGAGAGCATTCGGGGTGTTGCCGCACGCAATCTTGTGCCAATATTTTACACCCAAGGACATTGCTTTGATAGATATAGGGAATCTTCCGAGTTCAGCCCTGACAGCCGAGTTACTAGACCATTTATTGACTCCTAAAACGAACTTAAGATATTTAGAATGCATTTTCTCGTAAGCAATTTTCTCAGAGCGAGAATCGTAATTTACAACGTGGTTGTTATCCAATGGCGAGTTGTTGAGTAGTAACAGTTTGTCTTGCAAGCGTCCTACATTAACTAATATAGGTCTCGGCGTGTTAATATCTATTTTTCCTACGCGTTTGGCCGAGCAAAACTGGATATGTTGCCCGCTAATTTTATAGAAAGCATTATTCGTGGCAGCTCTGGTGTCTCCCCCTTCCTGTACACCATTTAAGTATATTAAATTATTGGAGGTAGGCATCCCCCATATACTGCATCCATATAGTAGGATTGGAGATATAATTTTGTCGAAAAGACTAATTGCAATATTTACATTTATACTAGAATTATTGGAAGACATGATGGACTTTCGAAGAACAAAGGAGGCACGATTCGCTTTCAGGATCCTATCGTCCATCATAGCACTGTGACTCATATTCGAAGTTATCACAAAACCAAGATATGTTGTTTGCTTAGTGTTCTCCAGTACAGACTCGTTCAGAGTAAAAGTGGGGCAGTGTTTACATTTGCCCTTCGACATAACCATACATTTGGTTTTAACTGGATTAATATTAATAGCCCATTTAAAGCAATACTTATAAAGAGCGTCCAAGCAATTCTGTAGACCAGCTGGAGAGGTCGACAAAAGGACAAGGTCATCCGCCCAAGACAGAGAGTTGAATTTATGAGCACCAAGAGATACAGGGTGACAAGAATCACCAAAGATGTCGTGTATATCATTTTGATATATATTAGAGAGCGCTGGGCTCAAATTGCAACCTTGTTTCATACCAGAAGACGATCGTATTTTGTGTGTGATTCCATCATCACATTTGATATGGTAAAAACAGGAAGCATACATCGACTTGATAACATTATATACATTGCCGGTTATGCCCATTTTCTGCAACTTGTAATACAAGAAGTCTCTATTAATTGTATCGAAGAATTTACGGAAGTCAATAAAGGCTACATATAATTTATTGCCCATTGATTTAACGTATTTGTCGTACAGGGATTGTAGGATGAAAATATTATCCTCCGTACGATGATCTTTTTTAAAGCCGTTTTGATTAATTGAGATCATGTTATTTGTTTTCAGAAAGGATTCCAGTCTGCTATTTATTAATGAGCTAAATAGTTTTCCCAAGCAACTGGAGATGGCAATTCCTCTATAATTGTCGGGGTCAGTTTTTGCCCCGGATTTTAATATTGGAACAATGATGTTAGACTGCCAAGAGGATGGGTAACAACCTTCAGATAGTAGTTTGTTAAATGTGTGAAGAATTGTCTGATGCAGACATAATCCGCCATCAAGTAGCATATCGTTTGTGATCGAATCTATACCGCTCGATTTACCCCTTCTGAGTTTTTTCAGGGCTGCTGATAGCTCTTCTTCGGTCAATGGGAAATCTAAAACACCCGGGCTACTTGAACAATTTTCAATGGTACTTAGTCCCGATCGGACGTATTCCTGGAACTGGGTGTCGGAATTATCTGCCTGTGAATTGAGTAATGTTTTAAAATGAGAGACCCACTCCTCAGGTTCGACCGGCTGTTGTTCCTTCTGGTTTTCCCCCAAAATATGGTTAACTTCTTTCCAGAATCCCTTAGGGTTATCTTTTTCCATAGATGCTAATTTATTCCAACAACTAGACTTAGAGTTACGCTGGAAATTCTTGATAGATTTTTTGTATTTTTTCTTAGCATTCAAAAATTGTTGTCGTTTATCAAGACTGGTGGGATCCTTATTGAATATATGTCTTGTATGTTTGAAATACTTCTTTGCATCGGCAGTTTCCGAATCGCGAGACCATTTGCATGGGTATTTGTTTTTACTTTTAGCTATGGGGTTCATAGGTTTCAAGCTTTCCTCTGCGAAGGAACGAATTAGGTCTGTTAATTTAGACACTGCTTCAGAACCGCTCAGGTTAAAGTTATTGACAATGCTATTCATGTCACAGATCGCGTTATCAGAACGAGATATCCTAATATATTCTTGTTTACCTTGCTCGTCCCATTTATATTTTAGTGGAGGGTTGACAAGGTTACATCTGCTCGTGTTATTGTTAATGATACCAGTCGACATACAAAGTCCTATCGGGGAGTGATCCGAAAACCACGGGGTGTCATAAACTTTGAAGTATTGAATACGGCTATACAACTTATCACTTACAATGCCCAAATCAATACACGAGCTACCATTGTAGCCATGGTATGTTTGGAGACCCAACAGGTCCCCCGGAGTTCTTCCGTTTAATATCAGTAGATGACATTCATTGAGCGTGTCTATTAACCTACGTCCATACGAGTTGCATTTGTTATCTTGACAGAATCTGATAGGTAATGGAACATAGTCACAATCAACATGCCCATCCATGGATATGGAATAATATTTATCCAGGTTTCTTGTTTCTCCCCTGTTCTGCTATTCAAATCACCCATTATAATTACTTCTCTCTTGTTTTGGAAAAAGGTGATCTCCTCCAGAAGAATGTCATGTACGTCAATTTTACATGTAGTGAGGACACTCGAGGTCTCTGGGGGTAAATAACAACAACATACATATATATCATCCGTGATGTCGAAAAAATGCTTGTCAAATTTTATCCACATACAATCGTCATTTTTACTCTTGATTTTTTGCAGGCCTTTCGCGATATTGTTTCTAAAGAACACACATACACCCCCTGATCCTCGCTTTGCGCGCTTGTTTTTCTTTCGGTCTGACCGAAAATGTCCATATCCATCTAGCGACACCCTTTGATCGTCAGAATGTAACCAAGTCTCAACAAAAATGAAAATATCGAAACTCTTAACTATGTTATACAAGTCAGGTAGTGATAGTTTGTCGTTCAAACCTCCTTGAATATTTACAGATCCTATCTTCAAATTATGCTTCATTGTATTAGGCTACGGTATTACGTCAAGCGCTCAAAGATCCGTTTGCACCCAGATGTTACACAACTAATATGGGATTTATACAAAACACATGTTTACAAGAAATCTTTCGTAAATTCTATAGTTCCTATGGCATATCTTGATTACATATAAAGTAGGCGAAATACATACACTATCATGCAATGTACATACCGCTATATCACAAATATGACATAGTGTGAAAGCAAAGCGTACAGCTAACATGCCCAATTTGTATTAATACACATACATAAAGTCCTCTTCGAAAATCCTGTATTATATTTAGGTTCATCTTAGAGTACTGTACAAATGCTGTAAGCATGCACACATACAGTATATCTAGAATATTTTGGACAACGTGGGATGGCAAATCCCACGTTGTCCAAAACGTGGACAACGTTTTGGAAAACGTGGACAACGTGGCTGTTATCACAGCCAACATTTTCCAAAACTCTATATGCCATGCACTTTCTTACTTACAGCAGAATACCATACTTCATTGAGAGTTCAGCTACTTTACTTCATGCCGAATATCAGAATCAATGTCTTCCTAAAAAACAATATCATACAGGAATCTTTTTTCAGAGCTAAACCCAGCAGGGTTGGATATGAACAGTTCTGTGCGTTGATACTGACAGTCTCGTCAAGCCTTTCATAAACATACTGATTTGTTCTTCTGCCAACGAAGTGGCATTCGAGTATTACCCGTCACAACAACATGGCGACAGTTTGGCATGAACCTTAATAAAATGGAAGGGAGATGTTGTGACGAATAATGTCCAGAGTCAGTGCATAAGACTGGTCTCTATCGAGCAGAATGATATTAGACATTTCGAAACGAAAGATTTCAAGTACGCAATACTAGAAGACAGGCGTCATACCTACTTTGTCAGAGCCACTGGACATTCAATTACTCTGGTTTCAATTACTCACTATCTTGTAGCATCACTAACTCACCATAGAACCAGCCACAAAATATCACTTAATAAAAAATGCTGCATTTTCGATGCAGGCATGTAAGAATTGATGTCTCAAGATGATTTTCTGTCGTAATTCCAATGGGACTCAAGTTTCGGCGAAGCGAACCTCTGGCAAAAGATCAGAAACACCCACTGAACGACAACTCTGGGCTAATCCAGTTGGAATCACTGTCTCCACACTGCAAGTTCAGCCCTTTGTTCCCTTTTAGGCTCATGGAAGATCCCCTCCACCCACTTCCATGCTGTGAAGAAAGCTTTTAAATCATATTTGTTGTGGGTTTTCTTTTGTTTTCGTACTGCAGATTGGGGGAGGTGATGAAGAACCCATATAAAGTGATAACATCGTATTTTCGCACGTGGATTTCATGAGAGACATGGTGTCACCGAATATACATCCTTTAGCAGTAGTTAAGTTCTATCATCGATTACAGACACAATCTTCCCACCGCAGAGTCAATAATGTTGGTAAGAGCTGGTGTCGATGGAAAGTAAAACATCGGATCGCATTAACGATTGTGCCAGCAGCATTTGGATTATCACAACGGCAGGAAACCAAGTGATCTGACATAACATCAATTACGTAACTGGACACACACAGTCATAATAAAAATAACGTAATTAAATGGATGCCGTGCATGCTCCTGAGGAGGCCATGTTGTATCCCAGTCATGTGACCATGGCAACATGTGTCATACAAGGCCGAAATTATATAGTCCTAAACATGAAAGTATTTTTTCTATATAACATTACAACAAAAACCTTTGCCCTATTCAACGTACACCTTGTCACTGACTGATCATATTTCATTTCTGAATGAACAATAAAAACAAATATTATATTGTCTTACATTATAGTTCTTACATTGAAATGATAAATTCGCACTTGCATTCATCAGCTCGCGTGTCTGTTCCCCCAGGAGCCAATTAGATTTGTCTCACGTTCATCTGCTCGGTAGCTGTAGTACTACGAGTGGTAAGGTTTTCCTCCTCATTGTCACCAGATGCCAGTAGGCAGACAAATTAAATTATCGATTGGGACCTAACTGAAAAGTACTGAACATGTTCACATAACAACATATTCTACAAATCTTAAACACTGATTAGTTGCAGTCATTGTCGTGCAGACCAGATTTAAAGTATGGATTGCATCTTCTGAGAAATCAATTCGGGAAGAATCAGACCAGATAAGGTCTTTAACCTGCCTGTCAGAACCTGAAATCCGGATTATAGAAACACGTTAATATTGATTTGGCGGAGCAACACCTTGAGATCGAAGTCACAGTCAGCGCTTTTGTCAAATTTAGGAACACGTTGAAACACCTTTTGAAACACCTTTTGTTTTGTGATGATAAATGTGATTCAATGTAGTGGTATAAATGTATTTTCTAGAGGTACCGTGCTATCGACGTTTGACCAAAAATTGCACCTGCAAAAATAATCTTAGCAAATCGAACTCATGAATCTCATATCTGTGCACTAAACCTGGTTGAAACTGTCGCTTATTTGCCAATCAAATACCAGTCGGACTCACCTAATAACATGATACTGAACTTCTCTAGTATACAAAATACAATCATATACACACACAATTTCACATCAGTAGGGAGGGCAAATCAACATCTTTAACTACAAATTGTAGAATGGACTGTCAAACGCCAAAGAGACTAGTAATAACAATCACAAGCGTCAGGTGGCGCCCTATGAATTGTAGTCTAAATTTACCCAAACCATAGATGTGTCAATGTTGTTACTCGCAGTGGATGCCTGGAGGGCAATATGATACTCTCTAGCCTCTGTCCCTGACACCACCATATCAAGTATGTATTACATGTACTTGCTAACTGGGAGGATGGAGTTACATCCGTGAATCGTGTTTTCATCGCGTGTAGCAAGTGTCAGATTGGTATCTTAAACTGTAGAAGTTGAGGACAGTTCATGAATTCATATTCGAACTGTTTCAAAGCAAAAATATTTTCATCCCTTCAATTCACATTGTTCTGCAGAGAGGAAAGCACTCATTGGAAAACCATTTTGGACTTTTCATAGACAAGAATTAACTCCATTGAAGCTGACATTGCCACTTTGCATGCGATTAATTGTAGGCATGCAGAAACAAAAACGAGTCCTGACACACTCGCCAATGTTTATGAAAGTAATTGAATTTCTGGTTCAATCCAGACTGGATGATATGTATTCATGGAAATTGACAAACGTTATCGCCATTTTTATGATAATTATAAATGGATGCGTCAATCTTTCCGATGATAACAATAGCAAACCTGGAATACAAGATAAAATTTCTACGTTTCTATAAATGTGTTGATACAGTTACACTCGATGGAGCATACAACTGTCAAACAATCTACAGAACAATGTAATGTAATGAAATACATCCCAGTCAATAGTTGTATGTTAACGATATAAACTGCATCTAAACACAAGCCAAAGACTTTCATGTAAAGTTATAGTGAGGTGATACACATAGCATACATATGGATGCTGCTTTAGAAATAATTGTTGTATGTTTATATTTTTCATAAATATGTAAATTATGTTAATATACACAATTGAATTCATTGTAGCATGCAGATTACACAATAAGGTCCCATCATGATATCCTATTTTGTATATTTGCAGATTATACAGGCCAGTGGATTAATGTGAAAGATGAAAAACGAGGTTCGAAAAATCTTGAAATCGTGTATCAGAAAGAAAACTTCCTTACCGTGTGAGTCAATCAGTGGTATGTATGATCTCGGTTTGGGCCGTAGTAGTGACATGAATGGTTTAATCCGTTCGGTTGGAGATTTGTCCTGTACCTTTTGTGACACTTTGGTTGTCTTTTGTGGGTTTTTGTTTGATTTTTGAGAGGCTTTGCTTGTTTTGACAGCAAGTATATGTGCTGCGTCATCATCCATTCTGACTTTCTACTGCTTTTGTCTCGAACCTTTGAACTGGAACCCTTTCTGATAACTCGTTTCCAACTTGATCAAGCTTTGCAGCCAAACATGATAATCCAATAGGTATGGTTGTAAAATCAATCAAAACATCACTGGAAAATCTGTTGCTACCGCAATGGCCTTTGAGTTACAAAACCCCCGTCTAGAAGATCTCGTCTCTGTGAGTCAATGGCGACCTCCATCTGGTAGATCAGGTATTACTATGTTAAGTAACTACCCAAAGCATGGTTCACTCAAAGTTTCCTGAAACTGCCGATGAGAACTCACGGTTTCTACGTTCTACGAACAGCGATTGCCATCAGTAATTGCAAGGAGATCGTTCAATTCTGTGGTTTATCCCACACAGGAGAGCTGCGAAATCCTCCCAGCCTGAGATGTGGATCATGGCTCAATCAGCCTGACGCACGGAATCAATACCGGCCCTGATACAGTAGATCATGTGAATTTCATTTGACTCCGACTGTAAAACAGAATTACCACGTCAGATTCTGCACCAGATATATATGGTTTTGATAGTTTTACTAACTGCCCAACCAAAGCAATTAACGAAAATCCACACAACCATAGTAGAGAATGGCGTGAGAGTTGGGCGAGTAGGCCTACCCGTCTGACCCAGACAAGTTCACGCCTCCTAATCTCCCTAGAGAGTTGCAACTGTTTCATCGAGAGCCCTCGTGCACGAACACGTGTCATAGGACTAATTGATGGCCGATTAATCCTAAGCCCGATTGCTGTAAGGAACATCCTAAAGAGATGTACGTGTGAAAACTCTAGTATGTACGTGTGAAAACTCTAGTATGTACGTGTGATAACTCTAGTATGTACGTGTGATAACTCTAGTATGTACGTGTGATAACTCTATTATGTACGTGTGATAACTCTAGTATGTACGTGTGATAATTCTAGTATGTACGTGTGATAAGGTAGTTTTCGAATAATTCCAACAGAGAATATCCATTCTGTTCCAGGATCCAGTACTGAATCCAATCGTGGTATTTAGTGATTCCATTTCAATAAAACACCCGTGGTAATCGATTACCGTGTAGTCAATGTTACAAAATGAAATGTTTATATCCAAACTGTATAGTTCATTAAGGTTAACAAGATCCAAAAGTCGTGGATATGATCGAAATTCACCTCTCTTTTCGTATACTACATCATCATATATACATGGCTTGGAATGATTTGTAATCTACCATCTAAATCTAACAGACCTTCCAGTTTCAATATTGAGTTGATGCCAAACCTTTTCTCCGACGATATAACGTTTTCCAATAATATTCTGAATTTGACAAACGGATCTTTCACCAACGAGGTGACGTACGAGTGTAACCCGTCACAAGAGACTCGAGGCAGTTTGAAATGAAGATCAATACCATGAAAGGGAGGTGGTGTGAAAGATTGTGTCCAGAGTCAGCTCGTTACACTAGCCTCAGTGGACTGGGCTCTGCTACTAGACAGTTCCAATGCAAAAAGTAAGGTAGCATGACACTATGCTTTCTTAGCATGCTTAGTCAAAACTGTTACAAATAAATGAAATAATTCAATATCTACCAAAACCACAACGACCGGAGCTATAAAATATTATTTAAAACACTGCATTATCGCAGCAACTATGGGCCAATTGGGTTCTCGTGTTGTTGTTTTTATCATCACTCCGAATGGAGATGTGAGCTCCATCGCAGCAACCGGCAAAAACACGAAGGATCAGAAACAACCGATACACAAAGAACGCCATGTTAATTTAGGTGGAACCTCTCTCTCTCTCTCTCTCTGCAAGTTCAGCCATTTGTGTTGCTTTGAGCTCAAAGAATATCACTGTCTCCCACTTCCATTTTGCGAGGTAAGCTATCAATTCGTCCTTTTAGTGGTTTTCTATCTTCTGTCCTACATATTGGAATAGGTGATGAAGAATCCGAACAGTAGCATCTTCGTATCGGTATATCGTGAGACACATGCTATTATTGAAACTCCACCCTTCAGCAGCGATTAAGTAATTTCACGTACTTACCTGGTTATTCCAGGAATAGGCTCGATCCCATGTACTAATAACTTTGCAATGTGAACATTTAGTTCTGCAGTTTTGAGAAACTTATTTATATATGATTTCGAATGTTTATTTTGTCAATAGTGGATAATCTTGTCGTCGTGATCCGTGATTGGCAATCGAAATGAAACAATCCATTTGTAGACACACCCTTTCTGCCAAAATGGGAGTTTTTGTAGTGAGCAAAACGCACAGATAGATCCAGTATCGTCGGTAATTATAACATTACATCAAATATGTCTTGGATGTTTGGATTGGATGTTTTCACACTGAAACTATGTCTGCATTATCCGCCTCCTCATCATCTACGTTTGAAAAATGTTTGCATGATTGAACAAAAAGTTGTTGTGATGTCGGATTGCATGAGGGTTCCATCACAAGCATATAGTTCATGCTTGCAGATCATACGCCATATACATGATGTGCTGCCATTCTGGGGATAATGACATACATCAACATCTTGGCTCGTGATCAGGTACTTATGTACTTGTCATACATGTATATTTATTCCATGAAGTTTGTTTCAGATTTCCAAATTGTTTTCATAGGTTGTTGGGCAGTTGTATACTAATCCCATCAGGTGTACAGTAGAAACAACTGCATTTTACACATTGTTTGCTCTTGATGACGCCAGTGTGTCTATTGAATAACTATTTAGTCACGCTTAGTTCCCATTCCAAAATGTATGTTATTTCGCTATTGGCATCATCAAACTCTAGTTGCACTGGTGATAATAGATTGATTCGTTGGATCGTTCGTCACTGCGCCATGAACTTACGAATTTTAATCCTGGCACACTCGCAAAATAAGAATGTCGGTTTCATTTTCATCTTTTACGGGAAGGGGAGGATCAGATGGATATTTTATAGGGGAATGACTCATCAGTATATTATGTTCTGACGGAGGGCCTTTGATGGAAAGAAATGAGCAACGAAAGTGAAATTCACCTGACTGCAATACACGCCATTGTGATGACAAAGTAATCCTCCTTGTGGAGACTTCCGAGAAACAATCTCGTTGGAGCACGTGTAAATATATAAAACCTTTGCTTGCGGCAGTTATTTTCATGTGATGTTTGCCTGGTTTTAGACAACGTGGTTACTGGCTTGTTTTGAGAAGATGTGTCTTTCACGCTAGCTACTCCCATTATCATGAAGATTACAACATAATTGTTCATGATTTCACAGTGACAATAGGTGGATAACTATTTCTTGAGATAAACCACGATGTATGACTTTCTGTCCCCGGACTATGAGATTGGATAATGGACCCTGTTTTGTTTGCTCGGAATACTTAATACTGGGTATTGATTCCACGTCTATATGTACAGGTTCCGCAGAAATCATTTTGTTGTATTTTATAGCCCTGTAGCTATACGGTGGTGCCATATAATTGAAAAAGCAGAGTAATTTGCATGCAATCAGGCATAATTTCCCGTCAGATCACATGGTTCAGTGGCGTGGTGATTACTGATGATATATGAGGGTAATTGGACGAACTGTCATCATAAAATTACGTGCTGATATGGGTGTCATGTAGGGAAGTGAAAGGGTCGAGTCAATTTGCGAAACAGCAGAATTGAGCATTAGACATCAGTCATACGTTTTTTTAGAAGTATCTATGAAAATGACAAATAAGAAACAACATACAAAACATGAAAGTAACTTCTATGTCCATATCATAAAAAGATTTTGTTGCTTCATGTTTATGGTATAAAATGAGTAGCTTATGAATGGGGCTCAACGAGAGACTTCGTTTCCACTTTTTTTTTCATGTATAACTTGTCACTGGTTGATCGTATATCATCGAAGGAGAGATTGAATGTTCTATTCATTGAGTAAAAACAGACCCGCGGAGGGTAAGGATGAGTGGGCCCGGACCTGTTATCATTTGTTAAATATAGTAGGCCTAATCTGAACAAAGGGATCACAGCACTTTCAAAAATAATATTTTGGATTGTTTTCATGAGGTTTTACAATTTAATCTTGTGAATAAACGCACATAGTGTGAAAGCTTTGCGATAGTTGTTAATTTACCGTAATACATACGCATACAGTAGCGCAACAAAAATATTGAGCTAAATTTCTGATGTAGGCAGAACAATTACAGAAGGTTGCCAACTTTCATAGTTTACGATATAAAAGTGATAAAATGTGATGAAAAATATTTTTTACACCAAAATAAATGCATAAACTATCAATTCGATTCAAAATATCGGGCAATATTAAAACCATTGAAAGTCTGTGCTCGGATATACATCTATAGATATGTTCTTCTTTGTTTATTATTTGGAGAATAATGAAAAATTTAATCAAATAAATCAAGGTTATTAATCACATACACTTTCCCATCCCAACATATTTCCGCTGGCCACAAAAATAATTCTCTCCACTGTATGTTACTTGTTGTTCTATTCGCTTACATTGTTGTTCCGATATTGAAACAACATTCGCACTTGTATTACTCAGATCGCGTGTCTGATCTCGGGAAGCTAATTAGATTGTTCCCACGTTTCTCGTCTTAGTGGCTCTAGTATTCCGAGTGGGAAAGTTTTAATGCTCGATGACTACAGTTCCCTGCTTGAAAAAAAAGTTTCTTCTCATTTTCAAAGGATTCTACCAGGCGCACAAATTTAATTATCGATTGGGATTCAACTAGAAACAACTGAGCATTTTCCACATTACTGAAACCTTAGACTGGAATATATTTCTCAATGCTTGGTTTTGCGTTGAATTGTTAACGTTTGCGCTCGAATGTGATTATATAAGTCAGTTTTATTATGTCACCTGCAAAACGCAAAGCCTGGGTAGTTGCAGTCATTGTCCTGCAGACCTTAAATGATCCATATTTAGTGCTACACTGGTGATAACTTGCTCCGGTGTCGTCCAAATATGGATCACATCTTCAAGACAAGAACGCCTGTCAGAACTCAAACTCTGGGGTATAATACATGCATCAATATTGAATTGGCAAGTTATGGCCATTGTTGTTGACAATTTTCAAGAAACATCCTAAATGTCATCCCTCATCATTCAGGCGGGTGTGTTAAAGATAATGAATGTAGAATCATTGTGACCTCTTGAGTTGAGAAACAAGATGTCTGGGTTTGAATAAATGAAATCTACTAAGTATGCCAGTATGAGAATATACATATGTGACCAGTCGAATTGCCTGAGATGCGAATCATAACTTGGAACTTCTGCCTAATTACACACGAAAGTTTAACTCGTCTAAGAACGAAAGACTGAACCGATATAACATGCATATGCATTTCGCATCCACACACTCTCCATTCTCTCATTATTAGTCAGGCTAAATTAGTTATATTTTCATTTTATCGTCGCTTGGGTCCTTTTCCGATCCTCGTACAAATGAAGAACAAAAAAATATTTATCGACGTAAACTCTTGAAACCGCAAACGCGGACTTAACGAGGCGAGTGCTACTCAAAGTTTCCCTCTAGAACACCTTAGAAATCTAATCATCTCACAGACAAAATGCTTGACCTTGGGAATGTATCGATTCAGTTGTACGTTTGACAAACTTTGCTTTCTGAAGAGTGAAAAGCTAATACAGAACAGGGACATCACTATGATTATTTTATTTCACAGAGCAGAGATCTCCACGAAGTAATTCTGGTGACGGGAGAGAGGAAGAAGCCTTCACAGGTTCACAAGTTGTGTACAAGTACATGTTCTGGTATCACAGTCTGAGTATTGCTTTTTTTTATCTGTATTAGCATATCAGTGTGTCATAATGTCAAATAGACAATAAAAAATCCAACATTTTGTGGATCAAATGTTTATTTTGAATAACTTCTGAATCAAGGCTATCATGGTGCTGATTCCAATGGGTGCTCATCATATTTATCCAGGGCTGTTTATAATTCAGTGGTTATCAATGCACTATTTAGTATAAAGTAGAACCAAATGGCGTAGATTTACATTTGCACCATCAATGTACTTGACAGAAGTCCCTGAATTCAATCTCAACATCTGAATAATGAATATCCTTAAATTTTGTATGATATAGAATATGTGTTGATCTCAATTTAAGTTTTTGCCCATTTTCTTTTCTAGAAGAAAGACCGAACCGAAGCTACTTAGATTTATCCCACGTTTCTCCGTTCGGTAGCTGTAGTATTGTAGTGAAAAAGTCTTTTTCTCCACGTTCTCACCAGATGCTACTCCCGGACGTACAAATTAGTCAGGCTGGCCGTGCCATGCCGTAGGAATTGCGTGCCAAAAGCATTTTTTTGTTTAATTGACATCTGAAGGACATCGGTTAACAGAAAATCTTGGTTAGAAATTTTATTTTTGTGACGTCATTTTCACGTGAAATATAAATACCTGTTCATTATGTTCACCTTTTGTAATGCACACGAATTGGTATCGTCAATGAATGTTTCCCGAAACCTTGAATGATGTTATGCTGCCAAAATGGCATATTAATTTCGAATGTCCTGCAGACTCTAAATTAATTATTATTTAGTGTCACCCCGGATATACCCTACTCAGGTTTCCTCCGAATATGGATTACTCCTTGGAAGAAACCAATTCTGCAAGCATCAGGCGTGTTGAGGTCTTTAACCTGCTTGTCAAAACTCAATATCTAAAGTATGAATAACGCATCAATATTGATTTGTCCACAATGGCGGAGTGACACCTCCAAATCGAAGTGACAGCAGTGCTATTGACAAAACTTCAGGACATGTCGACGTTGATATTCATCGTTCTTTCTGCTGTGATTCAGATGGAAAATGTAAATCCATTTTAGAGGAGTATGCAGACGGAAATGTTTGGGGTAGTTATTACAACTGAATTGTATATATTGGCATGGTTAAACTGGATTACTCAATGATGTTAGGAAAAACACGAGACATGGTTTTAAATTGACATATTTTGCGAATTGCCTAAGCCTATTTTCTGATATTGATATACCAAGTATTACTGAATAATACTACTGAAAATGACATTGGATATGTATTGGTATAGGTCACAAAATGTCCAAACAGTTTTTTTTTCAACATTGGGACTAACTGGTGAGACCACAGCTCGAATAATTTCAATTTCTATTTCGTTTCAAAGCACACAAAAAATCAATTACCGATTCGAACCCACTCATCAACCAAAGTCACACTTAATTTCCTTTTTGAACACAATACAGAGAGAGATAATCAATTAACAGACAAAATGTTCGAACTTGAGGCTGTATTGATTAAGGTGTAATTTTGACAAAACTGCTCCCTAAAAAGGGGAAAACAAATCCAGACCAGGTGATCACTATGGCTTTCCCAGAAAAAGACGTTTACAGAGCCAATCGGTTTTATGGAGACAGCTATGAAACCAAATATTGGGAGATTCTTATTGGCTGCATAATGCAAACACAACATTCAACCGTTCTGAGAAATGCATTCATGAGAAATAAAATATATTGTATTCCTGTTCCAATGTTGCTGAGTAGATGGGATGTTTCACACTGGAACAACCCTCGCTCCCACCACTTCCTTCGCGAAAATCCAGTTCTACTATCATGCAGAACAAGGCTTCTTTGCAGATCAACGGAACTGATCTGGTTGAGCCTCGAGTTGTATCTAGTTACAAGGAACTGATTTGTCCGAGTTGTTTTATTTTCAAAATAACGTTATCCGCTTATGGAGACCACCCCCCCCCCCCTCCCCCCGATCCCAGTTATCAATCCACATTTGACATTCCTGTTCTAAATCCTTATTGATTTAATCTATGCAGTGTCCTTCAAATAAACCCATATTTGCTTACTTCTTATCAGCTTATTCTTGGAACCTTTTCACGATGGCTTGCTCAAGTATATATATAAATAGGTATAAATATATTGAACTCTCAAAAACACAAAACATTGTTTGAATGCAATTGATGATGTTTTCCTTCGAAATGCACTTATATGATAACAGATTCATTGTTCCGTAATGAAGGTCAATCATAAAAATGCATAAAAATACATTTATACGCATATGTTGTCATCGTCCATAACACAGTCAGTATACTGAATCGGGTACTCCAACTATACGATACGTGCCTAGTAAGGAACAAAGATCTGAATAGAACAGCAGATACAATAATATATATTAGCATGAAATATCTCTAACTTTTTTTTCTTCATATACGACCGGTCTTCCACATATTTCTGTTTATCACTCGATACATGCATCATCCTATTATAAAGAATGCGTTTCACGTAAGATAAATGTAGCAGAAAGTTCTGAACATTCCTTAGCCCCATGCATCACACCTGTCACACCGGATAGGTGAGTAATAACTCAACCAGTGACCGAGGCTGCATGAAGGAAATTGAAAATTCATGCCGTTTTGGAAAACATGCCTGGATGGATTTTCATACTCGTATTCATATGACCAAGATGTTCATAAGAGTATACATTTGCCCAGAATATATCTATACCAGCATATAATGCTGGCATAACCTGGTACAAAACATGTCACCCCCACCCCCCACCCCCACCCCTTCTCCCAAGTTTTCTATATTAATTTAATCTCTAATATTAACACCCTCTCTCAGCAATACGAGGTTACCATGGTAACAACCAACTGCAGCTTTCACGTTGATTAGGTTGCTATTGTACACCATGGTCTGTCATATAATAGTATGTAAATGTTTACATCCTTCTGGATAAAAAGAATATGCAATGTGATATTACATGTATGTTCATGTGTAAATTATTTTGAATGAGGCCAATTTAGGCAACGTGTTATTTTCACGAATATTTGTCACGAGTGCCTGCATACTGAGGCTGCTTGTCAAAGTAACACAAATAGCGAGTTATATCCACGTTTGCGAGATGTCACCTTGGATAGACATGTAATATATCAAACTGGTGCAGGCCATGTGGAAATGTAATTTTATTTTCATGGGCGTGTAAAACAATTATCTTTTAGTTTTAATTACGGAATAATATGGTTTTCCCGTGCAACTAACTTTTTTTTCGCAGGTGATGTATTATTAACCTATTTAGTGCTTGTAAAGATCTTGATGATGAAAATAGAAAACCTAACATCAGACCACCAACCAAAAATTCATGTTGAAAGACACACTGGCGTCATCAGGGGCAAAGAATGTGTGAATACGTGTAAAGTTGTTCCATTGTACACTAGATGGAATAAGTGACAGTTACTAAGTACACAAGTACAAACCAAAACGCTACTGAGATGATGGCATCTTCAGGGACACGTCCATTAATAATGACATCGTCTCGAGAATGACCCTTGAACAGACTGAATCGCCGTCTCGAACTTTGAAACAATATAACCCATGGCTCGCCTAATCGTTGAACATCTTTCTACAAGATAGTGTTACTTATATCACATGGTACTTCAGCATTCTCTGTTTCAACAAACCGAGAGTTTTTCAATTGCAACTGTCCCTTTTCAGCATTTTATATCAAGGCCAACAAGTTACGTTGTCCAACAAGTTACGTTGTCCTGTTCATTGAGGTGCAAACCTCCTCGAGGAAGCTTAGTACTTGTTTTAGATGCATGTGGAAGGATTTTTCCTCAATGATTCCGGTCAATGCCCTTGGGGTGCCGTCTACACAATACGCTCTAGTGAAACAGTCAATAATTTAAAACATATGGGAGCATTCAATTGAGGAAAAAAATAACAAAACATAAACAGTAGGGTAACAAAGTTAGTGCAGCCGTTTTCCTGCAGAACTACAGTATCTGAAATGTCGCTATACATATATGCATTTCACTGTACAATAAACTTGTGTTCATTGCTTTATGCTTCGGCATGTTCCATGACGATGACAACATCGAATGACAACAGCATAGACTTCTATAATCCAGAATACTAGTGTATATATACCTTACAATGGCACTGACATTGCGTACAGAACGGCACTAAGAGGCAATATGTGATGACCATACATCATCCACTGCATTAGGTGGCTTGACAAGTGCAAATACTCTAGTTATCATGTACATGCACTTCATGGCATCCAATTTCACAAATGTAAATAGGCCTACCTCAGAACATTGTCAACAGACATTATTTGCTATAAACAAAGTCTTTAATATAAGGTGGACGAAAAATTGTACATTATGTTCAATCATTCGTCTCCTACACTATGATTAAAAGAAAAATTAATTACCGGTAGTTATCGTATTTGTGGGATGGCACTATATCCCGTGACATTGCATTTCGGAGGAAACTCGAGTACAAAGTAACATTATCAATATATGGAGCATAGTTTTACTACGTTTAAAAAAATTAATTTTTCATACTCGCTTCTAAAACTGTTAATGACCCAAAGGGCGCCAAAATAGTTAAATGTACGTAAGTATGTATGTATGTATGTATGTATGTATGTATGTATGTATGTATGTATGTATGTATGTATGTATGTATGTATGTATGTATGTATGTATGTTTTGGAGAGTATAAAAAATGCACTGGCACAAGATAATTGTAAGAGTAACACATAACATAAAACAGCAATAAAAATTCAATGAGCGACATTGAACAAATTTTGTTGGATTATTTAAGTTTGCTTCTGACTAAAAGTTCTTTAAGATTTTGATGCTTCTTGTAAGCTGTTGCTATTTTAATATCACCATCAGTATTTTTGTTGAGTTGTTTCATATGCTTTTTAACAATTTGGGCTGAAAGAGTACCTGTTTTTGAGAAGGGTACTATATACACCATGTCGAATTTATTTTTACTTTTGTTCAAAGGGTCATACTTTGTAAATTTTTGAACGTTGAGGCCATGAGGTTCGAAAGTGCCTAGAGTATCAATCCAACAATATTCCCTTTCAAGTCGCCATTGTTTGTTTAAAAGTTCATCACCAAGGTCGGAAACCTGTTCAATTGGTAAAAGAGAAAAACATTCAATGGAAAATTCAGTTTTGCTGTGAAATTTAGATAGATGACTGTATAATGCATTTTCCTCATTGCAGCTAGTTATTGCAGCACGGTGACGATTGTTTCTGAATTTGAGTGATTTACCGGTTTCACCTACATATTGTTTTTCGCAAAGCTTACAAGTGTATAGATAAATTATATTTTCTGAGTTGCAATCCAAAGCTGAGTTGATTGAGTAGGTCTGTTCAAAAACTGATCCCGAGAAATTTTGACAATTTGGAACTAAATGACATGTCTGACATTGTCTAGAATTACAAGGTTTTGAGCCAGACGAGCTGGAAGTGGGCAATTGAAAATCAGCACCTAGTCTTTCCTCACTGTTCAAAATTCTCAATGTTTCATTCTTGATTTTGCGAAGCCAACGTTTTGAATAGTTACGTTTCGAAAGTGCCTTGAATAATATTTGACAAGCTGATTCAACATCATCTGGATATGAGCAAATTTGGAAAAATCGAAAAACTTGGGACTTGATTAGTCCTTTATAAGTGTGTTTTGGATGAAAAGAGAGCTTATGCAACAACTGATGAGTATCCGTTGGCTTGAAGAAAACTTTTGCTTCTAATGTGTTTTCTTTGCTCCTGAACAAAGTAGTATCCAAAAAATTAACTGAATCAGTACTAATTTCAGCTTTGAAGTTGATTGATGCCCTATGAGAATTGAAAATTTCGAGAAACTGGTGAAATTTGGAAATGCCATGTGGCCAAATGAGGAAAATGTCATCTAAATACCTATAATAGCAATCTGGTTTGAATGGACACTTTTGTAAAGCTTGCTTTTCAAATTCAGCCATATAAATATCTGCATAATGGGGTGCATATTTCTGACCCATGGCTGTGCCTGAAACTTGTAGGAATGTCTTACCGTCAAATTCAAAGTCATTACATTTAAGTGAAATTTCCAATAATTCTATTATACCTTTGAATAGTTCATTGTTTGCCAAAGTCGGGAATGCATTTTTAATTGCTTGGATACCTTCTTCATGATTTATATTAGTATACATACTTTCAACATCTAAAGTGATTAGTAGAGAATTTGGATCTAGTTCAAGCCCTCTAACTTTATCTAAAAAGTCATACGTGTTTTTTATATATGACGGATGCTTATTTGCTTGATCTTTTATATATGAATCAATATACATAGCTACTTTTTCAGATTCACTGCTGCAGTCCGAAACAATTGGGCGCCCTGGAGGCATTACATTTGGAATTGGCCAGGAGTCTTTGGGTTTATGAATTTTAGGTAGCATATAAAATCTTCTTTGACGAGGGCGTTCTGGTGGTAAAAGAAATTGGAATACTTTTTCAGAAAGGCATCCAGAATTGCGTAATCCTTTTAAAATTTTTGTTATTTTTGCTGAATTTTCTAGGTAAAGAGGAGTGTCAATTTCTCTGTAATGAGCTGGATTGTATAATTGACGAAAGCCTTCATTAATATAATTTTGCCTATCCATAATTACGACTGCACTACCTTTATCTGCTTTTTTAATTACCAAGTCTACGTTATTTTGTAAATTCTTTATAGTTTTATATTCCATTTTTGTTAGGTTTTTGGTTTCTGGTTGAATTTTCAAGTTTTCAATTTCCTTAGATATTGCCGAAATGCAATCTAAAACGGGCTTGTCAATCATGGAACTCGGTGGAGTCCAGGTAGATTTTGGAGTGAATTTTAATCTATTTGTGAATGAATTTGGACGGTGAGAAAAATAATTTTGAAGTTTGAGCATACTCGCTTCTAAAACTGTTAATGACCCAAAGGGCGCCAAAATAGTTAAATGTACGTAAGTATGTATGTATGTATGTATGTATGTATGTATGTATGTATGTATGTATGTATGTATGTATGTATGTATGTGAGAATCAATCTATTACCA
Source organism: Terebella lapidaria (assembly GCA_949152475.1). NCBI lineage: Eukaryota > Metazoa > Annelida > Polychaeta > Terebellida > Terebellidae > Terebella > Terebella lapidaria. The sequence goes on from OX424569.1 coordinate 3,268,595, forward strand.
CCAATAGTCAGATTTTGATGATGCCAATGACAAACGTAATATACAACATTTTGCAATAGAAACAAAGCCCGACCAAATAGTTTATCCAAAGACACACTGGCGTCATCAGGGGCAGAGAGTGTGTTAAATGTGGTTGTTTCTACTGTACGCGTGATGGAATTAGTATACAACTGCCCTATACATATTATGTATATCCAACATAATATGCAACGAGCATCAAACTACACAGTCTGTCACCACTTGCATGCAAATTCAGCAATATGTCACCACAAACCACTTCGGCCATTAGGCAGTGGGCTTACGCTCTTCTACCTTGTCTAGCACTGAAGTGGCGCTTCAGTGATACTTAACTTTTGATATAATAACAATTGATAACTATATAATAATTATAAGCAATAATAATAATAACTATATTGATATAATTATACTAATTCCATCAGGTGTACAGTAGAAACAACTACTTTCAACACACTGTCTGCCCCTGATGACGCCAGTGTGTCTTTGGATAAACTATTTGGTCGGGCTTTGTTTCTATTGCAAAATGTTGTATTTTACGTTTGTTATTGGCATCATCAAAATCTACGGTATTTGTGGTAATAGATTGATACCTACATTACATATTATAAGCTTAGAAGAACGACATTACGGATATGGATGTGAAGACTTATTCTTGATTAATACTGACGAGTCCACAAAGGTGTCATATTTTGTGTAGGTGTTTCTACTATAAAACATTCTCTGACATATAATTGCAAGCTACCTACATATCACTAATGCATAAAAATAACGAGTGTTCGTTTTCTCCAAAAACGACCATGCATATACGAAGGCTGTTTTCATACTTTTTAATATAATATCATATTAACCAGTTAATATTTAATCTTTGCATCTTGAGCTGAGAGGCACCCTGTCCATGGAAACTAAATATGTACATCACGGAGTCAAGCGTCAACATTTTCGCTCAACTATCCAATGTGCGTTCGTGACAACAAATGCGAATTATCAACCTTTCAGCTTTAGTGACACTCCTCAATTGCAAAGATATTCCCTACACAACCGATATCACACTGCCATGGACAAACATAATCAAGGCTCGATGACTGGCACATTAGCTAATCTGACATGAGCAAATACTGCATATTTCACCAACCGATGGTATAAGCACGGCCTATCCATGTGTTTTACTGATATCTGGCCTTGCAGTGAGACGTCTAATTGTAATACTTTCGCGTTCCAGTTGATCACTATCGATAATTTTTTTTAGGAACAAACTAGTAATGTGCCCCCAGATGACTGGTTTAATATAGAGAAACGATACTCGTGGGCATTTTGTGATGTCAAACATGTATACATTGGACTTTTCATTATGGATTCCCTAGAGCTCAATCATTCGGTCCAGATAAACATCCAATTCACAACGTAGTATAATTCACAATATCTTGTGTTTATATGGCCTGCACAAATGATTCCAATGATGAAATTTTCGCATAAAAATCAAACCTAGAAATCGCGCTATGTCAAAGTGCATCCCGCGCAATCCTCCACACGTTACACGACTCTTGCGCCCAATTGGCATCCTTGAATGAGTACATTACCCTCTAACCATGCTAACCGGATTTGCAGTGCATTTGGGAATTCAGCTAATATTTAAAAAAGGCACGCGAGTGAAGAACTGCTTCACCTGTAATGACCCTCTATCTACTCGGGTGGGGTGACAGTCTCCCACCTTGAATGGAATAGTCAGTCTCCCTGTTTATGATATAGTCCGTAGGAACTTATGAACTGCGTGGACGTCGTACAGTATTCAGAACAATACAGTACGTGAACACCCATATTTGATTGATTTGCCATATCACTGTTAGAGGCTTTCATCCTATGTAAACGAATACCAACAACATACATCAGCTTTGCCTATGGACATCACACTTCCACTTCATATTCAACATCAAAATAAAATATTCCAGCCTAACATCTACCTCCTATCCAATGAGCTACTCACTTTTCGTTCTGCGAAGAGAAGACAGAACATAAGATTGAATGATCTTTTAGAAATACCATTTCACACCTCAGCTCGCGTGTCTGATCTCGAAGAGCTAATTAGATTTGTCTCACGTTTCTCTGCTCGGTAGCTGTAGTACTCCAAGGGGGAAGATTTTTCTTCCCATTTCAGGCTGAAAATTAAATTATCGATTGTACGGAGATGTTTCTGTTTTGGTATTGTTCTTTACAAAATTATCCTGCTAAGTTGGTTCACTGTTGTGCCAATGTCCCAGTGAATCATGCAAAGAACGAAAACCTTACCATATAGAGTAGTTGAAAAGAAGAATGAAAATTTTATCTTGTATAGTAAAGTTTACCTTGTATAGTGAAACACAACTTTGTATCATCATTAGACGATTCCTATAGACTGATCAGAGTCCATTCATGACCAGCTTCCTGAATCAACTGATATTAATTGCTACCCTGGTACCCTTTGCTATGCTCCAAATATGGATCATTACATCTTCCAAGAAATGCTTCGGGAAGTGTCAGGTGAGTGGTCTTTAAACCGACATGTCAAAACCAATAATTGATGTATAAACAATGCATTAATATTGATTTTTCCAACCACGATAGAGCGATATGTCCAAATCTATTGAAGCTACAGTAGTGTTATTGATAATCCTAAGGATACGTTGAAGATATTATTCTTCATTTTTGATGGTGTCCTTTAGACGGAAAAGTGATTTCAGGGGACAATTCAGCAGAAGAAAAATGTTTGGAACATATCAACTGATTTGATATACTAAAAGAGTTTTAATCATTTAATGAAATATTGTAAAACAGTTCCAGAAAACACCAAACATGATCTAAAATTCACACATTGTCCTATTGCACGTCAGAGCTAACTCGTCAATAATGACCAATAGTATAATGCTGATGTATCGAATTGACCTGATTACTCATCAATGAGTAATACTACAGAATGATACGAAAAAAATACTCTCATAGGTCACATAATGCCAGATTCCTCACATTGTTCAGAATAGAATTGATGACCTCTTTCTCTCCTGCAGTTTGTTTCCTCTATATATCTTGTCTGAAAGCACAAAAATTCAATTATCGACTAAAACTCACTCCTCATTGATCTCTACACGCAAATTTCGTTCTGAACATAAACCTAATTAAATTGTAGTGAAATGTTTGGCCTTGGAATCTATTGATTAAGGTGTACTTTTGACAAAATTTGTTCTCGACAAAACGGGCTAAATCTTCCAGGACAGACCCATCGCTATTGCTTTCTCAGAAAAAGCCAATCATATTCAGAGCTGAGAGCAAACATTGGATGATTCATATTACCGATAAATTGTCGGAAATGCAAACACAATTATGATACATGTGCATTGTGGCGTTTGTCTGTGATATATTCAATCAATATTTGTCATTTATTCTCTGAGAAATGCATTTATATGAAATGTTACAGCTACAACATATTTTGTTGTCACTTAACCAGTGATTCTCTCTGATATCTGTTTCACTTCGTCTCGATACGTGCTAAATTTCGTTGCTCAATCGGCTGGTGTGATTTGAACAGATTGACGAAAGACATTTACTTTCGTCCTCGAAAGTTTGGTGTGCGCATGGACACGATAGCGTACCTTGCTATTAGGAAGAGATTTTCACTTTGTATGATATGCTGTGTGCGCCGAAGTGCATGGTTTGTCACAACTGGCGTGCAAGTTCAGCAAACTCTCACCACATATACCCAATCTACTTCATACATTAGACGAGGAGCTCACACTCTGCCGCCTTGTCTGGCCTTGGTAGCTTAGGCATCAAGCAGCTTAGACACACTCACACTTCAGACCTGGATCTCAATCCATAACAAGATTCATTCTTGCGTCATGCTGAACATTTGGAAAGTAGTCGCCACAAAATGAATGTCACCGAACACATTTTTGTCATTAGGTAGGGTGCTCACGCCATTGTGCCTTGTCGACGTCTGGCCTTGGTTTTTTCATCAAACAGCTTCGATATATTAACACGTCAGACCAGAGAAATGTACAATAGTTTTGACACAATAGGTGTCAGTGTTTGTACAGTTGCTGATTCCCTCTCCGAATGCATGTATCGACTTGTTACCGCCGGTACAAGATTATGATGATGACATTAGAAAACTTTACCTCAAACACTTTCGGAATACAAACAAAGCCGGACAGAACATCTTAACCACACTGGCGTCATCAGGATCAGACAATGTAGAAATACAAAATATTATTCCAAACGTAATTTTGGGAATTTTTTCAAACAATTTAAAGGTTACTGGTGTTATTCTATATAACCTGATATTATAATAAACTATTGTTTCCAGATACAGGTTACTGGTGTTGTTCTCATATAACCTAATATTATGATAAACTATTGTTTCCAGATACAGGCGAACTATATTAGCTTTTCGCATCATGACTTTTTAAACACCCCAACAATGGAAACTAACGATTTATTACAGAGCAGCGTCTAATGTCAACAGTTTTGTCGAACTATTCAATGTGCTTTCCCGATAACAAATGCAAATGACCAACCTTTCAACTTTGGTTACATTCCCTAATTACAAAGATCTCCCCTTCACAGTTGATATCACACTCTGTCATGGGCAAACATAATCAAAGCCAGATGACCGGCACATTAGCTGGTCTGACATGAACAAATAATGCACATGTCACTAGACGATGCAATAAGCTAGACGACCATTCGTGTAGCTACATATTACTGGAATATGGCCTCGAGGTAAAACGGCTTATTGTAATATCTTTATGGTGACTTCTGATGATTTCACTCGTGAAACATGGACTGCTCGAGTGCGCACAAATCACCAATACAAATATAGAAAGTGAAATATAGAAACTTTCGAATTCAAACATATATTTATAGATTAAAGCATTATGATTAAAATGTGGCAGGTCATGAGTTCAATAATTCAGAACATAGTAATGTGACCTGGCGTTATTTTTTATATTTGGCTTGTACAAATGTTTCTGTTGATGATAATTTTGGCATAATGAATCGAACTTCTGAATTCAAAGTTCATCAAGCACAATTTTACCCATTTCACATGGCCCCGGCGCCCAATTGGCACCCTTGAGCAAGTGCATTACCCTCTAACCGGATTTGTAGTGTATTTGGGACTTTTTAATGCCATCTTCGCGGCAAATTGTCTGGAGCTAATATTTTGAAAAGGCACGCGGGTGAAGAACTGCTTCACCCATAATGACCCTCTCTCTACTCGGGTGGGGCGATGGTCTTTGAGCCCCGACTAGAATGGTGAGTCTCCCTGTTTATGATCTGGTCCTTAGGAATTCATGGGCTGTTATTGTCGTGGAGTATCGCGCCGCACTGAATAGTCCCATAAACGAGGATGTCGAACGCAAAATGAAGGAATACCTCACTGTCAGAAGTTTTCGTTCAATGTAAACTGAAATCCCAGATATGTCTATTATTGCATATCACTATCATCATTGTGTGTTGCTTTTCGCTATTTGATATCAGGTGGGAAATGAAATAGCATATCATTGTTAGAGCTTTCCATCCGATACATATCAAGTCCAGAAACATAGGTTGAATATTTTGCCACAATGGTCCACAATAGAAATTAATGGCATCGTTGTTTGTTGTGGTTTCATCGAATAGACACATCAATACAGAACTCGGTTCTTTGGTGATCAGAATACAATGTAGAGAATAATGTTGTTTTGTGAGAGGTAACAATTATTAATCAGTTTCACCATCACTGACATGAACATTCACCCCAACTAACGTAGAGCAATAGTCGAACCAGACAATGCTACAATGATGAGAACATGCCTGTCTTTACGTCCGTGTGGAACATGAAAGCGCAAAAACTACAGTACCAGCGGAATACATTAATGATAAGACTACATGACACGTACAATGGAAACCCTGGAGCATATTATGAAGGGAAGAATAGCTTCGATGAAATATACGCAAGTAGACTCACATACTGGTGTCACCGTCTTTTTGCAGTCACCGCCGCTTGTTATAACAACATAAAACGTCTTGGTCAATGTTCGCAATGCATTTGTTTGAGGTATATTTTATGTCCATATACATACATATATACCCACTTCTATTGTGGAAATATTGTTCAAAACCAGTAGGGATATCAAATTAACTCCTTTAATATACACTCTTTAAACCAAATGCAAGTCGATATTTTATGTTCATATCGACTAATATAATGACATTTTGTCAGCAAACACATTTCGAGAAAACCTATAGACCACTCTCCTGTCATTCCTGTGCATTAAAGCAGCTTATTTTTGCCCTTCCTGCTTTGAAGTTGCAACTCGCTCGGGCTCATCATTGTGCTGTGAGCACCATTTGAAGCGTGATCTTCACTCAGGAAAAATCTCAACGGTGGAAAGAAACGGTTGCCATGGTAACTGTCCCAGACACTATTTGGGTGATGGGGGAGGGAGGAACGGTAGAGGATGTAATATTAGAATGAAGGGGGGGGGGGAGGGGGTGGTGAGGATATTTGACGTGTCCTTTCTGTTCCTGGACTGATTGTGATACATGTAGTTGTGTAAACTGATATGTTGACTGTGGACTTCCGAGAGTCAACATCACGACCCCAGCGACAGTTCATCTCGGGTCAACAACCTCTTCAGGATGTGATGTGGTTAGGGGTCTCGAGTGGACTGATTGTCAATTCTAGGAATACATCTGATATTAAACACAAGTTTCCGATTTTCGATACGGAGGGCAACTCGGTATTTGTGAATGTATTATTAACTTACTAACATCCACTGATGCGATTTGCAGGTAAAATGATCAGTATTCTTCCGAAATATGAGGTTATGACCACCAAGATTTAGTGGTGGTGTTTATTATAATGTGATGATCTACACGAGTCAATGATCAATCACATGTATTTATACGGTATGAATGGGAATCAATAGCGTACGATACTTTATATACTCGCTGCCTATAGATGAAATACAGTCACTTGCCCTCGAAATCCATTATGCATCATCCATAACTCCATACTATGAACTATGCGTTTCAGAGAGATAGGGGGGGGGGGTGCATTACAAACCTTCCTTTGTATCCGGCACAGCATGTTCAGCTATTTATATTGCTCAAAATATGATCATCATTGAGAATTGGCCATTGTTGTTAATGGCAATGGAGAAGCAAAGGGGTCACCATGTGCGACATTTATAATCATTTGGGGAACAGTAGCATCATTAAACGTAATAGCTGTAGAAATTCTTGGTGTGCCTTGAAGTGCATAATTAAGAAATGACATATTCTTGATCTGAGGACTAGTTCATTGATAAGTTACAGTAGATGCAATTCAAATTTACCAGTAATTCATGAATGTTTGTGAAGAGTATCAAATATATTGACGTTATGAATGTGGTTGGTTTTCCATGAGTTTTGGGTGAGTAACAATTATGTTAAAAACTGTACTCCTAATATCAACAGGGTTTATATATTCATTTTCACTGTCTGTCAATGATTACTATTATGGTACTATTGTTTGCTGGCCGTTTGCTGACATCACTGCCAATATTATTATCCCCGGAACGCAGAATATCACCAAACGAAATATCACAATAATGTTATTTCTATTGTAGCATGATATTACTCTATCCCGGGCAAAACCAACGACATTTCCAAAGAGTATTGCCAACCTCAAAAGATAACTCCAGAAGATAAACTAGATATTGTGTTAATTTGCAAAGTCTTTTTTCTTCATTCGGATTACAATCAAGCAGTTTGTGGTTACAAGTCCGCACAATCCGGCAATTTTCCCTCTTTCTGTTTCACGCGCACATGAAAGCAAGATCTTTTTACACGTTCACGTACATGGACGTGCATCACAAAGAGATACAGTTTCCATGACGACGAGGAATTGGGTTAGACGTCCTAGTCAACCAGAGAAGGGGAGAGGGATGGGGAGAGGGGGCATGAATGACTAAAAAGGAAGGTTGATGGTTGATTCACCACGATGTGATACAAATAGGGGTGAAATATCACTGACAGACACACAATCACCTGGTGTGTGACATCGTCATTCACGACACGAGAAAAGTTCAGTTGCGATAATACATTAATACAGATAATACATACTTTGACCATTAGGTAGGGGCTTTCTCTACCGACTTGTCTGGCATTGGTAGGGTATAGAACAGCTCAGAGATACATTCACACTTCAGACCTGGATGTAAATCCATAACAAGATTATGAAATGGAAACTAAAAGCTTTATTACAGCCCACGCCTATTGTCAACAGTTCCGTCCTACTATTCAATTGTATTCCTGATAAAAATGCAAATTATCAACCTTTCAAATTCGCTTACAGTTCCTAATTGCAAAGATATCCCCTACACAACCGATATCACACCACCATGGACAAACATAATCAAGGCCAGATGACCGGTACATTAGCTGGTCTGACATGAGCAAATAATACACATGGCTCTAGACGAAGCTAGACGCCCATTCGTGTAGCTAGATATTACTGGAATATGGCCTCGAGATAAAACGGCTTATTGTCTCCCAGGAGGGGAGACTTCTTAAACGCTCTCTGAGAATCCCATGGGGGAATACTCTTTGACTGGTTGTAATATCTTCAGGATGCATGGTGGTAACTACTAATTATTTCGCCCAACAATACACGAACTGCTCGAGTGCGCACAAGTTACCAATACAAATATAGGAAGTGAATTATAGAAACATTCGAATTCAAACATAAAGCATTATGAATTAAATGTGGCAGTTTATGAGTTCAATAATTCAGAACATGGTAATGTGACCTCACGTTATTTTTTATATTTATACTGTACGAATGCTTCTGATGATGATAATAGTGGCATAAGAAATCGAACTTCTGAATTCAAAGTTCATCAAGCACAATTTTACCCATTTCACATGGCCCCCACGCCCAATTAGCACCCTTGAGCAAGTGCTTCACCCTCTAACCGGATTTGCAGTGCATTTGGGACTTTATAATGCGGCAATTTGTCTGGAGCTAATATTCATAAAAGGCACGCGGGTGAAGAACTGCTTCACCCATAATGACCCTCTCTCTCTACTCGTGTGGGGTCATGGTCTTTGAGCCTCGACTGGAATGGTGAGTCACGCTGTTTATGATCTGGTCACTAGGAATTCATGTGCTGTTACTGTCGTGCTTAGTGTCATACCGCAGTGAATACATGCCATAGACGAGGATGTCGAATGCAATATGAAGGAATATCTCACTGTCAGAAGTTTTCATGCAGTGTCAGAAGTTTTCACTCATGTTTTCAATGAATTTTGCTTTTCATTCATGTTGCTTTTCGCTACAATCAGATGTCAGATGCAAAATGAAATAGCATATCTTTGTTAGAGATTTCCATCCGATATCAATTAAGACGGGAAACATAACACAGAATATTATTGTACATTCCACAAAATAAATTAATGGCATCTTTGTTTGTTATGGTTTTACCGAATATGACACATCAATACTGAACTGAGATCTTTGGTTATCAAAAAAAAAACCAAATGTATGTAATAATCGGGCTTATCTTGTGAAAGAATAACAATTAATAATCAGTTTCACTATCACTGACATGAACATTCACCCCAAACAAACCACACAAGGCTACGATGATGGGACACATGCTTGTCTCTACGTCCGTGTGGAATACAAAAGCGCGAATACAACAGTACCTGCAGAATACATTAATTATAAGACCACATCATACGAACAATGGAAACCCTGGAGCATATTATGAAGGGAAGAATAGCTTCGATGACATGTACACAAGTAGATTCACATACAACTGTCTTTTCACAGTCACCAACGCTTGCTATAACAATATAAAACGTCTTGGCCAATATTCGCAATGCATTTGTTTGAGGCATATGTTATGCCCATATACATATATCCACTCCTATTGTTTTCAAAACCAGTACGGATATCAAATAAACTTCTTTAATATACACTGTTTAAACCAAATGCATTTATATGATGTTCATATCGACTTATGTTATGACACTTTGTCAGCAAACACATTTCACTAAAACCTATAGACCACTCTCCTGTCCTTCGTGTGCTGTGAAGCAGCTTATTTTTGCTCTTCTTGCTTTGAAGTTGCAAGTTGCTCGGGCTCATCTTTGTCCTGTGAGCACCATTGGGAGCGTGATCTTCACTCAGGACAAATCTCAGCGATTGGAAGAAACGGTTGCCATGGTAACTAGAAACAGTTCCAGGCACTAGTTGGGTGGGGGAGGAAGGTTGGGGGACGTAATATTAGGAATGGGGGAGGGGGTGCTGAGGATATTTGACGTGTCTTTTCTGTCCCTGAGCGTATTGTGACACAAATCTAGTTGTGTAAACTGATTCCCCACTGTCTTTAAAGATTACTATCATAATAAAAAATCTAAATTGCTGAAATAGACACCACTCAATATTATTATCATCACCTGAACACATAATAGTAGCAACCGTAATTTCACATCTATGTGGGTTTCTTTTTATTTTTGCCTAATATTACTCAACCCGGGCAAAAACCAACGCCATTTCCTCAGTGACATTATCTCCCTAAAAAAATATTATTCCAGGACTGTATTAATTTGCAAAGTGTGCTTTCTTCATTTGGATTAATAGATTAAGCAGCTTATGGTTACAAGTTGTCTTCCTACAATCCGCCAATTTCCCATCTTTCTGTTTCACGTGCACATGAAAGCAAATTATTTTTTTCAAGTTTACAGCTCAATTCAGGACTAGTTCACTTTTTCGGGGGGGGGGGGGGGGTGAAGCCCAGGTTGAGAGAGCAGATGTCTATATTCGAATTTTCAATCACACATGTTCAGTGGTCTATATTCATCTCTATGGCTTTATTGCCTCCTAAATATGATTGGTAATACTGCCGGCATCTGAGACTGGTCCTTTGTTGCTAAGGGCAACGAGACAAAATGCACTTGGTTCGACCTTCACAACTCGGGACTTGATAACGGAGTTGGTCTAATTGCAGTTTCGTTCAGGTATAGGAGATTTTGAGACATGGAAAGGGACAAACTCATAGCAAACTACTAATAGGCGTATATTGTTTTTTTTGACATGGAAATTATATTTTGCGAGTTGTGTTTTCTTTTTCCTGAGACTCTGATCAACAAAAATCTACTTCGGTGAAAAGGCGGAAAAAAATATTGGTTAATGAAAAAACTGACCTGTATTTGAATTTGAAACCTTACTATATGGTGGAAGATTACAGAAGCGTCAACATCATCATATCTATAATAACCCGGGGATATTGGTCAAGTAATTCACGCCGACAAAGACTGACGCAAATTTACGCATCACGCGGAGTGAACTGTGGGATATCTTGGTCAAGTTGTCTGCGATACACATAAACACGATCAGTGGGGGGGGGGGGGGGGAGATTAGTCGATAATTTACTCTGACAATAGCTGCTAAATTAACGCAAACGATACCCCATTACTACCTGAAGTATGGTGTAGTACTGTCAGATTTATTTCGATAAAATCATCCAGTAATAAATGAAAATGTTAGCTTTGTTTATCAGCCTCTGTCATTTATTCATTTGTCATTATGTATTTATTCTCAATCGAAGTAATCCTTTCACAATCGATCAGTTAAATTGCCAGTGTTTTTATTTTCCCAGAAAGTGTGTTTCAATGACTTCAACAGAGATATTTTCTCTGAGATTTCCCTTTTCACTAATGTTTTCATTTACGTTTGGAAGTTGATCAATTTTTGACCAATGTGCCTTTTTACATGAAAATATCACTTCATTTTCGTCTGTGTTTTTTTTATTTCTCTGTAACTAGAAATGTTTTAAGTGCAAATCGATAAGCTTGTCTTATTCCATGGAACTGTTCTGGTGTTGGTGTCTTGTTTGTATGCATGTTTTTCTCTTTCTTGTTTAGTAAAAATATGAAACTTTCACATAAAATTGCTTGCTGTTCTAGGGAATGACAATTTGCTGTCAAAAAAAAGCATGAGATTGACATGCATTTGAACGAAAACATGTTGCATCATCATTCCAGGTGTTTTCTTAAACGTGCGTTGGTACACCTACAATAGGCCTTATAATATACATGTTTATCATGTTTACTGCAATTAACAAAACAGAACAGATATATATTTGACAATCTGCTACCTCGTGTGTTTTTGATACACATGATGAGTCAAGCTGTTCAGGATTTAGTCTAAAGGAATGTATGGGCCATTAGAATGTTTGGGCGTATAAAAATACATCTTTAAAAAGCCAGACTATCAGATGCGAACTGGAAATGTTATAACCTGTCACTGTCAGAGGTTCCACCGACATAAATTAAGACCATCAACATAAATCTATGGAATAATAAAAGTGAAAGGGATCTTTGTTTATTGTTGTTTTATCAAATATACACATCAATAACGAAAATCCTGGAGCATATTTTGAAAAGAAGAATAACATCAATGAAAAATACATAATTAGAGTCACATACCACTGTCTTTTGCAGCCACGAACGCTTGATATAAAATAAACTATTGCTTCTGGTTCTGAATGTATTTGTTTGGGAAAGGATATCAAATAGACTCCTTTGATATATGCCTGAATGCAATTGTATGATGTTGATATTGATTCATGTAATGACAGCTTGTCAGCAAACACATTTCAAGAAAACCTATAGACCACTCTCCTGTCCTTCATGTGCAGTAAAGCAGCTTATTTTTGTCCTTCCTGTTTCGAAGTTGTAGCTTTCTCGGGCTCATCTTTGTGCTGTGAGCACCATCGGAAGCGTGATCTTCACTCAGGAGAAATCTCAGCGGTGGGAAAAACGATTGCCATGGTAATTAGGAACTGTCCCAGACACTGTTTCGGTTTGGACGAGGATGGCAGATGTAATATGAGGAATGGGGGAGGGGGTGTTGAGGATATTTGACGTTTCTTCTCTGTCCCTGGGCGGATCGTGACACAAATGTAGTTGTGTAAACTGAAAGGATGACTGCAGACTTTTGAGTGTCCATATCACGACCCCAGCGACAGTTCATCTCGGGTCAACAACCTCTTCAGGGTGTGATGTGTTGAAGGGTCTCAAGTGGACTGACTGTCAACTCTAGGAATACATCTGATATTAAACACAGTTTTTTGGTTTTCGATACAGGTGGCCCTGATAGCATCGGTGATGTCACATAAGCTTGGACATTACTAACTTGCGAGTTGCCCACATGTGTAGGATTGCGATTTGAAACTAGAATGAAACAGTTTCTTTCGGGAAATGACAACGTTATGTGTTTGATGGTAGTTCATACGGTAATTGATTATTCTACATGAGTCAATATTAATTCAATATCATTTCCGTATGTTATGCATGTTAACACAGGTTGACACACAAGTATACATGAATGGAAATCAAAAACGTACAATTCTCTACATTTTTGTCACCTATAAATGAATTTCAGTCACTTGCCCTCGAAATCCATTATGCATTCGTCACTCGATGTCGTGGCAGAGGGAGTTGATGAAGCAGTCAGAATTATTGAGGGTGTGTTAGTATTCCACAGTTTGATATGGAGGAGGGGAGGGGAGAAAGCGATTCAGCACCAATAACCTGTCTTTGTATCCAGCAATGTTCATCAACTTCTATGGTTTTATTGTTCAAAATATGATCATTAATGGGAAACGGCCACTGTTGTTAATTGCAATGGAGAGGCAAAGAGGTCACCTAGTGCGACATTCATGATCTTTGCTAATAGTTATAGGATTGTATAGCATGCCTTGAAGTGCACAAATAAACAATACTATTTTCTTGATCTTGACACGATGATTCATTCAATGACCAGAGTAGATGTAATTCAAATTCACCAATAATTTAATATTGTTAGCAGGAATACAATATGAGAATTGTGTATTTCTGTAGTTAGTGAACAGTAACAAATACATTGACGTTTTTAATGTGTTTGGTCGATAATTGCATCATGTACTGACAGCGCAATTTCCGTCTTAATCAGTGCAAAACTTCGAGGAGTTTTTAGTAAGTACATGTGACATCAACATGTTTTACACATTAATTCCCCACTGTTTTTAATGATTACTAAACAGATTTCAATATAAATCTCAATAGCTATATTATTCAATGTCAATATTATTGTCACCGGAACAACAGCATTATCAACAGAAATCTCACATTTATGTGTCTTTTATTGGTGCCCAATATTACTGCAACCCGGGCACAAACCAACGCCATTTCCAAAGAGATATAATCTCTAAATAGATTATTCCAGACGATATTCTAGGTACTGTATTAATTTGCAAAGTGTGCTTTGTTCATTTGGATTAATAGATCAAGCAGTTTATGGTTACAAGTTGCCTCCTTAGATCTCACAATCCGGCAATTTTCCATCTTTCTGTTTCACGCGTACATTAAAGCAATGTCTTTTTTCACGTTCACGCACACGGACTTGCACCACGAGGAGATACAGTTTCCCTGACGACGAGGAGTTAGGTGAGACGTCCTAGTCAACCGGAGAGGGGAGTGGGATGGAGCGAGGGGGGCGGAAATGACTGATAATGGTTGCTAGCTGATTCACCACGATGTGATACAAATAGGGGTGAAATATCACCCACAGAAACACAATCTCATCTCAGATTATGCTGAGTTGTCGACATCATCATTCAAGACACCAGAAAAGTTCAGTTGCAGTAATACATTGATGGGCTTGAAATACATCTATAGAATGAAATGCTTTTTCTTTCAGGTTATCTTGTGGTTTGAATAGTTGATGATTAGCTTGCTTACCTTAAGTATATCAGCTTGTCTGAGCATAATTAGTCACCTTATTCCAAAACACATACAGTTGTTGATCACTGCTGAAAATATTTTTTCAGGATATAAAACCCAACCTGTTTTCAGGACCAGATGCCTATATCCGAATTTACTGCCATACCTGTCTATGTTCAGTTGTCTTCATCTTTCTCTATGGAGCATCGGCGTGCATGATTTGCCATTGCTAGGTGCAGGTTCAGCAAAATATCGCCTTGACCAAACATACTTTGACCATTAGATAGGGGCTTTCGCTACCGACTTTGGTAGGACATGGAACAGCTTAGAGATACACATGTACATTCACACTTCAGACCTGGATGTAAATCCATAACGAGATTAACAAATGTCACCACGAACATATTCTTGTCATTAGGTTGGAGGTCCACACTATCGTGCCTTGTCTGGCCTTGGTTTTTCCGAGTATGTGTAATGTTGTTTGTCATTTCGACATACAGATATGAATGTATCCATTAATCAGCGGTATATTCCTCAGCACGTCTTGTGATTTAGCTCTATAGCATGACTTTACAAACACTCCAACAATGGAAACTAAAAGATTTATTACAGCACACGCCTATTGTCAACAGTTCCGTCCTACTATTCAATTGTGTTCCTGATAAAAATGCGAATTATCAATCTTTCAACTTTGCTTACAGTTCCTAATTGCAAAGATATCTCCTACAGAACCGATATCACACTGACATGGACAAACATAATCAAAGCCAGTTGACTGGCACATTAGCTGGTATGACATGAGCAAATAATACACATGACACTAGACGATGCTATAAGCTAGACGCCCATTCGTGTAACTACATATTACTGGAATATTGCCTCGAGGTAAAACGGCTTATTGTCTCCCAGGAGGGGAGACTTCTTAAACGCTCTCTGAGAATCCAATGGGGGAATACTCTTTGACTGGTTGTAATATCTTCAGGACGCATGATGGTCACTACTAATTATTTCGCCCAACAATACATGAACTGCTCGAGTGCGCACAAATTATCAATACAAATATATAAAGTAAATTATAGAAACTTTCGAATTCAAACATATATTTATAGATTAAAGCATTATGAATTAAATGTGGCAGTTTATGAGTTCAATAATTCAGAACATGGTAATGTGACCTCACGGTATTTTTTATATTTAAATTGTACGAATGCTTCTGATGATGATAATATTGGCATAAGAAATCGAACTTCTGAATTCAAAGTTCATCAAGCACACTTTTACCCATTCCACATGGCATCGGCGCCCAATTGGCACCCTTGAGCAAGTGCATTACCCTCTAACTGGATTCGCAGCGCATTTGGGACTTTGTTATGCCATCTTCGCGGCAATTTGTCTGGAGCTAATATTCGAAAAAAGCACGCGGGTGAAGAACTGTTTCACCCATAATAACCCCCTCTCTACTCGTGTGGGGGGATGGTTTTTGAGCCTCGACTGGAATGGTGAGTCACGCTGTTTATGATCTGGTTCCTAGGAATTCGTGTGTACTAATTGTCGCGTTGCGTTTAGAAATACATCCTATAAACGAGGATGTCGAATGCAAAATGAAGGTCACTGTCAGAAGTTATCGTTCAGTGTAAAATGAGATCAACAATATATCCCAGATCGTTATTGCATAATAGACATCACTCACATCATTGTGTGTTATTTCTCGCTCAGGTTCTAAATGAAATAACATATCACTATCAGATGATTCCATCTGATATAAATCAAATCCAGCAATGTAACCTAGATAATTATTATCGAGTCCACATTGGAATGACTGATATCGTTATTTGTGGTTAATTTATGGAGTAGACACATCAATTTACAAATTAGTTCTTCGGTGTGTCATATATAGCATATTGCATATTGCATGTCTATGTTTCCGTAGTTTATATGTTGCCGCTGTTACCATATCTATAATGTAGGTCAGGGCTGACGTTCGGTATTATTACAATAACAATGACGTGAGCTTGCGTGTTCGTTCTTATTATATGGTGTCAGAAACCAAAGAAATACAGAAAGGACGAGAAGATGGAACAGTGACTACGACCGCCAGATATTCTACATTTAGAAGGTAACCTCGCTGAAAACTGGAGAAAGTGGAAGCAGAGATTTAAGCTGTATATGGTGGCGACCGATTTGGCATCAAAATCCGACGCTGTCAAGTCGTCAACATTTCTCCACGTGGCCGGGGACGAGGCGATCGATATCTACAACACGTTTACATGGGACAATGCAGGTGACGATAAAAAGGTTGACAAAATATTCGAGAAGTTTGAACAGTATTGTGAGCCCAGAAAGAATGTGACTTGGGAAAGACATGTGTTCAATACTCGTAGTCAATCAACGAGTGAAACTATTGAACAATACGTCACTGCCCTGAAGTTGTTGTCAAAAACATGTGAATTCGGTGATCTTGCTGAAGGACTGGTGAAAGACAGACTAGTTTGTGGTATTCGAGACGATCAAATCCGTGCAAGGCTACTGAGAGAATCTACCTTGACACTAGAGAAAGCGGTTGACATATGCCGTGCTAGTGAGGCAAGTAGCAGCCAGATCAAACAGCTGAGTCATCAATCCACCGGTACAGCTGAAGTACACAGCGTGAGAGCCAGAGGTGGTGGTGCACGGCCGAAATCGTACAAACAGTCGTCACAGAAACAGTCAACGCATCGATGTCGGAATTGTGGTATAGACCATGACAAGAACAGATGTCCAGCTGAGGGCGCAACCTGTTTCAAATGCAAAAAGTTTGGACATTTTGCGTCAAAGTGTCCTGAGAAGAAGACACAGAACAGACACCGGAGACATGTATATGGCGTGCACAAAGAACATGAGCAAGAAGAAAGTGACAGTGCTAGTGACAATGATTTCTTTGTTGGTACAGTGACAATGCCAGGGTGTACAACCAGAGCATGGGTTGTACCACTGTTCATCAATGGAACTCGGATCAAGTTCAAGATTGATACTGGAGCAGAGTGCAATATAATGTCACGAGCTGCATTTAATGCAATACCTAGAATCCACGCAACTCCACTCAATCCATCTGATGTTCGTCTGGTGACGTTTGACGGTAACAGAATCACAACCAGTGGAACGGTAATGTTGAGTTGCCAGTACCAAGGAAAACAGGAAAACATTGAGTTCTACATTGTCGATGGAGACGCCCCATCAGTGCTAGGTCTTGAAACATCAGTCGCGCTGAAGCTAATCAAGCGAGTGAACATCGCTGAGAAGTACAATGTACTGAAAGAGTACAGTGATGTGTTTTCAGGACTCGGGTGTATTGAAAACACGGTCCATCACATCGAGTTGGATCCGAGTGTTACACCAGTAGTTCACCCACCAAGGAGAGTGCCAGTTGCACTAAGAGAAAAACTGAAAGCAGAACTTGAGCGTATGGAACAGTTAGATGTGATACAGCGTGTAAATGAACCAACCGACTGGGTAAACAGCATGGTGTTAGTGCAGAAGCCTAACAACAAAGTGCGTGTGTGTATTGATCCTCGTGACCTGAATAAGGCAATCAAACGCCACCACTTTCCCATGAGAACTGTTGAAGAAGTTGTCGCTCGCATGCCAGGAGCGAGAGTGTTCTCTGTACTTGATGCCACATCAGGTTTCTGGCAGATACGTCTGGATGACGAGAGCTCAAAACTCTGTACTTTCAACACTCCATATGGCAGGTACAGATTCCGGAGAATTCCGTTTGGAATTAAATCTGCACCAGAAATATTCCAGGCAACGATGAGTGATATATTTGATGACCTAGAAGGTGTTGAGGTCATTGTGGATGATTTGCTGATTTGGGGTCGTACACTCAGTGAGCATGACGGGAGGCTTCGTGAAGCCCTGAAGCGCTGTCGTCAGAAGAAAATCAAACTGAACAAAGACAAGTGTCAGATTGGATTGGACAGTATCAGATATGTGGGCCATGTGCTGACCAAGGATGGTCTGAAGCCAGACTCAAATAAAGTCATTGCTGTCCAGGAAATGCAGAATCCAGAGTGCAAGGAAGATTTGCAGAGATTTCTAGGAATGCTGACTTACCTAGGAAAGTTCATTCCTAACTTGTCTAGTGAGAGTGCACCACTACGTGGGCTTCTAGAACAGAACATTGAGTGGCACTGGGAGAAATCGCAGCAGGATGCATTCGAGAGACTCAAGAAGATTGCATCAGAAGCCCCAGTTTTGCAATACTTCGATGCAAGTTTGCCAGTGACACTTTCAGTTGACTCAAGCTCGAAATGTGTGGGAGCTGTGTTACTACAGAATCAGCAGCCAGTAGCTTATGCTTCGAAAGCATTGACATCAGCTCAACAAAACTACGCCCAGCTAGAAAAGGAACTTTATGCAATTGTGTTTGCATGTAACAGATTCCATGACTACATCTATGGTCAAGATGTAGTGCATGTCGAGTCTGATCACAAGCCCTTACAGTTCATCTTTAACAAGCCATTGTACTGTGCTCCACTGAGACTCCAGAAAATGCTGATGAGACTGCAACTGTACAATCTCCGAGTGCAATACAAACCTGGAAAAGAGCTACACATAGCCGACGCTTTATCAAGGGCATATCTGGATGATACGTCGTCAGACCGCGAGTCAGCTGATGAGTTTCAAGTCAACGTAGTGGAGATGTTGCCAATTTCTGATGTCAGGCTACGTGAGTTTCGCAGAGAAACGCAGCATGATGCAACTCTACAGCGGCTGAAAAGTTACACGACCAATGGATGGCCTGACAAGAAGCGTGATGTGCCACCTGAACTGAAACCATATTGGCACTACAGGGAGGAAATTACAGTATGTGATGAGCTGTTGTTCAAAAACAACAAGTTGATTGTGCCAAAAGCATTGCAACAGGATATGCTGAAAAAGATACATTCTTCTCATCTCGGGATCGATAGATGTAAACGTCGAGCTCGAGATGTGTTGTTCTGGCCGTACATGTGCCAGGATGTCGAGAATGTTGTGCAACGCTGCATGGTGTGCAGAGAAAACAGCAGGCAAAATCAGAAGGAACCACTGATCAACATACCTGTGCCTGATTTGCCATGGTCAACAGTTGGTATGGACTTGTTCGAATTTGATGGTCATCAATACCTGTTGATGATATGCTATTACTCCAACTTTTTCGAGATCAACCGGTTGACAAAAACAACATCACGTGCTGTCATTACCATGTGTAAACCACACTTCGCGAGATACGGCATACCCCATCGTGTTATTACTGACAATGGGCCGCAGTTCTCTTCTAGAGAATTTGCTGAGTTTGCACACATGTATGGATTCAAGCATACAACTTCAAGCCCAAATTACCCCCAGAGTAATGGAATGGCCGAAAAAGGTGTAGGAATCGCAAAGTCGTTGCTGAGAAAAGCAAAACAAGATGACACCGATCCAAATCTGGCCATACTGGAGTATCGTAACACTCCTCGAGACAGTAACCTTGGTTCTCCAGCGCAGCGACTAATGAGCCGCAGAACAAACACGGTGATTCCGGTCAGTACATCTCTACTGAAGCCAAAAGTTGTGAAAAATGTCAAGAAACATCTGGTTGAGGTCCGCGAAAAACAAAAAGAGTACTTTGACAGGAATGCCAGACCACTGACCCAATTGAATATTGGAGATAAAGTGCATGTCAGCTTACAAGACAAGTGGAAACCAGGTATGATTACAGCC
The DNA here is from genome assembly GCA_949152475.1 of Terebella lapidaria. Classification (NCBI taxonomy): domain Eukaryota; kingdom Metazoa; phylum Annelida; class Polychaeta; order Terebellida; family Terebellidae; genus Terebella; species Terebella lapidaria. Next base: position 3,289,103 of record OX424569.1, read on the forward strand.
ATCGCAGATACACCAAGGTCGTATCTGGTGGATCAAGGCGACACAACATACAGAAGGAACAGGAAACATCTCCTGGGACCAGGACCCAGAGACGAAAGTGAAACTCCACCACCAAGATTTCAACTGGAACAACCTGATCCACCACCAGATCCACCAAACAGTCCACCACGAACGACACCCGTAGCCGAGCCCACACAGGAACCAGCAACACCTGAAGATCCAGAGGAGCTGCGAAGGTCAAACAGAAGTACACGGCTGCCTTCAAAGTTTAAAGACTTTGTACTGAAGAAATGAACACTGTTCTGGATATATGCATGTTTGATGATGTTGACATGATTGATGTTTTGTGATTTTGTATGTCCATGTTTTGGTGCAATTGCATGTTATGTTACTTTGGTCATGTAGAGTTTTGAATGATATAACCAATGATATATAGAGTACCTTTATTGCTTAAGAAGGGGGATGTCATATATAGCATATTGCATATTGCATGTCTATGTTTACGTAGTTTATATGTTGCCGCTGTTACCATATCTATAATGTAGGTCAGGGCTGACGTTCGGTATTATTACAATAACAATGACGTGAGCTTGCGTGTTCGTTCTTATTATACGGTGGTCAGAAAAAAATATGTTTGGAATAATCAGGCTCATTTTGTGAAAGCGTAACCATTATTATTCAGTTTCACCATCACTGACATGAACATTCACGCCAACTAACGTACAGCAACAGTCGACCCACACAAGGCTACAATGATGGGAGCATGCTTGTTTTTACGTCCACGTGGAATACAAAAGCCCACATACTACAGTACCATCGGAGTACATTATTTAAAAGACCACATCATACGAACAATGGAAACCCTGGAGCATATTATGAAGGAAACCCTGGAGCATATTATGACATATACACAAGTAGATTCACATACAACTGTCTTTTCACAGTCACCGACTCTCGCTATAGCAACATAAAACGTCTTGGTCAATGTTCGCCTTGCATTTGTTTGAGGCATATGTACATATATGCACTTCTATTGTGGAAATATTGTTCAAAACCAGTACGAATCTCAAATAAACTCCTTTAATATACACTGTTTAAACCAAATGCAATTATATGATGTTCATATCGACTTATATTATGACACTTTGTCAGCAAAGTGTACCTGTAGACCACTCTCCTGTCCTTCGTGTGCTGTAAAGCAGCTTATTTTTGCTCTTCTTGCTTTGAAGTTGCAAGTTGCTCGGGCTCATCTCTATCCTGTGAGCACCATAGTAAGCGTGATCTTCACTCAGAACAAATCTCAACGATTGGAAGAATCGGTTACCATGGTAACTAGAAACAGTTCCAGGCACTAGTTGGGTGGGGGAGGAAGGTTGGGGGACGTAATGTTAGGAATGGCGGAGGGGGTGCTGCGGATATTTGACGTGTCTTTTCTGTCCTTGAGCGTATTGTGACACAAATCGAGTTGTGTAAACTGATTCCCCACTGTCTTTTGAAGATTACTATCATAATAAAAAATCTAAATTGCTAAATTAGACACCACTCAATATTATTATCATCACCTGAACACATAATAGTAGCAACCGAAATCTCACATCTATGTGGTTTTTTTTTTTTTAATTTTTGCCTAATATTACTCAACCCGGGCAAAAACCAACGCCATATCCTCAGTGACATTATCTCCCTAAAAAAAATATTCCACGACTGTATTAATTTGCAAAGTGTGCTTTCTTCATTTGGATTAATAGATTAAGCAGCTTATGGTTACAAGTTGTCTTCCTACAATCCGCCAATTTCCCATCTCTCTGTTTCACGTGCACATGAAAGCAAAGTATTTTTTTCAAGTTTACAGCTCAATTCAGGACTAGTTCACTTTTTCGGGGGGGGGGGGGATGAAGCCCAGGTTGAGAGAGCAGATGTCTATATTCGAATTTACAATCACACATGCTCAGTGGTCTATATTCATCTCTATGGCTTTATTGCCTCCTAAATATGATTGGTAATACTGCCGGCATCTGAGACTGGTCCTTTGTTGCTAAGGGCGACGAGACAAAGGGCACTCGGTTCGACCTTCACAACTCGGGACTTGATAACGGAGTTGGTCTAATTCACGCGGAGTGAACTTTGGGATATCTTGGTCAAGTTGTCTGCGATACACATAAACACGATCAGTGGGGGGAAATTAGTCGATAAATTACTCTGACAATAGCTGCTAAATTAGCGCAAACGATACCCCATTACTACCTGAAGTATGGTGTAGTATTGTCAGATTTATTTCGATAAAATCATCCAGTAATAAATGAAAATGTTAGCTTTGTTTATCAGCCTCTGTCATTTATTCATTTGTCATTATGTATTTATCCTCAATCGAAGTAATCCTTTCACAATCGATCAGTTAAATTGCCAGTGTTTTTATTTTCCCAGAAAGTGTGTTTCAATGACTTCAACAGAGATATTTTCTCTGAGATTTCCCTTTTTCACTAATGTTTTCATTTACGTTTGAAAGTTGATCAATTATCGACCAATGTGCCTTTTTGCATGAAAATGTCACTTCATTTTCGTCTGTGTTTTTTATTTCTCTGTAATTAGAAATGTTTTAAGTGCTAATCGATAAGCTTGTCTCATTCCATGGAACTGTTCTGATGTTGGTGTCTTGTTTGTATGCATGTTTTTCTCTTTCTTGTTTAGTAAAAATATGAAACTTTCACATAAAATTGCTTGCTGTTCTAGGGAATGACAATTTGCTGTCAAAAAAAGCATGAGATTGACATGCATTTGAACGAAAACATGTTGCATCATCATTCCAGGTGTTTTCTTAAACGTGCGTTGGTACACCTACAATAGGTCTTATAATATACATGTTTATCATGTTTACTGCAATTAACAAAACAGAACAGATATGTATTTGACAATCTGCTACCTCGTGTGTTTTTGATACACATGATGAGTCAAGCTGTTCAGGATTTAGTCTAAAGGAATGTATGGGCCATTAGAATGTTTGGGCGTATAAAAATACATCTTTAAAAAGCCAGACTATCAGATGCGAACTGGAAATATTATAACCTGTCACTGTCAGAGGTTCCATCGTACATAAATTAAGACCATCAACATAAATCTATGGAATAATAAAAGTGAAAGGCATCTTTGTTTATTGTTGTTTTATCAAATATACACATCAATAACGAAAATCCTGGAGCATATTTTGAAAAGAAGAATAACATCAATGAAAAATACATAATTAGATTCACATACCGCTGTCTTTTGCAGCCACCCACATTTGATATAAAATAAACTATTGCTTCTGGTTCTGAATGTATTTGTTTGGGCAAGGATATCAAATAAACTCCTTAAATATATGCCTAAATGGAATTATATGATGTTGATATTGATTCATGTGATGACAGCTTGTCAGCAAACACATTTCAAGAAAACCTATAGACCACTCTCATGTCCTTTATGTGCAGTAAAGCAGCTTATTCTTGTCCTTCCTGCTTCGAAGTTGTAGCTTTCTCGGGCTCATCTTTGTGCTGTGAGCACCATTGGAAGCGTGATCTTCCCTCAAGAGAAATCTCAGCGGTGGGAAGAAACGGTTGCCATGGTAACTAGAAACTCGCCCAGACACTGTTTGGGTGATGGTGGAGGGAGGGACAGCGGAGGATGTAATATTAGGAATGGGGGAGGGGGTGTTGAGGATATTTGACGTTCCTTCTCTGTCCCTGGGCGGATTGTGACACAAATGTAGTTGTGTAAACTGAAAGGATGACTGCAGACTTTTGAGTGTCAGCATCACGACCCCAGTGACAGTTCGTCTCGGGTCAACAACCTCTTCAGGATGTGAGGTGGTGAGGGGGTCTCGAGTGAACTGACTGTCAACTGTAGACATACATCTGATATCAAACACAACTTTCTGGTTTTCGATACAGGTGGCCCTGGTAGCATCGGTGATGTCACGTAAACTTGGACATTCCTAACTTGCAAGTTGCCCACACGTTTAAGGTTGAGATTTGAAAGTAGACTGATCAGTGTTCTTTCGGGAAATAACAAGGCTATGCGTTTGATGGTAGTTCAAGCGGTGGTTAATTCATCTACACGAGTCGGTATCATTTCCGTATGTATTATGTATGTGAACACAGATTGACACACTTGTATACATGAATACATCAATGGAAATCAATAACATACAATTCTCTACATTTTCGTCACCTATAAATCAAATTCAGACACTTGTCCTCGAAATCCATTATGCATTCGTCACTCCATACAGTGGCAGAGAGAGAGGGGTGACATAATGAGATTTATTGAGGGTGTATTAATATTCCACAGTTTGATATGGAGGAGGGGAGGGAGGAAAGAGAATCAACACCAATAATCCTTCTTTGAATCCGGCACTGTTCATCTATTTCTATGGTTCTATTGCTCAAAATATGATCATCAATGGGAAACGGCCATTGTTGTTAATTGCAATGGAGAGGCAAAGAGGTCACCAAGTGCGACATCCATGATCTGTGCTAATAGCTATGGACTTTTATGGCATGCCTTGAAGTGCATAAAGAGCAATGATTTTTTTTTGATCTTGAAGTGATGAGTGATTCATTGATCAAGGTAGATGTAATTCAAATTCACCAATGATTTAAAATTGTCAGCGGAAATACATACCGAGAATTACGTATTTCTGTTGTTAGTGAACAGTAACAAATTCATTGATATTTTGAACGTGTTTGGTTGATAAATGCATCATGTGTACAGTGCAATTTCCTTTTTCGTCAGCGCAACATTTCCAGGAGTTTTTGCCATCTACACGTAACATCAATATGATTTTAATACACATTAATTCCCCTTTGTAATGATTACTATTATAGTATAAATCTAAGTAGCTAAATTAGGCATCAATGCCAATACTATTGTCTCCAGAACACACAACATTATCAGCATATATGTGTTTTTTATTGTCGCCCAATATCGCTGCAACACGGGCAAGAACCGACGCCATTTCCAAAGAGATCATAGAAAGATTAGTCCAGACGATATTCTAGGTACTGTATTCATTTGCAATGCGTGCTTTCTTCATTTGGATTAATAGATTAAGCAGCTTATGGTTACAAGTTTTCTCCTTAGGTCTCAGATTCCGGCAATTTTCCATCTTTCAGAAAGGTCTTTTTACATGTTCACGCACATGGACTTACCCCACAAAGAGATCAAGTTTCCATGACGGCGAGGAATTGGGTTAGACGTCCTAGTCAACCGGAGAGGGGAGAGGGAGCGGGAGAGGGGGGCGTAAAAGGTTGATAGTTGATCTCCGACGATGTGATACAAATATGAGTGAAATATCACCCACAGAAACACAATCACCTCTCAGCTTATGCTGAGTTTTCGACATCATCATTCGGTGCACGAGTAAAGTTCAGTTGCGTCAATACAGGAAGGCAAGAAATGCATCCTTCACGCACTCCGATGTGTTGAAATCTGAATGCGTTTTTCCCTTATTACCATGAAATACGTGTAGTTGACGATTAGGTTGGCTGTCTCCTTCAATTATCAAGCACTATAATCTAGAACAATCAAATGATGAATACACTGATATATTCTCTCTAATGATAATAATCCTTCCATGTCAAAGTAAATCATATATCTAAGCATATTTCATTACCATATTCCAAAACAGTTTACAGCTCAATTGAGGACTGGTTTACATTTTTGGAAGAATGAAGCCCATGTTGAGAGAGCAGTTGTCCATATTCGAATTTACAACCACACTTGTCTATGTTTAGTGGATCATATTTATCTCCACGGCTTTATTGCCCCCTAGATATGATTGGTAATACTGCCTGTATATGGGACCATTCCCTAGTTGCCAAGGGCGAAGGGACAAAGGTCACTGGGTTCGACCTTTACAACTCGTGACTTGAATGAAAACGGAGTTGGTGTTATTGCAGTTTAGTTCAGGTATAGTGGATTTTGAGACATGAAAAAGGAAAACTCACAGCATGCCAAACTAATTATAGGCATACATTGGTGTTTTTGACAGGGAAATCATATATTGAGAACTTGTTTTCAATACTCTTTTTATTGGGTGTTGGATCAGCAAAACTAGATCTACTTAAATGGAAAGGTAGAAAATGAATTTGGTAAAATGGAAATAAAAGACATGTATTTGAACTTGAAACCTGACTTGAAACACAGGTAGAGGATTACAGGATCGTCAATACATGTATATGCATTTCAAGAATAACCCGGGGATATTGGTTAAGTAGTTCACACCGACAGAAACTGACGCAAATTGACGCATCACGCGGAGTGAATTGTGGGAAATATTGGTCGAGTTGTCTGCGATACAAATAAACACGATCAGTGGGGGGAAATTAGTCGGGAAATTACCCTGACAATAGGTACTAAATTGACACATAATGTACCCACATTAGTTCACGGAGTATGGTGTAGTATTGTTAGATTTATTTCCATAATGTCACCCAGTATTAAGTGAAAATGTTAGCTTTGTTTATCAGCCTCTGTCATTTATTCATATGGTATTTATCCTCAATGAAAGTAATACTTTCACAACTTATCAGTTATTTTGCCAGTGTTTTTGTTTCCAGTAAGTGCGTTTCAACGACTTCAACAGAGTTATTTCCTCTCAGATTTCCCCTTTTTACTAATGTTTTCAATTACGTTTGAAATTTGATCAATTTTCGCCCAATCTGCCTTTTTGCATGCAATTCAAATATCGCTTCATTTTCGTCTGTGTGTTTCATTTCTCTGTAAATAAAAATCTTTCAAGTGCAAATCGATAAGCTTGTCTTATTCCATGGAATTGTTCCGATGTTGGTGTCTTGTTTGTATGCATGTGTTCCTTTTTCTTGTTTGGTAAAAATATGAAACTTTCACATAAAATTGCTTGCTGTTCTGGGGAATGAGGATTTGCTGTAAAAAAAAGCATGAAATTGACAGGCAATTGAAAGAAAACATCTTGCAACGAGAACAATTATCATAATTCCAGGTGTATTTTTATACGTGCGTTGGTACACCTACAATAGGCCTTACATGTTTACATATTAGTAAACATAATATACATGTTTACTGCAATTAACAAAACAGATATGTATTTGACAATCTGATACCTCGTGTGTTTTTGACACATATGATGATTTAGTCTATAGGATTTTATTTAGGAATGTATGGGCCATTAGAATGTATGGGCTTTAAAAATACATCTTTGAAAACCCAGGATATCAGATGCGAACTGGAAATATTACAACCTGTCACTGTCAGAGGTTTCCATGTGACGTAAATTAAGACCATCAACATAAATCTATGGAATAATAAAAGTGAAAGGCTTCTTTGTTTATTGTTGTTTTATCAAATATACACATTAATAACGAAAATCCTGGATCATATTTTGAAAAGAATAACATCAATGAAAAATACATAATTAGATTCACATACCGCTGTCATTTGCAGCCACGAACGCTTGATATAAAATAAAACTATTGCTTCTGGTTCTGAATGTATTTGTTCAGGCAAGGATATCAAATAAACTTCTTTAATATATGCCTGAATGCAATTATATGATGTTGATATTGATTCATGTAATGACAGCTTGTCAGCAAACACATTTCAAGAAAACCTATAGACCACTCTCATGTCCTTTATTTGCAGTAAAGCAGCTTATTTTTGCCCTTCCTGCTTTGAAGTTGTAGCTTTCTCGGGCTCATCTTTGTGCTGTGAGCACCATTGGAAGCGTGATCTCAGGAGAAATCTCAACGGTGGGAAGAAACGGTTGTCATGGTAATTGTCCCAGACACTATTTGGGTGATGGGGGAGGGAGGAACGGCAAAGGATGTAATATTAGGATGGTGGGGGGGGGGGGGGGAGTTCTGATGATATTTGACGTTTCCTCCCTATCCCTGGACTGATTGTGACACAAATGTAGTTGTGTAAACTGACAGGATGACTGCAGACTTTTGGGTGTCAACATCACGACCACAGTGACAGTTCATCTCGGGTCAACAACCTCTTCAGGATGTGAGGTGGTGACTCTAGGAATACATCGGATGTTAAACACAATTTTTTGGTTTTCGATACAGGTGGCCCTGGTGGCACCGATGATGTCACGTAAACTTGGACATTACTAACTTGCAAGTTGCCCACACCTGTAAGGTTGAGATTTGAAATTAGAATGATCAAGTTTCTTTCGGGAAATGACAACGCTATTAGTTTCATGGTAGTTCAAGCGGTAGCTGATTCATCTACACGGGTCAATATCAATTTCGTATGTATTATGTATTTGAACACAGGTTGACACACATGTATACATGAATACATCAATGGAAATCAATAACGTACAATCCTCTATATTTCCGTTACCGAAAATGGAATTCAGACACTTGTCCTCGAAATCCATTATGCATTTGTCACTCCATAGGATGGCAGAGGGAGGGGGTGACACAATAAGAATTACTGAAGGTGTATTAGTATTCCACAGTTTGATATGGTGGAGAGCAGGGGGGAAAGCGATTCAGTACCAATAACCTTTCTTTGTATCCGACAATGTTCATGTACCTTATGGTTTTATTGCTCAAAATATGATCATCAATGGGAAGCGGTCATTGTTGTTAATTGCAATGGAGAGGCAAAGAGGTCACCAAGTGCGACATTCATGATCTTTGCTAATAGCTATAGGCTTGTATAGCATGCCTTGAAGTGCACAAATAAGCAAAACTATTTTCTTGATCTTGACACAATGATTCATTCAATGACCAGAGTAGATGCAATTCAAATTCACCAATAAATTTATAATTGTTAGCAGAAATACAATACGAGAGTTGTGTATTTCTGTAGTTAGTGAACAGTAACAAATACGTTGACGTTTTGAATGTGTTTGGTCGATAATTGCATCATGTACTGACAGCGCAATTTCGGTCCTCATCGGTGCAAAACTTCGAGGAGTTTTGGGTAAGTACATGTATTACACATCAACATGTTTTACACATTAATTCCCACTGTTTTTAATGATTACTAAATAAATGTGAATATAAATCTCAATAGGTAAATTAGACATCAATGTCAATATTATTGTCACCGGAACAACTGCATTATCAACAGAAATCTTACATTTATGTGTTTTTTATCGGTGCCCAATATTACTGCAACCCTGGCAAAAACCCACGCCATATCCAAAGAGGTATAATCGCCCTTAAAAGATTATTTCAGACAATATTCTAGGTATTGTATTAATTTGCAAAGTGTGCTTTCTTCAGTTAGATTTATAGATTAAAGCAGCTTATGGTTACAAGTTGTCTCCTTAGATCTCACAATCCGGCATGAAAGCAAGATGTTTTCACACGTTCAGGCACATGGACTTGCATCACAAAGAAGTACAGTTTCCATGACGACGAGGAATTGGGTTAGACGTCCTAGTCAACCAGTGAGGGGGAGGGTGGGGGGGGCGTAAATAACTAAAAAGGAAGGATGATAGTTGATTCACCATGATGTGATATAGATAGCTAGGGGTGAAATGTCTCTGTAAGAAACACAATTACCTCTCAGCTTATGCTGAGTGGTCGACATCATTCGATGCACGAGAAAAGTTCAGTTGGGTCAAACAAGGGACAGGCAAGGAATGCATCCATTATAGAAATGAACTGTGTTTTTTTTTCCTTCAGTTGTTCTGATGGGTTGAAATCTGCCTGCGTTTTTTTCCTTTATCTTACTGCCACAAAATAGTTGATGATTAGCTTGGCTGTCACCTTAGATTCTCATCCACTATATCTTCCTATATCTATCTATCCAATATATCTATCCGAGTGATGAATACACTGATGTAGTCTTTGTAATATTAATCATACCATGTCGAAGTATATCATATATCTAAGCATAATTCATTACCATATTCCAAAACAGTTCACAGCTCAGTTGAGGACTGGTTTACATTTTCGGGGAAATGAATCCCAGGTTGAGAGAGCAGATGTCTATATTCGAAATTACAACCACACTTCTCTATGTTCAGTGGTCCATATTTATCTCTATGGCTTTATTGCCCCCCCCCCCCTAAATTTGATTGGTAATACTGCCTGCATCTGGGCCCGTTCCCTTGTTGCCAAGGGCGAAGGGACAAAGGGCACTGGGTTCGACCTTTACAACTCGGGACTTGAATGATAACGGAGTTGGTGTTATTGCAGTTCCGTTCAGGTATAATGGATTTTGAGACATGAAAAAGGAAAAACTCATAGCATGCCAAACTACTAGTAAGCGTATATTAGTGTTTTTGACATGGAAATCATATTTTGAGAGTTATATTTTCTTTTCCTGAGTGTTTGATCAGCAAAAATACACATACTTAGGTGGAAAGGCAATATTGGTTAATAAAAAAAACACTGACCTGTATTTGAATTTGAAACCTCACTATTATGGTAGAAGTCTAGAAGATTACAAAAACGTCAATGTAGTCATATCTATGATAACCCAGTGATATCGGTCAAATAATTCAAAATAATTCAGGGATATCGGTCAATAAACTGACGCAAATTGACGCATCACGCGGAGTGAACTTTGGGATATCTTGGTCAAGTTGTCTGTGATACACATAAACACGATCAGTGGGGGGAAATTAGTCGGGAAATTACCCTGACAATAGGTGCTAAATTGACGCATACTGTACCCCCATTAGTTCCCGAAGTATGGTGTAGTATTGTTAGATTTATTTCCATAATATCACCCAGTATTAAGTTGAAATGTTAGCTTTGTTTATCAGCCTCTGTCATTTATTCACATAGTATTTATCCTCAATCGAAATAATCCCTTCACAATTGATCAGTTGCCAGTGCTTTTTTGCCAGAAAGTGCGTTTCAACGACTTCAACAGAGTTATTTCCTCTCAGATTTCCCCTTTTCACTAATGTTTTCAATTACGTTTGGAAGTTGATCAATTTTCACCCAATCTTGTGTATGTAATTGAGAGGTTGTCTCTCTCTGAAAAATAAATTGATTTAAGTGCAAATCGATCATTTTTTCTCTTTTCACGGGATTCTTGTCTGCCTTGTCAACGTGTATGTATGAATTCCTCTTTCTTGTTTAGTAGAAAAAAATGGAAACTTCACATGAAATTGCTTGCTATTGTGGAAAATGACAATTTGCTGTCAAAACCATGATAATTAACATGAAATTGAACGAAAACATGTCATATACTGTCTCTGCTGCAACGAAAATGATTATCATCATTCCAGGCATAACTATTCATATTTTTTCATACATGCGAATGCATATTTTACCTACGAATTTTTATATGGAACCATATGCTTTAGTACGCTCACCATATCCATAATAAGTTGACATACATCACCATAATACATATATAGGTAATTGGCAACTTGATACCTTGTGTGTTTTTGTGCGACGTAATATCCTTTGAAACAAAAGACAAGTTTGCACAAGTATACATCAACGCATCAATTGCAACACATCACATACATGCATCGATTTAGCATTGACACGAACAAACATGATATATGACATATAAATGGTACTACATTTTGTGCGATGACAGACAACGATATTTGCACTTACCGTAACCGGAGTCACGCTTCTGCAATGACTGTTTGAGCATGCTGTGCTTCAGCATGATTTGTTGCTTACATGCGTGGGTGTCTATCACTGAACAATTACATTGATATTGGCCCTGTTTGGCTTCAGTCACTAACGCCCACTGCGATCCATTGACAGCACTGTCAATTTCACGTGTTTGTTGTAGCGGATGCTAGCCTAATATTCCAATGTGTATTCTGTTAGACGGTGTTTACGCTTCACGCGTCCAATCTTGTCATTTTATAATCCAACGTATCCGACGTGCGCACGTCAACGTTATTTTCTTTTTCCACGTTACCGCTATGACTTTTTCCACTTGTATTTTCCCCCTCCGCACGCAAAAATCCTCGCTCTATTTGGCAGGGGTACCTCCCTAAATCGTCGAAAAAGACCTTTAAATATACCGTGACACTCGGCAACGTGTACACCGTCAAATGCCACGTGAAGTCACGCGTCGAATGCCGCTAATGTCAACGCGAGAATTCTCGCAAGACGCCTGATCTTTGCAGGATAATTTACGTTTTTGCAGACAGTGGATGCGCGACATTGTGTTTTCTATTTAGCGGCAGCGGGATGGCAAGATGGATAGCGTTGGCGGTGGGGAGGGGGGGGGGGGGCGAGGGGTGGATCCCGCTACCCGTCACGGGTCCTGGGTCCCCGAGAATAATCAATAAATCGATCGATTCCATCCCGTACCATGGTATTCAGGTCAAATGAGCAGAATAATACCCCCTCCCCCTCCCTCAAACCCCATCCGCTATCCACACATCCCAACCCCAGCCAACGCCTTTACAACCCCCTTCCCCCTCGTAAAACGCGCAAAGCCATTGCTTCATCAACCGGCCATTTATAATTGAGCTCAATCGTGCAAAAGGCAGTCGCGAGAGACGTGCAAAGTGCGTGCCACTCATCTGCACAACGTTGACGCCTAGGGAATGGCCTCGGGGTCTCCCTAGCTGCCGCGCAATGCAATTGCTCCTGCTATTGGTAATGCCATTACAGTCTCAGGCAGCCAGCCCTATGATTCACCGCTGGCGTTCTCGTTAGAGTCAGACGAACGGACGGTTAAAGACTACGTTATGCCGGGGCCATTGGCTGTGTAGATCAGACCGCGGCTGCCCAGAGAGCGTGGGCATTGAAGATGTCAGTCTGAATGATAAGCCACATCAGACAAACTTGTGTCATAAAAAGAGGCTTGATCATATCGGTATTGGAGAAAACGTTGCCATAAAATGATATCTGGGCATATCAAGAAATACCACGAACAAACTAGACATAGCGAACAAAAGCTATAGGGTCAATGCAAGAAGTTTATATACGTACGTGTATATTTATTGTTGGCTAAATTGCCAATACGATCATCATTATTCACGCTCCAATTTAAGGTAGTCCGCTCCAAACAGTGAGGGGAGGGGGTCAAAGAGTTTTTCGAAATAAATAACTGTGTCAACATGATATAGAGCTTCCAAATGATATTTTTTATAGGGTAACTGTTCAGCATCCTAAAACTGAAAAGAAAATAGGGGGTCACCGTATCCGTTCTCATGGAAAACACGATGCAAGATGTGAATATGGACGAAAAAATGTGCAAAAATGCCAGAATTTATGTCATTTTAGGTAAATAGGCCTATGTGTGATTTTGAACGAATATGTAGAAGAAACGAGCACGGTGACCCCCTATTTTCTTTTCAGTATTAGGTTGCTGATCATTTACTCTATAAAATAATGTCATTTTGAAGAGATATTATTCAAGAAATGACTTTTAAATTTTGACTCTCCGTTACCTCCATGTTTGTAGCGGACTACGTTAATCAAACTGTAAATAAAGGGGGATATCAAATCCAATTTACAGAACTTTTAACTATACTACTATTTAGTATGAGATATTATCGAGGATAATGCTTGAGTATAAAATGATTGATTGAAAAACCTGCAATGCAATTGAGCCACTAAGCTAAAGTAAGCTAAGTAAGCCAAAATATTCTATACAGAATGGAACCACTTTCATAAACGGGTAGAAATGGTATCTTTCGAAATTTGGAATTAAACAAGATAAGGGTGTAAAACTGTGACCCGAGGTTCGGGAAAAATGAAGACAGTGTGCTCTTGTTCATTTATTACATCGCACTTGTATGCACACTCACAGACCTACAGACACAAATAAAAAACAACAGTCATATCTTGCACATGTACACATACTGATCATTGCCCATGGTCTCTAGCATATTAACACTCAATATAATTCCTATTCTTAGTCTCAAAATAAGGTAATACCAATTTACTAGCTGTATTGTCAAAGGTCCATAATTCATCCCGGAACACACTATCATTCGATACACTAATATGTCAACTTCCCTAGTAATTGTATGAACCATTGATCGGTGATTACCCTGAGCAATGAATGCAAGCACAATAGACACTATCAGTCTAATACTGACGTCACCATTAGATTGTGAACATACCCTTATCCCGGACCAAGTCCTGACGGGCCTACAGGTTACGGAAGTTCTCTAATACACCTGGAATAACAACAACTCATTATATATCGCTGCTATATGCTAGGCAAACAGTAACATAACTCTGTATTGGCATTTAAGCCTGTTCACACTCAACTTCAGATTCGACTACGTGTTAATTGTGAAGACGTAATTTCAATTAATTGTAGCTTGAGCAATTCATAAAACCATGAACTAGGTTACACGACATATAATAAAACATGATACCGTTACCCTATTTGGGATATATTTCTTACGTTCGGACAACTGACTCGAGGATACTCGTGAAGAGCTTTGGAGACAAATTCAGGCGTGTTCTCTCCGTGAGCAAATATGGCTGACAAACCTCCCGCAAAAGTTGATCACGTGACGTGCCACGAAGTGAATGTACGGATATTATTTGAATTTGGAATAGATTACAAACTAAGCATTTAAGTGTTTCTTTTATATTCCCATGCAATATATAAGTCACTAATATTATAAAGACAATTTAGAAAACTATCTGGTCTCACAAATGGAAGTATTAATTTAATCCTGAATAATGAATGTCTTGTATTATGACGAGATCATAATGTGCAAATACATTATTCCCCAGTATGTTCCAAATCATAACGGTCACATCTGGTGGCAGCGGGATTCTCATGTCCACATGAGCAACTCACGCCCCTTTCATTCACAACCCCATATACACTTATCCCATAGTATCAGTACATACACACTAAAATATTCCTTCCACACTTCAAATAACAAAGACTATTCACATCTGGTATCTGTACCTGGTCACATAGTGTATCTGTACCTGGTCACATCTGGTAGCCATATCTACAAATATACATATATATATAAAATCCAATTATTCTGAATCCGATGATTCTGTGTGTGGAACACACTCATAACTGTGCTGCAACATACGTCCAAGCTCCAAAATTGCATCCGAATAATCCGAGTATGATTTCCTGTGTTTTAAATGACGAGATATCGACTGACTTTGACTCATAGCAGACTTAGGTAGTCTCTGTGGATTAGAATGCTTCCCTGCTGTGGAACACTTTGACCTGCGTTGTCCAACTTTTGGTTCACGTTTATCCTGTTTCTCACTGTGCCCCGTGGCCTGTAACTGTTCTCGCTCCGGCTCTGGCAAGATTGGTGGAACATGTACGGGTTCTGTTTCTATTCCAACTATATCATCATCTGATGATTCACTTACTATTCAACATTGCTGGGTCACTGTGTTGATCTTCCTGATCGCTTAAGACATATTCAAGTAAATCGACAGCTTTCGTCGAATCGTTTCCATGACATTTCTTCACCATATATGCATTACTGGTCGGAGAAATCTTACTAACAACCACATGCGGAACTGTATCCCAATAGTCCTGTATTTTACTCCGTCCTTTAGGTCTGTTTCGAAGGAGTACTTTAGTTCCAGGAATCAACTCCTTAGCCTTAGCTTTCCGATCATGTCTTGATTTCCGTTTTTGTGCTTTCATCTGCATTCTAAGATTCGCCCGTTCATAAGCTACTTTCATCCTATTCCGATGTTTTTGCATCCAGCTTGTGTCACTCTGTTCATCACTGATGTTCAAAATATTATCAATCCTAAGCCTTGGTTCCCTTCCAAAGAATAAGAAATACGGACTGTAGCCGGTTGTAGCATGAGGCGTACAGTTGTACATGAAAACTAATTCTTGGAGATACTCAGGCCATCGCTTTTTCTTTTCAGTCTGTAAACATCTAAGAAGATCATGCATCGAGCGATTAAACCTCTCGCACTGAGAGTTACCCTGAGGGTGATATGGAGATGTTTTCGATTTTTTGATTTCATACATTCGGCATAGTTCCTTGATGATACTATTTTCAAAGCTTTCCCCACGATCACTATGAATTTGGTGTGGAATTCCCAACTTGTTGAACCATTCCTTTACCAAAACCCTGGCGACTGATGGTGCCGTTTGGTCACGTGTGGCACAAGCTATTGTGAACTTTGTAAAAATATCCGTCATGACTAGCACATTTTCCACTCCAGATGATGATTTCTCCAGCACCGTATAGTCAATAGCTATGATTTGATTAGGCTCTGATGCGAGGAGATGACACATTTTCGGTTTGACTTTGGGAACAGGAGCTTTAGCAATCACACAACGTGAACAAGTTTTGCAGTGGTGTACAACATCCTTAGTAAGTGAAGGCCAATAACATCGTTCACGAATTAGGGCAATAGTGCGTTCAATGCCTTGATGTCCCATTAAGTCATGTAGATTTTTCAAAACCATTCCTCTGAGACAAGACGGCAAAACTATTCTCCGTATTTCATCTCCGTTTTCCTTCAAAACCCGATAGAGTAACCCATCCACAATTTCCAGATGTTCCCACTTTTTCATTAATCTCCTCACCTCAACATTATCCAAACGATACTTTGCAAAAGAAGGTTTCCTGGCATCCAATACGAAACGGTAAACTTTACCAACACAAGGGTCATCCTGTTGGAGACGTTTCATATCATCCACTTCATATTCCGTAAATGATAACTGAACAACTTCCTGACTGCAGGATATTGTCTCCACTGACGAATCAGAAATAATTTCATCTGGAACCAATGTTGTGTTCAACTGTTGACATACAAACTCTAAGAGTTCCTCCTGATCACAAATATTATGCCCCAAATCCAAATCATCGACAGGATTCCGGCTAAGAGCGTCGGCTGCTTGATTCGATTTTCCCGATTTATACTCGATAACAAAGTTATAATCTGACAAATCAGCGATCTTGCTCATATCCGCAGCGGTTTTCTTTGCCGTCAAAATCTTAGTCAATGGATGATTATCCGTCTTAATGATGAATTCACTCCCATAAAGATAATCCTTGAATTTGTTGGTCACTGCCCAATGGAGCCCCAGAAATTCAAGCTTCATCGAACTATATCCTTTCATTGTCTTCTCATGATTGCGCAAACGGCGACTAGCATAAGCAATAACCTTCCGTTTATTATCTTGCTGTTGAGTCAAAATAGCTCCGAATCCATCCATACTTGCATCAATTTCTAAACAGAAAGGTACAGAAAAGTCAGGAAACCCCAATACTGGTGCATTAACTAGCTTTTCCTTCAAAGTTATGAAAGCTTTGTCACAATCACTGTTCCAACCATGGAGTTCCTGATTCGTTTTCCGTTTCTTGTCCTTGCCACACAACAGTCCATAGAGTGGTCCTGCTATCTGAGCAAACCTGTGAATGAATCTCCGGAAATAACTACACAAACCCAAAAATTGACGAAGCTGCTTTTCCGTGACAGGCTTCTGAAATTCTGACACTGCTCGAATTTTATCTGTTCCTGTTTCAATGCCATTAGCCGACACAGTATGTCCAAGAAAAGAAACCTTTTCCTTGAAAAAGTGGCATTTACTTGGCTTTAACTTCAGGTTATGACACTACATGATTCGAGCATGAGCTTAACCACCAGGTCTCAGTTTATAACGTTACTTCACATGTCGCAGGTCGCAGTTTATGGCTATGGAATTCGGCACAACTCCTAACGCTTTGAATCATCCGAACTTTGTCATCGGGAACTAGTCGGCGAACTGTGTTTCTCAAACGTTATGATTCAAACTCCAGGACTCCATCCATACATGTATATTCCCCGGACATTCTGTAGGCAATAGGCACCATATAAAATAGCTTAAAATGTGTTATAGCGCAATTCATTGACGCTACATCAATTTTCCTCAAGGTTTCCAGGTCGACATACTCAAGAGGCCACGGGTGAAAGAGTACATACATCTCTATAGCACATACAATGTATTGGTTCCACCAGTTTGTGTAAATATTTGACGCAATTGATTCGTTATCAGCTCGCATCTCGTAATGGGAACTCCAAAATATCGCGAAATTATACTGCTGTTGCAAGTGCGGATAGGAAAAGAAATATATAATTTTCTTCCAGGGTATATAAGTAGCCCAAACATTGTCCTTGAGAGGAATTGTATTTCTTTCATTTTGCAAAAAAAAAACAATTATAATCGACATTCTTTTCAGGGGTAATGTTTTCAGAGGTATCACTGCACAATTTATGTCTTCTCGATCGCTATTTTTTCAAACTGAGAAGTTGAATAATGAAATTTATTAGAAATATATATCTGAATTTTCATAATATTAATTTCCAGGCTGAGACATGCTGGATTACTCCCAGGGAATATTACTACATGGGGATGGATAATGTTCGATTGACTTGCGAAAGCGTCATGCACAGTAACTCACGATAACACAACATAGCGACCGTGGAATATTAAGAGAGTTTATCGGATATTTATGGTTGGCCAAACTGGTCATAAGTAAATTTTGTTGCGCGGAATGAATATGCAATTATATCGCGCACTAAATCAACAAATCATGGACACTGTTTTATGACGCGATAAAAATATATTTATATCGCGCATCAATTCAACCATTCATATACCGTCTCTTCGTGCGCGACACATTTAAGGCTACTGTATATTAATTATATTGGCCATTCAACTCAATGTTAAATGATCTTACTTTGACGGTCCATAACACCTTCCTAAAAAAAAATCCCAGCCTAACCACTATGCTAGTTTTATCCCTCAACGTATTGGGCATCGCGTGGTAAGCATGAATATGTTTGACGACACATGGGATTTTTCGCTATTCTGCCTTGAATGGACCCGGGGTGAAAATACCCAAAATTATGGGTACTGATGCCCATGCAAAACCCCTTTGATTCCCCAGCTCCTGAGAAGAACGCCAACAAGATACTGCCTTGAAAACCGGGTCATTATATCCCAGCACTGCGTTCTTTCAGGTGAATATACACTCGTCCAGAAGTCTGGCCTAAAAAATATATGAGGCGATGTTTAACAACAGTTTCCCTTTAAATTGCCTAAGTGAGGTGAACGCTCGCTGATTGGCTGAGCGAATTACTGTACACTGCCCTTAATATATAGGCGTTTCTGAGATATATGAATTATATTTTGTCAGTAGGTAGTCTTATATGTATGTAATTGTGAAACGAAATATAAACCTGATATCCCGATTCAATTCTCTGTTTCAGTCCATTTAATACATATGCTACATGTGCTGGGATTTGCCAGTCTGCCAAATTCTTAGAATTGAAATTGTTGAAAACTCATTGAGTTTTCATGCAAAAGCCTTGAAATTTTCAGGATGAGTATAGAATATAAGTGCAATTAGCATCAAGACCCAATCGTTGGTATAATTCAATGGCAGTTTGGATTATTTAGTAAAGTAAGATTAAAGAAAACCGTGAATTTATCACACTAAAAACGGAAAATTATCTATAGAACCCATGTGAAACGTAACAAACCACTAATAATTTATTTAGAAAGTCAATATATCAAGGGGTTATTATTTGCATGCAACCTTGTGTCTCTAGAATGATGTCAGGGTCAGGGGACTGCTTATGATAAGCGTGAGCTCAGCATAGGGCCGACCTCAATTCTTGTGATCTGGTCCGGTGGTCAAAATTTCCTAGTCCCTGACACCTGTAGAAGGCTGAGCTATTGAAATGCATCAGTATCATTAAAATTGTGCAAACAAATTGTAATTCAAGTCATAATTTAGCCGCTGAGGATAGTTAGAACATTTTTGTATGCCGACCGACCATGTGATTTATGTGTATTCCACAATTTTCTCCTTAACCACACAAAACACGGCAAATGAACATTGAATTAGGTCGGGAACCTTCAACTGTTACCTAGTCAAACAAATTATGACATTTTTTGCGCTCCCAGGCCACGCAGAGTGAAAATTGTGTAATCAGTTAAGGCTACTGTATATTAATTATATTGGCCATTCAACTCAATGTTAAATGATCTTACTTTGACGGTCCATAACACCTTCCTAAAAAAAATCCCAGCCTAACCACTATGCTAGTTTTATCCCTCAACGTATTGGGCATCGCGTGGTAAGCATGAATATATTTGACGACACATGGGATTTTTCGCTATTCTGCCTTGAATGGACCCGGGGTGAAAATACCCAAAATTATGGGTACTGATGCCCATGCAAAACCCCTTTGATTCCCCAGCTCCTGAGAAGAACGCCAACAAGATACTGCCTTGAAAACCGGGTCATTATATCCCAGCACTGCGTTCTTTCAGGTGAATATACACTCGTCCAGAAGTCTGGCCTAAAAAATATATGAGGCGATGTTTAACAACAGTTTCCCTTTAAATTGCCTAAGTGAGGTGAACGCTCGCTGATTGGCTGAGCGAATTACTGTACACTGCCCTTAAGGATATTCATTGCGCGCATTAAACCAGGAATTGTATCACGCAGTAATCCAGTAATCCAGCCAATTATGGTTGGCCAAACTAGTCAGAACTGTATGGCTGGCCAAACAGGTCATAAGTAAATTTTGTTGCGCGCAAATAATATGCATTTATATCGCGCAGTAAATTAACCAATCATGGACGGTGTTTTATGGCGCGATCAAAGTATATTTATATCCCGCAGTAATTCAACCATTCATATCCCGTCATTTCATGCGCGACACATTTAAAGATACTTATTGCGCGCATTAAATCAGCAATTGTATCGCGCAGTAAACCAGCCAATCACGTAAGGTGTTCTATGTCACGGTACAATTTGATTTAGATCGCGGAATAAATCATCCAATGACAACCTGTGATTTCATGCCCGCAATAAATATCATTTGAAATGCATCGCGCATTGAAAGACAGGTTATGAATGGTTGACATATAGCGCGACATAAATATATTTTTATTGTGATATAAAACGCCTCACCTGATTGGTTGATTTACTGCGCGACATAATTCCTTATTTATTGCGCGCAACAAAGTTTACTTCTGACCAGTTTGGCCAGCCATAGAACTGAACTTTGTTGCGCGCAATAAATATGGAATTATGTCACGCTGTAACCAATCAAGTGAGGTGATTTATATCGCGATCAAAATATATTTATGTCGCGCTATATATCAACCATTCTTAACTATGGTTGGCCAAACTTGTCATAAGTAAATTTTGTTGCGCGGAGTGAATATGCAATTATATCGCGCAATAAATTAACCAATCATGGACAGTGTTTTATGGCGCGATCAAAATATATTTATATCGCACATTAATTCAACCATTCATATACCGTCTCTCCATGCGCGACACATTTAAGGATACTTATTGCGCGCATTAAATCAGCAATTGTATCGCGCAGTAAACCAGCCAATCATGTGAGGTGTTTTATGTCACGGTACAATTTGATTTAGATCGCGGAATAAATCATCCAATGACAACCTGTGATTTCATGCCCGCAATAAATATCATTTGAAATGCATCGCGCATTGAAAGACAGGTTATGAATGGTTGACATATAGCGCGACATAAATATATTAAGATCGCGATATAGAACGCCTCACCTGATTGACTGATTTATGCGCGACATAATTCCTTATTTATCGAGCGCAACAAACTTTACTTCTGACCAGTTTGGCCAACCATACTTAACCTGTCTTTCAATGCGCGATGCATTTCAAATGATATTTGCGAGCATGAAATCACAGGTTGTCATTGGATGATTTATTCCGCGATCTAATTCAAACTGTACCGTGACATAAAACACCCTACATGATTGGCTGGTTTACTGCACGATACAATTCCTGATTTAATGCGCGCAATAAGTATCCTCAAACGTGTCGCGCATGAAGAGACGATATATGAATGGTTGAATTAATGCGCGATATAAATATATTTCGATCGCGCCATAAAACGCCGTCCATGATTGGTCAATTTATTGCGCGATATAATTGCATATTCATTCCGCGCAACAAAATTTACTTATGACCAGTTTGGCCAACCATAGCCAATCACGTAAGTTGTTTTATGTCGTGGTACAATTTTAGTTAGATCGCGGAGTAAGTCATCCAATGACAACCTGTGATTTCATGCCCGCAATAAATATCATTTGAAATGCATCGCGCATTGAAAGACAGGTTATGAATGGTTGACATATAGCGCGACATAAATATATTTTGATCGCGATATAAAACGCCTCACCTGATTGGTTCTGACCAGTTTGGCCAACCATATATATTGGTGTAGTTCCTCGAAGCGTTGTTTATTTTTGCGATTAACGATCAGGTAATGTTATTTCATAGTCGGGATGGTACGAATATTACCGCCCCTTTCAGGTCAGTGTCATCCACGGGTGCGTTATTGAAATAATTGTACGTTTCTTCATGCCATTGACTGTGGTAATAATTTATGATATATGTGGGCAATATATCGATACAATAGCTTGATGCTTTTAGCGGGAAAATATATGATATGTGATCCCAATGAGTTATGATAAAGGTGCTATTCAGGTCTCATTCTATCATTATTGTGATATTTGCATGCAATAATCATGTGGTGTATTTAACGCACAATTTCATAAAGTGATATGAAGTGTCACAATATATCACATAGAACGAATTATAAGATAACATGTTTTCGTTGAATTTTGCATTTTAAAACACGTACTTTGTTGAATATCAGGCTGATATGAACAAATTAGATTTTCATAAGGTATTTATGAAAATAAGGTACTTATATATCACTGGAACAAATATACAGTTTAACATGTCTTAGCTAAATTTTGTGTTTTAAAACCTCTTTAACAAATAAACACAAGTACAATATCTGGCTGATGTGCACATGTTGGTTTTTCATAACATAGCCTACTTTCATAGTTTGATTGTGTGGGAGTGAAAATCCAATAAATTCTCGTGCCTTTGATGGCTTTCCAATACATTATCCCGAAATAAGTTTCGTAGCAGTGTAATATCGCCAGTCATGATGTGTAGCACGATAAACATAAGACTCCTTAAAGATATCAACGTTCGTTTAACAAAATTACCCTTCGATAAGTTCATGATGGCTGTCTATGGATGATAGACACTACTCTGATGTACTTTATGAATTATGCCTATCATTGATGTACAATATTTGTGGAGTGGGTAGCTCAGTGGATAAGGCGCTGGTCTCGTAACGCAAAGGTCATGGGTTCGAGACTCAGGCTGGACTACTGGGTTATTTCGCTAACATCCTTAGGCAAGGTGTGCATCACTAATTGTCTATATCTACCCAGGATTAAATGGATACCGGTCATTCAATAGGATACTATAGGTTAGCGCCGGATTGTGGCAGCTGTGTAGTCATTCTAGACTGGGGTAAAGTGTACAGCGCCCTCGCTTAGAACTACGTTCTATAAAGGAGCGCTTAATAAATGTTAACTTTACTTTACTTTAAATATTTGAACCTCTTTCTTCCCTAACCCACGCAATACTATCTTTGTTAGGGTAGCTAAAATCTAGGATAAAACATGATGTCATAATACATAAAACACATGCGTCATAATGTTATGATCAATAGCAGGAGAAATTGTAAATATGAAATCACAATATTCGTAAGAATGTTTTGGGTGCATAATGTCGTTTGTACATGACATGTATGCATTGTAGCAGTGTAATAACCAATCATGATGTGTACTGTATATCATTCGACGAACACGGGACTTTTTTTAAGCTCAAATTGTTTGAGGCTTGGAAAGCCGTATGGTACAGTTATGTGGATATCGCCAGTACCATTGAGGAAAATTTGGAGACATATACTATTTCATCTAGAGTTTGCGACATTTGTGATCCAAATAAATGGAATATTTCATGGGAATCAAACGGTTCACGAATATATCACTTAGTTGACATATGAACGCCAAGATTAGAACTTGGTTACGTCAAAATCAATGGGACACTCCGAATCGAATTGAAACGTTTTCCTGTGCCCGGCCTATTGAAATCCATTACAAAGATCGCTCTTGTGGATTTCAAACCGTTATTTGCTTCGACCTTAAACATTGATTTCTGAAAACCCATTAGCGAAACATTATTAACAGCGTTGATTTCACCAATCTATTGCGAAACACTCTCGGAAATTGAACTACGGTTTCTATCGAGCGATTTAATAGGCACTGATCTGTAGTAAATATCCCCGGAGACTTCGATCATATTGATTGGCAAAACAATGTCTACCCCTTTCCAAAGAACCAACGACGGACATACTAATTCCAAGAAACCCAAACACCTAGGACATATGCCTCGCGAACACAAGTTGTATATTTTTGGTGGAATGGACAAAAAAAAATAGTCCTTGAAAGGAATTGTCCTTGGAATTGTTCTTATTTTATTTTGTAAGAAAAAAAAAACATTCTTTGACATTCTTTTCAGGGGTAATGTTTCCATAGGTATCACTGCACAATTTACGTCTTCCCGTTCTCTATTTTTCTCAAACTGAGAAGTTGGATATTGAAATTTATTGGAGATGTATATCTGAATTTTCATAACATTAATTATCCAGGCGGAGACATGCTGAACTTCTCCCAGGGAATATTACTACATGGGGATAAATAATATTCGATTGATTTGTGGAGGCATAATGCACAGTAACTCACAATTACATAAGCGACCGTGGAATATTGGTGGAGTTCCTCGGAGCGTTGTTTAATTTTTGCGATTAACGACCAAGTAATGTTATTTCACAGTCGTTATGGTACAATATCACCGCCCCTTTCAGGTCAGGTACAGTATATTATCCTACGTTTCTTCAGGCCATTAGATTTACACAATGACTTAGATAATTATTCATGGTATCCCTGGGCCGCAAAGAGTTATTACATGTGCAGCAACGTATACAATAACTCAATACATTTACCTGGAATATAATTTCCATGCGATCCCGATGAGTTGTATGATAAAGGTGCTATTCACGTCTCATAATATCATTATTGTGATGATATGTGCATGCAATAATCATGTGCATGGTGTATTTAACGCAATTCCATATAGCGATATGAAGTGTCACAATATACCATTAGATAACATAATTTCGTTGAATTTTGTATTTTAAAACCGTATAAGCACACATTGAATATCAGGTTGATATGAACAAATTATATTTTCATAAGGTACTTATATTTTTCATATATTTATCACTGGAACTAATATATAGTATCACATATCTTACCTAAATTTTGTATTTTAAAACCTCTCAAAATTTACCAACAAAGTAAAAACAAGTAGAATATCAGGCTGACATGTACATGTTGATTTTTCATAATATAGCCTACGTTCATAGCTAGATAGTTTGGAAATAAAAATCAAATAAAGTCTCGTGCCTCTGATGGTTTTCAAATACATTATCCAGAAATAAGTTTTGTAGGAGCGTATTCACCAGCCAAGATGTGCTTCATGCTGAACATCAGACTCCTTGTAACAAAAATACACTTCGATAAGTTCATGATGGCTGTCTATGGATAATAGACACTCGTCTGATGTACCTCATGAATTATGCGTATCATTGATGTACAACAATTGAGCCTCTTTCTTCCGTAACCCACGCAATACTATCTTTGTTAGGGTAGCTAAACTCTAGGATAAAACATAAAGTCATGATACATAAAACACATTCGTCATGATGTTATGATCAATAGCAGGAGAAATAGTAACTATGAAATCACATAATTCGTAAGAATGTTTTGGGTGCATTTATAGTGTCGTTTAAATATGAATTAGCGATAAATGTATGCTATTAGGAACACTACTGTATATCATTCGAAGAACACGTGATTTTTTCTGAGGCTCAAGTTGTTTGAGGTTTGAAAAGCCAAATGGTAGAGTTATGCGGATATTGCCAGTACCGCTGAGAAAAAAATGGAGACAAATACATTGTACATGTTCATCTAAAGTTTTGTGACATTTGTGATCCATATAAGTGAGAAATTTTGTTGGGATTTGAGTTCACAAATATATCGCCTAGTTGACATATGAACGCAAAGAGTATAGTTTGGTTACGTCAAAATCAATGTGACACTTTGATAGAATTGGAACGTTTTCCTGTGCCCCGGCGTATTGAAAGCCATTACAAAGATCCCTCATGGGGATTTTAAACCGTTTGCTTCGACCTTAATCATTGATTTCTGAAAACCCATTAGCGAAAAATTATTAACAGTGTTGATTTCACCAATCTATTGCGAAACACACTCTCGGAAATTGAACTACTGTTTCTGTCGAGCGATTTAATAGGCACTGATCTGTGGTAAATATCCCTGGAGACTTCGATCATATTGATTGACAAAACAATGTCTACTCTTTTCAAAGAACCAATGGCGGACATTAATACCATGAAACCCAAACACCGGGCATTTGCTTCGCGTACACAAGTTGAATATTTTCGGTGGAATGGACAAATAAATAGGTTTTGCATGTAACATGCAATAAATGGTGTGGCGACATGACCTCGATTGTTTGACATGAATATTGGGATGATATTTCTCAAGGACAGGAGATGGAAGGAACTTGGTTTTCAAGCCCTTCACAGAAAATGACTTCTTGTGAACTTGGAAACCAGTCAAAGAAATATGTGTTTCAAACGTTAAGAGTGGGCATGACCTGAAATTTGGGATCATCTATAATTTTCCACTGATTCATATGCTTGTACCTTTGAACTTCCAATAGACGCCGGGTTTCTAATAGACGCCGGGTCTAAAGTTTAACTGAAATCAATAGACGCCCGGGCGTCTATTAGAAGTTTTACGATATTTATTAATCCGGTACATGAACTCCAATTTCTCCAAAACTCCCATGGCGCCTATATCAATTTCCCCGTAGGTCTCTGGGTCGATATGCTCCCGAGTCCTCGGGTGAAAGAGTACATATATCTCTGTAGCACCTATAGTGTATTAGTTCCACCAGTTTGTGTAAATATTTTACGTGATTGATTCATTATGTCGCCATATATTACTGTTGTTAGAAACGCGCAACGATTTTCTTGTGGTGGATAGAAATTTTCTTCTTTTTTGTGGTATGTTGGAAACACAAACAATGTGTTCACCAGATATTGTATTTATCTTGCAAACAACTATTCATCGTCAAATAAGTATCAATATTTTTTCATGTTTCATTATTTTCGACTGTATATTTTTCAATGTCAACATTATTGTAAATGCTGTTACATTTTGCATAATTTTAGCTTGCCAATAAATATTATATGTATCGATTTGAAGTAAATGCAGTCTGAATATATTGATATCAATTGAGGAAATGAGGCTTGGAATGATATATATGTATAACAATGAGTTACATCATTTTTCATTGCATAGTGATTTTGTCCATATTCGTACATGAAAAACAGATCATAATATTAATTGAAACAACATGTAAACATCTATGTGATGTTGCAAAACAAAAAATGTATGCCATTCTTTAAATATGTCATAGAACAAACAACATGATTAACACTATATAACTTCTATAATTGTACGATCCTCATATATTTTGCATTATGTATAGATTCATAACTCACTGCATTGAATTATGAACTGACATCAGAAACACTAAACAGTTTATTACTCTCAAAATTATCGATGAGCATACATGTGGCTCCGTGTCAGTTATAATAATCATATCATGTATAAAACTATGTTACGTTACAATATTATCCACATACAATTCTATCAACTATACTTTCATTATTATATTATACTGGGGTTGGCATGGTCGTTGTCCAATCCATCATGCTCGCAATGGATGCAATTTGCTTTCATGACAATGGCTGTTATACATAATAGATACGACTACATAATAGCACTTTATGATTTAGGACACACTATCAATGTTCAACAATTGGACCACTGTCTTCCGTACCCCAAGGACCAGTAGTTAATATCGCGGATAAAATAGTGAGAACTTGGATCATAGTATTACGTTCAATAGCGGAACATAATGTGAATACGAAATCATATCATTTGTCAGAGTGGTGTGGATGCTCGAATCGAGCATACATAACTCAATTATGAATTGGTGGTAAAACAATAGAGTTACGTATGTATCGTGTCGCTGAAGAAAATTTCCAGGCAGATACATATGTTCTTCTAGATGATGGCGACCATTTTTTATTCATATTAATGGGTAATTCCATGCATGGGAAATAAACAGAAAGTGATCCTTTCACGAAATTGACCTTTGAAGACAAAAAGACTGTACATCAAAATCAATGTGACATATACACTTTGATATAACTAGAACGTTTTCCTGTGCCCCGGCCTATTCAAACCATTACAAAGATCCCTCTTGTGGGTTTCAGACCGTTTGCTTCGACTGTACACATTGATTTCCAAAAGCCCATTAGAGAAACATTATTAACAGCGTTGATTTCATTAATGTATTGCGAAACACACTCTCGGAAGTTGAACTGCAGTTTTATCGAGTCACTTACTAGGCACTGATCCCTAGAAACTTCGGTCATATTGATTGACAAAACAATATCTACCCCTGTCAAAGAACCAATGGCGAACATGTTAATTCCATGAAACTCAAACACCTACGGCATTTGCCTCGCGAACACAAGATTTATATTTTCGGTGGAATGGACAAATAGATAGCTTCTGACCATGTCATGTATCATAATAAACACGCAAAAAATTAGGTGGAGACATGACCCCGATTGTTTGACGTGGATATTTGGATATTTCTCAAGGACAGAAAATGTAAGGAGTTTAGTTGTCAAGCTCTTCACAGAAAATGACTTCTTGTGAACTTGGAAACCAATCGACGAATTATGTGCGCGTTCAAAGGTTTAGAATGGGTATCACATGGGATTTGGAATCATAGATTCATGCTTGTATTTATAAATCTGGTAAATGCACCAATTTCTCCAAAACTCCCATGAAGCCTATGTCAATTTTCTCGAAGGTCTCCAGGTCGATATGCTCCCGAGTCCTCGGGTGAAAGAGTATACATCTCTATAGCATCTACAGTGTATTAGTTCCACCAGTGTGTGTAAATATTTTGCGTGATTGATTCATTATGTCGCCATACTTTACTGTTTTGCGAACGTGGATAGATTTTCTTGTGGTGGATGTAATTCTTCATTTTTTTGTGGTATCATTTCCTTTTTGGGTATAATGGAAACCCAAACAATGCATTTACCAGGTATTTCATTTATCTTGCAAACAACTAACTAGTCATCGTCAAATGGGTATCACTATTTTAGATGCTTCATTATTTCCGACTGCATATTTTTACATCTTTGTAAATGCTGTAACATTTTCACATAATTTTAGCTTGCCAATAAATATTGCATTTATCGATTTGAAGTACATGCAGTCTAAATATTACTGATGTCAATTGAGGAAACGAGGCTTGGAATGAGTTACATCATTTGTCATTGCATATTGATTTTGTCCTCATTTGCACATATAAATGAAAAAAAGACCATCATATTACTTGCAACAACATGGTACATCCGTTTGATTGCGCATAAAAAAATGTATGCCGTTCTTTAAATATTTCATAGAACAAACAACATGGTAAACACTATTATAACTTCTATAATTATACGATCCTGAATATATTTATATACATTATACTTTGAGCTGTTAGTGTATCGAATTCTGACTGTTGATTGGACAAGAACACCTCCCGCGGCCACTCTGCCAAGTGATAGTGGTCTCCGACGCCACTTCCGGCCCAATAGGAAGCAATAGTGGGTCCCACGTGGCTAGATTACGTTTCCCCGCGTGCTGAATGTCAGACGATGACAATAACAACTTGTCATTGCTCAAAACATAAATAAAAAGTATAATATAATAGTTATGAGTAGTTGGTTCGCCCACCATGAGATTTGAAAGGGTTCGTTCAGCCAGCACACAGTGGGTTCAGTCTACGGCTTGACCCTCTACGAGCTGACTTCCTCCCCACAAATCTCATAGTGGGTTCACCAACTACCCATAACTGTACAATATTGGCATTATGTTTAGATTCATTACTAACTGCACCATCAAGTTATGAACCTCACATCAGAAACACCCAACACTTTATCACTCTCAAAATCATCGATGAGTATACCTGTCCGTTATTTTTTGTGACCGTTATAATAATTATATCATGCATAAACCATGTTATGTTACAATTTTATTTATATACCATTCTATCAACTATACGTTTATAAATAAATGATAAGCTCCAGCATTAAATTGTGGTCTAATCCATCAAGTTCGCTGTGGATGCAATATGTTTTTTGGTGACAATGGTCACGTTAGTTAATATCGTGAATAAAACACAGTGAGAACTTGGGTCGTATTGTTACGTTCAATAGTAGGCTGTATTGTGAATACGAAATCATATAATTTGTCAGAGTGGCTTGGGTTCATAAGGTATTTCATACATAACTCAATTATGACTTAGTGGTAAAACAATAGAGTTACCCATGTATCGCTGGATAGTATTGTTGGAGAAAATTTTGCAGACAGAAACACGGTGATTTATATTGTGGCAACATTTTTTATTCACATTAATGGGTAATTTCATTCATGGGAATTAAACAGAAAGTGAACCTATCACGAAATTGACCTATAAAGACAAAGATTGTACGTCAAAATCAATGTGACATTTTGATTCCGTCCTATACTCTTTGATAAAGCTAGAACGTTTTCCTGTACCCCGGCCTATTCAAAGCCATTACAAAGATCCCTCTTGTGGGTTTCAGACCGTTTGCTTCGACTGTACATATTGATTTCCAAAAGCCCATTAGAGAAACATTATTAACGGCGTTGATTTCACCAATCTATTGCGAAACACACTCTCGGAAATTGAACTGCGGATCTTATCGAGTCATTTACTAGGCACTGATCCCTGGAAACTTCGATCATATTGATTGGCAAAACAATATCTACCCTTTTCAAAGAACCAATGGCAGACATATTAATTCCATGAAACCCAAACACCTAGGGCATTTGCCTCGCGAACACAAGTTGTATATTTTCGGTGGAACAGATAAATAGATAGCTGCTGATAATGGGAGGTATCGTAATACACATGCGAAAATAAGTGTGCAGACATGACCCCCGATTGTTTGACGTGGATATTTGGCTGACATCTACATGCATCAAGGACAGGAGATTAAGGCATTCCATTTTGGGGCACGATATAGAAAAATAACGTTTCGTGAAGTGTTTTGACTTCACTTGGCTTTCAATATCCATAATCAGTCACGCGACCATTATGAAAAGCACAATGCCCAAATATGCGTGTGGATTTTTAAATCCAGGCCTTCAAAGCCAATGTGTCAACTGAAATCGACAACTAATGTGTTATCTATGTAAATTTTGCTTCCTCGTGGATTCTCGTTCAATAACCCATTGTTTTATCCCCCTAAATGGCGTGAGCATTCAACAACATACGCGTGTATCAGTCAGGCTCGAGTTCGGCGTTCACACTTAGGCGGTAAATGAAAGAAGAAAAATAACGGGAGAGACCAAATGCTTTCTCAAACACAAAACACTGTCTGGCAGCGATTCATCCCCGGTTTTTCAGTGTTGATCTTAAAATTTATTGTCAACGTCGTCCGTGGCTGAATCGACCAATGAGATCGATTTCCAAAGCAGGGGAGAGCACATTTAAGAGTCCTCTAATAAGCCTTGCAGTGGCAGCGGGTCCCACAACACTGGTACGGCGCAGCTCAATAAAAGCCTCTCCCTATATGGTTCCAAAGCAGGGGACATTCATTCACTGTCCATGTCTACATGCAAACATTGAATACACATGCTATACACATGGATCTCCTGTCACCGGGCATGAACCTTAGGCGCATCCATATGGACAATCGTTCGATCTGATATAGACATAGAGAACGCTGGAGAGCAACCATGGAATAAGACCCTAAAAAGAGAATTGGGTGCAATGCGCTCCATGCAACATCGACCGCATGGATCGGGTCGGGCGACAGTGCCACAGCGCTGCTCACTGTGGAATAAAGAGAAACCATCAGTTCAGATGAACAAGCACATTGCATGCGAATATGATGCCACGGTCCACTGCTTGGGGACAGCGGGTGAACCCCCGGGAGACCCCAAAGTGAGCGGCTGACTTCCAATCCCCCCACGCATTTGCCAAAGGAAAGAGGAGAGACTGCGCGTACCGTTATATCCATATCGATTAGATTACCACAAGTTGACAGTGGAGGGCTTCAAACGCGAGAGACAGAATGACCGTGAATTATACATGTATCCCACACCCGCGGCGGAATAACTATGTGTTACTAGGAGAGAAGAACGTGCAGGTCAATTATTGTTTTGTCTTCATAAAACACACGTGTCCTCCACACGTATACGTAAGGGAAACTATGGTGGAACTATGGTGGTTTTTGATACGGCACAAGACATGAAAACATGAGATACCAACGTGAAAAGTGTGAATAGATCGTGGTGCCTCTTCAGTTCGACGTTGCCATCAACATCAGAAGGAACACGAAAGATTGCGATCGAATGACGAGATGAAAAGATGGCTATAAAATACAGCCATGCCTCCACATCGTGTGTACCCAGCTACGGCAATTAAATGGTCGGTGCTTTTGAAGAGACGCCTACTAGCGCTTGTACAGAACGGCGAGGTACTTTACCCTCAAATAGATCCGTCAATACGCGTCGCAGTGATCGAAAATCACGCGAGAAACTGCAATTAATCATATGAAAAACTGTCCGAGTGCTTGATAAAAAAAAAATGCTCTCCACGGATATACTGGATTAAATGTCTCTAAATGTCGCGCAGTTTGTAAACACACGTATGCCGAAAACCGGATATTCGTTTTGTTTTGTTTTTTACAATTACATGTGAAGTTCACAAGTGGAGGTTTGTGCAAATACAATCTCTTGTTTCACGGCAACAACTCATGAGCGGAGTTCACAGAAAGAGGTTCTTTCCAAACATATACGCACCCCGTTCATCACAGAGTTGCATGTGGCAATTATTGTGACATAAATCACACGCCAGTGTCTTCTTGCATGACGAAGGGGGAGATCTATGCATATGCTTCCAAAGTTGTAGGGCTACCTTTCCATAACGAAGAGGATTCGTTGCATGAATAAAGCAAGAGAGGTTTTGTGAGTATGACGTCCTCGTTTGAACAGATGAGATGGAATATTTACACACAAAGAGAAGGATATCGAGGCTACAACCTACGTCATGGCTGGTCCTATTTTGACATCTCAGGTCAAGTTGTAGCGTAACTAGACCACGGGACTGACCTCAAACGCCACAAGCATGAGCAACGTTCCAGAGACCCAACTGGTCGCCACCGTGCGCAAGAAGTTTGAAAAGCTGGAAGAGACATGCACAGAACGCTACCAGGCGAGGGAGAGGCGGGTTATATCCACGCTGGACTTCTGTATGAGGAGTCTAGAACAGCTCCAGAACTGGGCCCTTTTCGCTATCTTCCCCGAGGATGAGGAGAACAGCGACAAGTACTTGGGATTCGTCGAGCAGCGGTTCAAATGTGTGGTCACGCCGATGCGACTCTTCCAAACTGCTCTCCAGCGGGAAAAAGGGCATACACCCCAGCCCCCGAGTAGCAGTCGGCCCAGTTCGCCGTCAAGTCCCAGGTCTGTACCCACCGCGAGCAAGCCTAGCCCACCGGAGAGTCCAAGGTATTCTATGAATTTCCAGCAGCCTCCCAAGTTCCTCGAGAACTTTGGTGGGGCAACCACGCGGGGAAGTGGGAGTACCAGCAGTTGTGACACAGGGCGGGAGAGTCCGCCAGAGTTGAGTAGTAAGGCATCGGTGACAAGCCCTGGGAGTAGCAGTGATAGTGGAGTCTTTGGAGAGATGCTAATTGGCTCGCTACGTGAGAAGATTTCATCCATGTCGGAACAGTACATCAAGGAAGGACAAGGGCTGAGGAAGATGGTGCTACAGAAACTGCAGAAGTGTCGTAAGGATATGCGTACAATCTACCGGTGGGGACAAGCTTCCCTCGGTGATCTCTCTGACGTTCTCGACGATTCCCTCTCGGACGAGCTGTATTTTCTCGTCCGCGGGAAGATGCAGAGGATTCTTTCGGCAATCAGCGCCTTGGAAGAGGCAGCCGAGCAAATCGAGAAGAAACTTTCAGTGTACTTTCAGAACCAACACCAGCAGAGTGATAGCACCTCGGAGACAGGCTTTGAAGTCCAAGACTTTCTCGTGAACTCCAACGGGAAAGACTCGCCGCGCTACGAGAGTATGGACCTACGCTTGAACTTGGAGGATCTTCTCAGCTCGGGTCAGGTGACTCCTCGCTTAGGTCGAGGTGAGGACGGTTTGGACAGTGGCGAGAGCACGAGAGGTAGCACTCCTGAGCCGCCACTGTCGCCTCGACCCAAAGGACTCTTCAACCATCCGAAAATCATGAAAGACAAGTTACAAAACTACGCATTACCAAGTAAGTTCTCAGCATTGCGACTGAGTACTCCTTGGTGAAATAACTGCGCAAGCTGTATTTTTATTGCATATCAAAAAGAGGATCTTTAGGTTCATACTTGTAGAATGTTTTTTTTTTTGCACAGTGGGCTACACACGAAAAGAAACCTTTTTGGAACTTTCTCCAAGTTTTATCTGTGATCTTTCGCACATATTTATACATTCATAAATTGTTGTTACATGGCTGTGTTAAGGAATTATTGGAATAAATGTTCTGAATCTGTGTTAGATTCTGTCAACACCAGACAATCAAACTCTATCAACATACTTGGTAACAGGTCCTTAAATTATCAAAATGAAATACGTGCAAGACATGGTTTATCATTGTCAAGTTGGAAGTTCACAAACACTGAAAATACTAAAATACCGGTATCACCCCCAATGATTGATGGCCTATCGAAATTCTAGTATCCTCTCGATCCGATAATTTATCAATTCATGATCAGGCATAGCATAGCAAGTTACACGTGATATAGCCCGGTGATTGTTATTCACACGTGACACTTGATACCGCACTTGTTAAACATCGACCGCCAACAGGATTTGTAGCCTATATCAATACATATCAAGTGTTTGAATTATCAGTTGTTTAAACGTTACAACTAGCGTTACAATGAGCTTGGTAAAAGAGCACTGTTATAAATTATCAATGAGGACAGAGTATTCCGACCGTGTTTTCGTCGGTTGCATGTCTGTACACAAACCTTGATGTTGAGTGATAAGTGGAGGCAAGTAAATGGATGATTATTATTTCAAAACTCTTAATTTAGAACGAACGCTGTTCTAAATTAGGAATTTTGATCAAGAAGTCGTGGATCAAAATTACTTGGTTTGAATCGTGTATTTATTCACAACGATGTCAGAATAGTTCACCAATGAAGTTCAGCCCGTTAAACACGTATGTACGCAGGTCGCAGCTCGCATTCCGTAATCGGAATTCCATTGTGATGTACATCCGTCCAAAAATAATCTTCACGCATTATTAGTGATCTGAGGCCACAATCAGAGTCAATGTCATCAAGTATTCTTGGATGGATTTCGAGTTATGTGTCAATGCCAATATTCTCGAGTTAATGATGACAAGATAACGTACGCCGATGGTATGCGCCTGCACACAGTCATGCATTTATTATTTAGCGGGTATTCCGGAAAATCGCATATATTTATTCTGACATGTACATCAATATTATTTTTTGAGTCCGGCAAATCTTATCATTTCCCCTATCAATGTTTTGTTTTCATCAGTGCACGCACGCAGTATGATGCGTAGAAACTACTTGTATCCATGGCACGTGTAAGTACATGCATGTAAAATTCATAACGTGCCATTTTTCCAAACTAAACAATTTCTTCAGAACGCGCATTTATACGTATATAGTGGTCTCAGATTTATGGCGAGTATAGGGCATACATTTACTTGTACATGGCAAACGCAACAACTATAATGAAGAGCGTTAAAGAGCGTTGAATTTCTAAGGGTATTATACATTGGATAAATGTATCGGCGAATATTCAAAGTACTTTGTATAATGTTCATTAATTTAATAGTTCGGTAACGTAAAATAGAACAAAATATTTTCGATGATTTCGAATAATTTCATTCATCAATATCCGTTCATGATTGTGTATGAGGATGTGAAAAGAAAACAAAATATACTTAGGTTTGTATGTATTTATTATGTTTATTTTATGTACATATTACTGACGTGAAGCAAACATTGTACAATTTGCATGATAATTATTAATTACATATTCCAGTCTTTCCTTACACGTTTGGTATATATTATTACTTCCGAGTTTAACTGCACATCTTTAGATTGAATTCCTGGGATTCGAATCGACAATGCTTTCAAGACGTGACAAATTGCCTAAATTTTCCACGGTGCACATTTTTTTCTCAAATATCATAGAAACATGAAATTATGTAAACATAATTATATAATCATAAATTATTTTATATCAATATTTACACGCAATATTCAACAACATGACTTTGTAATAAAGTCAAACAAATATATAGTTAGTATAACGAGACACTTTCGCGCTTCCACCGTAAGAGTGATAACTCTTATCAAGAGATCAAGAAGAGATTCGGTTACCATGGAAACAGGTTTATACAGTTGTGGAAGCAGCAACACGTGGACTAGTTGTTTAGAACAGAATATAGCCAGTTACTTTCCCCCAGAATATATTATTCTCTCCACGAAGACCGCATCCATACATTTTGTTACTGTTTTACATTTTGGCTTTCAAGGACTCCACGAAGCCCTAGTGATCGCGCAAAACGTTCATAATGTAACATAATATACTGAGTATGCATATACACATATTATATTGACTATACTAAACATACTGAATTCTAAGAGTACATTACCTACCATCCATTCTTTTCCTAGCAGTTCAATTACCAGAGTAGGTCAATAACATATGTATGTGCGATAGATACATTCACATATACTCCATAAACATATTACTGGTACGTGCCATTTAGGCCTATAGCCATACATACACGCATCATCTACAACCATAGCTGCATATATCATGCCTTCTACACTACGGTATATTATCTACCTGTGAGGATTACTGTAGTGGTACATATACTGAATAAATAAGAATGAGTATATGATATGTTAATATTAATACAGATTGCTCACCTACACTACATTGGTACTATATTTATTATTTACAACGGAGAACACCAGGGATTGCAACCCCAAATTGTCACGTTAATTTCATCATTTGCGTCCGACAATGACGTTGTCTAATGCTTCCTTCTGCCATATTGCCCCTCAATATACACGTATTTACATATTCAATGCATTGAAATCGCCATCCATTACAGTACAGTCTGCACAACAATTCACACGGCCTCATTGCATGCGCTCCTGTAGTTGTTGTGGTTGGTAGTGCGTGCCACTGAGTGGGGCTAGCGGCTGCGCCACGGCGGCGGCCGCCGCGTACGTGTAAGCTGTCGGTGTCATATATCCCGCGGCCGTCGTGTACGGGTAGGCCGCTTCATACCCCGCGGGAAGTTGGCCGCCCGGGAATCCGGCCGCAGCGGCGCTTTGCGTCGTATAGTCGGCAGCTAGCAAGTGCGACGTCGCAGCGGCGGTGGGAGATAGCGGCGATTGAGGAGTTGCGACGGGGATGACGCCTGGGCTGGACATATAGGCTGATGGGTAGACGTATTGGGGGATCCTGCAAGCGAGGGAGAAACGGGAAAAGGAGAAACGTCAAGTTGTGCTGTTTGGGTTGTTTTTTTGTGTGTATTGAAGTCACAAAAAGCTGGGGAAAAGTGGGTGATGAACTGATGAATTTAACCGTCAATATAACAACTGCAAACGTAAAATTGCTGGCCTTCTCCCAAACGTACGAAATGTTTTCTAGCTGAAGAGCATTGTTTTAGTTTCGAACATATCATTTAAATATATTACTTTCGATACATTGATTTTTTATGTTTTTTTTCAGTAGTAAGTTGGGGAGACTGCTAACAAGGTTAAGCCACGAAATTTTCACAATTTTCACTCGCGTCTGATGCTGACGAATAATTAACTGTCCAACGGCGATACAATCTGCTGCGTTCACTTTATTTCGATTTATTGTCAGAAAACGACGATAATTAAATGTTGCAGACAAATTAGCGCCATTAAACAGTTGTAAATATATATTCAGCTAAAAAAACATATAGTCCAAAAAAGAAGAGACCCAAAAACAAAGAGTAAAATCCACAGCAAGAAACTGAAAGAGTTAAAAAAAGAACAAAAATCGTGTTCAATAAAAGGAGTACAACCGATCTATGAACGCCCAAGCGACACATATTTCACTCACATGCCGTATATTTCACTTTCAAACACTGAAAAGCCTCGCCTTCAAACTGACCATGTTTCTTCGAAAACACCATTAACGAATTTTGTATATATTGTACGGTGCCGTGTAGAGCGCATATATTTGTACGGTGCCGTGTAGAGTATAGACATTTGCTAACATAAGCAATTGTCATACTTTTATATACTGCAATGTCTCAATTGCAAAACCAAATGTTCTCAATGTATTTCTCGTAGTTTTTTTCAGCAATTGCTCGCGGTATCTTTTAATTTTGACGTGGGGGCTGAAAAGTACTATGGTAAAATAACAAGTGAATACATATGGAAGAATGTGCAGTGACTAAATAATTGTTTCCATTTATAACCTCTCTTAAAACTCAAAATAGTGTGTCACACTGCATGGGGTCGAAAAATTGGAGGTGTTCAAAACTGCAGGGCTGAAAAAGCACACGCCTCAAATATGTGAATGTTAGTAAATTTGATATTGTAGTCTTGTGTCAAAATATTATTTCCCCAGAGCAGTTCTAAACCAAAGCAGAATGTTGCTTTAACATTTACGTTGAATCCATTCAAACGATACAACCGGTAACCGTTTTGGTTCACCATTTTTCCAAATCGTTTAGTTGTTTTATCAATTTGTTAATTCATCGTTTAATATATGGGTTTCATGATCATAATAACAATAAATCACAAAAAAGTGAACACCATTCCGCAAAAAAACGAAGAAAAAAAATCTCAGGAACATAATTGAAACCACAACATTGGTCATGAGAGGCTCAGGCAAAAACCACAACAACACTACAAAGACGAACTAAAGTCTAAAAATAGCACAACACAACAATTCGACCAAAATAGCACATGTACCATCTTGCTTTGTTTTGAAATTCAAGATGGCTGACTTTGCCTCGTGCCGGAAGTGACGTTGTGAGCGGAAGGTCGGCCCGACTTTCAGCTCAGAGCTGATAGTTTTCGAACTACCGCCATTTTGGAACTGATCGACCATACCAGTTCATTGATTCATCTAGGAAACAAAACAGAATATATTATTAATGAGCTATGATGTGGAGAAATGCTTCGACCTTGTATTGGTGTGGCAGTTGAACACAATCCGCGGTATTTTGTTTTGTGCGCGTATCGTGTTTTTGAACAGCACAGTAGACATTTAACATTTAAAGCAATTTGTTCTTCTACCCTGACTAGTACTTGACGATTTACTTCATTTACTATAAGAGCAACAAAATTAGAACAATGCATTATTAGTTGACACATATATACAAAGGCAACAGAAGTTAAATTTTCAACTAACATTCGAAAATGTCCTTCACACAAGAGGGCGATTATATATTTACATCTTGGAAAGTACCAATAAACAAAATTTCAGTAATCAAATGGAATTTACTTTCTGATATTCAATTATCCCAAGCCAATATATAAGTTGTAATTTGTCCATGCCATAAACTAGACACTCACCCGGCTAATTGTCCACTCAGATAACTAGGGATACCCGACTTTAGAGCCAAGGGGAAGGCTGTGGAAGCAAACATATACAACCGATAAGATTACATGGTGATTTAAATGTGTTATACATGTATGACGATTACGAAATCATGTGACTATTAATCAAATGAAAGTAATCCTGCCCTATATCATTCCTTACATATACATTCTCAAGAATCTCTTAGTTTTATATATGCTTTTTTTTACTTTACATATTTAAAAACACACAGATAAATAAAAGCTATAACTGTGTTTACCTCCCGCCTGTATGCGAGGCTTGGCCCCGAGGTATGCGAGGTTGACATTAGCTTTCCGCCCATCTATGATGGGATTAGGGTCCTTACAGGCTCGCTCCGCCGCCACCCGGTCAGTCATCGTCACCTAGGCAACGCAACAGATATATTTTGTGGTATTAGTCATGCTTTAAATTTGATTAGTTATACATGTTCAAATAATATGTGTACTGATCGAACATTTAAATCTGGAAAAGTTAAAGCATGACTAATACCAGAAATGCAACGTTCCTACTGTTAGTAAACAGCGTTGCGTTTCTAGTATTAGTCATGCTTTAACTTTGCTTGATTGAACATATTCAGTCAGTACAATTGTAGAGTACACGTCGTGTAATATATGTTTACTACATTCTATATTGATACGTTAACCATAGGCTATATATGTAGTACAAATATCATAACGAACATTTAAAATACGTGTATTTACAAGGAAGATTACCGGTAATTCATTTTTATTGATGGATGTAGTTCGATCGCCTGGATTCGGAATTTATGGTATTCAGTTGAATATATGCTTTCAAAATCATATAATCAGCAGGAACAACGTAAACTATGTACACGATAGTGAATATGATATCATTATGGTCATCTCTATTCAAAATACACATATTGTGTCAATAATATGTTCTTCTTTTGTACTGTTACCCATGGCAATGGGTTCAAATAAGTGTAGGATATTTGTATGAAGCTTGGGGGATTCACTTTGTGTTCATAGCAATATATATCAAGGACAACACGCCAATATTTGTATCTATTCCATACCTAATCTCATATCATTCATAGATTTCGTTTTGCTTACAAGTGTTTTTATTTATCCGTGGTTTATACCCCCAATGACCAGTCGCCAAAGAAACACCGCTAATTGATAGATTCCAGACTGTAAATGTATCCTTCGTTTCACTTCAAAATGGCAAACACAGTTTGTGCCAATTTCACCTAGGAATGACCAACAAGGTCAAAACTGACACCTGAATTATGACACTTTCATATCTACTGCACAGAGCGGATTATTCACTGAGGAAGTCCTCACTTATCCTAGGTATTTGGATAAGCCCCCAGTGTTTTTCCCAGGGC
This sequence comes from Terebella lapidaria, assembly GCA_949152475.1. Classification (NCBI taxonomy): domain Eukaryota; kingdom Metazoa; phylum Annelida; class Polychaeta; order Terebellida; family Terebellidae; genus Terebella; species Terebella lapidaria. Next base: position 3,330,171 of record OX424569.1, read on the forward strand.
ATTTATTCAACTGACACCGGGATATGTACAGGTATACGAACAGTGGCGTCTGGGAGCGATCAATTTCACCCCTGGGTACCCCCTATAATAATAGGCAGCCGTGTCAGCTAGCCTGCCAACTTGTCAAAAAATGATCCCCATTCTGTAGCAATTTTTGGTGATATTTCCCTGTTTATCTCTAGCGATACACAAACAATTCACGCTACAAGACATTTTTATCGACTGTTTAAATCTATTGCACATTATTATTTCCCCGCAAAGCTTTCATCAATGGTTCTTATTACCCTTTTCAGATTTGTATTCCTTTGGGCAAGGATGAATAAATTTTAATGTATATGTGCCTTCGGAACTGAGAAATAAGAAATTGGGTGGTGATTGATATCGACAAAACATTTCACATAATTTCTTTTTTTTCATGGAGATCTACGATAGAATATTAATATAATTTTCACATTAGAATACATTGTGACATTGATTTCCACATTATCATCGATGAAATATCTCGACCAAGTGTACGAATCAGAATAGTGTGTATATCTAACTGAAACAGCGAGTTTATAACCAACAATTCTTTAGCGCCGACATAACAAAGCACAACTACCAGCAGACGCCGTGATACCATCATCATTTAATAACGTCCTCCCGACCCGACCAGGCCCCTCTTATCTAGCACGTGTGCGCAACAAAAACACACTCTTCGCGAGCGATACCATGGGGTTGGGTGGTACTCCAACCAAGGTATTGTACACCATGCGATTGGAGGGGGGAGTGAGAGTACCCGAGACTGTACGCACAGTTGCGAGTACTGACTACAGCCACGTGCGCGTGATACTGATAGGGGTCAGCGTACAGAAGCCCGGGGGAAATCGATCCACCTCGGGACTCGTCGGACAGTGCATGGCAGCTCTAGAAGAGAGTAGGCCATCTTGGATGGATGGACCGTCTGGCACTTGGCCATTGCGGTAATGGCAGCACCACAAAGGATCCATCCATGCAGCGCCAGATGCCTTCCGGATATCTGATACTGGGCCTCACAGAGAAGATCCCCCACGTTCCTCCCTCCCCACATTTCCTAGCTGGGAGTCGGTTTCCGTAGGGAATCCATGGCTAGGACGAATCTCATTTGTTCTCTGGATGTTTTAGCAATCGCCAAACGCGGCTCGCGGGCTCAAGCCGCCCTGGAAGTGATAATAGTCGTTGGGTTTTCTTACCTGGTGAGCGATAGCCGCCCCGACCAGCGTACATGTACGACTGATGGTGTACTTTTATAAATAGCTACCGATCGTACAAAGAACGCCTCACAGCGCCACTACAAAACACGAGCACGTGAGGAGATGATTGGTCACAGGCGGAGCGTTCAATATTGATAACTGCCACCATCTGTACGCGGGTGGATATAATGACGCACTAAACTGTGTTCCACCCCCCCCCCCCCCTCCCCTAGTCCTACCCAGAATGTATTATCCAGGGTGGCTTATTGATAAAGTTTAGCCACGTGGATCTTTTGTTTGACATCGTATTGTCCCATTATTATAAACTCTTTCAAATAAAATATATATTTATTCATAACTTTGGGTCTGTTCATATTCACATACAAGTGTCAATGGTTTGACGTAAAACTATATCAAATACAAATTTTAACGTATATGCAAATCAATGATTATCAATAAATATATACGCTACTGATATAAAATAGATAATAGATATATATATATAGATAGATATATGATAGATAAAATACCAGGATATAAAATTTCTTGTAAATGAGTATTTATGTGGTTTCTGTACATGTTTTGTAGATTTGGTGCACATCTAATTTCACGTTTCCAAGAACTAACGATGTTAATGAAATCGCAAGAAAACCAGGAGAAATGTGTGTTTTCATCACGGCTTTCAAAGAATTGTGGTCAGACCAGGTTCGCTGAGATGTCTGACATCATTGAAACCGGTCTGTGCATTCTGATAAGTAGTGAGTGCAATATCTTGAGTTCAGTGATGGAACTGGAAATTCGCCAGTTGAAATACATTCTTATTCACGAAATGACGTCCGATCCTACGTCCCTAGCTTCAAATATTGAACGAATTTCTATATTATTATGTCCAGGAAACATTGTCAAAATGGCCAATATACATGTACACGTTAAAAAACAAACTTACAAGACATGATGCTGATGTTCAACAACAAATCATCAACCTATACAACAATCAACATCATCTCAGGAGGAAATGGCATTAAACCAAGTACCTGTATATTTCTAAAAAAATCAACAATTATATTGCATACACATTATACTTACGAATCCATAGCCGCGACTTTTGCCCGTCTGTCGGTCTGTGATGACCACTGCTTCCTCGATGTCTCCGAACTGTTCGAAGAACTCCCTGAGCGACTGGTCAGTTGTGTGGTAGGGTAGACCTCCAACAAAGATCTTCGTGAATGTCGTGTCTTTCTGGTGTACGGCACTCATTGTGAACGCTCCTTTATGTTCCTTAATTACCTAGGTATGTTGACAAAACCACTTCTTGTGAAGTGTTCCTAATATCACAGACTTCTGGTTCAGTCAGATGTTTTGGAAATGCTGCTCCAAGGAATCGCCAGATATTTTTCTTTGTGTGCGTGAGGGGGGATTTAAATCACCAACTGTGTTTCCAGTTGCAGTGAAACTTTATACGTCGAGTTCTTCCGGCTTGTCCAGAGAATATAATAAGTGCAGTTGCAGTGTTCTCGTTCTGCTCGCTTGGTGCAGTTCACTTCTATCTCATAGTACTTAATAATTTAAAACTTTAAAATGAATGTGGAAGATCTCCCAGGATGTCCTGTCTCGCTGCTGGCAAGGCTGTTTCTCCTTGCACCATCCACACTGCGACTGACTATCTCTCGCACTAGTTTGGTTTCCTTGTACATCACACGCACACACAAACACTGGCACACTGTCGACTGGGTGACCTTCACGTGGCTGTCTTTGTTTCTTCTTCTCCGTCGGCTAGCCCCGGCCACTGAGAAGATCCAAGACGAATGTAGGGACGCACAGACCGACGGGGGGGGGGGGGTACAATACAGCTCAGGATCGTTGATATGGAAACCGTGGTGGGGGGGGGGGGGGAGAGGGAGCTTAATGTGGATGAGTGAAGAGTACAGTGGAAGGTCCCCAGGTGTACATATCGTACCGCAGTGGTACGCGCAAGCCCTGGCACTTCAAGTACCGCAGCACCCCTCCGCCCCGACCCCCTCCTTCTCATCTTTTGCTCTTTGCTTAGAACTGTGTTCCGGATAGCAAAACTCCGCCTACACACGAAACACTTTATTTCTCCAGAAGGTAGCCCGATGCTGATGCAGACCTTCACTACACTATCCATGATATGATTACGAATCTCCGTACACCCTGCCCCCTCCCTCCCACCACGCACCTCCTTTTTTTACAGCTTCTCAAATCCGGATCTTGCCTCGCGTCTGTACCAGGCGAGGCGATAAAAATTATAATGTACACGCATTTACTCAACACTCGTAGCTCATGAATACACAGAGAACACTTTTGGACTTGATTAGGGGGTTTCATCTATAACCATACAGATGGATGATTTAACTTTCAAGTCGTGATCATTGCTGTCAATTCATTGGAGTCATAACTTTGTCAATATAACCGGGATTAATCTAGCAGCAAGGCTGTACATTACAGGGCATGCGTGCACTTCTAGAGGTTTTGCCAAGGTGAAAGTCAAAGAAAACGTCTAGGATTGACGTACTTGTCGTAATCGGAAACGCCTTCGATCATGAAATGCCTCCTAAATCCGTTCTTTTTTTGTTTTACGTGCATTCCAGATATTTGTAGACTAGAAAAATCCGACATTATATTTTGATCACCCAGCATTTGTGTCCCACTCAGAGATTTACTAAATATTACAATTTCATTGATATTACAATGATGTTCTTAAACGATCTTCCAGCGAAGTCTGCATTTCAGCAACAAAATCAGGCGAAGCAGTGAAACAGAGGAAGTACGTGTATTGCTGACGCTTATTCATAAACCTGTATTACAACTAACTATACAGGAGTCCATTTACAAATTATTATTGCAAGAATAGCATGGCAAACCAATTCTGACCAACTACAATAGCTAAGCCAAATAAGTTTTGTCATCAGCAAGATATCCTGGGGAATTTTATGAATGTTTATGTTAAATGCGCTACAAATGAATCTGATATCAAATTTCAGCTCAACATCTAGATTCTAATATATTCTTCAACAGAGTCCATTTAGGGAACTCATGATGTCCGGCTTCACACATAAAAAGTGTGGGTCCGAATGAAAAACGCAAAACAATACAGTGTAGTACACACTAACCGATCTGCCTACTTCAATCATACCAGAAATTCCATACTAAAAAATTGACAATATTCTAAAAATTTATATATCAGGATCATACATTTGAATAGCATTTATCACTATCAAACTTTCCTGAATGCCATGTTGGTGACAGAATTTTACATATATAATGTATTAAATATTACATATTCCATATTACATGTGGATTGGGATAATGATTGTTTAAACCCATTCACCAAATGTATGGATTGATATTACATGCCACAAGTGGACAGTGGAATCATCTTCAGGCCCAAACTTTGTACACAGGTGACTATGCTACATCTCAATCATTTTTAGGCCCAAACTTTGTACACAGATGACTATGCTTCATTTCAGTACATTATACTAAAAAAAACAAAATTTGTTTTTGTCTTTTTGGCATTTTTGCACTTTTCAATGTGACGCCAGAACAATCAGAATCTCTTAATTCCCTCACAGCCGAATGAAACCCATCAGAAAACTCCATTTGTTCCTCCACATCTTTATCGTTCGTGCTTTTGCTTCAATTGTTTGTTTTGAGCAGTTTTCTAGGCACGAAAAAAACACGTGCGCTTTTGTTCAGGATAACCCGAGTCAGGTCTTGTTTTGTTTTCTTTTGCGTCAATGTTTTGCCTGGATCCGATCGACGGGTTCAGCCAATCAGCATCGAGCAAGTCGGATGAATGAATGAATGTGAAATCCGAGTCCGCTTGCTGTTCCATATATAGCGACGGTAACGTTATATCGGGTATTATTGAAGACACGCTATGATTGTTTCGGACAGCGCTATATCATAGCTATCCGATATGTTATATATAAATATACTTTTGAGTACTTATTTTGGGAGAGAAAATATGGGGCAATGACCCCATAACTTCAGCACATCTACAGATCACGAGAAACTCACTTTTTATCGGCTTAACTGAACTGTATTAAACTACATGTACCCCGTATCTACTGCATAATTTAGGTTTTGTTCCGAGCGCTTCCACTGTAGTTTCGTGACAACAAAAACATATATGATACATTGTGCATTTACTACACATTCACCAAATATAAGGAGCTGATATACATGTGTATAATATCCATGGCAACCAGTTTTAGAAATTGAGTTAGTATTCTGCAGAACTCAATTTTGTTAGACTAGGCGTATGTATGTCACTTTTGTATTGGCCATTAAAGGTCAAACGCAGTTCTAAACGTGTTCCTTAAATCATTGCGTCAAAATTCTTAACAGAAGAGGAAATAAACATGATATGGACCTATTATCATGAGTTCGACCGATTGATACATACTAAGTATGTGATTGGACAGTTTCACAACAACAAATATTCTGATTTGATGCTCAGAAGTATCTGCACTGTATATGAACTCCTAGTCTGGATCAACGGAATGTTCTATACAATATTTTGGTCAAAGACTCCCCATATACCATCAATGAATTAGATTAAAATCTTACATCCATAATGGTAATTGTGTTATACATCAGATACAAATGTTATGCCTAATTCAACCAAAAACCGATTCAACCCACGGAGTAAATTTGAAACAATGCAATTCGCAATTACGCAAACATTTTTTGATGGTTTGACATATACGTGGTCCCGAAATTATAGACGCCCCCTTGCTAAACACGCTACAAATATGTAAATCATAACGTTCTATCAACCAAACCATTTTTCGGCCCAAGGGAATAAAAATATTCAGAGATAACTGGAGACGGATTTGTTTTTGATATTTTTTATTGGCACCATCACCCCCCCCCCCCCTCCACCCCTCCCCATCACCCGCATCACTACTTGATATAAAATACAGCCGGATGCATGTAACGGTACATCGCTATTGTTGTGTATGTGACACCGATATCAACACGACATCGGATAATTTTGCGTTTATACTATACAAATATTGGATGTAGAATACGGGATGAAGAAATGTCATATTGGCCGAGGCGCAGCCGAGGTCAATATGACATTTCTGAAACAAAGTATATATAGACTTTCGCCGTCCAACATCGAGTATGTAGGATTGTCACGTGGTACAAATCGTCCAATCAGGAGTGTCCTTACAGTGGGAATACCACCGAGTGAATAATATTAGTATTTATTTGTATACAATATTGTCCTGCAGATCGCGGCTCATTATTAATTTGGTGTTGTATGTACCTCGATCAGTACATGTATTAAGAACGTAAGTAATTGACATATATAGCCAATACGTGAGTTCGGAAATGTTTTCAGGTCAGGTCAGTGGAATTGGGTCAGGGTCAAGTGATATAAACATAGCCAATTCATGCTGTCACGCTACCATTGTCGAGTCACTGTCACCAACACATTACTCGATTTCGCGGGTACAATACTATATACTTTGTTTACTTCGAGTTCACCTCGTCACTCGCGTTTGAGCATGGTGTGCACGAAAGTTTTGTTTATACCACTTGACCCGACCTAGAAACATTTCCGAACTGGCTTATTAGCCCAGGCGAGAGTCTCTCCCAGAAACCTCTCGAGATGTACATATATACATGTATGGTGTACACAATCGACAATACTTTCATCAATACTAAACAAATATTGGATGATGGGGAGTTCTGCGCCTCGTCCAATATAACTTTTCTGAATCCCGTAAACTCTGTATTGGACGACCAGCATCCAATCTTTGCTATATTATTAACAGCACGCTATTTGCAACAACCACGCTGATTGGCTGCTATCGCGTCACCGTCCAATTTACGCAATCCCATATACATGACTCGGATCCAATATACTCAATTTACAGTGAATAGACAAGCTGAATGGTTGAGGCGACCGCGCTGTCCGATATGCAATATACCATTTCAGGATCCAACATACATAATTTGGGAGTGTCACTTGGTACAAATGAACCAATCAGAGAAGATGATTCGTGCCAAGTTAATAATATAGTACAAGAGTTTATGCCACAATCAAATACATCTTCATGTTTATGAATATTTGTTATACAAATTTGCATTGTAACTGTAAATATACAAATATCTCAGCAATTACATCATTTTTACATCACTGAATAACAGTCTGTAAAACGCCCATTTCATGCATGTATGAATGGACATGCACATGTTTTGTTGTAAACACACATTTTACATGTACATGCATGTATTTAAAACCTAAAGTATTTCATTATTTATTTAAATTCATTATTGAACACACTATGTTTACAAATATAGGGGCCTAATACACAGTTTCAATTGAATCCGTTGAATCCATTGAATGACCAATGTATTTTCTGATCAAATAAATTATTGTCCATAAAAATCAGTACAGGAGCACCTCGATAAACCGGCGTCCGATAAAACCGAAAACTCGATCATCCGAAACAGCTTCTCACACCACTGTCGACCAAGTGGCATTCACTAGCTTCCGCGGGAATCTGTCCTGGGAGCACTAGATGGAGGCCAGCGCGACCAGTGTCCCAAGACCCAGAGCTATCAGGAGCAGCGACTTCCAACTATGGCCATCCCCGCGACTATCAGCAAAGAACCGCTCGAAATCCCCCTGCAATTTCAAATAGAAAGCGCATCAAACAACTTAGACAACCAATCGGTGGCACTGAGCATTGAACATCTAAATTCAGATATAGTAGTCGGGCATGTAAAATAGGTGTATCTGCACAGTACCTTGCCCCCCCCCCCCCCCATGATTTCCCAAAACTGATCAAAACCTTACCCATCCGCCCTTCATGGCAATCCATTCACCAAGGTTGTTGGCAGTGTATGTTCCAATGCAATCTCCTATCTCAACAGTCACGGTTCTCATCCTGTTTTTCATCGCATGCCTCGCAAGGAACCCCCCAAGTGCATACAGTGTGACCACTCGTCCCCAGTTTTTGTCACCAATGCGGAACAATTCATCTGCGACTCTTTGTATGACTTCGGGTCCATTGACATCAGACAGGATGATATTCTCGAGCATCGTCTCAAAAACTGACGAGTGTTTGTCCAATAGAAGTCGCACTGTTCTTCGCATCGTCTTCGCATATCTGTTAGGCATAAGTGGCATCACATCGGGAGAACAAGTGAGATAGTAAACGATGTCGTGGCTAAGGTCCAGGGCAATGGATTGGTTGTCTCCTGCCTCCCGCGCGGTGTCCCGGTCGTTCAGTTGGGACACGAGCCCGGCGAGCAGTAAGAGAGGCGCACCTCTTTTCAGTTCTTCCTGTTCTGCTCGGATGTGCTCAGCTTCTCTTCTATAGCGCTCCATTGTTTCAACGGTTGCTTCCAGCTTTTGCTTGACTTCGGCCACTTCGTCATCATATTCTTCTTTTTCTTCCCTTCGCAAGCGGTCAAATTCATCATGACCTTCCAGGCTCATTTTGGCGTCTCCCATTTTTTCCTCACTTTTTTTTTTTTTTTTACAAATCACTGTGATGTGATGCACTATGCTTCGTATGCTTTAAATGTCGCATTCATTCATTTCAGCTCGCTCGCTTTCACACTTTCTAGTGCAATGTGTATCTCCAACATACATGACAGACCGAATGAGGAACAATTGACATTGATATATTTCGCCCCACTCTGAGGTCTCAAATACGAGATGCCCACTCGCATGTGAAAGTCAATGTACGTGGCGCAACATATTTAGAACGGGGAGTTTTCGGTTTCATATTAATGAAAAGCCTCGGTACTAAAATAGTCCTACATTCGATATAATGACCTGTAATGTATGCACGATGTTATGGATCTCGGAAATTAATAAAAAAAATTTGTAGGTTAACAAGCCAATTGTAAATACCAGTGCATGTTCCTTGTTAATTAACGCAGGAATCATTGTTGCAACGCCAAATATGGGTGTACTTTAGATATGCAAATTAATTATTCATATCGACTTTTCCGGAACAACAGCGTGGTTTTATAAAATTATCAGGATAATAAATTGGCAGAGGAAGGGGGGGAGGGGGGAGATATGAATACTGTCACAAGACTCGATAACCTTTGGCCCATCGAAGTTTTCTGCTATCAATGCTAACTTAGTCAATTCAAGTTTCTAAAAATAATTTTGTGTCCATAAACTGAGAACACTGAAAATGTACAAGCAAGCAGAGCATTTTGTTATGATTGAAATTTTTAGCACATCATTCAGGCACGGGTTCCGTGGATTCTGAAGTGACACTGAAGAAACACGTGAGGGCATCCAGGATCAACTCTACAGCTTCGCTGACAGACTGGTGGTCATACATATATTATCATGCTTTCGTTATCATAACGCTTCTCCTAATAGCGTCCTAATCGAATTGTCCTAAACAATTTCCACCAGCGAAGAAAGCTGTATTCTTCACATGAATGCATGGACACTCCAAGGTCATAAAACGATGCACCATACAACCTTAAGTTATCTATGTGCCCAAATATTACGTTAGCATATATTTCCAATATCAGTCTGTCTGAATATATGCCGACGATTCAACTCTGCGCGAAGAAAGTTCCATAGGCGAAAGTCTACGTGCCAATGATTCAGGGATGTATTTCCTTAACCACGCTAGAAACAAGACTGATGTATTATATGGCTTGGACGTTGTAAAATACAAATGGAAACATTACGCGGGCATTACATGGAAAATACTCCCTGTTTGTTGACATCATCGTTCAGGATATTTACTGAGGCCCGGTTCAATATCATTGTGGAAGATATAAGTCGTACGGAGCCTCTGAGAGGACATGGAAGAAATATTTTTAGCACATTGTTATTGCGTTCCCTCGCAATATTATCGCGTTCCCTCGCAATAATATTGCGTTCCCTCGCAATATTATCGCGTTCCCTCGCATTCCGGATCGCGTTCCCTCGCGATCTTATTGCGTTCCCTCGCAATCCGGATCGCGTTCCCTCGCAATCCAGATCGCGTTCCCTCGCGATATTATCGCGTTCCCTCGCGATTTTATTGCGTTCCCTCGCATTCTGGATCGCGTTCCCTCGCATTGTGCTGACGCCAATGACTTCTGAGAAGGTTATTCTACAAGATCGCGAGGGAACGCGATCCAGAATGCGAGGGAACGCGATAATATCGCGAGGGAACGCGATCTGGATTGCGAGGGAACGCTATAAGATCGCGAGGGAACGCGATCCGGATTGCGAGGGAACGCAATAAGATCGCGAGGGAACGCGATCCAGATTGCGAGGGAACGCGATAATATTGCGAGGAAACGCAATAACCGTATGTCAAAAAAAAATTCTTCCATGTCCTTTCAGCGGCTCCGTAAAGTCGTAATGAATCATGATAATAAAACATATAGGCCTACATTGTATTTGCAAGTCTCAATGTCTCCAAGTTATGTTGATGACATTCAGCTGATCACCGACATAATCTGTGTTGCAACAAGCAAGTTGATTTGCGGTCAACTTCAAGGCCACCAAAAAGAAGCATGCTGTTCATTTCTTCTCATGCAAACCTGGGGTGCATCTCCTGGAAATTGTAACCAATACTAATTTGACTATTGCGTTCATGACAACTTCATTTTTATCAACATGTCTAGCATATCCATGTTCACCCAAGACACAACTTTGAAAGTTCTGTGATCATTAAACATTAAGGTACATAATCTCCAGGCGATTTTCAAGGTCATCAAATGATGCAACATAATATTCATACACATCAAACCCTTTACATGTATCTTCAGGAGTTTAGCATCCAATGGCCAACTAAATATACATGAATGCTAAATATAACCTAAATATTTCAGGTAGACATATATGTAGCATTGAAGTGGCCTTGAGTTTTCAAATTAATATGATCGATATTCAATGTTGCCATGAGAAGCAGAATAATTATTTACCTATGTATTATATCGAATAAAATTAATTATTATTGATTATTGATTATGTGATATGAACACTGTACGCTCTCGATATAGATCTCCTGAGAGATTTTCATCCATTCGTCGGAACAAATCTGGAAATGATTTTTGAGCTCAACGAATATTAAAACTCAAGAAAGACAGGAAGATAAGCCGGGCAGGAGTTCCATATAATGTATATGTTTGTCCGAAACAAAGTTATGATCACTCAATAAGACATTTTCTGCTCCACAAAACAATGCCAAAGAAGCAGAACAAGTCGAGTTTGAGTGTGCACTCAAAATGTATGGATACATAACATGCCAATCTCACTCAAAATGTATGGAAACATAATATGCCAATCTCACTCAAAATGTATGGAAACATAACATGCCAATCTCACTCAAAATGTATGGACACATTATATGCCAATCTCACTCAAAATGTATGGAAACATAATATGCAAATCTCACTCAAAATGTATGGAAACATAATATGCCAATCTCACTCAAAATGTATGGAAACATAATATGCCAATCTCACTCAAAATGTATGGAAACATATTATGCCAATCTCACTCAAAATGTATGGAAACATAATATGCCAATCTCACTCAAAATGTATGGAAACATAATATGCCAATCTCACTCAAAATGTATGGAAACATAATATGCCAATCTCACTCAAAATGTATGGAAACATAATATGCCAATCTCACTCAAAATGTATGGAAACATAACATGCCAATCTCACTCAAAATGTATGGAAACATATTATGCCAATCTCACTCAAAATGTATGGAAACATAATATGCCAATCTCACTCAAAATATATGCAAACATAATATGCCAATTTCACTCAAAATATAATATGGAAACATAATATGCCAATCTCACTCAAAATGTATGGAAACATATTATGCCAATCTCACTCAAAATGTATGGAAACATAATATGCCAATCTCACTCAAAATATATGCAAACATAATATGCCAATTTCACTCAAAATATAATATGGAAACATAATATGCCAAGCTCACTCAAAATATTGAATGCTAATATCTTATCAGGCCTGACAGCTATATGTATAGTATTACTGTGTCATATCAATCAGGCTGCGCTGTGAGTTTGTGCAGAATTAAAATGGTGTTTCGGTCAACTGCAAGGTACACAAAGTACATGTACAATTTGCACAAATATAGATGTAATGCTGATGTATTGTATGTATACAAGAGAAACTGACATCGATCAACAAATTCAAGTCTCACATTTATTTGTATCAAACAAGTTCCATGTATTACGGTAAATCAAACACACAACTGATATATTGCGTGGAAACAATGGTACAAAAAGGTCATCATGATATGCAATAATTACAATTTCCTACTAACGATGCACCTAGATTGCCAGCGATACAACTTTTTAATTGTATCACAATTACCCAGAAACATTGCATTTGTTAACTCATCATAGAACTGAATATGTCAAAACATGTCCAATGATAATAGCAGATTTTTGCAGACATGGAACTGGCCATATACACATGCTGCCAGATATTGGATTTTGTGGACTACTGTAAACCCATTTGAGTTCGCTCCCATTAAAGTTCGCGTTTTTGAAATATTGACTGTTCGCTAACCATTTAAGTTCGTGTTTTGTTTAATTTTACATCAATTTCAATGTAACTTTTAAAGTTTGTGATCCATTAAAGTTCGCTATTTTGTTAAAACCGCGAAATCCGCGGAATAAAAGGGTAGCGAACATAGCGAACATTAACGGGTTTACAGTACATTTATAACTACAATTGACTAATTGTGAGACCGTATCAAATCATGTCAAAATGCATTTGGCACTTTGTCACAGCTGTATTATGTTTTTGCAAATATCTCAGTGTACAGCAGAAACCTAAAATATAAATATATGCCGATTACCGGTATTAAGGGCTTTATAAATGTTGTAGTGAAATTGGTAGAAGAAAAAACATGGAGTAAGAGCTGATGTAAATGTAATAAATTATCTAGGTTATACATATAAACTAATTATGTCAGGCAATATACGCTGCTTATTCAAAATAATAATCATACCCATTTATTGTACATATAAGCAGTTGACCAGAAACGATTTCATATTCCTTATTACCTGTGAACCATAGTTTCCTCAGTAAAAACAAGAACAACATATCTCTCATTTCAACTATATGTATTTATGTATCATAATATAAACATATCAAACGCATAACCATGATAACAGAACACATAAATAGTATATATACACAATGTAGTGGGCTTGGTTTTATTTTTATGCAATAAATTACATTCTATGCAACTGTACTGAACACTGTCCACAAGCACACATGCGAACACAGGCAAGCACTGAATGATAGTCAAAACATAACATTTCTTTAAGCGGGAACAAACTCACTAACCATATCACAGACTAACAATTACAAATCCTAACAGCCGATTTCACTATCTAATTTCATCTCACGCACTTGTTCACCAGTCTGACCACTGCTATTGTTTCCGCTTGCGCTGTGATTAGCAGGTTGACCGCTACCGCTGCCTTCCTGTTGAAAACCACCACTGGTATCAGTGTGGTTATCATGGCTTCTGGACTGCATAGTACCATTGCCCGATGTTGATCTTGCACCAGTTGAATCAGGTGTGTTATTGGCGAAAGCTTTCAACTCTAACTGGTCGATGCTTGCCTGCACGCAACGCACGGCTGACCGCCGAATATTACGAATTTCCTCCTTTCCGTCTGAATCGATATTGTCCAGTTTAATGAGTAGACGCGTCAGCATTTCTTCTAGGTAGAGATACTCTTTGTCAGATTTTACGCCAGTGAACGCATTGACTTGGGCTTGAAGCTCTTCGGCAGACCTGTAGATGCTCTCGACTTGCTGTAGAAGCGTTTGTGGCTGTGACGGGGCTGTCTTTTGTTCAGCGGTGGGTTCTGGTTGAGTTGGCTTGTCTTCCGTCGGCACTGAACCTTGTTCCATTGGCTCTACACTTGCGGCTCGTCTGGCATCTCCTGCTGGGCTCGACATTCTCCCTTGACCGTGTGATGTCCGGCTTGGTTGAGGATATTGTGGCACTGGTTCCCGCTCTATGTGAATTTCTCTGTATGGCTCCTGATTGGACATTTTCGGAGCAGCACGAGGAGACGACTGATTGATTGGCGACGACCGATCGGGCGCCTGCCACTGTGGTCTCTGCCCAGGCGGTGGTACATTCACATGGTTCAGCGGCACTTGTGCTTGTGGCTGTGAGGGCGGTGCTGGAGCCCGACTTGGACTCGTTCCGCGCATGATGGGGATCTCTCTACCTGGTGACTGTTGGTGGCCTTGTCCCTGGGGACGAGACACTGGGAAGCCGTGATGAAGTCCCCCAGGCATTGCTGAGTGAGTGTGACCTATAGGGATGTTTCGCACCATCTGGGGCTGAGGCATACCCCCTGCGTAGCCGTGGTTGTAAGGCGGCTGCTGCTGTTGTTGCGGTGACTGTAGAGATAAAATAGGACATAAAGTTCTTGAATTTTCAACTTGAAAGTGTGCATAATTGCAGGCTGAATATCTGATAGATAAATATAGCAAGTATTCAAGCACTCAGGCTGTCTCAGAGAACTGTACCCCTAAATGCCTAATTCATCATATTTTTAAGTTATGGAGATAGATCTAGAATCTAGCTTTTTCTCTTGAATACTCTCGATCAATGCATGGCTATACATCATGTACATATTAACATAGTTAGCATAGACGATAGTCGACACATTGTTTTAGACCTGGTTAGTGTAGACGAGTAGCCTTTGAATAGGACTAGTATGAAGCGGATTCAGTGACAAAAATACAGGTCGTATCGTTTCATTCTGGTTTCGTGAGCTGTGTCAGTTCGTACGCTGTTTTACTTTGAAGTCGCATCGTGCTTATTTTTGAAAAGCCGTATTGTGTTGGGTCATGTTGTCGTGTGATGTGACATTTCGTACGCTGTTTTACTTTGAAGTCGCATCGTGTTGGTTCATGGTTACGTGCTTCATTTTAACATAGGTTCGTGGGCGATGTCATATTTTTGTGAGTTACTTTGACACTGCATGTCGTGGTGCATGTCACTCCGTAAGCGATCTTATCTCGTGATGGGCTTTGATTTATTATGGAATGTTTTTTGGGTCATAATTCCTATTCCATTTGCATTCATTGCTCTTAGATTTCTCGCTATGTGCTGAGCTCTGCTCCATTGTGCAATATATGTCTGGTCTTTCACGCTTATCGGCTTTATGAATGGTATAATATAATCATGAAAATTGCACTATAAAATGATTTTTTTCTAACTTGTTTACACAAGCTTTAGGCGATATTTTTGCGATGTTAAATGTCATCTTTCTATAATTTGACATACCTCACCTATGAATCAAACGGCAATTTTATGCCAAATTTCAGACTTTTATATAAAAAATTTAAGAAGTTGGCAATCTACCCCAATGACAAACTTCAGGCCAAAACGGGATCTCGAGAATTTGAGCATATTCGAGGATTTAATCGTGTTTACATCCATCAGAATTCAAATGTTATTGTAATTTTGGACCAGAAGACAGAGTGGGGTGTATTCGACACAAACATGTTGATTTCTAACCTTTTTAGCCCTACAAAGACGAGCCCAAGTACAAGATTTTATGAGGACCCAGAAAAAAAATTACACGGCTAAATTTAACATTGGGGTAGATTGCCAACTTTTTCAATTTTCGCGATAGAAGTCTGAAATTTCGCATAAAATTGCTGTTTGACTCCCAGGTGAAGTATACCAAATTATAGAAGGATACCATTTAGCATCACAAAAATATCAACGAAAAACAGTGTAAACGAGTTAGAAAAATTAGAGTATAGGTACCATTCAAATACCGGTATTATCAAATATTAGATAATTCTACAGCACATGGATTGGATTTATACAATGTACGAGTTTGGGATTAACGTAGTCCGCTACAAACAGGGAGGCAATGAAAAGTCAAAATTTAAAAGTTATATCTTGAATATTATCTCTTCAGAAAAACATATTTTATAGCGTAATCAGCATTCTAATACTGAAAAGAAAATAGGGGGTCACCGTGCTGGTTTCTTCGACATATTCGATCAAAAATCACAAACATTTACTAAAATGACTTAATTTATGGTATTTTTACACATTTTGTGGCCCATATTCACATCTTGCATCTTGTTTTCCAAGAGAACGGATACCGTGACACCCTATTTTCTTTTCAGTTTTAGGATGCTGATCAGTTACTCTATAAAATATGTCATTTTTGAAGCTCTAGATTTTGTTAATACAGTCATTTATTTTGAAAAACTCTTTGACCCCCTCCCCTCACTGTTTGGAGCGGACTACCTTAATTGTATTTTTCAGACAAACAAATTATGTTACGTAGCATGACCCCACTCCACCCCCCCCCCCCCCGTTACTCCTCTGCAATAGTCCTACACCATAAAAACTTGGCCATAGAACCCCACCCCGTATGCAATGTGTCTGACCAATTAGAAGGTTTCACAATGATTATAGTACCAATGGGCGCTGCTATTGCTGTGTGCGTGATGTGGGTGATTTGCAAATGGGGGCGATGCTGCACGAATTGAAAATTTCCAAATCACGTAGGCCTACCAGTTTATGGGGCTTGATTTGGAAATGTGCTACGTGTTTTAACAATGGCAAATTATGAACTATTCAGAAATCAGGCAGCGCGATTTAATAAAGCATGAATGACCAGCCATATTGCATAATAGACTAGAGTGCTCAGAGCTCAGCACATAACGGATCTAAGAGCAGTGAATGCAAACGGGATGGGAATTATGACCCAAAGAACGTTCCATTTTGGTTCAAATCAAAGCCCACGAGATAAGATCGCTTACGAACAGAGAGTGTTACGAAGTGACATGCACCACGGGAGATTGGTATTGCTTACGAAACAGTGATCAGTGTCTTAATGACTTACGAGATTGTGACTCAAAGAATGAAAAGATGGCCTATTTAGGCCTATATGTATCTCACGACAACTAGATCTATGAAGATATGACATATCCTACGAATTAGTGTCAAAGTGACTCACGAAAAGAGGACATCGCCCACGAACCTATGTTAAAATGAAGCACGTAACCATGAACCAACACGATGCGATTTCAAAGTAAAACAGCGTACGAACGACACATCACACGAAACCAAACTAAAACGACACGACCTGTATTTTTGTCAGTAAATCCGCTTCATAGACTAGACTCTACTAGTTTGATTTATGAGCAGTATAGTGTCATTAGGGCGTCATTGAATATCATAGAGAAACAGGATTGCCCACTAAATTGTACATGTGCTCCGATGATTATCATGATTATGATCTACTTTTTTCCAATCGAAATGGGGGAAATCCCTTACCTTTCTTGGGTCTTGCCAGTGAGTCGTTCTTGTGTTGTGGTCCACGAAAAATGGCCAACCTGTCGCTTTATCGATCAACATTTCCCAACCATGTGGTAAACCGTCTGATTGTGAACTCCCGAAACTACTATTTTCCATGATTAGGAAGGCGAGTGATAGACTATATATATAGCAGAACAATTTCAGATTGTCAAAATTCTAGATCCGTCTAGATCGATTTTTTTATGGAGCGCCTAAATGTAGCGCACCTGCGAGAAACGTCATGTAATTTCTCAACGCTTCTGGATTATTCCGGTGCGCTCCGAAAAAATCCAGCCGTATTATTTTCATGAGCGTTGATGAAGTATGACTTTTCTATCTTTGGAAAAATATAAATATAGTAAAGGCTGTTCAGTTCATGAGTTATCAGCAACTTATAATTAGAAAAGTCGCATATTTTACCCAACTGTCCCTAACAAAAAACAAATGTCGGGCGTCATGACACGGTGAAATGTATACGCATGAAGACGGTAACATTTTTTGAGGCCATTCGCTAGGGTATTTCCTACCGTAATGACCCAAATACTTTCTTCTTCAAAAATAGGGAGCCATTTGTCTTGAAAATTGCATGTGTACCGTGTATACTGTTTGTACGTACACTATACTCAAGTTCAACACAAAAACCTCATATGATTTTTGGCCATAACTTCGTTTATGAAGGTCGGATCAATTTGGAATTTTGTTTGTTTCCATTTGGCATAGACGGTATTGTTTTTGTATCGAATTTCAGTCCTCTATCTTGAAAACTGTAAAGATGGCAATCTACCCCCATTGTTAAATGTTTAAATCGGATAGCTGGAATTCAAGCAAATTTGGAGATTTCATGATCTTTATTCCGTTAAGAAATGTGATATCAGGAAAGTTTTTGAGTTGGAAGAATCGTAAATCTGAAACTTGGTGAAAAAATACCGTTTATACCAAATGGACCATCCTAAACGAAATTATTGCCAAAAATAATTATGAGGTTTTGTGTTGAACTTGATAAATAACGTTCAATGACATTGTGTATTTTTGTAGCCTACAAATATTTACTATTGCATCAACTGTATCTTCTTCGTGTTTTACAACTGGAGACAACTTTTAAAACACAGCTTTTGAAGCACAGTTGATCATTAAAATCCTTCGATGACAAGCAGCACCTTTTTTCAGGGACATATATCAAAATATGAGCACTACTAGTGAGAATAAAATATGACTTAAAATGAAAACTCGAGGATATGGCACTCACAATGACTCAACGTTAGAGTCTCTAGTTTTATGGCCAGATAGCTTCCCCGATTCAATCACTACTATGTTCAGTGCAACTACACCGGATTAATAGTCTTCCAGGAGTCTGTTTCATTGACATGGCCAACAGGGTCACTATACCCCCTGCCGAATCTAGCAGCTGGCAAGTTGAAATTGCCATCACGATAAGTTCTTGTACAATCTGGATCAAGTGACAGACCCTAGGTCGACTGCCTGATAGCCACTCAGGAAATGATCAACTTAACTCAGCGAATGATGTCCAGACTGCAGGGTCCAGGAGCGCTACATACCAAGAAGCCCAATTCGGGCCATCCAACATAACTTTCGGCCAACTGACTCCATCTTAGACCACGAGGCAAGCAATGAAACCATCGCAGCTAGACCACTGATTTCAGTATCAACCATGCCGCCTTCCGGCTTTCCAGCTATGTAAGTGACCATGCTCCACTATGGGTCATGTCCCCATGGGGCTAGGCACTGATTCCTACATTCGACCCAACAATGGGCCAACCCCTCAATACACCTTTGTTCAGGTACAACAGGTGGCATCATGTTCTCGGGCGCCCTTACTGCTGCAGCCATGCAGGGATTGGCTGCAGATGGGACCACTCCGTCAAGTTACGGACCGCGGCACCCCGACTTCAGACGCCAAATGCTGGTGCCCACTAAATTATTGTTTGCCGCTAGCTCACATGTCATCTTTGGCACCAGTGAGTGCGGTTGAAAACCATGCAGAAAGTAGTCCGTAAGTGGTTGGGTATCCAAGTATGATGGTAAATTTAGAGATATATCATCATACTTCGCAGGCATGCACTGTGTACATATCTCATCATTTAGACCCCCCTCATGACAACCAAATTCGCATGGAATTACCACGTTGGCTGTAAACATCCGTACTTTATGTAGAAAGCTAGCGTTACCGGGAAGTGTCGTGCCTTTGAAGGCAAATATGCTCATTTACAGTGTTCAGTCGTGATGAGTTCCGTGTGTTGATTTGCTCGATCTGAAGGTCATCTGGAGATGAAGAGCAGAAGACATCTGTGTCTCTTGTTGGTAGTACAACATTATGCAGTTTTGTTCCAGGTAAGTCCAGATATTTCACCATGAACATTTTTGGAACATCAAGCCAAGACTCAAGACAGTCTATATCTGTTTGATTGTATATAACAATTTGATATACACATAACTTGCTTGATTGTGTGTTACATTTTTTTTTTCATTGAGGATCAAGATGAACCATTTCATTGTGTCTATGAATCTTAGAATGCCAACATCCTTTCGTGCATCTTAATCCTTCCGATAAATAGTGTTTTGAATCAGCAATTATTTCAATTCACTGTGTTCATACTTATTCTTTACTCCCACAGTTACTCCAGAGCATAACTAAATGGTGTAAATATTTTTTTTATTAACCTGCTGTAATAACCTGAGTGTTATGGTCTCTGCACGCACATACTCTTGCCTCTGCGAGCACATGGACAGTTATACAGAGATCATGTGGTTTTACTTGGGTTGATTGTCACAAGCGAATATATTCAATCGAACTCATCATACACCATTCATCATACATTCATCATACGAATTCATCATTCATCTTCTCACCATTCAGGTGTTTCATCATTCCAGTAAAATGTCTACCAGTAGAAATTTTGATAATCCACTATTGAAGTGCAAAAGTAGAATTCCTATTGGAAATTGCATGAGAAAATGTGTTGGTAGAGTTTCTAGAAGTAGAACTTCAACCAACATAATGAATGTTATGTGGCGATTTTGCCCTAAGCACGCGGCAGGTGTTTGTAAACATAAATGCCATTTATGTGGCCTTTTCGTACTTGGCCTTGTTTTGACATGCTCCGTTCGAGCGTGCGTTGCCACGGCGACGTATTGTAATTTACGTTCCAGTAAACTATAACAATGGATCGATTTAACCTCGCGTGCGCCCTACAGTTTCTGGTGTATTATATATACACTGGAAGCGACTCGTTCGAGGAGATTGTCCAAGATCGAGAGACAGGACGCACACGAGGCTCGGCCATGAGCTTTGTGTTCCCTGTTTGCGAGTAGTGGGCTCCTAGAGCCCTGGGGACGATTTCCGTGGGGAGGCCCGGGCTGGGAGAGACGAGTTGCTGACTCGGGGGCCTTCGGCCCTGTGGATCGCCAGCTCTCTCCCTTCCCGGGACATGTGACAGAGGCTCTGGCCAGCATGTCGGACTGTACGGGGTTCCGTCCCCGAGGCAGACCGCGGCTCGCCAGGCCCCGCCAGTTAACACCGTAGGGATGAACTAGTTTCTGAACGGTGTCCGTAGGCCTGGGAGTGTCGGGTGGGCTGTTACCTGGTTACCGTTAATGATGAAGTAGTTACCGTGTCCGCCGCGACCTCCGGTGAGCGGCCCTGCCGCGAGGATCCGGAATAGCGGATGCGCGTCCGCAAGGACTCGGATGAGAGAGGACTATCCTCGAGGATCCCGAAGAGCGGACGGTAGTCAATAACTTTACATTGGTGCCGTGACCAGGATCAGTCCGACAGTGTTCCATCGCAGCCTACCGTCACAGCGTTGTAGCCTCCTTAGTCCCTGGGGATCGCCCGCTCCTCAAGGACATCTCAAAGGATGACAAAGGAAAGAGACAAAGCCAGAGATAAGGCTAATGAACCCAAGGGGGGGGAAACGGGAGGTAATGTCGCGGATCACACCCGGTCGCGCGACAGCCGCCGTGAGACATCTTCGGGTGACTCCGGCGGCCGGAGGGAATGTGCGGAGCCCTCCGCGGACAGAACCCAGTCTGCGGAGTCGACTCCGGCGTCCCTGACTCCGTCTCCGGACGTAGAGTCTAGCCCCGCGGGGCCGCAACAGGAGTTGTCATCAAGGCCGGGCCTTGATGTGTTAGGCGCGGTAGGCGGAGCCGGCAACGGCTCTACGCCGCGCCCGCCCAGGCCCAGAATGAGTCCGTGGCAAGCGGCACTCTTCCGTGGGACGTCTCCGGACGTCCGGAATCGAGCGCCAACTACTGCGGGCACTTCTGGACAGGCGGACCAGCAGTACCAGATGCCACT
Source organism: Terebella lapidaria (assembly GCA_949152475.1). Classification (NCBI taxonomy): domain Eukaryota; kingdom Metazoa; phylum Annelida; class Polychaeta; order Terebellida; family Terebellidae; genus Terebella; species Terebella lapidaria. Next base: position 3,352,072 of record OX424569.1, read on the forward strand.
CCTGGCCGGGTGGGCTCCTTCGCGAGCCTCCGGCATGGGCTCTGGTCGGTCCGCACCGGGTGATGTGGTAGACCAGCTCGCCGATGCGCTTGGTGAGCTGGCCCCCAGAGGGCGCTATGACCGCGCCCGGTCGCCCCATCAGGGACGATCAGACCGGCGGAACCGTTCCCCCTCTCCGCTGTCACAAGGCAACTCGGGGCCTTTGACGGAGAGGGAGAGGTGGCTGATATCCGAGGCGCTTGTACTGTTCAAGCGGAATCAGCCGCCTTCGAGCGTTGACCCGTCGGCCATCTCAAGTCCGGGGATGTCTGGGCCAGTAGCCCCTCCCCAAGTCCTGCCGAGTCCGCAGGCGCCAGTGGCCCCCGCAATGGGACCCGCGCCTGCCCCGCGGCTCGGAGGCACCACGTTGGCGACCGCGTCGACCGTTCCGACGGTTGGAGCGCAAGCCGCGTGGCCGACTTACCCTGGCACGTACAGTGTGTCGGACGGGCAGTGGCAACAGGCGGCTACGGCCCCAAGCTTTGCCGCCCCTTCTGGAGCCTACCCAGTAGGTTCGATGGGAGCCCCGCCCGCACCTAGCCAGAGTGGATTTTTAGCGGGAATGACCCCGGCGGCAAACGTGAGCTTCCCTGCTCCTCCGTCCGCGGCGTCGATGTTTGCTCCGGCAGACTCCGCCGCAGGCGCAGGAAGCGCACGGAACTTGCCGCTGTACACGGACGACCCCGGAGCCGGGACCGCACGTCGGGCGCGTAGCAAACGCGATGACGGGCCCGACCACTCTTCGTGGCGGAAACGGTTCAACGGGGATAACGCCGACTTGGAGGACTACTTGCTCCAGGTATGGCGTACCGCCGTGTACGAAGGATGGTCCCAGCATGAAGCTGGACACGTCCTCGCGGGGAGCCTGGAAGGGAAAGCTCTCCGCGTGATGCCGTGTCTGCCGGTGGGAACAGTGACGTTCGGCGAGGTTGCTCGTCAACTTCGCCTGCTGTTCCCGCCGACGACCAATCGGCGGCAGTCTGAACGAGAGTTCAAGGCGCGTATCCGCCAGCCGACTGAGTCCGTGACAGACTATGCGTACAGCTTACGCATACTCGGCCGGAGAGCTTTTCCGGACATGGACTCCAGACGGTTTGAGACGATGCTGATCGATCAGTTCATCGATGGCCAGCCTTACCACCTAGCATACGGGCTGGCCACCCATGAAAAGCGATCGATGGAGGAGGCAATAGACTCCGCGCTTGCGCTTGAGATGGCTGTCCGCCCTAGACAGTTGCCTCCAGCCCCGGCTCCGGCCTCGGCTGTACCCGCGCAGGCGGCGACTCCTCCTCCGGTCAAGGCATCGCAGGTAACCCCGTGGCAGGACCCGGTCGTCCGGGAACCCGCCAGGGAACCTACCCAGCAGTGGGTTAGTGCGCCGGCACCCTCTACAGGGGCGCCCGCACAGGCGGCACCGGTTGCCGCGCCGTCCTCATCTCCGGATGAGTACGACTATGACGAGTATGATTTCAGCGCTGCGCAGATGATTGCGTACTGCGCTGGGATCGACACTCCGGGGCCCGCTGAATGCTGTGCGTTCACATCCGGACCAGCTCAGAACCGCCCCTGTTATTTCTGCGGAAAACAGGGACACTTTTGGCTGAAGTGTCCGGAGTTGTTGGAACGCTTGCGGGCACGCGGATACCAGGGGGTCCTCCCCAGTCCGCGCCGGAGTAACTACTCCCGGCCTGGTCCCGCGGGACAACAGGGCCGTCCCTCACGGCAGGGAAACTGAACTCGGACGTGGTGGCGACCAACACTACGTCCGAGGACAGTTGTTCCGTGGCAACGGATGCCGCCCCACCTACGGATGAACTGGACGAACCTCAAGTAGATATAACTTCTCCGGAAGTGGTCCTTGAGGACCAGTCTGGCTCGTCCGCGGCTGAGGCGGATCACGAGGACTCCGAGAATGGGCCCAGTGCGTGCGAAAGATACCGTTCAAGAAACGCACTGGTCAAGGACACTTGCTGGTACCTGCCCCTGCCACTCGGGCGGGAGCCGGTCCGGTTCCTTGTAGACTCAGGCTCGGAGGTCACCCTCATAGCCATAGGAACGTTCTGGAAGGAACCCGTGCTCCGCAACCTTGAGTTGCGGGATCCCGGTCCTTACCAGCTCTACGGGGCCGGTAACAACCGCATCCGTGTCTACGGTATCGTCGAGTTGCCTGTTACACTTAGGGACAAGGTGTATCCGACAGAGGCAATCGTTGCAGACATCGGAGCGGCCGGGATTATTGGAATGAATTTTCTCCGGGCCCACCGGGTCACCGCTAACTTCAGTGCGGGTGAATTCCGGATGGGAGAGGATACTCACTACCTCTTCCGCATGGGTCCAGTGCATTCGTTCCAAATGCGGGTGGCGCGCACCACGGTGGTGCCGCCTATGAGCGAGATGATCATCGAGGCGCGGCCGCGTCGTCCCCGCATGCCCCTCGAAGGTCGTCCGTGTATAGTGCAGCCGGTGAGCAGTTTCGCCAAGGGAACTGGGCTCGTGCTGGGCGGGACTCTGGTCAAGTCCGACGCCCGCATGATGCCCCTTCTCGTGGTGAATCCCACGGACTCACCCGTTGTGCTGCGGCGCGGGTACCTAGCAGCTACAGCTGTGCCCGCGTCGTCTAGTCGTGTCATCCCCGACGATCCGGTCTGCCGCGCTGCGTGCGCGGCGGCGGCCGCCGGAGATGATCCGTTCACCCTGCCGGACCATCTGGAATCTCTGGTTCCGAAGGACCGGCTGGGTGGAGAGCAGCGCCAGGCGCTCCGCAGACTGTTGCGGCAGTATGCGGATGTGTTTATGGGTCCGGATGGTGCGGTCGGCAAGACAGACGTTGCCAAACACCGCATCGACCTCCTAGACGAGCGTCCGATCAAACAACGTCTACGGCGAGCAGCGATAGTGCACCAAGAGGTCATTGACCAGGAGGTGCAGAAGATGCTCGAGCTAGACATCATCGAACCCAGTGACAGCCCTTGGGCGAGTCCTGTGGTTATGGTGAAGAAGAAGGACGGCTCGTGGAGGTTCTGCGTTGATTACCGTAAGCTTAACGATGTCACGCGGAAGGACTCATATCCTCTCCCGCACATCGAAGACACCTTCGATTCCCTGGCCGGATCGCACTACTTCTGTGCTCTGGATCTGGCCTCCGGGTATTGGCAGGTCGAGATGGAGGAGAGTGATAGGGTGAAAACTGCCTTCGTTACTAAGAACGGGCTCTACCAATTTAAGGTAATGCCGTTCGGGCTCTGTAACGCTCCAGCGACGTTCGAGCGCCTCATGGAGATGGTACTTAAAGGGTTCCTCTGGAAGCGATGTATGGTCTACATCGACGATGTCGTTGTGTATGGCCGGTCATTCGAGGAAACCCTCACCAACCTCCAGATGGTACTCCATCGCATCCGCGGAGCAGGGCTCAAGTTGAAGCCAAGTAAATGCGAACTTTTCGCGCAGGAGATCCTGTACTTGGGCTTCATGGTAACGGGCACCGGAGTTAGGCCAGATCCTAAAAAGCTAGAGGCCGTCAAGAGCTGGCCTCGGCCTTGCAACGTGGCGGACGTGAGGTCCTTTTTGGGCTTCGCGAGTTACCACCGCCGGTTCGTGCGAGGCTTTGCGGAGGTTGCGCGCCCCCTTACTATCCTTACGGAAAAGGGCGCCGACTTCATCTGGTCTGAAGAGCAGGTAACTGCCTTCGCGGAACTCCGGAGGGCTTTGGCAGATGCGCCGGTGCTGCGGCACCCTCGTCCGGATTGCGAGTTCATCCTGGACACTGACGCGAGTAACTTTGCACTCGGCGGTGTCCTCTCGCAAATCGTGGACGGGCAGGAGCGGGTAGTAGCTTATGCGAGTGTGGCTCTCAGCCGCTCTCAAATGAACTACTGTACCACGCACCGCGAGTTGCTCGCGGTTGTTACTATGACCAAGCGCTTCCGGCACTATCTGTTGGGACGCCATTTCCGCTTGCGGACCGACCACGGTTCGCTGAGATGGCTCCTCAACTATAGTGAGGCCGACGGCTTGGTGGCCCGGTGGCTCGTCAAACTCCAAGAGTATGACATGAAAATTGAGCACCGCGCCGGTAAGTTGCACGGCAACGCGGACGGCTTGTCCCGTTGTCATAAGTGCAAGAATCCTGGCTGTGCAGGGATGGCTCCATTCCAGCACGCCGCGGATTCTTCCTCAGACTCGGAAGTGGACCTTCCGGGGAGACCGCAGGCCGCCGCCCCCTCTAACAACACGGCGGCCGGAGCAGCAGGAGTTCACTCCCGCGCGAGGACCCGCCGTTACCGGCGTTGGCGCCCCGCGTTTGAAGCGGAGGTGCGGCTCAGCTCCAGCGAGTCTTCCTCAAGTCCGGCGGTGTACTCCTCGTGGGTACCCTCGTCCACGGACGAATCTGAGTATGAGCGGTCCTTACCCCCTGTGGTGATGGCCGCTGCGGCGCAGTCGGACGCGTCGGATGAGGGGCCTAATTACCTAGGTGGCTACTCTCCGGCGCAGCTGGCTGCGAAGCAGAGAGCTGACAGTGCTCTGGCACCGGTAATCCAAGCCCTCGAGGCCGGCCAGAAACCCTCTAAGGATGAGCGGAAAACCTACAGGGAGGAGACCCAGTCTCTCATCTCCCAGTGGGAAAGGCTCTCCTTGAGGGATGGCCTCTTGTACCGGCGCTATGAGCCTCCGACTCCACTGCCTCCTATATGGCAGTTGGTGCTTCCGGCGGAGCTGCGGAAAGAAGTACTCCACCAGTTGCATGACCTCCGGGTGACCGGTCACTTGGGAATCCGGAGGACCGTCCATAGGCTACAACAGCGCTTTCATTGGCCTGGTAGCAGTTTGGACGTGCAACGGTGGTGCGCAGCCTGCCCACGGTGTCAAGCTCGGAAAGGAGTTCCGGCTCCTGGCCGCCACCCCTTAACCACGGTTAAGGCTGGCGCGCCGTTTGATCGGATAGCTTTGGATATACTGGATACCCATCGGGTCACCCCGCGTGGTTTCCGGTACATCCTGGTGATTTCCGACTATTTCACCAAATATACCGATGCTTACCCGCTGCGCCGCCAGACTGCGGACGAGGTAGCTCGGTTATTGGTGAATAGATGGGTGGTGTACCATGGGGTACCTAAACAGGTACATTCGGATCAGGGCACGCAATTTGAGAGCAACCTGTTCCGAAACCTAGCACAGATGCTAGGCAGTACCAAGGTGCGGACCACCCCCTACAGGCCCCAGTCTGATGGCCAGGTCGAACGCTTTAATCGATCGGTCCTCAACATGCTGGCGGCCTTTGTGAATGATCGTGCGAATGATTGGGATGACCACCTCCCGTATGTCTTAATGGCGTACAGGTCGTCGGTCCACTCTTCGACCGGAGTTACTCCGCACGCGATGTTGTACGGCCGGGAGCTAAATTTGCCCGTGGATATTATGTATCCAACTGCGGCAGAGACCGGCGCAGTACCCCAGTGCGGTCCGGAGTACGTGGAGTGGATTCGCCGCGCCCTGGCGAACGCCCATGATTTCGCGCGCGCGCGCCTGGACAAGTCTGCCATCCGGCAGAAGCGAGGCTATGACGCCCATGCTAAGGGTAGGCCAGCTTTTGCGGAGGGCGACAAGGTGCGCTACTATTATCCGCCGCTTAAGCAAGGCAATAAATTTGCTAAGCCGTGGATAGGCCCGTTTACAGTACTGAAACAGGTGACAGATGTGGACTACCGGATCCGGAGGGATTCCGATCCGGACAGGGTTCTGGTTGTCCATATCGATAATCTGAAGAAGTACGAGGGCCCGCTTGTCATGGATCCGCTAATTCAAGATGCGGAACCGGATGATGCTCCCGTATGGGATCCGTCCGGTCAGCATCCGCGGACTCCGGACGAGCGTGTGCGCCGTATGGTGGGCCTCCCGGACCTCTCTGACCCGTCAGATGATGGACTGGGTGGCTATCAGCCAGATGACGGCGATCCGCAGGTACCCCCACTCCCTCCAGTACCTGCGGATGACGGGCGGCCACGCCGGAAACCACGTGCGCCAGCCCGGTATGGGTGGGAATAACCTTCCGCCCATGCGGATGCGTCTGCGGTACCCGTCTGTCATACTATGGATGGGTTTTAGGTCGTTCCGTGAGAGTCCGCACGACTTACCTCCGCGGGTGGCTACTTTGTGGCCATCTTCGGAGTTGAGGTCCGCGGAGACTTTCATGTCGTAACGCCGCCGCTCCGCATCCGCCCTCCTGTAGTTTCTAGCGCCAGGGACGTGTGGATGGCCTGTCCGCACCTTGTGGACGGCTGTCCGGCGTAATCCGCACAACGGTTACGCTGGCCGGACGAATTTACTGATCCGGCCGGACGCCCCTGGTCCCGGGACAACCTCTTATATGGCCAGACTGAGGTTGGGATTTACGTCCGCTACGGGAGAAGCGCCTTCCCACGGATTTGGGGAACTGGCTCTGGACGCGGGGATAGTGTCCGCAGATGAGGACTGATGTCCGCGGTTCGTCCGCGTGACTCGTCCGGCATCCGCGGCGCTTTAAGATGATGCACTTCGGTGTAGTTATCCCCCGTGAGCCACTACTGTAATTGCGGTTATAGTAGTTTAAGGTTTCTACGGCAGGAAACCGACTATCCATTATGATAATGGAGCGGTTGTTAAGTCCGCGTGTGCGGACCAGCCGCGGCAGCGGGTGACGCTCGTTCTCGTCCGGATCGTACCTTACAATATGCGGTCCGGCCGGGATGACCGGATCCCCGGCCCCTTTCTAAGAAGGGGGTCGTATTGTACATGCGCAGCATGCTTTGTGGCTTTTAATCCCTATCATTGTCATTGGATAAGGTCAATATGCCAAATTTATGGTGGGCATTCGTTCTGGACTCCGTCCGCGGGCAGTTCCGGACGTCCGCCGGCTATTGATTTCATCATGTTAGGGATCCTCTAGATTGGGCGCCGGCATGACGGGCACGTTCCCCCTAGCCATAGGGGCTACGGACCATGCCGGCTCCGCGTCTAATCTATTGGTTCCGCGCTCCGGTAGTCGTTTGGATTGGCTCTGGGTTGGACCGGACACCGCTCCGCGGTCGGGCTGTACGTTGGGATTGCTAGTGGGCGGGTCGCTACCGCCCATAGGGCGCCCAATTGTCTGTCCGGACGTCATGGGTATGTCCGATCGCCCTGTAAGCGTACCAGCGGCTATGGGGAGTGATTTTGTTTATTTTCCATCTCACCTTATTATTTAGTGAGTGGATTATATAAGCCACAAGTGTGCGGCATGTCTCTGGAGAATTCTGTTCTTGCTCGATTAATGACACAATTGAGACAAGTATGTGAAATTTCCTTTCCGGTGCAATAGAGAGTAAGAAATCGGGAGATTTCCGCTCTCGAAAGAGGGGTGTAAGGAATTGCGTTAATTTTGACAGTGACGGATTGATGTGCATATCCGAAAAGACTGGAGAATGACAATTTATTGTTGTTTTCGTCTGACATAATCGTAACAACCACAAGTTAGTGGTTACTGTCAATTTTAAGCCCAATTTCCACCTTGCTGTGTGATTAATTTTACGTCATTGACCGCCGGTGCGGACGCTAAAGCGAATGACTAATCTTAATTACAATATATATTTGCGAGGTCCCCCGGGATAGAAATACATTTTCTACCCGTATACATGGAGTGTGAGGAGTCACCGGAGGGAAATGATTGTTTCCGCATGAGTTTATAGTGTTTGAATTTTGGTTCGAGCAATGTGTCATTTTGACCGGGGACAGAAGTTTTCAGTGACTCCGCGTGCGCTGCTGCGCGTGTAGAATAGCTGTCAACATTTGCTGCATGTATATTTATACAACAATGTCGAACCCGGATTATTTATTTAATCTCCAGATGTGTAGCGCATTTGTTTTGTGCCATCCGCATTTCGTCCGCCGATGCGGCGCTGAATTCCGCGGGATCCACGTGTCCGGTGTTCGAGATGCGGGTGATTTTGTCAGTTGTAAACTCCCCATGCGGGCCGTGCTGAAGATGTGCGGGCGGGCGGGCGGCTGCATGAAAGTGCAGACGTCCGTCCATCTGCGTGTCTGTACACAGGCCTGTGCGGGTTGCAGTATACAGATACTGGCAGTCGATGCGGCTTGCCGCGTTGGCTTTGATAGCTGTCTGCGACAGCTGTCCGCAGGTGTATGTGTGTCTGCTAGATGTACATATGTCATGCGGGCGTGCCGGAGTCGCTTCCGCGGCTCCGCCCTGCCTCAGACCCGCTCTGCGGATCTGAGGAGCCGGCCGGCAGGGCGGTCGGCAACATTTTTAGAGGTACTACCACTTTTGATCACTCGGTGTGTCGTTTTACAAAATTTCTAAATTTAAAGTCTAACCTTAAAGATATTCCAAAGACTCGACACACCGTCCTTTTATAACGGATGACCTTCCAAGGTCATCACACAGTTTTGGACCACCTCGGTCAAAATTTTAGCTTGTTTATGAGGGTTTATTCAAAATTGCAAAGCGCGTTATAGTTTACTCCGTAAGTCCGGGGGTAGTTCCCCATTCTTCCAAAAAGTCCTAGTGTGTTGCGCCGTGACTTCTGGGTACCGTTCACCTTGCTTCCTTCGGTCCGCCATGCGATGCCTTCGTCGTGTTTTGCAGTTTTGGGCGCAGGCGGAACATGTTGGGGACCAACATTGTAAGAAGGGGGTAATGTGGCGATTTTGCCCTAAGCACGCGGCAGGTGTTTGTAAACATAAATGCCATTTATGTGGCCTTTTCGTACTTGGCCTTGTTTTGACATGCTCCATTCGAGCGTGCGTTGCCACGGCGACGTATTGTAATTTACGTTCCAGTAAACTATAACAATGGATCGATTTAACCTCGCGTGCGCCCTACAGTTTCTGGTGTATTATATATACACTGGAAGCGACTCGTTCGAGGAGATTGTCCAAGATCGAGAGACAGGACGCACACGAGGCTCGGCCATGAGCTTTGTGTTCCCTGTTTGCGAGTAGTGGGCTCCTAGAGCCCTGGGGACGATTTCCGTGGGGAGGCCCGGGCTGGGAGAGACGAGTTGCAGACTCGGGGGCCTTCGGCCCTGTGGATCGCCAGCTCTCTCCCTTCCCGGGACATGTGACAGAGGCTCTGGCCAGCATGTCGGACTGTACGGGGTTCCGTCCCCGAGGCAGACCGCGGCTCGCCAGGCCCCGCCAGTTAACACCGTAGGGATGAACTAGTTTCTGAACGGTGTCCGTAGGCCTGGGAGTGTCGGGTGGGCTGTTACCTGGTTACCGTTAATGATGAAGTAGTTACCGTGTCCGCCGCGACCTCCGGTGAGCGGCCCTGCCGCGAGGATCCGGAATAGCGGATGCGCGTCCGCTAGGACTCGGATGAGAGAGGACTATCCTCGAGGATCCCGAAGAGCGGACGGTAGTCAATAACTTTACAGTTAGTTGAACATGCAGTATACGTTCCACAAAATCAATAAGAATATGGCATATTGAATCACACATGCAATTGTTTCTACCACAAAGGGCGATTTTGACCTTTCCTACAGGTTCTTATTAGGGCTCTCATATATCCTCCACCAACCCTTCTCTGCAGCATACATCAACAAAAGATAGATTCTTTGCACATGTGACCAAGGAAGTCTGTCTCCAGTGGGATTCGAACCCAGGTCGCCAGATTCCAAGCCCTTCGCTCTACCAGGTGAGCTAAAGGATATCCCACTAGCCAAGCTAGTAGGCATGTGGGTCACATCTTTCCCCCTCCTTTATGAATTCGTCCCGAGTTGAGGCGGTATTTAACTTCGTCCCCCCAATCAGGACAAATCACACAACATTTGCTGGAATGGGGCGGCAATTACGCACACTCTACATTCAGACATTGACGACAACCAAGGAGGCCTGCTGTCGACTGTACCAAATGTGACCAAGGAAGTCCGCTTCAAATGGGATTTATACCCAGGTCGCCAGGTTTTAAGCCCTATGCTCTACCAAGTGAGTCAGCTAGGCTAGTAGGAACGTAGATCACACAAGTACGTACTTTGATACTCTTTCTTTCTTCTCCTTGTAAGTGTTGTAGATCTCAATGAGGGACTCGTGTACATCCACAGAATTACCAATCATGTTATCCTGAATATTCAAGACGGCAGCACTACTTCTGGAAACCGACTTGATGGTGTCGAGTGCGGCTATGAAGAAGGTCATGCATAATTCTTCTCAGCCTCTATACAGATTGATCATTGAACAGCTGTATGACCAACAAATGCCGGGTGTTGAAATCCACCTCTCCGCCAGGGATAGCTATACATGTATATTTCCTAAAAGTTTCGACAATTTGTTGGACAAGCATCGAGTGAATAACAAGTGATTATGTTCGTCATTTGACATTTATTCGTCTCATGATTGAATTCATCACTTGTTGCTCACCTGATGTTTCATGCCATCTCAGCTCTGCGCGTCATAAATAGAACACAAGTTTAAAAAATTGGTGATTGTTGTTTTCATATTTCGACATACAAACATAAACACGGTTACACTAGTAAAATTACGAAACGCATACGAAACGCACAGAAAACTTTACTGCAACAGTTCTAAATGTATTTGTATAGGCCTACCGGCATTCTACTGGAATAAAGAAACGCGTCCATAATGAATACATGTAGGCCTATTTGGTTATTTTTATGGATATGCACTTTTACAAGCAAAATATTTCTTCTTTCGTCATTGCTGCAAATCTTTGTTTCATATATGGGATGTACGAATTTAACAAATGAATAAATGTTTTTAATTACATTGATTCTGTTTTGTGTTATTTAATACGCGTTATTACGGCAACGAATGCCGTTCGTGGCTGGACCTACAACGCCAGCTGGCTTTCCATAGGAAATAAAATTGAAAGTGTGTCATACCGAAAAAAATCGTTTTTCACCTGTTTGTTTGCCAAATTGGACAGGAATCTGTGTGAAATATAAGACCTATCGTCATTCTGCATCCTCGAGGTGTTGTTTGGATACTTAACCGAGAGAATTTTGGTGCTTGGTAGGTATAATTTGCCCGGTGGAAGCGGGCGAGTGACCCGCTCGGACCCGCTTGGGTGAATCAGCTGGTGTCGGAAGTCGGCACAATCGCATGCACTGTCTGGCTCCTGCAACTTCACTTGCCTGGGTCAGGCCCAGCCTGAGCGACGCGGAGCGTCTGAGATGGCTGTCATTCACCCTCGGGAGTCGGGACGGAAATCGTTTGGACATCTTTTCAACTAATAAATCGAAATTTTCCACAACTGTACCTTCTAGGCCCCATCTATATACCGAGAGGACATAGGGGACACATATTTGACAAACAATCAATGTCTTGCACAACAACTTTATCACTGAAATATCCCAACTTGGAGACGCGAACCAGATTTTGACAACTTGACACATCTCATGGGCGCATCCATTTTTCCGGCTGTATTGACCTCGCAATTCACTTGGTGGCGCCATTTCTCATTATCTGAGATCGAGTTGTGGCGCCACCAAGCGAATTCGATGTCATACTATTGGGAAAATGGATAAACCCATGGCCCGGCCAAGAACTTGTCAAAATCTGGTTCGCGTTTTCAAGTTGGGATATTTCAGTGATAAAGTCATTGATTGTTTGTCAAATATGTATCCCCTATGTCCTCTCGGTATATAGATGAGGCCTAGAAGGTACAGTTGTGGAAAATTTCGATTTATTAGTTGAAAAGATGTCCAAACGAATTCCGTCCCGATGGTGAATGACAGCCATCTCAGACGCTCCGCGTCGCTCAGGCTGGGGTCAGGCCCAGCTTCTTGCTTTTGTTTCTAGATCTATGTCGTGCAAGAAATATGTGGCGAACAAAGTTTAAGAACTGTTGTTTATCATCTTGATCTTTATACTTTTATAGTCATGTAACAGTGTAGTCCTTAGTTTACTTTATGATTTTATGATGATATGAATTTGGGAAATGAGTTGTGGTTGTTAACATCATTATAGATCTAATGTGATAGGTTGTGAGTTGTGTTAGCCACATTTAAGATAAATGCTCCATTAACAGTGTTCCAGGGCAATTTAGTGTATTACCATCCTCCGTGTTGGAGGAAAAATTAATTAAGTTAATGCTCCACCAATCACCACCAAGCATTCTACTTGTCTCTTGTCAACTTATGACCGGTTTCTAAACCAATCACAGATCAACGACCATGTCTCAGATTACCCACATGTAAGCAAATGTAAGAAGGAGATCCATAGAGGTCGATGACATGTTCCCCTCCCCTCTTCAACAATTTAGTTAACTGTGATTTCCCAATTTAAGGGAGATAGGAGTGCTAGTATGTAGCAGATTGTTATGCTAATGTCAGCCAGTGCCAACATTAATAATAAGTCATGCATTGTCAGATACAAAAGGTACGGTTCTGTCATGTGTGCGTTATAAATGATGTTGTTCTTATGCAAGATAAGTCCAGCTTTGCGTGTATCATTTCACATTCTTTTATCGAGATAATGCCGGGAAGTGGTCTGGTGTCATGGCTAAATGTGATCCCAGGGAGTATAATAGCTGGAGCCTGAAAGGAAAGGATGAAAATATTAGCATTTGCTTTCCGGGACTTATGATGTACCATATTCTTAATGGGCTGTGTTCTTCATTCTGATTCAGGCCAGATGTAATAAATGTCTTTTCCCTTGTACAGTTGTACTTCTCCGAAATATGACCTGGGTGAACATGATTGATATTGTGACTGCTAAAGAATTTACAATGTTACAGTTGCAATCTAACTCTGCATATGCCCAACAAGAAGCACTGATCATTGAACCTTTATATTCAATGGCCTGAATTGCCACCTGCAATTTTATGAGGTACATTAGTCAGTCAGCCACCTGTGACCTATACTATACACATCATGACATTAGTGCCCTAGTGCTGAGGTCAATTGATCCCATTGCCCACATTCATTACATTATTAACGAGGCTTTTCATGCACATCATATATCATGTATATAGGGGCTCTGGTTATAGAAATGTCAATATCCTATGTGAAATGACATAATACTTATACTGAATATGACATATAAATCTACGTGTACAGTTTGTCTGTCCGTCAGTTCGCACGATAGCGGCCGCAATCCTTGTCTGAATGACATGAAATTTACACAGAAGATGCGCACAAGACTCCTTCATAGGCCTATTGAATTTGAAGATCATAGCTCAAAAACTGTTGTCTTGGCGACCAAAAAACTTACATTGCTTAAACCTATGGAGGTTGGGAAACCATACATGAGTTGTTACGTGGGTTACACCTCCTCAAACTGCCAGCGACGTTAGTGCTGTGCATAGAGCATACGACTTTGAATCCACAGACCCGGGTTCAAGTCCCTCTTGAAACTAATTTTTTCATTAGTTAATCATTCTCTAACGTAAATGATCATTAACCTGCGTTTCATTCTAAGCAATATAACCACACCATTCAATGAATTAACAACTTATTTAACCGCAAATAAATTACTGAAAAAACTATTACAATACTTTTGGCCCAAGTATCATATCCTGCGCCTTCCTCTATGTTCAATAAGGATTAAAAAGGTGCGAAACGGATGGGTATGTTTTCAGTGGACGAGTAGTATTAAGGAGCAGTGTACGGTACTTGGGCCATACTGGCGACTCAATCTGGCTTATCGACCTCTCTTTAAATTCATTCTCTTTATTTTGCCAAGTCCTAGCTCTTTGAGCGATTGCTTCATGTATTTGTTGACTTGCGTTTTTGCTTTGAAATTGAACTTTCGAAAATCAAACTCAAAGATACATATATGGGATCTTGTTTATTAAATAATACTAGTAAATCAACTGAAATCACCATGATTAATGTTATCGACGGTTGTGTGTGTTGACATGAAAAATATCATCACATATTCAGTGTTCATCATGTCATCAGATATTTGCATAAAATTTGTGGTTTTCACTTTAATTTTGTAAAAAAAAACGTAACATAACGTACTTTAAGATTTCATAATTTCTGTAATACATACAGAATTACAGATATAACATGTAGAATAGAATTGATGCTGACTTCAAAGCCAACACAAAGGATTACAAGATGAAAGAATCCAGACAACTGAACCCTACAAGAATCGGTATTATATCTACTTGTAGAAGATTACTGAAAACTAAAAAAAGGAAACATCATATGAAACTATTATTAACTGGGTGGATGTCTGGCAAACCTGACTATGTTTTGTGTTAGAAACAGAAAATATATTGCTCTGGATTCTGTTAGCGTCCGACCGACGTGCACAGGTGAAAAAGCAACAACTGCGGGCTTGTTCCTCCTTAGAATTAAACGCTTGTAAACAATATTTCTCCCCCTGTCAGATTATCGTGCTGGTGTTGGCTTCTTTTGTTGCTCAATGTACAAGATGTTGATGCTTTTTTTGGAAACATTCATGAGTGTTCCTAGAAGTTTGATCTTTGGAAATGAATAAAGCATGACAAGGCCACAGCATCAAGCTATGAGTCCTGGTACATCTAATGAAATATAAGAGATAAATTACCGATCAATGTCAATCGACTGGTGATGAAAATTTAGGGAAATTCCCAATTTGTATTATAACGCGTCATGTACCATTTGTACATATTGAAATATAGATGGACATGACTTTTGTGACATCAGTCCTCACGAACAGCAGACGTGATATTGTCAAGTACAAGTAATCATGTTGAAATTCATTTTAATTATAACACGACTCAGTCAAATTTGACCACAGATGTAAACATTACATGTATAAATGGATTGATGGTGATGCAGCTTAAGTGCAAAAAGACCCCCTTTATTTACTAATATTGGAAACCCATAAGTCTTCATGATATCAGATTCAACATCATGTATATTGCAGTTATCACATGGTAATTAGAGTGATTACCTGTACACATGTACATGTACAGTAGTATTTACACCAGTGATTAATACTGATTATAAATGTGTCTGACTGTATGGTATCGAAAGCTGATGTACTGGACTCGCTAAAGTCAATGTTCATGTACAAGCAGACATAACAGTTTGTAGTGCGTTGATGTTAGAGCCCTATTGTGCCACGGTGGAGTTACAGACCTGTCTGGTATCTCAGGCATGCGGGGAAACATAAAAACTCTACTTGTCCGAACAAATGAACTCAGCTGTTGTAGCCATTCAATACCCTTATTGAACTGGAATAAAAAATGATGACAAAAAATAAAACAATATTACCGGTACGATACATGTATGGCCTACCATATTGCTGAGAAATATTTATTAACATAAAATTTTTCACTTGTGATATTTGGCGGGTAGCTCTTTGAACAAACATTAGCCTGATGAAGATATAATATTCTATTCAAAATGTTTCAAAATTGCCTTTGATATGTATGCAAAATGTGTAATCTTGTTTGTCTTTTAGACTTTTACACATGTTTTCAAATTTTAAATAACAAAAAATCAATGATAAAAAAAAAATATCCTTTCACAGTCATGTACATGTGCCAACTTGTTTATATTATTGCTATAAGAACATAATAGAACATTGTTCTTGGCGGATATGTTGAAGCATACACTTAAGTCTTGGGATAATTTTACTCACTTTATAAACACCGATGATATTGGGTATAAGTCTGTTCGGTGCTGTACGTGTAATTTGATATTTTGGAGGATCAACTTTATGTTCCACATTTTGCCTGTGTGTGAATCTGCAGTTCCAAGAGTTTATTATTTGTTTGTAAGAACTTGATTGAACCTTTAGCTGATGTCATCAAATTATCTGCGTAATTGGTTAAAAGACAAGATAAACATTGATTGCTAGTCAATTCTTTATCACTGATAAGTTTTGAATGAATTTCACATGAACTAAATTACTTATTATCCGACTGATACAGAAAACATACAAATACATGTACCGATGTGCATTTTGTCTGTTTGATTGTACATGTAGCCTTTAATATTTCATTGAAGATGATTTATTACAGTGAAGAAACTATTGAGTGCCATCTCTGAGTGCGGCTCATCCAAGTTCTCGACATTACATGCAGAGAACATGAAAAATTGTCACTATTTCATCAGATATTGATAACTACAGTGGATTGATACATTTGTCATATTTAGCTGTCAGTTCTCCATATTTCACTTCCTGGTGCTGAGTAATTGACCAATTATAGCATGGGTTATTATAGATAACATAATTACTTTCCCTAAACATTGCTAAAAATAACATAAAAATGGTGTATCCAATATGCAGCAACTTGTATACAACAATTTTATGAATATATCAGAAAGCAAACAAGGTACATGGATACCACTGAATACTGTAAAACGACTAATTTTGGCGGACGATTTATTTAGCGGATTTGGCGGTAGGGGAAAAACCGCCAAATTAAATCGTCCGCCAAATTAACTAGGTATATGTTAAGAAATATAAGTGGTCTTGAAACCGCCAAATTAAATCTCCGTCAAATGACGTGGGGCTCAAAACTGCCAAATTTAATAGCCGCCAAAATTAGTCGTTTTACAGTACCGCATAAGGACAGTCCCCAAAAAGGTGGTCTTAAATGACAGGTGGTTTCTCATGAAAGGTTAATTTACATCATAAAAGGCCACTTGGGACCAAGTGGAGTGGTCTTGAAACACAGGGTGGTCTCTCAAACTAAGTGGTCTTTAACACAGGATCTACTGTACATACAATGTCAATGTCATACATTTATAAGATCATATTGCGTTTCTACTGAACTATTGTACATGTACATGTACCTAGATACTAATATATGATTAATCATGCATAATCATCTATTTCATTAAACAACTCCCATATGGATAGTTATGATTGATCAAATAAATACATGTGCAATCGTCATATGTATACAGTAGATTGATCCTGCCACTGCATTTTTGTACATGTACGTATGATTAAGCATAACAGTCCGTATCATCACATATTTGTGTGTGTTTGAAATACACAAATACCACTCAGAAGGCAGGATAAGTGTGCATGATTTCTGGGAACATGAATAGGACCCTGCTTCTATCTCAGATATTTCATTAGAGACGACTCATGCTGTATTTTTCTAGAAATTCTACCAAAGTACTGTAAATATTAGAGTAGAGTTTCATGCATGTGGTTGGGTACCGGCTAACTTTTTATAAATGCCGATGTATAAAATCTGACACTGCTCCCATCCCCCCCCCCCCCCCTGTTTCCGTTTGCCACCCTTTTCTTTAGAAAGAAATTATCTCATTGAATTTTCGTCAACACATGCCACAAAACCTACGAAGGCAGTGTTCCTGGAAGCTAGCGAAGTGTCAAGTATATGAGACACATTTATCTAGATGAGAGCTGGACGGGAGCGATGAGTGACTTATCATCTCTCGCTGATAACCAAGAGCTCCCACACAAGCTCCCCCCCTCATCCCCCACAGCCCCCCCCCCCCCCCTCAACATTCAAACCCCAAACGCCAGCGCAGACCGTCCGAGCAAGCCAGCGATTATTTGTGTGGAAATGTGGAGGGGGTCTGTATGAATCCTGCGGTTTTACAAGGCTTACTCATAGCTGTGTCTGTGTGAAACCTCACTGGTAAACATCGTTGTCTGCTGTACAGCCAGTCTCAATAATTTGGAGGGTGGGGGGTTGGTAAGGGGCCTTGTTTGCTTGATATACCCTGGGTAGTGACCCCCTTGTGCCCATGCTAGGGTGACACATGTCACACATAGGGGGCCAGTAATATGGTTATATTACACAAACAATTCCTGTGCAGCTCCGCCCCCCCCCCCCCCCCCCTCCAAGACTACCCCATACCCAAGCAGATAGACAGAGGGACCAGCTCGTTTTGTTTTATCCGGCCGGCTTGGCTTGTATGTTTGATCGTAGGGCATCGGCAGAAAGTCATTCGGGACTAGTGGAAACTAGATCTATGTGTGTATTGACTGGTATGGATTTAGAAACATTACACTGACTGGTGAGTTCTACCGGAAGTATGAGTCTATCACGGCTAGGTGGAGTGGATTAGTACAAAACCAACTTCGGAAAATCATTCGTGATTCACTCAGGATATAAGCTTGCTCAATACAGGACATACTCAGCACATATCAGTTTGTTCATCTGTCGTTTTTGTGTTCATATATTAACCTACATTTCAATTCATGTCACAGACTGAAGTATAGACTCATAATTGCAGGTGATTGTTATCAAATTGGAACAGTCGTGGATTACATTGTACGTTTGGATATATTTTGTACATAGACACGGATATAATATTGTGATTGTTTGGATACAAAAACGGATACAGCACATTGCTCGAAGGCAAGTTTTTTTACATTTGAAATTCTTGTATTGGTCAGAGAAAATAGCGTTATGTCAAAATTACCAGTCGGGATAATAACTGCCATATTAGTTCATCTATATGAAGCCACACACAAAAAATTGTTGGTGTTTTAGAATCCACATTCTGTGGTGCTGAATTCAACAAACAAAGCAATTAACTGATAATGTTTTGTACAAACACAGTGGGCTTGTACATGTAAGCTGGCAGTGTTATTTGAACACATCAAACAATGGACTGAATAAACCAGACTGACTGAATAAAAAAGGAAGGTGGTGGAGGGGGGGGGGGGGGGGGGCAGTGGGGGTGTCACATCTCACATGTGAATTTTAGTATGTGTGCAATCATGTGCATGCAAATATACGGGACATTAGACTCATAAATATTCGGAAAGTAAGTGGAAAATATAACATAAAAATTTCAACCATACAGAGCCAGGACATTTCAAGTACATCTGATGTTATATGTAGTCTACACATATTACGGTATGTATTGATACCAATTTACCAGTATATAACCAAGTATGGTTGGTTATCAGTCATTCTATACCACAGCACTATTTATAATTGACAAATAGCTGTTCAAATTGGTATAGTCTCCTGTGAGAAATTTAGGTGGCGAAGCGACGCGTTGCCAGTCGATAATAATATTCTACCGTGTTTAATGTTTTCATCGTCTGCTCGCGAAAATTGTTATTATGGTCTACCCGTCCGGTAGAACTGAACTGAACAGCAGCCTTGAGTTGATGGCTGTGTTTTGTCCAAAATTACAGTTCGTCTGTTCTCTGACATGTTCCTGTTGATGTTCATGGAATATTCAACGATTCTGGGCGGAATTTTTTTTTCTCGTCTGACAGGATAGAACAGATACATGTAGAGGCAGACGATATTTCATGAACCCTGTGTGAAAAAAAAATATCTAGAGAACTATTGAGTGCTTTTACTTGTATTCAGTTTTTTTTATTGCATTTGACAACAACTCAACAGTGTAAGTTCAAAGTGCAGCTTGCTGATAAAATTTCCAACTATGACCATGTCAGAACAGAGGAAAGGCAATCACTGTTGTATCAGTATTACTTGGAAAAGCAACCCCATGACATGAGTGAATGCCTATCATTGAATGATATGACAGTGTTATCAGGATTGCCTGGGCGTGAGTGCTTGCAATTACATACACGTATTATCTATGAGTTCTGATAAGCAATAAAAGTCTGTAGGCGTAGAATTCCTTACCACTACTAGTACATGTACAGTACATTGTATATATATATTTTTCCAGTGATTCACATCATTAAAGGTTTAGAGCAAGCCACAATGATTTGTTTTCACATGTACTGGGTCCTGGGGGGGGGGGGGGGGTCGTCGTGAGTTATTCAGTAGCGCTTTTTAATCATCAATGTTAACACATGTCAGAAAGTGACTTCAGGTGAATAACATTTTGTTGAATTCTGACATACATCACCATAATTTATCATAATTCGCATTCATGTATGGTTATGCTGATGTTGCATGAGTGACGGGTAGAACCAAATTATCATACCGGTACAAGTAATGATTATTAAACGGGTCATGGTCATCATCGAAACACCTCATACATATTATAATTTCACATGAGTACGTGTAGAATTTTATGTAAAAAAAAATAATAAACTCATGCTCAGTTGAAGAGACTTCGAGTCTTCTAGCGATGAACAAATATATATCTGTATAACGTAGGCCTATGTGGTATTCAATTTTAGAATCTATAGAGTTGTAAGTGGTTAATAGCATGGTATGCTCGTACTAGATGTCTATTCATGAAAGCGTAGGTGTTTAGGTGTTTACGAGACGAATGCTACAGGTACAAGCCGTGCCAGGTCATGCGGAAAATTTGTGTCACCCGCTTTCAACGATAACATACCGTACTTGTACAGTTCTCTCAGTATGCGTGCATGTAGTTAACAGACATGGTGTATGATAGTTTTTCAAGATGAAAGACTGGTAATTTTTTGTGGTCAAAGTACTTTATTCAGTTGTTATTTGGAAAATAGGGAAATGTCAGTTGGTTTTGGAAATGAGGAAATAATCACCTTTTTATTTTACAATAAAAAAAAAAATTGTACAATGTACCGTTTACATTGTACATGTTTACATAGGATGCATTTTCTCAAATATTGGACTACATGTATTGTTATGTCGTGTGTGAATTATGTACAGTACTGATTTCGCAAAACCTCACCAAAATGCCAGCATGGGACACCTCGCATTTAGCACGTGTTCGCCCAACTTCGCCTGACGTAGCATCATGCGATTTGATGCTAGCATTGTGTATGCGAGCATCCCTCGATGCTAGCATTGCTTCTTGGCACTGTGGTGCACTAAAAGCATTTTGCATTTCGCATTTTTTGTGAAGGCCATTATATGCTCGCATATGCTCGCAAACACATGGTCGAGTGGTTTATAAACAGTCTGTATCATGTAGATCGTATGGGAAAATGCAGTGTTTCATTTCAGTTCATATTAAAGTCAGTATTTGCATCCGAAATAAAGGATGCGCGCATCTGTGCGAGACAATGCTCGCCTGTTCAACTAAGACGGCCGCCTGATGCGATGGCATCGCGCCCACTGGTCGCACCATGCGATTTGATGCTAGCATCAAGTCGCACGTAATCGCATGGCCTAGCATTTAGCATGTAGCATTCGCATGGCTAGTGAGGTTTTGCGAAATCAGTACTGTATTTGGGCTTCATGAGTCTAAATGCTATTGTGTGATGTATGTTATGGACTCATTTCTTATGGAGCTTACATACCGGTAATAGACAGTAGAAATTTGAAATTTTATTACCGGTATATGTAAAGTAAATTTCATTTTCATGATTATATACGAATGTTTAAAACAGTACATTTGGAAATGTGTAATAATTGTTTATTTTGCTTCTTTCAGGTGAAGTGAAAGTGAAACCAGTCATCCGCCCACACAACTGATTACTTATCTACTGTTATCATCTCCTGGGGAAAACCCGGCATCAGGGTAAAACCCACCCGACTGAAAAACCATGAAGCTGTGTTCAACGATTCTGCTCCTTTGCGTAGCCTGCACTTATGGCCAGGACGACTTGGATAGTAAGTTTTACTCGCAACCCTTTTTAGTTCACTGCAAAGTGCTAGAAAGCCATTTATTTCATGGAACACTTCAGATCCAAGGTGTATTTACTGGCAATGGAAGAAGAAATCCTCCTGACTGTTGCCGACCTGACTGTACAGAAATAGTCCCAGATATCATCCCGCCACTTACTTCGCTAAGCTTTCAGTGAGGCTATGGACTTGCGATTGTTGATATAAATATAAACGTGTACTCCACAAGAATAATCAGTATATCACTCCCGATCTTGAAGTTGAAGACGTGGATGTTGCAAATCGCACAAATACGTATTCACAATTATCTCTGGTATTTGTCTCAAATATTTTTGTGCTCCTAAAAAATACTTTCATTGTTTTTACCAATTGAATTGAAATTGAGCAGATCCATACATACTTGCACATGTATATAATGCACATTGATACAGATCAAATGCATAAAATATTTCGACTGAAATTTCGACTGACAGTTTTGGAAAGAATATCCAAAAAGATATACATTTACAACACAGACCATTTGGTGCAAAATTCCTTTCACATTGCGTAATCAGAATGGCGGCTGGAGTTTCTCCAAATAAAAAATCACTATGGGGTGGGGGGGGGGGGGGTTAGGGGCTGGGTGCGTGGCTGTCAATCATAATACATGTAATGATAATTGTCCGGGCCCCGGGCCCGGATATACTAAAAACGCACTAATTTCAGCTGGTTCCGTTTTGCAAGGTCTCTCGCAGTGACGGGCAGGGAGTGATTCCATGGTGGACATACGTTGCGCGCTATTGTGCGGGCTTTGCCCGTTTACTATGCTGTGAATGGTAGTTCACAATGTCAGATGTCAGGGATGTTTGTGTGGTACAGCGGGGGTCGCAAATATTGTCACTATGCCCAGGCAGTGATTTTAGGTTACCGGACCTTTGGTCCGATAACCTATTGGCATGGCGTTGCGTCCGTCGTCCGTCCGTCCGTCCGTCTAGCCGGGCAAACGGAACGGAGTTATGGGGATTTCTTAGGGGGAATAAAGCTGAAAACGCCCCACAACCACAGTTTAAGCCAAAAGTGCGGTCTTATGGGGATTTTTTCAGGACTTATGGGGAAAGTTAAGATAGGAAATTTAACATTGGGTCCGCCCGAAGTCATATATGGCGACTTGTGTGGTGACCTTGAATTTGACCTTGGATGACCTTGAAAGGTCAAAACAGCCATTTTTGGGTTGAAAAATGCCCAAATTTACACGTGGCCTGTATTTTCTCGGAAACTGTCTGATCAGTTTCGAGATTTTTTTTAAAAAAGATTCCTCTTATATACCTCTGTGACGTGTATAAGTTTTGTCGCCCTTGTATCGCCGATCTCCGTGTGGCGGCCATTTTGAATTTTTGACGAGTAGGCGAAAAAAAATTTTTTCGCCCCAAATCGCATTACTATCCATTTTAGGCCATTTCTAGGCAAAAAAAAATTTTCACCCTTTGAAAAAAAATTTGGATTCCTCTTATATACCTCTGTGACGTGTATAAGTTTTGTCGCCCTTGTATCGCCGATCTCCGTGTGGCGGCCATTTTGAATTTTTGACGAGTAGGCGAAAAAAAAATTTTTCGCCCCAAATCGCATTACTATCCATTTTGGGCCATTTCTAGGCAAAAATAAATTTTCACCCTTTGAAAAAAATTTTGGACTTGTAAAATTTTCGGCACTTTTTTCCTTCATAATGGGAGCTGTCAGGACTGTACTCATAAAACACTTGAAGATAGAGCTTAGAAATTGGCACTTTCAAATGGGAAGTCATATATGGCGACTCGTGTGGTGACCTTGAATTTGACCTTCAGTGACCTTGAAAGGACAAAACAGCCATTTTGGGGTCAAAAAATGCCCAGATTTGCCTCTATAGATGAAATGCTTGCAGATAGAGCTCATGTTTGCATTATCATGATTATGAACATATAGGAAGACATATATGGTACAACTAATGATGACTTTGAACTTGACGTCAGATGACCTTGAGTGCCAAATGTCTGACTCGGAATGTGTAAATTGACCTGAGTGGCCTAAACTATTCCACCAGATATATCTTTGTATTATGAACATATAGAATATCAATTGCCACACACATACATGTAATGGTGACATCGAAGTTCACACGGATGACCTTGATTGGTAAATCTCAAGGTCTGTTACCTGCCAATGCTGCCATGGCCAAACCAAAATTGTCCGGTAACCTATCTTAGCCTTTGGGCTAATTTTTTTGCATGCGCTGATATAACACTGATGTAATAGAATCATATTAGAATCGCACTTGAAATAGGATATAGGCATATGCGCATAAAAAAAACCTGGAATGAAGACTCGAGCACTGGGGAATAATAGGCGAGATATTAATTCAATTCATAAATTAAAAAAAACAGCAAAACATTTCCTCCGGATTTCCATTCCTACTATTCTGTAGCTTGTTCCAATATGCATACCCTAATCGTGGGTGTATACTTCAAGTAAATATAGAATATGACTAATTGTTGTCATCGATTAGATTGACTGGTAATAAAATGTGACACCAGTTGGGGGATACACCACTTTGAGCAAGAAACTGCCAATCTGCCGATTGCTTAGTCCCGTATATTATTATTTTCACTTGTACAGTTAAGAGTTTCTTTTCATGAACATTGTGTGCTTTCACTGTTGAAAAAGAAAAACCCGAAAAATAAAGTGGAGCTTTGAATGTTGTGTGTGCATGCACGGTTGCTATATCATTTTTTCCGTGTAATCTTTTCCCAGTTTCAATGATGACTAATGTACCAATGTTTTGTTTTCATCCAATCATTGCTTTTTCAGACAACAAGCAGCGTATGTATAAAGTTCTCTGTCTTTGGTGTTCTTGTCTGACACTTTTGGACATGTCATTGTTGGCTGTGTTCATTATGGTGTTGATCGGAAAACTTGTGTAAATTTTTGTGTTGACAATGTAGGTCTGTGTGGGTCATGGTTTGTGTGTCGTTTTAGTCTTCGTAGCAAAAAGTAACACCTTGATTGATTCCGCACATTAAATTTTAATGTCTAACCTTGTCAAATCAAATGCATCTAGAGTTTCTTTCCTCACAATCTTAGACGTAGTGAGTTTGCCACTGGTTCATATTTGTCACACGGTAGTAGACAATCCGTCTTATCCACGATTGTAGTAGTGATTTTAGGTTGGGAATTCAGGTCATCTTTATCAGTAAAGACAGACTGAAGTGCTATCAATGGTTATCAGTCTTATCAGATAATATACCATCCCTGTCTGCATGCCCTTGATGTCAAGTAGTATATACATGTACAGGTGGTATATCAAATTAAATATACATTGTATGGCATTCCTTAGACCATTCAATACATCTCCAACAACATTTGTGGCAAATGCATGCTGGAAATTCCGTTGAGTTCAGGACTGTAAATTGTCTCTAGTTTATTTCTTGTGTGATTGGTTCTTTAGCTCTTTGACAATGTGGAATGCACAATATTTACACTGTTTATGGTATACAGTGGTGTTCAAAACCATTTACATTCACCATGCTCAGAATATCCATGGGAAAGTTTTGGTTTTACAAGTTCGTGAATACATAATATGACAGTTGGCATCATGGCATGGGTATTGGAATTCGGCTTACCATGGTTACTGATCGTTTTTGTGCCTCTGAAACGTACTTGACTTTGGTCATCTTAATACCAGTAATCGATGGTAACCAACAGATGAGATATTCCCAATTGGTTTTTTGAGTACTATGATATCATTCATTGGAACAATTTAAATATTACAATCGATAAGAAACATTGACTACTATCTTTTTCCTGTTGCTGATTTCTAGAAAGTGCCAAAGTATTATGTTCAGTGTTTCCGTGTTTAGTTCAGTTTTATCATCGATTGTTCCAGTGATTGAGCATTGTGTGTACACATGTACATGATATCAAAATACGAATGCATTATGTTCCAAACTTGTATTTGTGCCTTTGACAAATTTGTCAGGAGAATATTGACACTGTACATAGACCACTAACAAAAATGATGTGTTGTTTACTAACGTCCATGATAAACAAGTGTGGTACGTTTGTCATGTTTGTGAATGTTTATTCAGAAGCTATTTCCTTATGCCATGCTATTTATCCGAGTGATGAATTTAACAAAATTTGCTTTCGTAAAACGATTTGTATCAATAGTGCCAGAAGCTGGCTTGTTGAAATTTAATAATCCCTTCAAAAACACATACATATTACATATAATTCGACTTCATTGTGTGTTCAAAAATTAATTTCCATTCTTCACGAGTCACAGCATGGCTTCCATTCACCCTTCATCAGACAACTTGGATTTCATCAGTTACTTTTGTGTGTCTAACAGTTCGCCTGCCGCCAACCATCACCAAACAGAACGATGAACTGGTCAAGGCTTTACCTGAAGATACGATATTCATACTCGAATGTGAGGCGGATGGAGAACCTGCACCCGAGTATGTACTGCATCGATACCTCCAGCATGTGATGGTCATTTAATAAAGAAAATTAGTGCGAGTTGCATAAGTCTTGCTCTCTCCGTCTATGAAATGGCGAAATAAAGCCACTTGAATTTCCATAGATCTCTTTTCCAGAAGAACAGAACATTTCTGAATGTACATTTCCCGTACATTTTCACAGGTACGAGTGGTTGTTCAATGGGGAAATCCTAGACCTCAACAACCCAAACATCAAGACGTTCGATGGCGTGGGGACTATTGAGGTCACGTTTACACCCCTTCAGGAAGGCAGTTACCAATGCTTCGCCAAGAATCTCTACGGCACAACGATGACAGATATCAGCTACCTGCTTCGAGCTGTGCTTGGGGCTTTCCCGCCGGGACCTGACAAAAACTACCCTGTGAACGAGGGCGACTCTCTCATCGTGAGTACACTTAGACTAGTAGGGAGTATTTGCGGTTTGTCGTTAACATGGTTCGATTATTGTGCTCAGTTGAAAATGTATTCCAAGCTCAGTGATTAACTATATATATTCAACTTTGAGGGCAGGGATCACATGAAATATTATTACATAGCCCATGACTGCCTCGTTTTACCCCAGTATTTCACTCACTGTTGTCAAGGTAACGTGTATGAGCACCAAGTCCATCCCCGAGCCAGTCTACAGCTGGGAGATTGTAGACAGTCGCGAGGGGAGCGAATCCCGCGTCGTAAACCTTGATCGTCGAGTACAGCAAGACGACAAAGGTATCATTTCCGGGGACGAAAATTTGCTGAATCGCATATTGTGTACCATATACAGTGGTCCCCCTCAGATAAGACCTACCTCTCTGCCACAAAATCAAGGTCTTATTTAAGGGGATGTCTTATCAAAGGGGTTCATTTACATGTTAAAGTCATTCTAGCGCCACAATAAAAGTCTTTACAGAGGGGGAAGTCTTTCTTGAGGGGGGGGTCTTATCTGAGGGGGACCACTGTATATGGAATTCTAGTAGAAGGCGATAAATTCAGTTTCTTTCATTGAATGTTCAATAAATCGCAGATTTTCAGTTTACGAGAATGCAATTTTCAGTGAGGTTTACCACAGACAGAACTGTAATGTATAGTCAACAAAGCGAGGTTCTGAATTTGAAGAGTAATTTGTATACATGTAATGCGAGATTTCACCTGATGTTTACACTTGTTCAAATTTTTTCAGGATTTTGTTTGATTCCTCTGGTATTCGTTTTCCAACAGGCAATCTCTACTTTGCCACCGTGAAGAAAACTGATGAACAAGACGGTAAACTGTACCAATGTGTGACAAAAAATCCCAACTATGGAGGATCTCGATTCGGCAGCTACTCGACACTTACAGTTACTGAACGTAAGTACACGGACATGATGTTGTTTGGGCGATAAAAACGTGATGTATTATTATGCTACATGTATATCTACATAAGTGATTGTCATTTAGTCATTGACAGATCACTACTTGAGTTGTTTAGTGTGAACCTGAGTCACTCAGGGATGTTAAATACAGTGTAATATTATCAGATATTTTTCAAAAAAGTTATGGATTTCTCATTGTATTTTGGAATGCTCTTCAAAAGTTTAATTATTGCCTTTTTGCTTGACAGTGCCCAACAGAAATATCCCTCCTACAAACATGTTCTACACCGGAAAGACTACAGGGACAAGCGTCGTC
Source organism: Terebella lapidaria (assembly GCA_949152475.1). NCBI lineage: Eukaryota > Metazoa > Annelida > Polychaeta > Terebellida > Terebellidae > Terebella > Terebella lapidaria. Next base: position 3,379,679 of record OX424569.1, read on the forward strand.
GCTATCAAGCGCAAAGACTTGAGATTGCAGTGTCTTTTCTCTGGAAAGTATGTATTTCAGTATGTCTAGTTGTTCACCTAATGTTAGTCATTATCAACCATCATCTGACGTGTTCATTGTTGGCAACATTTATGACATTACTCTCTTTATGACATTGCTCATGTACACCTGTGTTTTGAGGCGTTCAGCACAGAATGAAACTATCAAAGTTTTCATCAATTAGTTTGCATAAGTGTACATTGATTGATCACTCCAATATAGACTTCACACTCATGACTGAGCTGTGTGACTTAATGTTTCATCTGTACAATAATTCTGCCTTCATTCTGAATAAACTGTAAACGTATAAAATTTCGCGTGTACCGATGTTCACGTTTTCAATATCGCGACATGTTCGCGTGGATTTAAGTTCGTGAGTGTTGTGAATGGGGGGGTCCCTCGATTTTTTTCAAACGCGAAATTCGCGAAATTAATACATCGCGAAATTTCATATGTTTACAGCATTCGTTAGTATTCTATGATGACGAAACTATTGTGTAGAGTGTGGATTAGAGATCAGATATCGTAACTGCATCGAGCTTTTCAAAACCAGAAAGATTGAAGTAATTTCTCTGTCGAAATATGACTCGCATCCACCAATGACAATACAACTGCTAAAATTCAACTGTTGGATTGCAGCCCGGTGCCAACTGTTTCTTGGAGAAAGAAGGATGGTGCTCTGCCGAACGGCCGCTTTAGCAACGAGAACTTTGACACAACTCTCGTGATCACGGATGTTGATGACGTGGACGAAGGCGTCTTCACGTGTATCGGCAGCAACAGCCAAGGGAGCCCAACTCAGGATATCCGCGTGGAAGTTGAATGTATGTTTGTGGCGGGTTTTCTTGGCAATCCACAACTTTTAGTGGTCTGTTCACTTATAAAAAAATTCAAAGTTACAAAGTTGCCGTTACAGTCTGTTTGATTTTCTATTGGACCGTGGAGGCTATAGTATACGGGGTGTAGTAACACTATCGACCTTGGGGTTCTGTGTTTGGTGATATACATGTAGTATAAATTGCTATATTAATAAGCTGTAGTGTGCACGGAGGATACTCACAATATTAAATGATATATAATGTGTATGTATGTATGTGGAGGGTACTGTAGAAACTAGTGGTGCATGGACTCGGTCCTGAAATCAGGGATCGATTATTCGGCCCTCTCGAGCGATCGATCATCGATTAATAATGGTCGTTTGGTAAACAAGACAGTGTGGCAGGCCAAAAAATATCTATTTTACCACATTATCGCTCAAAAACCCAAGAAACCATCTGAGATTTTATCAACAACCACACTCCTATTATTTTCCAATTTCAAGAACAGTTTGAACGTTTGCTTTCAACTTTGTGTTACCGTAATTATTCAATTAGTTCAAACACTCTAATAATTCGAACACCAAAAATTATTCAAGAAAATAGTTAGAACAGTCCAATTTACGATCGAAATTTCGATTGAAACAACGAACTAATCAACTTGTCAGCTGCCAAAACTTACAACTCGCCAGGTGGCAGCACTACGAAATTAGTAATCAGCGATATATTCGCCAGGTGGCAGTGTGTGCGATTACCAATGCCAGGGTATGACAAAAAGCGCGGACCTCATAGTGCCAGACGGTTTGCGGGCCATTGAAGATTTTCCGAGTCGAGTGACTCGATTGCACATGCAATATGACTAGAATCTAGTTTCAGTGCGAGATTATAAATTACAGTTACCTGGCAATTTAGCAGCCAGTTATTCATGTTTTTTTTAAGTGCTAGTTGTCTGCAGTTAACCTATCAATTAGGGCCCGGACGAGTCGACAGGTACCTGAATTCGGGGCGGATCAAACAATCACCCGAGTCCGAATTTCATTACCCGTACCCGAAAACGAATAATGATATAGTTTTCGTATTGAAAATTTGCGATAAACGCTAGTAAAATCACAAGAATTACAAGAAATTCATCGGGAAAAAATCGGAAGTAGTTTTATGAGATCGTGTGATATCTTTCAAACTTGAAAATAAACACCGATGAAACAAATAATGTGTGTCAAAGATCGGCGTTTACGTGTTACATATTGCTCGTATTTGCTCCAGTGACATTCAAATTATTATCTATATTTGGACGGGTTACCCGGGGCGGGTCGGGTCAGACCACATGGGTACCCGGGTCGGAAATTTTCGACTCGTCCGGGCCCTACTATCAATCGTACATGCCCTAACCAGCCAGCATGAGCGGCATCGGTCAACTCGCTTAGGCCTACTAGTATCTGGCATGGCATGATCGATCTGGTTTTGGGTTTTTTTTTCGTTTTGACGGATGATTTTATCGTGAATCTGATAATTCGAACATGTCAAAATTTAATTATTTTTAGCTGTTCGAACTAATTGAATAATTACGGTATGCTAAGTTATATAATGTTGCGATACGGAATTGGCATCAGTTATTCATTGTTATGCCACGACAATGGCAAATGTATGGTCATCATGAGATGACCGCTAATCGACCGATTAATCGATCAATCGATTAACCGTCCATGCACTAGAAACTAGAAGTGTGGGGGCATCGGGCGGATATTAATCATGGTCATCTGCTATCAAGGATAATCAATTGCTGTGTTTTTGTTTTTTCCCAGCAATCCCAGAATTTGTCAGTGAAGAGGACAAGCCTACGAATCTGAATGTGACACAGGGAAAAGACGCCATTTTCAGGTGTGCGACAGTCGCGGAACCAGTCGCCGACATTACGTGGTACATCAACGGCCAAGAGGTGACAGGTCAGTGAAGAAACAATCTGATATAGACCCATGGGCTAATGCTTAGAGATACTATGGTGTTACGCTCTGTGTGCGTATCCTCAGATAGGAATGACCGTATCCTCAGATATATACACTTCAGTTATTCCTAATGGTTCTAGCGTTTGTTGTATGGTTTAATATGTTGGCCAAGTCAAGATAACAAACACATACTTTTGTCATATTTCAGAGATGAACAAGCCTGAGCGTGTGTTTTTTGAGGACGAGCGTCGCACGTTGAAGGTACAGGACACCTGCAAGGACTGCGAGACCCCTCCGTCAGACCTCAAGGTCTATCAGTGCAACTCCAGTAACGATCACGGCTATAAGTTTGCTGCAGGGTACCTCAACGTTCTCCGTGAGTTGTCTGTTTATAGAGACATTTTGATGGCCTTGGCCAATGAAATCAATGAGTTTATCGTGTTAATTTAAAAAAATGCTGATAAACATGTATGTCGTCAAAAGTATCCTAGAAGATATGCTAACTTTACCGGTTACTTGTACTATTTAGAAGAACAATTGTCTGTATTTATGAAAAACACAAAATGAGATTTGGTCTTTGCTCTTAATTGAGTTAAAATATTAAAAAGGAATTATGTGAACAAAGGCACCCCCCCCCCCCAAAAAAACAGTAAAAGCACTTAAAAGTACATTTGAATAAAAAAGTAAGTTTGTTCCCCCATCCAGTGCCGACCACGTTAGCAGAAGGTCCCAAAGACGTGGAGATGGTTTACGGTGAAGACGTACGGTTTGAATGTCGAGGATCCTCGGACGATAGCACGCCAATCACTGTCACTTGGAAGAAAAACCACGAACGAGTCATCACCCCCAAAGAAGGTCGGATCTGGTTTGAAGAAGACGGCGCAGTTCTCGTCATCGACAAGGACGAACTACAGGACGAGGAGGAGAACGCCGAAGGAGACTACACGTGCATCATCACCAATGGTTACAGCACTGTCAATGACACGGCTTCACTCACAAGACCTGCTGGACCAATCCGTGAGTAGGAAATGTCGGGAGGTTTTGATTTGAACTGGGGATTTTTTCAGTGGGAATGCACCTCATGGAATATCAAAGGTGTCCATTGTTTAACGTACACGCCCCTTTCCCATCATCCTGTACTATTTGTAATACTTCGTCCTTTGCTGCACATGGATTTTACTTGCAGTTTTTGAAGCAAAATCATGATAGGAACTTGTGCGATTTCCATGCAGATATCAGCGAGTCATGTCTGCAAGATTATTACTCAAGACTCTCCAGCCTCCCTCTCCCAGCCCCCATCCTCCTTGACTATAAACATTTGACAAAATTATATAATTGATGTGTATGGTCCATTTCAGCAACTGATGCACGTAAGTATAAAAAGCTATGTTCCAAGTGAAGAAAACCAATCGGCTTTGTATAAAAAGACTGCGACTTCCAACTTGATGATTCAATGAGCCTTACGGCTACAGATTTGTACCCTGTTTTGCTATGTGCTTTTGACCCGAATCTAACCCAATTAACTGGATTGCAATTAAATTTATCTACGCTTTTCATTTTCAAGTGTTTCGAATTTTCAAACTTGGAGGAATCAAATCTCATCAGTGAACTGCGTGTGCACTGATTATTATCTAGTAATTTTTTTTCCTCGTGCATTATTTTATAGCCAACTAGCCCATATCGATGAGGAAGACTTGATTCATTCTTTCAGTCATACATTCATATTCCAATATTTCATTCATTCGTCAAACATGGAGAGAACCAACTGAACTTTCATGCATTTTCTATTTTGAAAACATGGCATTTTCCATGTCCAAAGATCAAATTGAACATATATCAAGTCATAAATGTTAATTCTGTAAAATTCTACAGCACACCCTCGTGAGTATATATAAAGTGCTTTTGATTTCTTCAGTTGTTTCACACAGTCAGTCAGGGGTTGCACTTTTTATCGGTTTTTATCAGACACAAACATGGCAAATGATGATATGATTGTGCACTACATTGAATGAGTAAATTCACTTTTGGTTAACTTTGCTAAAACACATCATGTTGATTGTTTTTGTATGGAAAAACTTAACAAGAACTTCAAATTTGAAAAATAAAAGAAATATTGGGAGACTTTTATCATGATCAACCGATGACATGACTTAGGTCAACCTTGGAATTTGATCATATCCAACCTTTAGCAAATTCTCAATCTTAGTTCCACAAACTAGCATATTTCAGTTCCCAATTGTTCTGGAATTGAGGCATTTCAGACAAAAAAACTTCATGCATTAGTAGTATAGAGACCAGAAGGACTGGTAGAACCAGAAGGGCAGCTCCTGAAGTACAGTCAGGCAACATACTAGCAGACGAAAAGTCCTTTGCCTTATCCTAGGCAGTAGGTGCTGTGGTTTGCTTCGATTCTGAGACAACTTTTGGAAAGTCCACATCTTTTTTTTTTAATAATATCAAATATCAAAGTCAACATCTGCTTATTAACAAATTCCCACAAAGCACTAAACAATGAAAATACCCGCCTCAAAATTCAAATCATTGTGTTATTTCTGGCTTTGTATGACTTTCTGCCCCCACCCTTGCTATGGAGATCAATACCATGAAACCTGCTAGATTTGGAGCGTTGTCTCAAACCTGATAATGTTGACCTTGTTGACATGGGTGTGTGTTGACATGTGTGCATATTAATACATGTGTTTGTTGAATGCAAGAATTGCTTTGTTTGCTATGCGAATTAAATTTTCAGCTTGCATTCCAGTCTACAGAACTGCTGAAATTAATAACAGCGATCAACAGCAGCATTTTCCAGGAAACCACCTTGCATATTTCGTAAACGTTAATCTCGTTGTTACTCAGTTTGTCGATGTAAAATATCTGTTCCTTGGCTTACAACTGACTACTGTCTGAATCCAAATTTCTAGAATAAAGATTGTTACATGCGTCTGAAAACAAATTGAAAATCAGTATCTATGAAGAATGGAAGGTGGTTCATAATGGTGGTTGAACTTTCTATGAAATTTCTTCAAGTTTGCTCCAATCAAGCGAACCAATCAATCTATATGAAATGCCATGTATCACTTTGATTTGTTTCATTGGACATCTATCTTCCCTTGCATTATCAATTATGTATTATATCCATCAACATTGGCACTCATGAAAAGTCATGATAACATTGTTGGGCAGTTTTAAAAATGTTATGAAAAATATTGAGTCAAATTTCAAACTACATGTAACTTCATTCTATATTGCTCATATCATAGATTATATCCGCCTTATCTACACAACAAATCTGATACAGATCAGCTGGTCCAGTTTTGCCACACTCAACTGTATTTTCCTGTTGTTATGTCAAGTTTTTGTTTCCCGTTGCCAGCGGTTACCGGGGCTAGTGTCGGCAGTTACTGGTGGATCTTCCTGATTATCGGAATCCTTCTCCTCTTGCTGCTACTCCTCCTCATCTGCTGTCTGTGCTGCCAGCGTAACCGTGGCGATTCCTACCCTGTTGATGAGAAGGAGCGTGCCAATGGCAACGACCCAGAGAAAGAACTGATGGATGGCGGTTTCCATGACTACCAGCGACCGTAAGTTGTCAGCTGTATCCATGGCCGTTAGCTATTTTATATGCATGTACATGCACAGCGAATGTAAGATTTTACATGAATTGTAGACTTGAGTGATTTCGGTTGTGAGTTGTATTATTGTGTGATACATACTCTGAGCAACATCATGTAATATGTAATGTAAACATTGGTTGCTATGGTTACAGTGAGGACGAACCAATCAAAGGCAGCCGAGCGTCGCTGAGCAGTGCCATGCGTCTCGATAGCGACGATGATGAGAGCTTGGCTGAGTACGGCGATATCGACGCCGGACGATTCAACGAGGATGGTTCATTCATCGGCCAGTACAGCACGTCTGACAGGCGCAAAGGGGGCGAATCTAAAGTCTAGGCAGTCGTCCTTGTTTAAGTTTTAGTTATTCAACATTTGGGGATGATTTCAACAAACAAAACAAAAAAAACCAATGATGCTGAATTTGCATAGACAATTTTCAAAGATTTTTCCCTTGTTCTGAGAGGGAAAGATCATAAAACCATGGATTGAACATTGAATATGTATATTGTCATAAGTGTTTTAGCGATGTTAGAAGTGTTTTTCATGAAAATCGTAACTCGCAGTAGATTTAAAATCATGTAGCAGAAGTTTATCTTGTCTGTTCAGATGTGTTTGTGCGTTTCATCACAATGTGTCTCAAAGTAGACTATACACAGATTGTATACACAATAAGGAATGTTGACAGGGCTTTGTGGTACTCAATATACATATACTGCCCTCCTTGTATAGACACCAATGTTACTTACCGGTATGTTTCGTATTTTAGTGAATGGTGTTCTGTTAACTGGTGCTGTTGGTAACATCTAAGTTTGAAATAGTATAAATCAGATTTTGGCTGTGTAGTGTTAAGGCATCATTATTATCCTGTATCTGTTGTAATTTTAACGATACAAATTTACATCCTTGAACTGATATATTATACAGATGGTTCAAACAAGATGTGTAACATCGTTTTAGGATTGACGTCGTTTTAAGGTTCTATCAGTGTGCTTATCTCATCGTGTTGATGACTTGTTTATTGTTTGTAGTTTTTAGTACTAACATTTCATTTCACGAAGCTGTACAATGAATCAAAAGTCATTCTATCGTCCTATGAATTTTAAACAAAACACAGATCATAATTATGATGAGATAGATGACAGTTGTATATCTCAACGATATTTCACTCTTGATTATTTCGATATTTTATCGTGGATAAAATCGTCTCTTTACCATCAAACTAGTTAAGTATTTTATGTTTTGTATATTTGACTTTTAGTCGTTAAACCGCTTTGTGTCTCTTGGTCAAGGTGGCGTTCTTGAGTAGTGATCTGGACTTGTATTTATGTACGTCGTTGTGTTGCATACAGTGTTGATGTGCCTTAAAGATCCAATGCCACTGAATATTCATCAACCTTATGAATATTCATCAACATTCTGTATCCCATCTATTAATATGATTATGTATGTGAACATATGCATACAGTGAGATTTGAGAGTATTTTGGGAGCATTTCTGTGTTTTGTGCTACTTTTTGTGGTGTAAAAACAGAACTTGAATGAAGGAATGGCAAAATCAAGATTTATCAAATCTTATTCATGCGTACCATTAAAATGCAAATTTAGTATATCTGTGTGGCACGGAAGATACAGGTCACAGTGGTATATCAAATTTAACAATTGTGAGAGTGTACATCGGCATTAATTACAGCATTAATATGTTCGCAATGATGAACTTTCTAGATTTCCTCTGGAGATGGAAAATATGTTGATATTCCGGGTAACTGTGGTACACACTTTGGCGAAAGACCACAAAAGACAGAGATTTTCACCTTTGCAAGTGTAGCCCTGATGTTCAATTATAGAGAAGCAGAACTTGTTGTGATTTAGCTTGGTGTTTTCACGTGCTTTTAAAGCTTAGTGACTGCTTTAACCTTGCCGTTTGAACAAGATTGAGATGTAGGGGCCCAGTTTTGAAGATTGTGAATTATTGGACATCTAGTGATGATAAGTATTAGGGGACTTGTGTGCAGCCAGAGTAGTCAGTGTCCTTGTACATATGTCTGGGGTCATTTGGATAGATCGGTAAAAGTGTTCAATGGTTCATGTTGTCGCTTGGATGCTGGTGATGGGTTACGCTTTTTAGAACGTTGAACCATTTCTGGCGAATGAGGCGCTGTGATTTCAATTATAAAACCAGGTGAAAGATGCCATTCATCTCACTCACTCAATGCATGTGAAATCAAGTTGTATATATTTCTTTAGCTCTGCTTGCATTTTGAAGAAGGAGCGTTAATGTATTGGGTTCTAAGTGTGCTTCTTTTCTCGTCTTTTATTTTGCCCCACAAATAGAATGGCCGATTGACACATTGCACATGTAGAGAGTGTGAGGTATTTAGGTTGTACAGTGTTTGTTGCTTGTAGAAATAGGTTTTCATGTGTCTGCAGCATTTCATGATATTCTTGGAGTAAAATTTGAAGTTCATTTTCTTTCCAAATGCTGGAAAATATCGTGAACAGAATTTCCTTGTTTGTTTATTTATCCTAGCATTTTTGTGCCATGTTGTTAGATTGTAGAAATAATACAGTTAATAATGTTCCAATTTTATCCTGACTGTAATTTAGAGAGATGAGGGAAATAAGTAACTGTGAGTCTTGCAGCCTTTATGTTTGACAAGATTGTTCAATAGAGTGATGAAATGCTTCCAGAGTTCCAGCCTTATATTTGCTGGTTTCGCATTTGTTTCGATTTAGTATATTTCGTTGCTTTAGCATGTATATTTTTGTGCACTCAAAATGCAGAGTTGTGTCTGTTGAATATGCGGATGTGTGTGGATCAGTGCGGTTAGATGTGCATTTCTAATTGTCACCACTTAACCCTAAGCAGTGTACGTTAGGTTTAATAGGCAAACGCATGAACATGTAGCGCCGTTCATTCTTATAAGGACATGCATTGCTGAAATAAATGAACCTAACTCGCTCATCAATACATACTTAGTTTTACATCAGATTTCGAGCCAATCTCCCACTTCTGAAAATTAAGCGAGTATGAATGTGTTTTTTTTTTGTGCTTGTAAAATTGCTTGTCCCAACGTTTCCTGGACCTTTTACATTCCTTTTCCGTAAACATGTCCGAAGCGGAGCATAATTTTTATGAGTATCGAATGTAAGCTTGGTTGAATGTAAGCTTGTTACGATTCCCAAATTGTTCAGAGCTGTCTTTAAATAGTGACCCGTATTAGAACTAACGGTTCGGAATGTGTTTCAAACTTTTCGCATATTTCTGATTAGTTACATGGATGCATGTTGCATGTGTTATCAAAAATTGTCCCATCTGCTAATATGCAAGAATATGTATAAAATTGGATTTGTGTATCAGTTGCCAGCCATGTTTGTAAACATTGTAAATAATATATCAATGTTATCCTTGTATTTGTAGTAGCTTCACATCAGAAACATTGTTACAATATTCTCGTAAAGTTGTCGTGTGTAGAATCGTCTGTATATGTAGTATATTCTATCACCTTCAGTCATGGTTGAAACAGTGTAGAATTCTTACTGCAAAAGGAAAAGTGGATATTAAAATCTGACATCTTACAAGAGATTTTTTGGAGGAAACACAATTCCTAGGGTGGGGGGGGGGGGGGGGGGGTGGAATTGGTATTTCAGGGGTGAACTGTCCAAAGGAATGCCAAATGATAGTCTGCTGCGAAAATTTGAATAAAAAGGACATTTGGAAGCTACTGACTTGCTTGCCATTTTGCTTAAGACACAATTGAAGCAGATTGGCTTCTGTTTGTATCGAGTTTTACAACTGCATGTTTATATTTGATACTTGTATGTTTTAACGGAGAGCAGCCTGTCGCTCTCAACCTTGTATATACCTGTATTACCTGTCAACGCTTGGTTGTAGTTAGTGTGTTATCAACGCTGCTTATACACAGTCATGTCAGGTTGATACGAAATGCCCTACGTGTGATTTCTCGTTATTTTATATTTGTGTTTATACATAATGTTTCGCAGTAACAGAAATATTTGGTACACGTTGAAAGGTGTATTGACCTGATGTAAAAAAAAAAATGAATAAATAAACTTTTATTTAATGAAATCGTGGCATTTGATTTTGGTGTATTTGTACTTACGAAAGTTCGAAAATAAAATCACCTTCACTTCAGTGATGGGACGCCCATAATTTGGAAATCTAATCAAGTCTGATACAGTATCAATTTTGCAAATTATCACTAGTGATGTGAGGGTTACAAGTATATGCTAAGTGGTGGCCAGTTAGATTACTGGAGATATGCGTCCAGTATCAACTCCTACGATGCAAGGAGCTTGTGCTATGCCAATGCATACATGTAAGGCGGTTGTCGTAGTAGAACAGCGAATACTACCTCCCACAGAGATGCCTATCTTTGATTTTGGACACAAATACAGACTAATATGAACTGAACCTTAACACTCCATTTGTGCATGTGATGCTGAATGTCTATAAACCACTTGTCAATATGCTTGAGAATATATTGCATGCGAGCATGTAGGCCTACTCGCCTTCAGTAAAGTAAAATGAGCCCAAGGGACAAGATACGTTCCAAACAGATATGGTGTTAACATAAAAAAGTCCGAAATTGGGTATTTTTCAGCAAAAATTAGCTGCACATACAAACTTCTGTTCAAGGTCATGCCAATATGTTGAAAAAAAGTTTGAAAGCAAAAAATTAAGAAAATGGCAAATAAAGTCCAAATTTGGGCATTTTCCAAGCAAAAAATAGCCATTTCGACATTCCAAGGTCATCAATGGTGAAGTCAATGTCACCACACAAATCGTCACATACATGTATGACTTCCTATGTGAAAGTGCCAATATCTAAGCCCTATCATCATTCTTTCTAGGAGCACAGTTGTTGCAGCTCTCATTATGAAGGAAAGAAGAAGTTTTTTTCTAAGGTTGTGTGTTGCGTAGAAATGGTGCAAAAATGGACAAAAGCGTGATTTGAGACAAACCCATCAAAACATCAAAATGGCCGCCACGTGCAGACCTACGATTCAAGGGCATCGAAATACACATCACAAAGGTACATAAGAGAAACTTTCTGAAACAAAATTCTCAAAACTCTCAGTTTTAGAGAAATGGCCGCCATTTTAGAAAAAAACCCGCAAAAATCGAAAAACTAAAAAATACTCCCCTCTTTTTGGACATTTTTGTGCAGAATTTCAGGTAGATTCGATTGTAAACTTTAGAGATAATAATGTGGATGACTTACGGACGGACGGACAGACACAACGCCACGACAATAGGTTATAGAACCATAGGTATGGTAGCCTAACAAGAATTTAGTGCAGGTTCTTAGCAAAAAAAATGTTCACATTGTGATAAAAGCATGAAACTTTGCAGAGGGGTAGAGTATCACCCACTGATCAATATAAGCTAGGGAGCCATTCTCAATATGGCCTGTGGCGGATATGTCAGCCATTTTTCTTTTTGCAGTGAATCATCTTCAAACGGCCGGTTCGCGAAATTCGTTATTTCTATCTATGCCTGTCAAATATTATCCAATATCCACAAAATTGGTATCAAACTGATCGGAATAACAAGGCCAACTCACCTATAACGAAAAAAGATAATTAGATTGAATGTTGTGTAGCAATATGTAAAAAAACCCCAGTTTTTTGCTTGAATTTTGCGAATTATTCATGGATCTCATAGTCGGGCAGTATAATAGGTGTGCCTGCATCCTCTCCTCCCCCTCCCCCGATGATTTTCTGAAATTAATTTCTTTAGTTAATTTCGAACATATTACTGATTATTAATACTGTTTCTAGAGATCCATCGCTGGCAAATATGGTTTTCTGGGCCGTTTTCAAAATGGCCGCCGTTGAATACTCTGAAATCATGTTTTGGGCTATATCTCAGCTTCTGTTGCAGGTAGAGACATGGTTTTGGTGTCTATACCTATGTTTTTGTTATTGGGGAATCCAATTTTATCAATGCTGAGTACCTGTGACTGTTGATTACTTAAGAATTAAGAATGGCTGACAATGAAACTGGCGAAAAGCACATTTCCAACCATGGTGCGTCTGATATGAGTAGAAATCCTAAAATAGGCCAGATTGATAGTAAAAGCAGTTCCATTCCCACATATCAAGCTCAAAGGTAACAATCAATTTACAGATTTGGTGCCAAGGTGGATTCTTTTGAATTCCTGGATACATGACTCGATGATGAATGCGATGTTCGTTTGTGGTCTCTGGAATATATTGCATTTTCCTGGCATTCACCTAGTAAGATGGTAAAAAATACAAAACTAGTATTTAGGGTTTGCATAAACCATCATTATCAGTTGTGCGTGGACTGCAACACTTTTTACTCCACAGAAATCAAATCCAAGATGGCCCTCACGGCCAACAGATAATTTCTGAATTTAAGCAAGGCCTCTGCATAAAAATTACCAGGGATAAAACTAAACAATCCAATTATATACCAGTACGGATTCTGAAATTTCCCTTCTATTGCATTGGAATCAAGGCACCAAGAATGCCAGTTAAGTTCACTTCTACCACGTGTTTGTTGATCTTATCAGCTGCCATTAACATGGGAAATATCTCTGCCTCAACATCCATGCACCCGTTTTGTTCTGGGTGGCAAATGGAGCATGTTCGTTGTTGATTGGTTTCCGGTTGACAAAGGAGTTGCCCCTTATGTGTGATACAGTCATGACATGTGATTTGTTTGTCCAGAACGATATGACAGTTACCTGAAAACGATGCAGTAGCTCAAGATAAATGTTATTTGCCAATGATAGCTTTGACCTCTAGTCTGAAGAATAATTACACGACAAATTTGGAATGGCATTTACATGTATACATTTCAAGTTAGACCTTTTTGCATTCGCAAAATTGACAAGGGTTTGTTTAATGACATTTGACATCAAGAACAAAGACATCCCTGACACAAGATATTGTGGTTGACATGGGAAATTTCTTGTCGTCTGTCTCATTCCATCCATGTCCTGTAGGGTTTTGAACAACCCCTAGTGGTTAATGGGCTCTAGTCCCTGTGCTTACGAGGTCAATGTTGATATCATAAAAAACAGATTCAATGAAGGACAGCTCACTGACCAATTGCATCACCACAGACCAATTGCATCGTCTCAGCTCAGATGATACTAACATATAAAGGAGAACGCGCTGTCAGATCCAGTGAATGCATGAAATAGGATCATGAATTTATCACTAATGACATCAACGTTGACTTTGTCGGGATGAAGGTTCTATTTCACAAGATCAGTCATATACAATGAATTCCTGAAACAAATGATGTGCTAGAACAACATATCAGAATACCTCCAATTAAGGACACGAACTAGAGCCCATTAACCAGTAGGGGTTGTTCAAAACACCACAGACCATGGATGGACTGAAACAGACAACAAAGATGGTTCCCATCTAGACCATAATGCCTTTTGTCAAGGATGTCTTTGACCTTTGTGTCAAATGCCACTGCACAAAATATAGTTCACCTTGCGAATGCAGAAGATCAAAGTTGAACACGTTGAACAAAGAATGAACGTGTATATGCCATTGCTTATTTGCTGTGTAATCGTTCTTGAGACTAGAGGTCAAGCTGGGATGGGCATACAATTTGTCGGGAGCTACTGCATTGTTCTCAGTTCACTGTCATACCATGCTGCACAAAAAAAATACACATATTTCTGTGCCCTACATAAGGGGTAATCATTTTTACAGTTTCGTTCTACCTGGCAAATGAAGCATGGTAATCATTTTTAAACACATCAGCACGATTATGCTACTGTGTCAACAGGAAAGCTTCACAACAATGACCATGCTTCATTTGCCAGGCAGAACGAAACTGGTGGGTGTTGAGGCAGGGACCCTTCCCATGTTCATGACCGCTGATAAAACGATCAAAGAATGATAGGGATCTTTACTGGCATTTCATTGTACCATGATTACAATGCAATAGAAGGGAATTTACAGGATTTGTATTAATCCATTATTGTATCCCCCGAACAAAGTTCGGCGGATACTATGGATTTGGCTTCGTCGTCCGCGTCCGCGTCTTATTACATATATAATGGTAAGATCCCGACACCAATCGATTTTGGTTGCCGTGGCAACTGAATTGGTCGTTTGGGGACACATTTTGCATTAAAAACAGCCTGTTTGAGACACATGGCTTGTGAACGCGCTACAGGCCGCAATTCTCATCCGATCACCATTATTTTTTGCAGGCACATATATAATGGTAAGATCCCGACACCAATCGATTTTGGTTGCCGTGGCAACTGAATTGGTCGTTTGGGGACACATTTTGCATTAAAAACAGCCTGTTTGAGACACATGGCTTGTGAACGCGCTATAGGCCGCAATTCTCACCCGATCACCATTATTTTTCGCAGGCACATATATTATGGTAAGATCCCGACACCAATCGATTTTGGTTGCCGTGGCAACTGAATTGGTCGTTTGGGGACACATTTTGCATTGAAAACAGCCTGTTTGAGACACATGGCTTGTGAACGCTCTACAGATGGCAATTTTTGACGAATCTCGATAATATTTGGAAGTGTTGTTGGGAAGGGCTGTCACACGAAACCAATCGTTTTTTAGAATGATCATATACATATTAATATGTTAACAGCCTAACTTATTACAGAATTTTGAAATATCCATTTTGACATGTACGATCATTCCAATAGCCTGTACAGTGGAAGGTAATGACACTGGTTTCTTGTTCAGAATGGAGAACTGAAGTTTCCAGTGAAAACAGGACAATATTACTGAATAAGTTAACATTAGTTCTATTAGTTAAGTCTATTATTGTCCACAATAAAAATAGTTAAGACGAGAAACGTTTATTATTAAGCTCAACAAGGTAAAGGTTTTGTCCAGTACAAATTTCATGGGTGTAACTGAATAAGTTAACATTATTTTTAATAGTTAAGTCTATTATTGACCACAATAAAAATAGTTAAGACAAGAAATATTTATTATTAACCTCAACAAGGTAAATGTTTTGTCCAGTACAAATTTCATTGGTGTAACTGAATAAGTTAACATTATTTTCACTAGTTAAGTCTATTATTGACCACAATAAAAATAGTTAAGTCTATTATTGACCACAATAAAAATAGTTAAGATGAGAAATATTTATTATTAAGCTCAACAAGGTGAAAGTATGTCCAGTACAGATTTCATGGGTGTACTGAATAAGTTAACATTATTTTTACTAGTTTAGTCTATTATTGACTACAATAAAAATAGTTAAGACAAGAAATATTTATCATTGGGCTCAACAAGGTAAAGATTCTGTCCAGTAGACATTTTATGTCTGTAACCAAATAAGTTAACATTTTTTTTGCTAGTTAAGTCTATTATTGACCTCAATAAAAATAGTTAAGATGAGAAACAATTATTATTGAGCTCAACAAGGTTAAGGTTTTGTCCGGTAGAAATTTCTGGGTGTAACCGAATAAGTTAACTTTATTTTTACATGTTAAGTCTATAAGTGACGACAATGAAAATAGTTAAGACAAGAAATATTTATTATTGGGCTCAACAAGGTGAAGGCTTTGTCCAGTAGAGATTTTATGGCTGTGACCAAATAAGTCAACATTATTTTTTTGCTAGTTAAGTCTATTATTGATCACAATAGCTTTTTATGAAAACATTGATCAACTTTTACTTTGAATTTCAACTTGAGACCATGTTTGGCTCAAATTATGAGTTAAAATATAACTTATGGTGAAAAATTCGATCTGGCTCCAATTTTGTCATCTTGAAATGCAGTTTTGGTCAACTTTTACTTTGAATTTCAACTTGAAAGCATGTTTGGCACATATTATGAGTCGAAATATAACTTATGGTGAAAAGTTCGATTTGGCTCCATTTTCGTCATCTTGAAATGCAGTTTTGGTCAATTTTTAGTTTGAATTTCAACTTGAAACCAAGTTTGGCACATATTATGAGTTAAAATATAACTTATGATGAAAACTTGAAACCAAGTTTGGCACATATTATGAGTTAAAATATAACTTATGATGGAAAGTTCGATCTGGCTCCAATTTCTTCATCTTGAAATGCAGTTTTGGTAAACTTTTAGCTTGAATTTCAACTTGAAACCAAGTTTGGCACATATTATGAGTTAAAATATAACTTATGACGAAAAGTTCTATCTGGCTCCAATTTCGTCATCTTGAAATGCAGTTTTGGTCAACTTTTACATTGAATTTCAACTTAATACCAAGTTTGGCACATATTATGAGTTGAAATATAACTCATGGCGAAAAGTTTGATCTGGGTCCAATTTCGTCGTCTTAAAATGCAGTTTTGGTAAACTTTTAGTTTGAATTTCAACTTGAAATCAAGTTGGGCAGGTATTATGAGTTAAAATATAGCTCATGACGAAAAGTTTGATCTGGCTCCAATTTTGTCATCTTGAAATGCAGTTTTGATTACCTTTTACTTTGAATTTCAACTTGAAACCATGTTTGGCACATACATGTATTATGGATCGAAATATAGTTTATGGTGAGAAGTTCAATCTAGCTCCAATTTTGTCATCTTGAAATGCATTTTTGGTCAAATTTTACTTTGAATTTCAACTTGGAACCAAGTTTGTAAAATATTCTGAGTCGAAATATAAATAGGTGAAAAGATTGATCTATCTGTATTTTCGTTATTTTATCAAACATGTCGAATGGAAATTCATATAAAGAGATTTCAGTGGTGATTTTGAATTCGACCTTCAATAACCTCGGAAAATCAGTGCAGCAATTTTGGTGGGGAAAAGAAAACAGTTGTGACTTGAGATTTAACATTTCTCTGGTAATCTTTTTTAGCCCTTACTCTAGTTTTTCACAATTGACAGTGATATATTTGGGGCAACAGAGATGATAGGGCTACGGGGGATACACCCAAGCGGTCGTAGGCGACCGGAAGCGTCTAGTTGGATTGTTACGTTCCAATACTAATTCTTATGCAGAGACATTGCTTATATTCAAATATTATTTGTTGGCTTTGGTAGCCATCTTGGATTTCCCTTGTTTTCCCAGAAGTGAAAAGGTGTTGCATTACATGCACAACTATTAAAGAAGGCTTCTGCATACCCAAAATACTGGTTCATGTGCATTTTTGACTTTCTTTCCAGGTCAAATGACAGAAAACTGCACTCTTTTTTAATGACTACAAGCGAGCTTCGCATTCCTCATCAAATCATGTGTCCAGGAATTCAAAACAATTCACCTTGGCAATATTTCTGTAAATTGATTCTTTTCTTCTGAGCTTGTTATGTGGGAATGGAACTGCTTTCACTATCATTTTGGTCCCCTCTCAGGGTTTCTACGCAATATCATTCGCACCTTGTCAGACATTTTTAATTCTGAAGCAACCAACAGACACAGGTACTCAGCAATGACAGAATTGGATTCTTCAGTATCAAAAACATGGGGAAAGACACCAAAACCATGTCTCTACCTGCAATAGAAGCTGAGGTATGGCCCAAAACATGATTTCGGCGTTTTCGATGGTGGCCATTTTGAAAAAGGCCAAAAACAACCATTTTCGCCAGTGGTGGGTCTCTGGAATCTCCCTAATGATCAATAATAGGATGAAATCTAACTAAAAAAATTGATTTCAGATGACCATGCGGTCAGGGGGTGCAGGCACACCTGTTGTACATGTCCGACTACGAGATCCAGAGATAACTTGTCAAAATTCAAGCAAAAAATACTGTTTTTTAGACATATAGCCGTAGAATGTTCGATATAATTATCTTTTTTGTTATGAGTGGGTTGGTCTTGTTATTCCGGTCAGTTTGATACCAATTTTGTTGATATTGGGTAATATTTGACATGCACAGGTAGAAATAACCAATTCCCCAAACCGGCCGTTTTAGGTCGATTTACTGCAAAAAGAAAAATGGCCGCCATATCCGCCACAGGCCATATTGAGAATGGCTCCCTAGCTTATATTGATCAGTGAGTAATACTCTACCCCTCTGCAAAGTTTCATGCTTTTATCACAATGTGAACAATTCCTCCAAAATTATGAGCTAAGAACCTGCACTAATTAGCCCAAAGGTTAAGGAATGTTACTGGACAATACATGTTTCATACTTTAGATATTAGTCCTTTTTCCCCGTGAAGGTCACTGGTCAAATTCAAGGTCATGAAAATATTCAGCATATATCATTTTCTTTTTGTTCGCAATTGATTCCTAAGCAGTAAAGTGGTTTTGTGCTCTGCCCGTGGAGATAAGGTCAAAGGTCAAGTTCAAGGTCCTGAGCATATTCAGCACATATCAGTTCCTATATGTGCACAATTGTTTCCTACGATGTAAAGTCGGAAATAAACGATATATTAGCCATTTTGTGCTCTGTCCCATGAAGATAAGGTCAAAGGTCAAGTTCAAGGTCATGAGAATATTCAGCATATATCATTTCCTATATATGTACACAATTCATTCCCAAGCTGTAAAGTCCATAATAAGCGATATGTTAGCCATTTTGTGCTTTGACCTTGAAAATAATGTCAAAGCTCAAGTTCAAAGTCAAAGTAAGAATATTCAGCATATATGACTTCCTATATGTACACAACTGATTCCTAAGCTGTAAAGTCTATGATAAGCAAGATATTAGCCATTTTGTGCTCTGACCTTGAAACGAGGCCAACGGTCACAGTCAAGGACATCAAAACATTCGGCATCCATCATTTCATATCTTTCCCCAATTTATTATTAAAACTTCAAAGGACAAGGTTAAAGTGTTATTGGCATTAAAAATATCTTTCCCAAATCAAATACATACAACATGCCTGTGTTCTCAGAAAAAATAGGTTACAAAACAAACTTTGCTTTATCAGATGGATAAATCAAGCATATGACAGTACTAGCAGCCGCTTTTCTTTTGTTTTGTGCGCCACTCAGAGTTACCTCTGACCCTATTTCACGCTCGATTGGCTCGAACATACACGAGTAAGCTGGAAACACACTGCGTCACGGGATACGAAGCACCGAGAATGGCGTTAATGTGAACAAACTCAAAATATCTCCACCAGAAACTCGAACAAAATCTATTAGAAAGAGGGGTCTGTTTGGGCATACAAGTACAGATATATACCTGTTATGTTTTCTTCGTTCGATCAGATATGGAAAAATCCATAACTTACTGCCAATATCACTTCAAGGTCATCAGAATATTCAGCATATAGCATTTCCTATCTGTACACAATTGATTCCCAAGCTGTAAAGTCGATGTTAAGTGAGATATACGCCATTTTGTTCCATGACCTTGAATAATGAGGTAAAGGTAAAAATTCGGCATATATATCATTTCCTAAATGTCCACAATTGATTCTAAATCTGAAAAGTCGATAAGAAGTCAGATATTAGCCATTTTGTCATGTGACCATGAAAATTAGGTCAAAGATCAAATTCAAGGTCACGAGAATATTCAGCATATATCATTTCCTATATGTCCTTAATTGATTCCTAATCCCTAATAGATACTAGTAAAAAAAGTGTCCTATTATAAAGCATAAGAAAATTGAACATGGGAAGTCTTATCTGGGACCCGTCGTGAAAATCAAAATGGGCGCCATTCAAATACAACGAAACTTATACACATCACAATGTAGAATCTTTTGAAACACAAATCTCAAAACTGTCTTTACAGGTTTTGAAAAAGGGCCTCCAAAATCAGAAATTGACCGTTTTTCGTCGAACATGGCCACCGCTTTAAAAAAAAAAAGTTCTAATACAAACCCCCCCCCCCCCCCCAAAAAAAAAAATACCTCCCTCTTGAAATATTTTGGGCATGTTTGTGCAAAATTTCGGAAAGATTAGACCATAAATTTTAAAGATAAAAGTGTAGACGGACGACGACGGACGCAACGCCATGGCAATAGGTTATCAGACCAAAGGTCCGGTAATCTAAAAACCTGAAATGTATTGGTGTGCCAAGAAGCAATGCTAGCATTGGGCAGTGTTAGCACATTCCGAGCTGGCATCAAGTCACATGAGGCTATAGGTCACGCGGAGGAAGGCTAGCACGTGCGTAGTGCTATGGTTACAGTACTGAGATGCTATATTTGCATATCAGTACTGTAGTTAGATATTACAAACTTGCCCATCACTTTGAAGAGCCCTTTCGTTAATGCTTACATACACTTTTCATTAGTGTGAATAAGTCTCACCATTGCACAATACATGCGTATTTATCATTCGACTGTTTTTTTTGCAATAAATTTATTACCATATCCCCATTTCTATGATTGACACTGTTGCTTATAGAAATATGAAATATCGATATTGACGTCACAGACTAGACTAATGTCGGTCACTCACTAGTGACAAGGCGGCAGTCCCTCAATCACGGTGCTCCTACAATGTTGGCCGATGTACCCCGACAACAGAAGCAGACGTCGGGATGGGTCGTATGAAGTCTGACTCAACACACCACCTCAGCCTCATACAGTGTACATAGGCCTACACCGATTCAGCAACGATTGTTGCAAACATGTGAAATGTTGATCATGGAGGCCCATATATTCGATTCGAACCTTCAATAATGAACAAAGAAATATGTTTTGTAAGACTGGATTTATTGAGATACTGCCCGTCTTCGCGGGAGATAATAATACTACACTTTTACTTTGCCACGTAGCGCAGTAGTTGCGCAAGTCTGTCATACTCATCAGTGCGTTTGCCGATCTTTAACAGCGCGGAATGCGCGTGGTGCTGATCGCTCAGCATTCTCTGATTGTCAAGCATGTCCGATATCGCACTCAACTGCATATCGACGGAAAGCCTGTTCTTTTTGCTCTGTTTTCGCAGAGGGTTCAAGTGGTATTTGTAGAGAAAATTGACGATGTCAGCTTCACCTCCGCCCAGGGATTTTTTTCCGAGATTGACGAGCTCGGAGTGCGCGCGATCAGCCTTTAATTGCCGCATGATCGCGGCGATGTTGGACAGGTCTCTGTTGACCGACAGCGCGGGGCCTCGCTTGTCCGACGTCCAGCCGTCGACGGCCCCAACGTAGGCGTCAGATGACGACGCCGGTCTGACGTCGACGTCCTCGTCGACCGTCTCGAGAGCTAAGCACACGTTGGCTAGAACCAGTGCGCCAGTCAGGCATATAGCGAGCACTTCGACAGGGGACATGCTGAAAATGGAAAGAAAAGTCAGATATCCGAATTTATTGATTTTTAGGCTAAAATAAGGACCAAAAGCACCAGCTCAATGGTTTGATCAGCCAAAATCAGTTAAAACTTGACTTGATTAGCTGAAAGAGTAGCTTAATTGAATTGTGCAGCTTAATTGCAAACTGTGTAGCTTGGAATGACCAAAATTGTCTAACCTGAAAAAAATATTGTTTGAAAATTTAATAAATAATTATGCCAAAAAGTTGGCCAATTAACCGCCAAGTGGCCCCCAATAAGCCAAATTTATTTCAAGCCCTGTACTCGAAATTTTTACGATAATTCATCGAGGCCAATTTGTAGGATGGCAGATGAATGGACGCTTCGGGTACGAAGGGTAAACACGAACATCTAAGATTCGCTTCCAGAAGATTTCATTGTAGTCAAAATTACCCTGAACATTTGCAAATACATGTGTCCCCTATATTGGCAAACTTATCACAGCTATCATAGCTCAGTGTCAATATTAAAGGTATCCGGAGAGACGGAAAACATGGGACATTGGCAAAGATGATTAGATATTGTAGATACTGCTCAAACGCTGGCGGGTGGCTGGGTACTGATAAATTAGCGCTAATGTTCAGAGATGGCGGTGACTTAATGTCAAAGTTGCAAACTGTGTGCGAGTTAGGAAGGTGAACGTATTAACCGAATTAAGGGTCTGTCATTTTGCGTGTGTACTCCCGCTCCGCAATTACCAGTGAAGCCTTACATGTATATTGGTGTTATTACATGTACCTGACAGAATTATTCATAGTACCTTATTTTTGACGTCGTGTGATAACTTAGTATCACATAGAGCTATATTTGGAATCAAATGACGAATCTGAAATGTTATCCGATGTGACCATCGAATCATATTTTGAGACAAATAACATTGTGGCCTAAACTGACATGTATACGTTCTCATCTTTGCAATAAAAATCTATTGTGTCGTCGGCGTTTTGAAACAAAATGTATGCGATACATGGGACCCACAATCAAAAAGTGTAAATAATGAACTCTTTGCCACAATCCCCAGAAAATACACTAAATTGATTTAGGCGGTCCGCTTTAGAATGTTCAGGGACAAAGGAGGATTTACGACCAAAGATGCTGTCCCAAATGTACTTTACGTCTTCAAGGAGTGGACCACAACCACTCATAAACAATCTTTATAATTTCATTTCTAGGAACGTTCACCATGGTTCACGACAAATCGCACTTTAATGCTATTTACCTGTTTACAATCAATATGTTTTTAATTTCAAGTTGTCGCAACCCAGTTGATTAAATAAACTTTACGTCTTCTGTATAAATAATCGTAATCCATGAAATACAATTCACCAACACTATTATTGTTTTACAGAAAAAGACTATAAATCGAGACGCCGAAAAGTTTGATTAATTCGTAAATACGAATCGTGAACAAAAATACAGATCGTGAACAAAACGTACTCGCCCTCAGAACTGCAACGATGCAGCCAAGATTGTGTGAGGTTGATAAATTCAAAAGTACAAATTTGGGAGTAAAGGCAAAATTTTTCATTCCAAATATTTTTTTTTCGAAATCAAAAACATATCATCATATTGTGGCAACCTTACCTTTTGATATTCATTACTCCGTCCGCGTTGGTTGTCACAAGATATCGCGAAGTTTGGAATCGTCACAAAAATCCTGCTCTCCTCCGGAGATCGTGGGCAAAGATGGGACAGATTTGGGGATTCCTTGCTAATTTATAGCATCCCAATCAGGAATACGCCTGAAACGCCTACATAAAACCCCAAGCCGTTAGTTAAGTTAGGCTATGCCCCTCATCAGCCAATACGTAGTCATCTCTACACATATCCGTGGCCCGACTAACTGATGGGTCCTGTGCGGACTTTACCCCTTAAGACCACGTGTCCATGTTGACTGAAACCAATCGTCACCTCCCCAACGCTTGCACGCGCTGTCCCCCCTAGTAAAACGACACCCCTCTCCCCACCCCAACCCCTTCTCCACAAGCAAGACGTGAGGTTTTGACATTCTCTCGCTAAAACTTACTTAGAAACGTTGACTTTTACGACCAGGCAGCAATGGTGAGGCATCGGAACTGGTAAGGGATCCGGCTATTTTCTCAAATTGGAACCAATATCATGGCTCAGTGGGTCTTGTAGTACATCAATTACAGTTAACAAATATGAGTGTTGCAGCTTCCTATCACCCTAAAACAGATCTTCTCTCTTTAAGTTTCCACAGGAAACTCGGCCTTGTATATCGACGAGAGGGGTGTAATTACCAGTATATATAGAGTATTGCAATCACAAGTCAAAGTAAAAAGTAGAATCTATATCAAATGTTTTACGACTAAAAGTTATGGATATTTTCTTGAGAAACAAACCATCTACTGGATGCCTTCTATGGCTATGTTATGAAACATATATGATATGTTTATTTGTAAAACAATGCCCGACCTTTTGAAGTTTCATCATCACATGTACTTGATCGTTTCAGTACCCTTGTCGGGCAAGTTCATTTACATCCAAACACTTCATAATTCCTGCTCCAAAATCAACGGTAAACAAGTAGCATGTATTATATTATGAAAGCAATATACTCTATTACGGATATCCTAAATGCACTTGTGTGATGTATTTATATATTTATTCATATATCATGCAGGAATAGTGAGCTATACAAGTTGCACCACAAGATACACTTATGGTCACCGGAGGTCAAATTGAAGGACGCTGAAAACCTACCGTATAAGACTGTTTTATGTCATTTCAGGTCATTTAAAGGAACACCAAAAGATCCACCGTATATGAATTCTTATAAGCTTATAATACAAACTTAAGCTCTATGTATATTCGTTCTGTATGTGAAACTGAGTTCTACTCAAGGTCATGCGAGGTCAAGTTCAAGGTCACTAAAATATTTGCTTAGGCGGGAACCAAGCAACCAAAATATGCACCATATTAGATCCACCATAGACCACTTCTCCAAGTGCTCATATAACAAATATCTACACGTAGCAGTGTACATGTATAGGCGTTTTAGTTTGTGAGGGTCAATTTCATACAATCAGGTCAGATGTGGCCTTGATGCGTGTCAGCCACTCGAGTTCAGCTGGAGTCAAATTCTAAGTCAAATCCATCATAGGACTTCCTAGATGTCCATAGATATAAAGTATAGACGAATCACGATATACGTACCGCATTATTGTACACGTATTTGTACTTGGGGTTAGGGGCGCGCCATAACTAGGTGATATGAAACCCAGGCTCCCGGGGAAATCCCCTACTCTTTGCGATAAATCCCAAGGGATCTTTTAGGTGCCACATACCATAGACATATGGAGCCACATACCATAGACACTCGAACCCACGACCTGTGGATCATCGGCCGAGCACTCTGCCACTGCACCATCCCGCCCCACCCCACTCCCCATTAGTGAAGCAGCATACACATATATGTGCGCTATAAATGTGGTGTCACTACTTGCATAGCCACATTACGTCATATTTGTCAGTAATACATACACGTATGTGCGCTATAAATGTGGTGTCACTACTTGCAACGCCACATTACGTCATATCTGTCAGTAATACATACACGTATGTGCGCTATAAATGTGGTGTCACTACTCGCATAGCCACATTACGTCATACCTGTCAGTAATACATACACGTATGTGCGTTATAAATGTGGCGTCATCGCATAGCCACATTACGTCATACCTGTCAGTAATATATACACGTATGTGCGCTATAAATGTGGTGTCATCGCATAGCCAAATTACGTCATACGTGTCATTACACACTTCAGGTTAGGCATAAAGTTATTTTGAGGTCAACGTAAGATTCGCAAGACCCCTAAAGTGCATGTTCTGCACATGCGAGCTCTATCTGTGTGAGCCCAATTTGTGCATTTCAAGGGAGCTAGAAATCCACTGCATATATTTAACTAAAGGTCCCTTATTTGACCCAGGTCATCAGAATCTAAAGGTATTTGTGATTGGAATTTTTCGAACAAGTCATCTCCTCCGTGATTCATGACATATGGTCTTGTCTAATAAACACTGTAATAAACTACAATAATAAACATTGTAGTTTTCAATCTGCAATGATTTACTTTCATTCATTAGCTACTATTGTTAAATTGACCTGAATCATTCAATTTTAAAGTGTTATGGATAGTACATTAAATGAATAGATAAATCGTGAGAAAAATGTTGATATTTTCATTGGAGAAAAGTTTTGACATGAATATATCTAAAGGAGCAAAACATAAATTGTGATAAATATTAACCAGAGTTTTCATATATTTTATTTACAAAAATATGTAATATAAACACGTCGCAAGCTTTATGGAATAACTATCAATAAAATGCTTTCCAAAGAAACTTAAAATAAAAATTCAGATCTTCCATCCAAAAAACCACAAGCATTCACTCTAATCACATAGTTATATATCATGTATATGGAATGATTTAAATCAGATCTTTCTCCGAACACAAGCACATAACATACAAGTCAATTTTGATACATTAATGCTGGCAATATAGTACATTTATGTCACATTTTATACATTCCACCATGTATATTCATTATGTGAGCACATTTTTCTTCGCAATTTGTTTCTGAAAAAATCTGATTTGTTGAATGTACAGAAGTGACATAATATAACAGCAAGTATTCTTAATCATATATTTTGTCATACATATTTTATAAAACTGTTGTTGCTCTGCCTTGATAATTTGCTTTTTAAAGCGAGCAATGTCAAATATATTCCCGGAGTCACTTGCAAGTTAAAATTGACTCCAGACTACAAATCTACACAAAAATGACCGAACTACAATTGTTGTCAGTATGTCTTTACAACTTTTGCTTTTTAAAGCAACAAGTTTCCAAATATCAAAAGACAGCAACCTTCAGACAGAGTCACTTCTCAAGTCAAACTGAACTCCAGATCCACACACAAATTCAGTTTTTTCCTCAAGCCTTCATCGGCAGGGTTCCAGAGCTTACGGACGGATACGCGGACCTCTCCGACGGGGCCATTGTTGATGCCTGGGAATGGTACGCGGATCTAGCAAGGGATTGCCGTGACATACCGAGGGTAGCCCTGGAGCCATACATGCTGGGGGTCGCGGTTCCGGGATAGCGGTTCGCCTTGCGGATGTTGGAGATCTTGCCGTATTTTCGTCGCCGTTTCTCGTTACCATAGAGATGATCCATCAATTCTTGCCAATAGGACACGACACACAAAAGTGCTGCAATCTGGAGACGCATGATGAATAGAAAGTTATAAGTTACTTGTTTGCTTTCAGTATGATTGGTCCTATCAACAAAATATCCAGGTTATCAATACGTTTTCCCTTTTGAAATGTGAACTAAAAGTAAAATTTTCTCAGGAAATTTTATCATGTCAATGCATGCTCTAAAACACAAAAGATATTAATAACAATCAGCGGTTAAAATAAATAACAAATGAATAATCTCTCATATTGACCAGTATGATAGTGTTCAAGACCCAATAAATCGCGACCACCAGGGACTCGGGAACCACAAACACCACATCCTGGGGGAAACAAGATGTACCATTATTTACATGTTATCATTCACGACAATTTGATAAAATAGACTTGCTATCAATAAATTTCATGGAAAATATTTCGGATGATGTTCCAATTGATTTATTCCAGTGAGACGTGAACCTCCACAGCAAATTTGACAATATTTGACATCTCGTGAATAGCGGAAGTTATTTATAGAATAATCTGCACATTTACCACAGTTTTGATTACTTACGGTGATCCGATGGCCGCCAATCCAGATCAAGCCATACATCATCAGGAACAACTGGTAGATCCTGGTAGCAGACATACCCCAAACCCATCCAAACACCATCTTCTTGCCTTCATAACCCTGGATATCATAATGTAGCCATGTAATGAGATACACAGGGGCCGTCATAATGGACAGTGCTTACATGCATTTAGAGAGTAGATCTATGCAATTTGACTGATTAAGACATGTTTGTGTTTATTATAATCTTCAGGTATCAATATTTTCATATATTTTGAGTGAATTTAAACATGTTTCCCCTTTAGGCAACATACTCAATGGTATAATTTTGTATAAAACATTTACATTACATTGTACATACAAACTAAAAAATTCAAACTAAAAGTTAAAAAATCGTCCCGAAAAATCTAAATTCCACATAACGATAGCATTGAATAAATAATTTTTTCTACTCACATAATTGATTCCAATCCAGAGAAGCATAGAGCACCCAATCACGCCGAGGTTACAGGCGAGTTCAATGTATATGAATGCAAGCACACCTGCAAGTAACCATGGTAACAGGTCGATTGTGATAGGAAACATCTACAGAAAATTATTTATAGTCATTTGGATATGTCCTGAATCAAAAGGAATTAATAAAATACAATTAATATTTCTGCACCCCATTAAACAAAGGGGGGTTATCAGAAATATCTGCAATCGCCAGCTGGCAGCACTGGTTTATCAGTCTTATGACGTCATTCTCCCTGTTATTTTCTGGCGTTATCAATATAAACGTAATTTTCCCGCCATAATTTACGTTATTGATGAATTTACAGATGATATCCACTAATGATTTGGCACCAAAAGTGCCTCATGTTACGATGCTGATCCCTGTCGATTGACATTTTGATAACACCCTATTGAATATTACTGAATTACAATACAACTAAATTTTTCAATGAATATATACAAAACAAATTTCGAGTTACATTTTGTGCTCCAAAGATCAGCCATGCATGCTGCTAATGTAATGTAATATTTTATACCTGGGGGCATCCAAATTTCCTTCTCGTTACTCTCCAGGAATTTGTCCATGGCGTGTAATTTGACCAGCATCCATATATCAATGATGATGTTTATGATTCCGGTTGCCTGTCGAATAAACATGATAAACAATTAGAGAAATTGGCATTTAACCTAATGTTCAATATGTAGGCCCTATTCAATAAAATGTTTATCCACATGATAATTCTATGATAGCATCAGAAAATAACCAAATACTTCTTTCTATAAGACTGAAGACAATTACATGTAAGTGTTTGATGAGACAACAGACAAAGTATTGACTACAAAATAGAGTTATCAATAAAAGGTACAATTGTACTCTTCAAACATTTTCCCAATGAAAAGCCTCCTGAAAGGTTGAACTAATAAGCCCAATATGAAGGATTTTCCATGTGCCTAATCATGCTAGGGAAAGCGATTGTACAGGTAACGACATACTTTGAAGGGATTCATTCTGCATAATATGTTTCTATTGATGACATGATGCGAGCAACTATGCAGAAGTCATATTTCAGATGATGATAATGATGAACAGGCATATTCCAGATGATGATAATGATGAACAAGCATATTTCATCAAGAACGCTTTAATACAGCGTTATAGCGCTCTATACTTTAGATTTTTCTAATTCGTTTACACCGTTTTTTGCCTTCAGTTCAGTCAAGTTACTTCGAGCGAACTATTCAACTGAATATTGCATATCTGTGATACAAACGGCAATTAATTTACACAAACCTGCCTTCCGGAACGCTATCGGTTTCTTTCACAACACACAAGTTTTATTTAAGCGAGGATTTGCTCGAACCATGGGCGCCGACATATTGCTTGGTTCTCGACAACTGATGACGGAATCCAAATGGACAATTTCAAATTAGTCATAATAGGGGGATCGGGTTGTCAGTTGTCGTCAAGGTGCCTGCACGTGCGAGTAATTTCGAATCAGTTTACCTGCGTGGGCGGTCCCGAATCCTAACCCTCGCCCCTATGCAAATTATCCGAACAGAATCGCTCATCACGTGCCAATGGAAAACAATATTTGTTGACATGCAAACGACAAGATTTCAGGGAAAATTTATCATTGCAGTAGATTGCTAACTCTCTCAGTTCTATGAGCAGAAGTCTGAAAGTTTGCAGGAAAATGCCGTTTGATCTCCAGGTGAAGTATGCCAAGTTACAATACGATACCATTAAACATCGCAAAAATATCGGCAAAAAACGGTGTAAACGAGTTAGAAAAATCAGAGTATAATTCACAGCGTAATAACGTTCTCATTTTCAGCGTATTAATAATCTAATTTACAGTGTGAACAGCTCTAATTTACAGTGTGATTAGCGTTATTACACTATATTAGGGAATTATAACGCTGTAAATTAAAATGTAATAACGCTGTAAATATTTTTTGTATGCCTCAATCTGGCGTATATGAGCCATCATACAATACACATACCAGTGCATGTACCAGTGTGGCAAGTAAATCATATAAGAGATTAGATTTTTACCCCAGTAAAAATTGCTGATCCTTTGCTGCCATTTATTAATTCCACGAAGCAGCAACATCCATTCATAATCGGCATCTTGACTTGTTTACTTATTCTTGCGATTCTATCTCAAAATGTCATGCTCAAGAATCCAGTAGGCCTACCAATTGCACACCTGTCTTTGATTATATTTTGACGGAAATTGGGTCACAGGTGAGAGTTTTGCCGCAGGTATTCGCTAGGGGCGCTGGCATCGCTTGGATGTTTCCATGTCCTTTCGATAGGTGACGCCTGTAGTGAAAGGCCAAACTATACCAAATGTGTACTTACCGGAATATTTTCACACTCGATTCTTTTTATTGTTCATTATTAATACAGTATATACAACATATACTAGTCCATAAAATTAAAATTGGTAATAATGTATGGATGAACAAGGAAACATTTAGCCCACTGTTGCAGACAAGTACCTGAATTTCGGTGCCCACCCTTTTTGACAAACAATAATAAAATGTGATAAATAAATACTCGAATGATACGTTATGTCTCCGAGAAAAAAGGAAAAGCGAAATTACATGTAGGTTCTGATAATTTTCGTTTGATAAAACACCAGCAAACTTGTGGGTCGCATGCTTATCATAATATATAGACCAGACATTAACCTTTATGTGCAATGTCTAAATTCAAGTTCAACACAAAACCTCATATTTTCAGATTTTTATCTTTAAAATTGAAAAAGTTGGCAATTAAAGAATATGGTTTTGTGCCAAATGGAAACATAAAAAAAAAAAAAAATCAAATTATTCCGACCATCCTAAACGATCGAAGTTATGGCCAAAAATCATTTGAGGTTTTGTGTTGAACTTGAATATAGACTTAAATTGTATTTGGAGTACATAATACTAAGTAAAAATATAGCATATATCAATAATATACATTAGACTCCCGGCCAGGAATACTGCTTTTCATACCTGTCGGTTTCCCACCTCCTTGTCGACACAGATTCCGTGGTGTCTCCCCTCCCCTCCTACATGTACGTTCATTTTTAAAATGAGTGTTTTGGTACATATTCATCTTCTGAATATATGTGTATTGTAAAAAATTGAAACGAGGAAGAATAAATACGCCCAAAACAAACCCGTTCGTTAAATTAGCAAATATGGAACATACATGTACCAAGCACAAACCTTACAGTACATGTGTATTTCCGATCAGGCAGTCAAAGCTGTAGACCCTATATTATTTATGTGATTAAGCCACTCGGAACATAATTGGGAAAAAAAAACCCTGAAGACTGTATTGCGGTAAATTACTTGCACATTCAGACAGTTTCGTTTTGGACAAAATCCGGCGTATCGTATTGGTCCTAATAGTAGCACGGCGAGCCAAAGCAAAACCTCCTACAGCAGCGCGCGCAAAAATGAGGTCGAACTTGAGGTCAAATTTAAGAAAATCACTGAATAATGTACCTATAGCCTTCAATCATCTTTATTGTGATTCAAATAACATAAATATGTGGATTGGAACCCTCCAAGATTTTATTAGAAAGATATGAAGTGAATTACAAGGTTACAAAAATCGAACACTTTGGGGGAAAACAGGGGGACGCTCTACTATTAGGGCACGTGCCACTATTAGGACCAATACGGTATGTATGGGAATAATAAACTAAGACCTACTGGAGAGTACAGTATGCGTTATATATGTAAGCTGTGTATCGTGTCATGGCTGTGCTACGTGGCCATAGAATATATCAAACATTGGGACCTTGAGCTCAATAGAAGTCGAGCTAATATAAATCATGACACTAGCCTAATTGATCGCTGAAGCCAAAACAACGCCACGAGAGGCGGTCATGTTACATGTAATTTCTCCGATTTCACCATGAAACGACAAGTTGCGAGGAAAAATTGGGAGGTAGTTGCCACGTGGTGTTTCCATGGTTACGAAGGCTTGCGGGCCAGCGGTTACAAGGATGCAGCGCGCGCCATTTTCTACTGTTGTAGGCGGTTGAACCGCTAGGGTCATGATATTGGCTGCATGCTTCTAGCTGGCTTGGCTACAGCGAGCGAGCGAGAGAGAGAGAGAGAGAGAGAGAGAGAGAGAGAGAGAGAGGGGCTTCACCAGGGAACGAGGCGATCTATACAACCATTGCCATTAACATAAACTGGCCGGTTGCTCAGCCAGCGAGCTAGATTCTAATGCACAGAGGGACCGAACGAAAACAACAATATTAGCAACGTTCTGGGAAGTATAGGATACACACAAAATATACAGAAATAAAAACAATTAAGGTAAGTTCCATGTCTGTCGTGTAGTGGTGAAGCACTACGGTTTATGAGTCAGTCACGCAATGGTGCAAAGGACGTATTATACCATCTGTTAAATTGACAGAACCTAATGGTTATACAGGCTACACATTTAGTACGTTATCATACAACAACGTCTATATGAGCTGTGTTTTTCGTGAATTTTAGGCCTCTACTTGAATATAGCGAAAATAATATGAAGAGGCCGTTGTACATGTACAGCGTGTTCAATATGTACCATGTTATCACTGCTTGGGCGGTTATATTTTCCTCAGTACGTGTGTACTCTGCGTGGGTGTGC
Source organism: Terebella lapidaria (assembly GCA_949152475.1). Lineage (NCBI taxonomy): Eukaryota > Metazoa > Annelida > Polychaeta > Terebellida > Terebellidae > Terebella > Terebella lapidaria. Next base: position 3,412,201 of record OX424569.1, read on the forward strand.
CACATGTATATATGTGTGCGGTTTGTAGTCAATAAAAGAACCATATTTATACCTCGACATAGACAACACAACACAACAAACAAGGCGATTATTGTGCCATTCGGTCCAGAAAATATCGCTTCCACACTGGGAGGTGAAAGTATAGAGCCCGCGAGATAGAATCCTCTAGAACCCGGAAAGATTACATGTTTACATCTTCTACAGAAAAACAATCCAATACCAGAGGTCTGTTTCTTGTCTTGCCTTTCTTGCATGCAGCCAGTCGTGCTATGTGTTTAGCAATACCACGAAGAACCTTGCTGGGTTACGCTAATATCGCACATTTTTCCAAAAAAAAAACCCGGTTATTTACGAGCAAGGGGCACAAATTACATGTATTCGCTGCCGGTGACCTGTCTCATGGATGCATCCGCCAATATCCTTGAGGCAATAATATGGGGACATTTGTTGACGCGGGGAGGGGGGAGGGGGAGGGGTTCTCTTGTTTACCAGAAGGACACCAGATGACACTTTTATCTCCTCGGGACATGTGTCTCTAATTGTGAGAAGTTTTTTTTCATTATAATTATAAGTCTCCTGGGTGTACCAATATACACGACTTGTTGACTTGCATTCTTATTGATGGTGCGTGTCCTCCGAGCTCGAAAGTGACATGATCGTTTATAGAAGTGGATATAAAACTAAAATCCACCTGTAGTTGTGATAACGAACCTCTGCAGTATCCCATACTCTGTGTTCCTACATGTAGATAATTTTTTCCATGTCAATTGATTTCAAATACATGTAAAACATGACCTTTGACGAAAGCCACCCTTTTAAATGAGCTGAAAGCTACCTTCACCGAACACATGCATGGTAATGTACATATACCTTGGCAAACACTTTGCTCCTTTTGAATTACCAAGGTCTTCTGTTAATGGCACAGGGGCGAGTCTATACATGATGGATATTCCGTTCAGCCACGCACTTTGACATAATAAAAGAATTTGACATTAAACTAATCGAGCTGATATTGAAATGAAAATACCAGCACGAACGTGAAAAAATAGCAAATTTTAAGGTCACAGTTCAGCATCAATGCATGTCGGGGGTGGGTATAGTCGATGTTATCATAAATACATAACGAGATATGTATTGCTGATGGTATTCTGATGGTATTCACTCAGGGATGAATGAAGATACTGTAATGTATATATACATATATATATATATATACATGATACAGTGGATTAAAGGTTATGATACTAACTCAGCAATCATTGCAAATTCATCGTGTTCATGTTTATGCCCAAAATCAATACACAAGTCTTTGCGTCTCGATTCATAAATGTACATAAATACTATACACAAGACATTCGTGAGAGAGAGAGAGAAAGAGAGAGTTAGGGCCGAATGCGGAACTCATACTTTAGCATGATAAAAATTGATAAAACCATAGAAAAAGTGACACTTAGGCCTAAAGTACATGTACATGAAGTCCGCACTCGGCCAGAAGAGGATAAATACAGGAGAGAGAGTGGGAGATATACAAATGTATACATGTATATATATATATAGAGAGAGAGAGAGCGTAGGCCTGGTATAGAAAATGGAAGAGAAAAAGACGAGAGAAATTCCGGATGCCACACCTCCACTGTCATCAACAGCTTTTTATTGTTTCAACAAACCAGTCAGTTCGGCGCGAGAGTAGCTATCTGCTTGTAAGTTTTTCCACTTAGAAGCGAGTACATACTTACTGATATAGGGGCCTACAGATACGTGTCCATATACACTTCAAAATGTGTAGAGAACCACAAGTAAGTTTCTTTTTGTAAAGACTTTATTCTGTTACTCTGTACACCGACGATTTCACAAGTAGTGACATATTGATATATAATATTATACAATGTCAAATATGTTCTACATAAATGTATCATATATCTGGGCGCAGAATAACAGTTAATGTCCGGTAGGATATTCAATGAATTGAAAGGTGCAAAATGACTTCAACATATACGTAGTTTATGTGGATTCACCGGACTCGAACTCTCGACCTCCACGGTCCACTAATGACCGGTTTACACGTACTCAAGTAAATACATGTGGACAATATACACTGTGTAGATAAAAACCGTTAGTGTACTGACAAGTCTGGTGTACTTCATTGATAAGTTTATAGTTCATCAATTTGAAATTACATCTCAATGTTATTTAAATATGTATATTCTCCCTTCATGATGCTCTCCCATACACATGTATATGTCACATTTGATGGTTTGACAAATATTTGCATATATCTCATTACTAAGAATAATGATAAACGAATTTTTTGTTTGCAAATATTCGAGCAGACATAGATCTGTGACAAACATACTATATTTATTTATGTTTAGCATCCATGAATAACAATAACACAGAGAAGTATGTGTAAAGATTAGAATGATATAGCTCGGTAGAATTGCATGTATTTGATCCCCGGAATCCTTTTTTACATACACTATTATGGAAGCATACTTTGATCATTTGAGAGACATCTTGCTGAGTTTAGCATGTTACATGTAAGACAACTTGACGTGATATTTCACGTTATCAACACGTCTTGTTGTGTAAGTTAACACGACAGGTGGGATAAAACAACAGGTTGCGTGAAAGATCAAAGTATGCTTCCATACATAATACATATTGATATCACTAACTCCTGATGATTGGCGATGCAACTATCGTTTACTTTAATCAATCCATGGTGAATAAAAAAAATGCACGTTTACATGTAGCGAGATGTGTTCATAAGTATGACTTAAAAGTATAGATTGTCCTAACCACATTGTTTACTTTAATCAATCCATGGTGAATAAAAAAAATGCACGTTTACATGTAGCGAGATGTGTTCATAAGTATGACTTAAAAGTATAGATTGTCCTAACCACATTGTCTCTGTATGTACATCGTGTTGATCTTTTGTAGATTTTCGTTTTTTTATAGGATTTTATAATAACGCTCTAAATATCATATCATCTGATCATGCTTAGTGCCTACCAGTATATATGCTGCAGATAGTTTATATGTTTCCTTTCGCTGACTCATATTCTGCTTTTAACATTGGGTGTGTGATATTTTAGCAGCAAGATGTTATCTTCGATCAGAATGTATTTCTGCTTCGATGTAATGCTTGTGGAAAAACCGCCCAACGCATTTGTACATGTATTTGGATGTGTGGATATTTGATATTACACATGTTGGTACCTGCATGTACGCCTCTGCATACTAAACACTTATGCTTATGAAAATTTAATGTAATTACAAAATCATTCAATCAAACGCAATGGAAAAACGTCATTATCGAACAAACATGTTAAGTACTTCAAATATCATAACAATCAATTTAATCAGAATAGAGCATCAATTATAATGTAGAAAGCACTATTTTTGTTGTTGTTTACGTCTCTGGGCCGTGCAGCACATTGGTTTTTATGGAAGATCGATAGTCAGACCAGCACATCCTTATTTGCAAAAATCGATCGAAGCCCAGACACTATGGCGACTATTTGTAATTCAACGTCATGATCAGGGCAGCATCTTGACAAAGAATAATGCAAAATCCGGTCTGTTTTGGGAGTTTTTACGTGGCAATGCAAAATATGGAAAAGTCGAAGCCATACTTGATCGGGATTTTAGGTTTATCTGGATGGTACATGTATCTGTGCAACTCAATTATAATTGTACTCGATGAAAATTGCACTCTCCTTTGCGTGGAAAGTTATTAGGTTTATTTATCGTTCATCGAATGTTATTGTGTGAAGTTTCGGGTTAAGTGGAGGTAAAAGTACATGCACATGTATATATATATATATATATATTACATGTACATGTCTGTTTTGACCGAGATTCTATGTCATCTTCGTTTCAGTCTGCATGCCACACTAGGGCCTATATATTTATGTACGTGCAGTGTCATATCATAATCTAAGCGCCGGATTCAGAATTATAATAACAGACACAATGTATGGAGGATTACATGTACACAGTTTTGGATGACATGGAACGCTCCACATACCAGGGCGGATCTAGGAATCTCGGGTAAGATATCCCAAAGAGCCCGAAGTGAGCACTGCAAGCCCATTGTGGCCGGGGCTCTGGAGCCCAGAAACCATTCAGAACCTTAACTTTCAATGTTATGTGGTACTTTTTGGTATTCAATTTCCACGCAAACTCTGGGACAAACTCATTTTAATTAGAAGCTCCCCCTCCCCCTTCCGACCCGTTTATGACTATTTTCATATAAATATTTTCCTATTTTTTTTATTTGCCAGAGTATGACTCTGAAGAAAAATGATACGTGATCAAAGCCACCATATTGTGTAACATTGTCTGTACATTATATCTAGACATGTGCTTGAACATTTACCCAAATTGCTCAAAGTGTTTTTAGGATCATATGTTCCAAATTATGCTGCCTGTTTTTGCCCCTTACATCTATTTGTATATGTATGTTGGTTATATTGGAATTTACCCGGTCTGCCTGAATTGCCAAAATAAGTATAGTTCAGTCAAATTTCGACCGAAAACACAATCTGCCACGTTTCGATCACTCAGTCCAGTCAAATTCTGCAATAGTACTTGCATGAACATGTATTTTCACTAGAATCTCATGCACGTTTGATCCGATAATTGTATCTCAGCACCTATACATGATATGCATGTGCATTCATAATTGGTACCAAAAGCTGGAATTTTGTCTGTCGACACACGAGATATGCAAGTACATGTAGGCCTACTTTGATGATGATGTGCACTGCTTTCTGGACAGTTTTCCTCTCCCGTACTGACGGGAAATGTTTTTTTTCTTAATACATGTACATTACATGAATAAAGTATAAATACACATGAACTCCGTGAGATCCTCTCATATGAACAAGGATTTGTTTACACTGTACAATCGTACCCTTTGATACTATTACAATAATTAAACGTTCCCTGTTTCTTTGTCGTAAAAATTTCCAGAATCCCATTCACTGATTGAACCGTACATTGTACGTAACAGCATAAGTACACTGGATACATTGTACTGGGGTATAAGTAAGGATATAGCAGGGGCGAAAACCCGTGCATAATATCCTGATATTATACGGGGCTGTATTATTGGCGGTCAATACAAACGGACGTATTGTTCATGTGAAGACATCCATGCTGCGTTATGTTTTATTGATGCACTAAGGCGACTGGGAACTGTCCTGAAAGTGCCGTCAATACTAATGCTTCGCGGAATATATCCTATTGTCTGTCGGGCAGTATTGTCCAAAACGGCTCCATAAAATATATACAATATGTTGGTCAAATGACAGTTCAACTCAGGACGCTGTTAAATTATTGGTCACTGAACACTGATCACTGAACTTCTGATACAGTAGTTATAATATTCGTGTACATAGAATAATAGGTATAAGATAATATATTAATTTTGGCCATACTACTAGATCAGCCTTATACCGATACTATTGTGTTTGTTTGATCAACGAATAGTCACAAATCACATGTACATTTAAAACATTTGGGACATCGTTCGTACAATGTACGTGGCTCACGAGAACTAATGTACAAGTAAGTCCGAAATAAATAATAATATACATGTACATATGCAGCGATGGTCATCTACATATATGGAATCTACGTGTACACATGTGTGTGGGGGGGGGGGGGGTAAATTAGGAATAACTATTGTTATTGAAACATATCGTGAAATTATTATTTTCTGAGTAAATGCCATAACAACTGCCTGTTTGTACTCCCCCAATCATGCTGTATCCATCTGTCCATCCCGGAATCCGTGGTTTAATCATCACACATGCACATGATATAAAAGCATGTGACTGCTCACAGATGTCATTTTCCATGAATTTTAGGTGGGAGCTTTTTAGGAAATTTAATTTTTGGAGCAGAATATATTAACAGGATGTAAGGCATTGATAAATTTATTTTCGTTTGATATGATTGCAGTGGTGTACACGGAATCTTGCTTGTACATGTAATTCGTTGAATAGGCATCGTTGCATGATTTTTTCATTTGATGAAATAATACGATATCATCGTTATAACTGGTTGGTTTCAGTGCAATGGTGTACGATACATATTGTATGATAAACGATGTTCACCATGGGGCGTGTCATGTATCCAACTAAATCGTCAGCTTTGGGGAAGATTGGAGCTCGTCATTATTAGTGATACACGTACATACGTGGCGATTACGGTAATGACACAAGGTCGCAAATTAGTGAAACTGTGGTGCCAAACTGTCAAAACAAATGCGACTGCTAAGCGCAGAAGAGCATCCAGAAATAGATCTACTGTCATATTCGCAGATTCGTTTCTGAAAGTGAAGTTTTATATCGTACGAATGTAGTCATTGAAGTTTGCTACTTCATACGATATGATGATCGAGTGAATTACTGTAGAATTTCGTGAGTCGTTTGAGCAACTCGCCGACGACCACTTGTCACTCATTCACCAGCGGCTGAATTGAATTGAATTGAATATTGAATTGAATATATTTTATTCGTGTAAAATGGAATACAATTTGACTGACTTGTACGGCGCGGACGAGTCGACGGGTACCCGAATTCGGGGCGGGTCATACAATTACCCGGGTCGGAATTTCATTACCCGTACCTAGATCCAGAGTACCCCACTCTCGAGCGCGAAGCTCGCGCTTCGCGCTCGAGAGTGGGGTACTCTGGATCTACCCGTACCCGAGATCGAATTAAGATATAGATCTAGTTTTTGTCTTGGAAAATTGCGATAAACACTAGTACTAAAATCACAAGAATGACAAGAAAATCATCGGGAAACAATCAGATAAGTAGTCTTGTGAGGTCATGTGATCTTCTTCAAACTTGAAAATAAACACCGACGAAACAAATAATATGTGTCAAAAGATCGATGACGCGTTTACGTGTTACTTTCACTGTCCCCGGGGCGGGATCAAACGAGCGTGTTACAAATTGCTCAAGTGATTCTCATTCACATTTGATCTATATTTGGACGGGCAGGGTTGGCTTTTTACCGGGTAGAAAGGTATTTCTACCGTACCATAAGAAGAACATGGTAAGAACATGGGTATTAATGGTAGAAATGGGATATTACTGGGTAAAAATGGTAGAAATGGCAGAAACTCCTAGCCAAAATACATTTAGTGTAATAGCACTGCAAATGTTGTCTGAAATGTATTGCAATTAAAATAACACACATACACTCCTTTGGTTCAAATCATCTATCATGTTTATTGATTTGATTTAGCATAGATTAGCATGAAGAAAATATGTCAAGTACGAAATGTTGCTGAATAACAACTTTAGGTTGATTTGTACATGTTGATTATGCTCTGTTTAGATTTGCCAACAGAAATACCATAAGAAAGATCTCACTCTGGGAATGACAAATCCAGAGATGTTACTGTATGTATACAGAGAATGGTCCCACTAGTTTGAGAATGTTTTAAATATTCAAACTATAGACATCCTGTCCTGACTGATATCAATCAGGTGCTAGCATTGTATCCACATGGTTTTTTCATACTGCACATCTGTTTATATGTTTACTGCCTAGTGTAGTGTTTCCTAACATGTTTGTTTAATCAAGCAAGTTTAATTAATCTAACCACCCTACTGCCATGGTGAAGTTTATTGTAACTTCAAATCTTTACAATTAAAAAAATGTAGCAGACATAGATATATCAATGGAACAGTGTTCTTTAGCCCTGGCCTGATTATGTAACTTACCAGCGGTCTCCACTAAGCAACATGTAGTCTTCCCCCACCCACTGGGAAGCGCTTTACATGTACTTTAGATTGTTGGTATTTCTGTTTGTTCTGATCCCATTTGATAACCGCCTGATTAAACATGTCTCAATGAAAAATGGAACTAAAAATTAAAGAAAATTGTCATTTCTACCATTTCTACCATAAAAGAGGGTAAAAAGGTATTTTTACCGTATCGGTAAAAACTGGGTAATTACCGTGGTAAATACCGTGGTGGGTAAAAACTTGCCAACCCTGTGGACGGGTTACCCGGGGTGGGTCGGGTCAGACCACACGGGTACCCGGGTCGGAAATTTCCGACTCATCCGGGCCCTACTGACTTGCACTGACTGAGTCTGACTCGGTCTCGACGCTTGAGAAGTGGTTCAAATTTCATGACTGTGCGAAAGTTCATATGAGCCAGTTTGTATTTAGCTCATCTTTTTGACATTTGGTGCAAGTGTGAGATTTTTGGTTCAACTCTTTGGCCCAAACTTTTATTAAGGTGTGCTATGAGCACATTAGTGAGCTATGTAGATAAAGCGTGTCTTTCGGGAAGTCCTCAGCAGGTATCCCCGAAAGACGTGCTCTGTCTATGAGCTATGGTATATTTGAGTTGATGCTAGGGGCCTTCTAGCCAATGAGGGGGGATAGATCACCATGGTGAAAGTCAAATACCGCACCTTGATCCAAACTTTCTGGCTAGGATAAACAGTAGTCTTGTCTGACCTGAAATGTGCAAATTGGCTTTTAGTGCCATATGTAGCACACCTAATGGTGACATAAGGATGACCTTGATTGACAAGTCTCTTGGTCAGACATGTGTCACCTGCAATACTTAAAACCAAAACTGTCTGGTCACCTATCTTACATGTAACCCTTGGCTAATTTTTTTCTTGTGGCGGGCAAGCCATTTGTTCTTTAAATAAATTGACCCAAAACACGGTGTCTACTGTACCCTCAATCTCTTTGATAATAGGTCACTGATCTGTACATGTTTAGTACAGGTATGAGTATTGAGTAAGAGTGATTTCATGCATCAGTGAATTCACACTATCTAAAACGATGCGTCTGATTGTCGTCAGGCTGCCGCTGTGTAGGATTTTTTCAGCTAGCTCAAGCTAAGATGTCGGAATTTCTGAGCCTTCGTGGTCGACCTAAACACACACTTCAAAATCTAATATTTCATTTCAGCAATTCAGATCCTTCAACATGCATGTTCAATAAATGTACTTGTAGCAGGGCAGTTTACATTAACTGGGGACGGGTCGCATTGCCATCCGGGCCCCCTGACAGATCTTTGTTGCAGAAACCAGATGATAGACCACAGTACTCTCAAGTTTTTGTGCTCATTAATAATTAACAAGAAAACTTCATCAAATTCACCAAATTCACACTGACTGAATCAATCAAGTTTGGGCAGGTTATGGAAAAAAAAATATTATCGGGACGAAATCCATTTGCTGGTAGAATAATCGTTGTGTTTGTTCTAATATCATGAATATGAAGTAGCCAAATTTGAGATGCATTTGTGCCAACTTTATATAGTAGGTTACTGGGTAACAAATCTAGCACTCATCTAGGCCCACATTTAAGGTGGTATGAGTGAGTACGCTCTGCGCATCATAATGCACATGTTCAATCAAGCGTGACAACGATGTTCTAGTACGGCAATTCTCTGCGTGCTTGCCTTTTCGATCACTTCGGACGCCTTTGGTGGTCAAACTCCAGTAATATCATGATAAAATTGTTGGCTCTCTCATTTAGCCCCAAAAATTGTTTGGTGACATCCATGTTGTACTGTTTTAAATTACACATTGAATTTGTGCAAATGTAATGATAATTGACCAATGTAGTTTCCCGCTTTTTCCGTATGCATGCTAGAGTCTATATCTCAAACTTGAATGAAAATTTGAATAAACATTGTAAAATATGACAGACAGAGTAGTAATACAGCATGAAATGATATCGAAGATTCGTCATGTTGCTATGGGCAGAAACGTGTATTTGAAACATGCTAAATTTCCTAATAATGATTTACATGCTAAACAAAAAACTACCAATAGTGCTGAGCATATTTTACAGGGTTTTTTTTCTGTATATGCCTTGGCAACAGCACCATCAGTCATAGAAAAGTGATTGCTATCCTCTGTATTGTTCGATTCGGGTACTGATTCAGAATATAGATCTATTTGCCATTGATGTCACGAAAAGGAACATTCTTCGCCAATATCACCGTGTGGTTCGGTAATTGATATTCATGGTTATAGTATTACAGTCCCAACATCGGTTGTCATAGCAACCTCCATTGTACTGGTAAACATGCATCCTGAATTATTAACTGTGATATACACTGTTGACCCAACCTTGAAATTAATCGTGAGAAATTGTGTGCTTCCAAACATTAAAAAACACAGATTTAACGCACATGGATACATGGTTAAAACACATGACCACCGGATATATTGGCTCCAGCCACCACAATTTTCCCCCGTGACCCCTAATTTTTTCTTCATAATCAGAATCCTTGTGTTTCTGGCTACAAAATACACCAAATCTGGACATTTCTTGAAAAAATTAGCAGTGGTAGAAGAAAAAAACTGGATACGACGTCTCTGACTAGCAATGGAAATGGGCAGAAAACTATGGGAAAAACACCTGATAACCAGATATATATTGACACCAAACACCTCAATTTTCCCCAGTGACCCCTATTTTGTCTTGATAATCAGACTCATAGTGCTTTTTTGTACAAGATATGCAAAATCGTAAATTTTTGAAAAACAAATTAGTCTTAATAGAAGACAAAAATAAAATTGACACTTATGCAATCAGCCACTGAAAACGATGTCAATCTTCCGGCAACTGTGAAATCTGACACAACTTTTTGAATGTAGATTATTTTACAGGGAAGCCCCGGTACATATGGTTTTTAATTTTTTGAATGAATACATGTAAACTTACCTTTCCAAAACCACAATTATTTGGGATGTCTTGAAATTTTTGTTTACTCACTAATACCACCTTAATATTGGTCCATTTTCGGGCGCCAACAAAATCCAAGTTCAGCAAACTGAAAAATTTTCTTTATTCGTTGTTCAATGTGGGCCTGTGACCCTTCAATTTGGAAACTTGTCGCCACTTAACAAGTTGGTTGTGTTGTTTATGTTTTACATTGTGCTGGTTGTGTGCCAAACCATTATAGGTTGTTGTATCATACATCATGTATATGTACAGCAATGATTTTCCACATGATTCAATGTAAGTCTTGTGAGAATCAAAGCACAGTAACTTCATTCATGGTCTAATTTGATGTATTCTCACATTGTAGAGAGGGGGGGGGGGGGAGGGGTAGGTGGGTTTATTTTGACTGTATTTTGCATGTACATATGTGGTCAAATGCTGCATGACGACCTGCATAGAAGTGCATGGATGTATAACAATTAGCACATGAACTTATGATAACAAAATACTGGTAATTAAAAAACTAATATCTAGAGGCCAATGTTCAGTGGGACTGAAACATCCTGCATATAGCATTTGTTCACATGTACATCATGTACATGATGTACTAGCTAGGGTTATGTGTGGAAATATCAAGTGTCGAATTGAACTTTATGCTCTAAACCAGATATGTCTTATAATAAGGATAAAGAATGGTCTGTGGGGTGATTCGAAATTTCAGACAAGCAATTTACACAATTTAATCCAATTATGTTGAAGTTTGCTTCAAAAGAAGGTCAAATGTGAACCACTGAATCCCCCTGAAAAGCAAAAATTATTGTTTTGCAAGATACATTGCAATCATATGATATTTGGATAACGTTATGTCTGAGGTGAACGAATACTTATGATTTATGTTCGAAGCGCTCTTGTGTTTCCTATCAGCTAGGAATAAACGGATACTATTAGTTACTATCACTACTATTTGAATATATATATATATGTACACTGAATGCTGTGTTGTTATACACTATGCACAATGTATCGCTCATATTACATGTACATGTATCATGTAAGCATGTAAGCACACATGACTGACTATATTATGTAAACACCATGCATATGTTCCATTTTTCCTGCCAAATTGGCAATTGACCCTGAAATAATGTCGCCAGAATTCTGCCGGACTTCATCATGCTAATTATTCCCATGACACATGTTCCAACTTGTGATAATATTGCGGATTTGCATATTCATGATATTGTTGACTACTGTACGAATACACTGATTCTGCTATTTTTGCTCTTGGAAATTGATGCGGCTGGAATCATGGGACTAGAATGTGGTTTTTATTCTCATGATCCTAGTGGTTCATTGATATACATTGTAGTCATGTAATGTATGCATGATACATGTATGAGTAAAATTTTGGGAAAATTTTCCAACAACAACTTATGTCAGATGTAATCATGACAATGGCATATAAAACTTTGTAGAATATCCGCATGGTACATTTGCGAAATTTCCTCGTTTTTTTTCTAAGAATATTTTTATAGAACAATATTTAGGAAAACTGTGCTCTATGCTTTTACACGAGTGTCTGTTAACATTGTTAATGACCACCAACCATCATAGCTATTCGTGCTTTAAATAGTTGTCAAGTGGCTGTTTACTAGGGAAGCTTAGCAGCTAGAAAATATATGGCGCAATATATATCCAAATCTGCCATGATTTTTACTGATAAGGTAATCAAGTTGTTTGTTCATTTCCTGCTGATTCATGCAATATCACTTGTGTTTTCTGTTGTTTCAGAACCTCGCTGGCGGTCTGACGGAGGACGCTTGCCGTGGCAGTGACGGCGACCGGCTGACGATGACGCCCTTGCCATTTCCAGAACGTCTAAAGTGACAACCCACAAGCGTTATAAAGCACCGGGGATAAACAAGCCGTCAGGACAGAAAGGGGCTACAACAAAAGTGGAACAGAGCCTTTTATGTGGACCTTTTCCCTGGAAACCCATCTAAAAACGCCAAAAACAAACGCATGCTGACTCACTCCTTCCCTCCCAAAATTGTCGCCGTCGGAAGTTTTTGGGAAAAGAGGGTTGCGTTCCCCAGACCTCTGGTGAGACAGACTGCACATCAAAGGCTATTTTAAGGTGGGATATTTGTGGAGATTGCACGACCGACCACATAGAACGGAGACGGATATCATTGGCTTGCAGGCATGTCATTGGCTCTGCAGTATTGATCTGGGGACAGACGGACGGACGGACGGACTAACGAATGAGCGAACGTTTGGTAGCTCGTTTCTTTCTTGGTTGATTCCCTCTGGCAGTGATACCAGGCACTCCATCTGACCACTGCTGAGCGCTCCCTGCTCAGTTATAGCGCTGCACTTGGGGGCCGAAATCGTGACCAAGACAAAACACGAACGGAGAATTGGATATCGGCTGATGCCACTTTGTGTTGATGAATGACAGTTGCCTTAATATTCTGCAGGGGCAATATCATGAACCCATAGGGAAAGGGGATGTTTGGTGCTGTGTTTCCAAGGGACTTGCGATGGTTTGTGATGGCTGTCTTTTCACCGTCGGCAGCGACCCGGCATTTACGAGATTTGGCGTTGGCAGGTCTGCCTTGTGGTGTGGGTCACCTTGAAGTTTAGTCCGGCAGGCGTCACTGTGCAAGTCCTGCTGTAACCACGGAAACCTGGTGTCCCCGAGGGATGGATCACGGTCGTTGTCCGGAGGAAATATCTTTAGAATCTCGCACCTTGGGCAACAAAAAGAAGAAAACAACAGGAAAACACAAACCTTCACTGTCATCCCACGCTAAGTACATCCCCAGTACTCGAAAATGCGCCAATTCCACTAGCAAGACATCCACCCCACCCGTGGACATGACAACACCACTTACTCAAGGGGTCCAGGAAGCCCCCACACAGAATTCCGACCCAGACCACCCCACGACCTTCGTTTTTGACACCCAAGGTCATGACCCAGCTCTGGTTGCCAAGGAACAGGCCTATGGTGCTATCTACCCGTCCAAAACTGAGGTAATATATTGATTGTATATATATCATGATATAACGGAATACATATTTGATCAATATACTAGTACATGTAATGTCATTAGGTCACCACAACATGCACAATGTGGTTATGCATTTGTAAGTGGATTATCATTGGGTGTGTTGGAATTGGAACAGGATAAATTAATGTCGAGTGCATACTCGTATACATAATACACATGTGTCTTATTCAATTTATACTGGTCCATATGTTGCATGATTCTACTTGGCATGAGCAATATGATGAGATTTCCATCAAATTATTAAATGGATTGTTGATCATGTTGATTGAATCATAATTTTATATACTAGTACATACTTGTAAGTAAATTGCCAGAGTGTTGAATGAGGTAATGTATATATGTAACATCATGTACATACATATATTTACTAACGAGGAAAGCCATTCTGCTGATCATGTACGTACACACACTTTTTATCTCCAGGCGACACAGCCCTGCCTAACGAGCGGAGGCAAGTCTAACGTCGCGGTGTCGCTGTCCGCCTCCACGATCCACACGGATACGGATCTCGGGATTTCCGAGCGGTCCATGTCACTGACCGCGAGCGAGAAGGACGAGTCGTGTGGCTGGGGACTGTTCAGGCCGGCCTGGTGCCAACGATTCAGGGACCCACGCGTCGTGCTAGCCTTGCTCTGCTTTGCCGGGGCTATACAGGTATTAAAACATACATGTACATGCATTGGTGGCTATATAGATAAGACTGGTGAGATAACACTTCCTGATAAAAAAAACACTATTTTCTTTGCAAATATTGAAGTGATTATCTTACATTAGTGATCACGGTGATAGATGAGACCACTCCTGAAGGTATTGGTTGTTAAAATTATTATATTCAAGTTCAATGTATCGGTTTTCATGAACGATGTTTCTCAGGCTAGGAATTTTGATCAATCATGGATATGTAATCATAGATACATGTAGCTCACGAATGTACATAATTCTGATTTTGCAAATATTTCATTTCTCAACAGTATTTTTCTTTTCAAAGATTTTGCTAGCAGTATCAATGCTAATGAATACAATGTATGCAGGTGATGCAATATCAGCTCACAAGGACAAGTAACATCAAACCTCGTTGTTTATTCCCAGGGCATCGTCATAAACGGCTTTATCAGCGTTGTGATCTCCACAATAGAGAAACGTTACGACTTGGCGAGCAAAGAGACCGGTTTCATCGCTAGTAGCTACGATATCGCTTCAGTTCTCTGCCTGATTCCCGTCAGCTACTTTGGAGGGAACGGACACAAGCCACGCTGGCTAGGAACGGGAATCCTATTGCTCGGCGTGGGGTCCTTTATGTTCGCACTGCCGCATTTTACAACGGGACCTTACAACTATCACTCCACGGAGATCGTAGAACTTTGTCTCGCGCAGAACGAAACTCGCACAAGTTTACCAGTGTGCGACAAGAATCAGTTCACGTACACGCATTTACGCAACTACAAGTATGTGTTCATTATCGCCCAATTGCTGCACGGGATGGGTGCCACGCCCCTCTACACACTAGGCGTGACGTACCTCGATGAAAACTTGAAGCCTAAGGTCGCCCCGGTGTACTTGGGTGAGCTTGACGATTTCTAAGCTCTAGTTTGATCATTTTTAGGTTGCTGAAAAAAGCTATTAGCTTTACAGGATACCATTTACAGCTTCCCAAAGAAATATACAAATCTATGGCATTGTCAAGAATATTTATGGGATTATGTTTAAAATGTGTGCTACTTTGCTGTTAAATATCAACGTTAGGGCAACTGTTAGTGTTAGCATTGATTTTCATGCATACCGGTACTGTATACTGTACACCTCATGTGTACTGTATCTATTTATTGATTGAGTTACCAGCACATGTATGACATAATGTCTCGCTGAAAAAAAATATATATTGGTGCAGTTGACTTTTTTGTCATTGATCACTCCCCCCGTGAGTTTTCCCCTGTGACACGCTTCTAAATATTTGATCCTTCCGTCGTTCCAGGCGTTTTTTATTCCATGGTGATCATTGGTCCTTCCATCGGCTATGTTGTCGGGGGCGAAATGCTGGAGCTTTTCTGTGACATCGACAAAGTGACAACGTGAGTATTATCGATAATTGTAGGTTTATAATTGTCAGGGCCGTGAGTCCAGTGATGAAATACAGTAGTCCCTGTTCATCGTTTACAAAAAAAATACATTATGTGTTGTGAAGAGGAAGTATTATTTCACAGTTTTTTTTTTATGCTAGAGTGTTTTGTGAAAATACAAAAAAATTCTTTACTTTATAGACAGGGAAGTATTTATAAAGGATGTTCGTGAACAAAAAATAATTTCCGAGCCATCACATTTGTATCTTATAGGGAGTATTGTATGTGAATATTAGTAATGTGATGACAGTATACTTATATTTTTCTGTGCTCAATTTCATATATATGGAGTAACTTTGACCGAGTTATTCAAAACAAAATACACGTTGTAGCTGATATACACATATGTATGTATCCAATAAAACAGCAACAAATGTGTAAAATGTTGAAAATTTTGTATCCATAATTAAATGGCTATTATCTTGTGACTTTCTAGCACTGTACATGAACGTGTTGTCGTGAACTTGAGTAGATGGTATCACAATTATAATAGGATCCAGATTTCAGAAAATGTATTGGCATTTGATTAGTTGACAGAGATGAGATAAATATTATCTTTAATTTATCATTTCAAACATGATCAATATGTTGTAGGCAGTACCTCTACTGCATAAATATTGTAATTGCGTAATGTCTAGGGCCTGAGGTGACACAAACTAATATACTCCAGTACTTGTTTTAAAAAAAAATCCACATGAGCGCACAGAAGTATCAACGTTTTCTGCAATATATTTTATGTACATGATGTATGATACACAATATTTTGTGCCTGATCAAGTATAATCATTGGTGTATGTTTTCAGGGTGAGCCTAAGCCCCTCAGACCCCATGTGGGTCGGGGCCTGGTGGATGGGTTTTCTAGTGTTCGGCCTTCTTGCTATTCTGCTATCTATTCCCATCATGGGCTTCCCAAGATCCCTGCCTGGTGAGTCTGCCTGCATAATGGGCACGTATAATGTGGATATACTAGTATAGCATACATGTAATATATAATTTGGGCAACAGAATTGAAAATATTTTTTTGAAAATTTATCTTGAATGAAAATGGTAAACGATAAAGTTTATAATAAACATTCAAACAGTAAGTCAGGATATATTCATGATATTAATGTCCTAGGCCACATAATTATTATTCTATTACCGAAATTTATTAACATTTCTTAACTTGTATGCAGTGTGGACCAGCCTTTATGATAAACATTCCCAAATATATCTTTTAAACTAATGCCGGTTTTGGCCCCTAGGTGGTGCTGCCCTGCGGGCCCAGCGTGTATCGGAAGTATACAGAGGATCCGATGTGGCTGCAGCTAATGCCAATCCCGGGTTCGGAATGACCTTCAAGGACATCCCAGCCTCGTTAAAGATCCTAGTCACTAACCCCACCTTCATGGCGCTCAGCTGTGCCGGCGCTTGTGAAGGTGACTCACTCATCAAGATATTACTATGACAAATGCATCTGTCGAAGATCCCCAAATTATAAAATTGAGGTCACTTTTAAATGGATGTCAATAAATGGGGAAAGAATAAAACGTCATCTGAAATGGTAACCTAAACTATAAAATGAGAGTTTATTAATGCAGATGGGTGGTCTTGAAAGTCTGTGATAAAATTGAGTAGATGTCAATGGCAGCATTTGCATCAAAAAGAAAGACCTACACGTACTCAAAGATCATTTATTAGTTTCAAGAATATGACAGCTGTGTCAGATATTTCTTTCAGATGGGCTTTTTATGATCAGTGTCTTAAAACTTCTGAGTATTCACATAGAACATAGTTTTGTATTCTTGCCCGTTAATTTCCGTACTGTTTCAGGTAGCCTATGACCATTGACCGTAATAGGAAATAGAAAATCAGAAAAACAGTGCAAAATTTCCAAAATTCATAAAAAAATTTATTGCAAGGCTGATAAACCTGTATATAGCAGTGCATCCATGTTGTTTTTGTGTAATGACCAAAATGTGTTAATGTTTTACATACAGTAAAAACTTATATAGGGTGAATTCACGATTACCGGTATCTCCCACAGGTTTACTGGTGAGCGGGTTTATTGTGTTCACGCCAAAGTTTATTGAGTCACAGTTCAGTCTAGCAGCCGGCTGGGCCGCACAGATTGTAGGTGAGTATACTCTGGTCTTTCCTCATGCTTTATAATAGTGGAATAATTGAAATATTAATTATTAAAGTAATATTCAAACAATATTCAAATTGTTTCATTTTTTTCCAAATAGAAAATTAACTTAGAATAGAACTTAAAATAGAACTTGTGAGTGTATTAAAGGTAGAGGCTTGACTATTTCCTGTGGTCATTAAATCTAGAATAACTAAAATACACGTGAAAACAGAATTCATAAATTTATTGCCAATAATCCAATACATGACATTTTATATTAGAAAAAAACTCTGAAAATCATTCGCTGCAATCCAACCATTTCCCCCTCTCCTTAGGCTTCGCCACTATCCCCGCGGGCGGCGGTGGTACATTCATTGGCGGGTACCTCGTCAAGCGATTTGACTTGAAGTGTCGAGGGATTATCAAGCTATGTCTGCTGACGACATCGTGTACTCTGGTGCTAATGCTGGTGTTCCTGGTGCGCTGTGAGAACGTCCTGATGGCCGGAGTCAACGCCAACTACCTGCATGAAAACAAGTGCGTGTTCTTAGGGTGATTCGCCTGTATACTGTGTAGGGAGGGGTATGTTTTGATAGGTGTTTGATATCTGATGTTCTGATGATGATTCACATGTGGGATCAAAAGTAGGATATTTAGAGGTCATCATGAATTCATCAGTGATATTACCATGAATACAAAGGCGTGAACTTTTGTGACTTTGATATTATTGTCTGGCCGAAGAAACATGGTCAAATTATTGTGGTTGCTTTGAAATTGCTGGAAAACTAATTGGTTGAAAGATAAAAATCATATGGGTATATTTACAGTACATAGTTGCAAAGGGTAACATAGCCTTTTAAGGGTAACAGTTTGCGAGATAAAATTGTGAGGGTATATTATACACATTCACTAGCTTATAAGTCTATCGTAAATTAAAAATTCATTACTCATATCTTACAGTAGAAAAGCATTCACTTGTAGCTACATACATTGTACTCTGTCCCCTGCAGGACGGCCGGACAGCATGACCGAATGTCGACATGTAACGCGGGCTGTATGTGCATTGACGTGCCGTATGACCCAGTCTGTGGATTTGATGGACTGATGTACTTCTCCCCGTGTCATGCTGGCTGTGTCAGCAGTCCCGCCATTGGAGAACATTCGGACAATAAGGTTAGCTAGGCGCAAAAATATATTGACTGATAATAAAAATTCTAAAGTTTTTTCGTAACTGAACTGAATGGTTTGTATCAATGACTTGGATATGGCACATGTATGAACTTGAATCATTCTAAATTATTAGCAGCTTGTTGACTCTAACTCCTAATTTAAGTAAAATATATATTGATCAAGATTGATACAAAACAGTCACCAAATCCGCACTAAATACCATTTAGATTTATACGAACAAAACACCACCACAAGGAATACAAACTCGAAAGCTTACAAAGCCACCTCACTTTACCACAGATTTACAGCGACTGTTCGTGCGTCAAGCTGACGAGTAACACGACGACCATTCAAGGCGCGGAGGGTGGCAAGTGTGAGAGTGACTGTCAACTCCTCTCTGTATTCCTACCTCTGTTCTCTCTCATTATCCTCATCACCATGACAGCCAGCATGCCAGCCCTCTCCGCCACCCTCAGGTATGCTTGAGTGGGAAATATGTCTATATATTGATGAATTGCATTTTAAATATTCCTGTGGGAGTAATTTTGAAAAAAAAAATATTGGGGGTATTAACTAAATCTGTGATGACGAAGTAGCTTGGTTTGGTTTCACCTCAAATCAATTGAAGGGTCACTATGATCTTCAAAGGTATCATTTTGATATCTATGATCATCTAAATTGATAAATAAAGTTGATTTGTTGCAGATGTGTTCCTGAGAAACAGAGATCGTTTGCCCTCGGAATCCAGTGGATTATTGTTCGTTGTCTAGGTAAAAAAACTATTTGATGATATCTAAGTTATACTCAATCAAACCGATACTGTTGTGTTGCCATGGTTACCGAGTCAGGTTAAAACATGAAATATTTTGCATCCTTATTCATACATCATTGTAGTGTCAAACTTGTGATAGAAATCCAGCGAATCATAACTATGACATTGTGTAGTATGTGGCTTTTTAAATCATTGGTGGTTTCCCATTGATCTGAAATTTTCTGAGGCCCAAACACTTACTATAACTCACACAATCTTTTTACCCTCCCCTGATCCAGGTACGATTCCAGCTCCGATCCTGTTTGGGACACTGATTGACAAGACGTGCGAGCTGTGGCAGATAACCGCATGTAAGGAGAAGGGCTCCTGTTACCTCTACGACAACATGACGATGAGCAACTACCTACTCTTCTTGGCGCTTCTCTGCAAGGGTCTCTCCTTCCTCTTCTTCTTCCTGGCTTTGTTCCTGTACAAGTCACCCCAGCGAGACAACAAGAGGGAGGAGTTTGTGAACCTGCCCGGCAAGACGAGCAGCGTCAACTCTACTATGCACTTCCTCAGTAAGGACCACATGTCGGGACAGGACGTCAAGCTTAGTCCCCTCGGGAGTCTACGCGGTATTGACGAGAAGGGGGAGTGCAGCAGTCCTGAGACCGAGAGCTTGAAGCAGGCGGGAGATAGCGGGTAGCATTCAACTGATCCCCTTCCGTAGCTTTAGAAGTGAATCATTAGTTGGTTGTGGGAGAGAGGAATCAGAAACTGGGGAGAAAGTGTGTAGATTAACTTCATACCGTGAATACCTGAATTAGTAGTGAGGCCCTACTGTAGTAGACTTTTTAAAAGCAGTTGGTTTGCTGAGGGAGAGTGTGAGGGTCACAAAACGAGGGAGCAGTCTCACATGCTGTGAATTGCTATTGCTATATGGTTCAAATTGTGAAACTTTATTATTAATGTGACCATCGAAGGCAAACGCGGCATTTCACAACAATCCTGCCAGATCTACGTTGTAACAGTTTTCAGAACATGTCTGTCTTCTGCTGGGGTGCTTATATGATATAAACTAAACTTGTATACCCACTGAAAGGCCATATTTATGCTTTTGAATGATACTTCAACTCAAAAAGTTGAAAAGTTCTCTGAAAAATCTGTTTTTGTGTCAATCAAATACTCTACCTGTAGAAACCATTTTGTGATTTTGTTGCTTTCTCTGTTGTAATGTTTGTCCGTCCAGCCATACTTTCTGTATCTCATACCTCTCAAAATTATATCAGTCAAATTGGATCTTTTGCTTCTTCTGTGTGTGTGTGTGTGTGTGTGGAACATTGGCAGTGAAACGCTCTGCAAGTGACTTGTTAATTGTTTTGTCATGAGAGCATGAATTCTGTTGTGTTATTAAACGTAAAGGCATTTATATTTACACTTAATTATATATGTTTGATTGAGGACCATGTTATGCTTTTTTTTCTCGCAGTGCAGCTAAAACATCAAGAATGATTTTAGGCCTGTCATATCCAACCAATCCTGCATAAATATACTGGGTACTAGTATATTGCTTACAAAATTTAATAACTGGTTGTACTACTACTTGCAGGAAATCTGGTTCACATGCATTATAAAAAAATTGTATATTTTGAAATCAATACCAAACATATTATACTTGCACTATTCTGTTTCTTCAATATAGAGTACTAAGATAATAATAAAAGATAACTTGTACACCTGGAATTGTTTCTCCACAATTTGTACTAAATTTTATTTATTTTGAAACCGATTGCAACTTTGCAAAAAGGAATTTGTCGAAGTTGTCCATGCCACAGGATTATGTCAATCTCTCACATGTTCATTGTAGAATTTGATGATTGTGAATAATTTATGGTGCTGAAGTCCATGGAGTGGATTGTTCGAGGGTTTTTATTCGGCCAGTGTAGCATTTATCAATACAATGGTGACGGATTTCTACATACTTTAAATGCCGTGAAACATGTCTTCGATGTGGTTCTAAGTCAAATATTTTGAGGATTCTGGGCTACACTTCTAACTCAATACTTGTATGGTATTGTCAATGGAGCAGAACATTGAAGATGGGTGAGAAATTGTTTTTGGCAGGTTAAATTTCATTGCCATTGGATCCAATTTCCCGGTGATGAATGAGAAGCTGAATTTGAATAACGCCTGCAAATAATTTGTAAAAGCGATGGGGGTTATATTGAATATTAATGGTGTTTGCTTGTAAGGTACATCAAGGAAATTTGGTGGCAAGTAAGATTTTGTGACAGGACAAGTGCATGTTCAACTATATGTAAATAATATGCTGTAATATGTACTATATAGGTATATTTTAAAATCAACCAGATACCTTTGTTTGTTCAGAACATTGATTGTTCAGATCGTTCATTTTGAACAAATGCTTGCAAGAATTCAATATAGTGGATCCTGTGTTTTAAGACCACCCAAGGGACCCCAAAAAGGTGGTCTTAAATGACAGGTGGTATCTCATGACAGATTCATTCACATGATAAAAGGCCACTTGGGACCAAGTGTAGCGGTCTTAAAACACAGGGTGGTCTCTCAAACCAGGTGGTCTTTAACATAGGATCCACTGTACTAGTAAATATTGAATAATGTGCACAGAGTATATTAATATATGTATTGGAAAGTGACCAAAAAAAATTGCCAGCGTTATCTGTCAATGCATAAATTAACACAATTGGTTGTGATCTAGTTAAGGCCAGAGTATCAGAATGTTAGGAGAGAAACAAGGTTGTATCTGGATGAATGTTGGAATGTTTCAATGGTAGTCTATAGTTCAGTGTTTTCAGATCTGATTACTAGATAAGGTTGATACTGTCTGAGATCTGATAGGTAAATAGACTTGGTTGTATTTGTTTTTGTATTGATAGAATTTAGTATAAGATATTAAGCATTTTTGAAATAAAAGAGAAAAAACAAAAGTACTGTTCAGATGAGGCCGGTGCATAGCAGGTTGTGAATCCATAGTTTATATACTGGTAAGTAGCCGTGGATAATTGTGAATTTCGATAAGCTGATCAATGCAATAGTTGTTGAATTCTTTTCTCACTGGAGAGCAAAGTTGCATGCTGTACATGTAGTTTGTAGCAAGTTGTTAATAAGGAAATTGTTATCTGCATTTTTGAGCAAAAGACTGCTTAGAGAGTTGATATATTGTCATAAGGAAAATTGTTGTTGTGGAAAATGTATTCTTTGACAAAATGTTGATTGATGTATTTTACTAGGAATGATTTGCAATATTTTTGTACATAGGTTTAATGGAGATGAATAATCATAGAATGCAAGTGTTAAAATGACTATTTTTGTAACGTGACTTTAAATAACAAGAAAAAAATGTTGCTGCATCCTGGTAATTATAGGTATATGAAATGTGCACTGAATTAAAAATTTATGTAATTTGTTTGAAACTGTGTTGCTTTCTTCAATTTATATGAGGAATGATATTTTGGTAGTTATTAAGTTATGTTGATCCAGGAAAATCATGCTTATCATTTAGCTACATACATCCATGTATTACTGTTATCTATGGTATGAGATACCTGCTTTCAAGATCTTGTCTTTTTAGGTTACCGGACCTTTGATCCGATAACCTATTGGCATGGCGTTGCGTCCGTCGTCCGTCCGTCCGTACGTCTAGCCGTCCGTCCGTCCGGTGTTAACATTTTTATCTTTAAAGTTAACGTTCGAATCTTTCTGAAATTTTGCACAAAAATGCCTAAAAATATTTTGAGAAGGAGGTATTTTTTTGTTTTTTGATTTTCGCATTTTTTTCAAATGGCGGCCGTTTTTGTCGAAAAACGCTCAATTTTGGACTTTGACAGCCATTTTCTCAAAAACTCAGTTTTGAGTTTTTGGTTTCAGAAGATTCCCCTCATATACCTCTGTGATATGTATGAGTTTGGTTGCCCTAAATTCGCCGGTTTCCGTGTGGCGGCCATTTTGAATTTTTGGTGGGTCGGCGAAAAAATTTTTCGCCCCAAATCGCATTACTATCCATTTTGGGCCATTTCTAGGGCAAAAAAAAATTTTCACCCTTTGAAAAAAATTTTGGACTTTTCGGCACTTTTTTCCTTCATAATGGGAGCTGTCCGGACTCTACTCATAGAACGCTTGAAGATAGAGCTTAGAAATTGGCACTTTCAAATGGGAAGTCATATATGGCGACTTGTGTGGTGACCTTGAATTTGACCTTGGATGACCTTGAAAGGTCAAAACAGCCATTTTTGGGTCGAAAAATGCTCAAATTTGCACCTGGTCTGTATTTTCTCAAAAACTGTCTTGACCAATTTTGAGATTTTTGCTTAAAAAGATTCCTCTTATATACCTCTGTGACGTGTATAAGTTTTGTTGCCCTTGAATTGCCAATCTCCGTGTGGCGGCCATTTTGAATTTTTGACATGTCGGCGAAAAAAACATTTTTCGCCCCAAATCGCATTACTATCCATTTTGGGCCATTTCTAGGCAAAAAAAATTTTTCACTCTTTGAAAAAAATTTTGGACTTTTTTCCTTCATAATGGGAGCTGTCAGGACTGTACTCATAGAACGCTTGAAGATAGAGCTTAGAAATTAGCACTTTCAAATGGGAAGTCATATATTGCGACTTGTGTGTTGACCTTGAATTTGACCTTCGATGACCTTGAAAGGTCAAAACAGCGATTTTGGGGTCAAAAAATGCCCAGATTTGCCTCTATAGATGAAATGCTTGCAGATAGAGCTCATGTTTGCATTATGAACATATAGGAAGACATATATGGCACAACTAATGATGACCTTGAACTTGACGTCAGATGACCTTGAGTGCCAAATGTCTGACTTGGAATGTGTATATTGACCTGAGCGGCCTAAACGATTCCACCCAACATATAGAATATCGAATGCCGCACACATACATGTAATGGTAACATCGAAGTTCATACGGATGACCTTGATTGGTAAATCCCAAGGTCATATTTTTACACTGCGAACCTTGAATGGTAAATCTCAAGGTCTGTTACCTGCCAATGCTGCCATGGCCAAACCAAAATTGTCCGGTAACCTATCTTAGCCTTTGGGCTAATTTTTGTGGAGCCGTGAATATTGTCCAAATTTTTTTTTTTTAATTGAATTTTTTGGGGAATGAAAGTACGGAAAAAAGGTGAAATTGTGAACACTTTTGAGCAATGAAAGAATGGAAAAAAAGTGAAAGTAAAACATTTGTGAAACATAAATTATCACATCAGAATACAAAAGCTGACAATTTTCTAAGAAACATTGACCAGTTTACTACAGGATATGATGAGCTCGACAACAATTTTTAAACAACACCCATCATATCGCTGCATATTGTGTCGTTAATAGTGCTATGTACTGGTATCCACATTTTACTAAGTATGGAAAAGTTCGCTGCATTTTCACCATCATAATGCTCCATTTTCACCATCATAATGCTCGACTTGTAGCTTCATATTTTATGGTCACGGTCAACAGTGAGCTAGATACACGGGACCTGTAATAATGTTCTTTACAAGTGAGCTAGAAACACGGGACCTCTAATAATGTTCTTTACAAGTGAGCTAGAAACACGGGACCTCTAATAATGTTCTTTACAAGTGAGCTAGAAACACGGGACCTGTAATAATGTTCTTTACAAGTGAGCTAGAAACACGGGACCTCTAATAATGTTCTTTACAAGTGAGCTAGAAACACGGGACCTCTAATAATGTTCTTTACAAGCACAATTTTATCTCCCAACTGTATCACCTGTTGTCATCCGGTGGTCACGTACTTCGCCACAATATTGAGCCCCTGTGTTAAATGTGATGACGTTATGACAACAATGTGAGGCGACTTGGAGACCCCAAAAGTTCAATCACACACTGACGAATGAAGTTGTTCTTTCCCGGACATATTTGTTTGACTCATGTGATGATTTGACGGCACAACCGTGGTCAATTCAAATATATACAGATAGAACACATGACGACCATCGGTGAGTCTCTGAAGTAGTGTTGACTAGTACCGTAAAACTTCAAATAGACGCCGGGTTTCTAATAAACGCCGGGTTCTAATAGATGCCGGGGGTTCAGGTATACTGAAATTAATAGACGCCGGGTCTACGTACATTGTGTAACATAGCAACGTATAGATACTAGTATAGAACCACCCCTAGGCCTGGTGGGGAAGAAATATTTCTTATTGATGCCATAGAAACGAAAATAGAATATATCGCTGCACGCTCTGTAGAACGAACAGATACTAGATCAACGTCAACGCATACCAGTCGGGAATTTCCAGCTTTTAAAATCTAAACTGTCGTCCGCTCGTAACACAGGCCTCGCCGATTCCAATAAACGCCGGGTCCAGACAGCGACTGAAATCAATAAGCGCCGGGTTCTAATAAACACCGGGTTCTAATAGAACCCGGTCTACAGTGAAACTGGAATCAATAGACGCCCGGGCGTCTATTAGAAGTTTTACGGTACTGTACCTGTACACACATGAGCGTATTTCCAACAGCGAAGCGTATTGTGCTCTTGGGAATTGTGCAGTGCAAAGTGACTCAGTCCAAACTCGTCCCAGAGGGCCCATGTAGCGCAGCTTACTATTTCTTCTAAATTCAATGAAGATTAAAAATGTGCCAGACGGATTAAATATGGTATACATTCAGTGGGTGAGTAGTATTGACAGAGTAAGGTGCGCTACTTGGGCCAAACAGGGCCCGCACTCCCACAAAAATGCGTGCCTGAACACTTCGAACTCGAGAAACTCAGAGTGACTTCAGTGGAGGCCGCCTCCTCGCCTGCGAAGGTCTTATTGTTCTTGCTTGCACATAGAAACATCTAGAGAGTTCCGCCTCTTCATATACTAAATTCTTCGCTCAAGCTACAAAGCAAGGTTCTGTCGAAACATAGACATGAATTGGATTGTAAGCTGTACAGGGAATCCAGAAGAATGACCATTAAAAGAAACCATTAAATTCACACTGTCCTCCGTGACAAACTGAACAGTCCACTACTAGTAATCTGGGCTGTGGGAAACATAGGAAATGGAGAAACCCCGAGGAACAGGGGTTATTCAACATGGTCGAGGGCGGCAGCTGTTACTCGAGGTGTTTCTCTATTTTAAACCATACAGAAAACTACTCAGCCGTGACCGGCAGGTGTTTAACCAACATACATCATTGATTAAACACCTGAGAGAACAATGCAAGTATGGTTTAAAATGTTATCAATATCTCTGACACGATATTGGTGTCCATGAGGTCATACCCGTAGAACTGAAAGCTCCAGTATGCGTGTATTGAACGATAGAATTACAGCCTAAAGAAGAGACAAAGCTCGAATGTTTCAAATCAAATACCAAAGAGATGGCCGAGACATACTAGTATTCTTGAAAATTGAAGCATGGAATATATGACTGAAGAGGAGTATGGGCAAGTCCACCTCCAGAGACATTGTCCTTGTAACAACTGGCCAGATGGTGACTGGCACCGTCCAAAAACTGTACTCGAGCGATGTTCTAGGCTGTAAAATCTCCATGATATTCTAGTATACTCAAGTTCATCCATCAGTGAAACACGCTTTTTGGCCGTAGTTTTGTTACAAACAATCGGATCAACTTGAAATTTTGTGTGTGTTAATTGGGCATCATGCCGTAATTTTTTACCAAATTTCAGAGTTCTATCTCAAGAATTGAGAAAGTTGGCAATCTAACCCAATGTTAAATTTCAGCCCCAACATGGAATTTCAAAGCCTGCACAAAAAACAACAATTTTTATTTGATGTACGAGTTATATATTGCTTCAGAATACACATATTTACTCAATATAAACTGACTATGCCTTCCGACTCTAAATCAACACAATAGGTTGATTCTGTATGGGCATAAACACGATAACAGCCTTGAATTTGTTGAAATTTACTTGATCCCATTTCCGACTGAAATTTAACATTGGGTTGGATTGCCAACTTTTTCAATTTTTTAGATAGAATTCTGAAATTGTGTGAAAAATTACGGCATGATACCCAATTGAGAAACAAAATTTCAAGTTGATCCAATCATCCAAAACAAAACTATGGCCAAAAAGCGTGTTTCACTGATGGACGAACTTCACTTACCATGCTCCAAGAATATGATCCTGTTTAAATACACGCTCATCCCATATCCTACCTCAAGTACATACAAACGCAGAGTTCAAACGGCAGAATTTCGAGTTATTACAAGTCTTTAAGTGTGACGTACTAAGGCAATTGAATGGATCTACCTGTCTGTTCCCAGTCTCTGTCAGTTATTCCAGTTGGGGCAGGGGCGTTTAGAAAGGAGTGACTTGTTGCTGGAGTCTACACTTGTAGTCTAGGCTTATGATGAGGCGTTACCGAACTAGTCCAACATAAAAGAGCAGATGAGCACCTAATGTTCTCTACTGGATCGAATACTTAGTATCTCATGCTGAACATGCTGTAAGAGTTCAAATAATCTCTATCAGCTGATAGTGGTCAACGAACCCGTCTAACAAGCCAGTTGGATGGCTATGAGATGTTTCGCAAAGATTGTACGGCAAAGATGCACATACTTGATGGAGGCTCATTTGTTGACGAACATTTATGTAGCATTATGACATGTTGGGTCTACACGAGTAGTAACACCACGGTTATGGTGCAAAGATGTTGGTGGACTTATAAGACATTCAGTGACACTCCAGTAATGGGGAATACACATTTACCTCTTTATTGTGGAGTCGCCGAACTTTACATCGGTGCCGTACCTTTCGAACCACTGACAGTTTGTCTTGGTGGCGGTCCTGGACTGGTCCTGTTGACTCACATCACATGTATATATAGGGCTCCTGACCATATATAGGTGATTTTTTAGTTAACTTGACCAGGGTGATGTGACTAAACAGTGGGATTACTAGTAGACTTAGAGCTGACCTCGGGACAAAGTCTCTCCGAAAGAGGGAAGCACTGTAGCATTACGACGTGGTGGGGGCTACACGAGTAGTGACACCACCGTTATGGTGCACTTATAATACATTCGGTGATACTCTAGTCTACGGAGGCATGGTATACCTCTTTATTATGGGGTCGTCGAACTTACATGTACATGTACTAATATTTATGCGTATCTCAAGTTGATACATGATGTTTTTTTGTTCAAAATCGGACCGACCAAATGGAAAATAGTAGAATGTATTGGTATCTAGGATAATTTACCATTACTTTAATTACATACTAATGCGATATTGGTCCCAAGGCAGATGTGATGGAAAAATAGGCAAAATCAATACCAGGTAAATGATTTACACAATAATAGGTTAAGCCTACTTTATTCCAATCACATTCCAACAAAATAATATATGAATACAAAATAACTACAGGTTCACTTACACTTTAACAAACGACACGAACATACAATCAAATCAGTTGAAGTGTACAACACTTAATTCATATCAATGGTGGAAATACAGCTTATGTATTGACATAAACAGAGGCAATATCATACAATTATCCATAAAGATGCCCAAGTAATTATTCCGTAGTATGCGCCCCGGTCATTTCAAGGGTGTTTTCTGCTGAAAAATATAGAATGGGATCATTGATTTAACAAATACTTTCATATTCTTCATGATAAAGGCATGCCATGCGAAAGTATATATCGTCATATCGTCACAGCGGAAAAAAGTATATCTACACTATCAATATTTACTTCTGAAGTCTGAAACTCCCAAAATTCAACATGTTTAATAACATAATAATGCAGATAGGTTTGTACGCTGGTACCGTGTAACTGTCCTCGCTAGGTTTCCTGGTTCTCAGGCGTCGCCGCCAGATGTCACTGGCGTCTCCCTCGGCACTGACAACAGATCCAGACGCCATCTTCTTCTCCGACTGTTTACCCTCCAGCGGTGATGGTTTCGTTTTCGATTTGAGCACTCGTCCGACGACGCGGAGAATTGCGCCATAGATTGTCTTGACTATTGAGGTCACCACTAGCGAAG
The DNA here is from genome assembly GCA_949152475.1 of Terebella lapidaria. Taxonomy (NCBI): domain Eukaryota; kingdom Metazoa; phylum Annelida; class Polychaeta; order Terebellida; family Terebellidae; genus Terebella; species Terebella lapidaria. Next base: position 3,442,184 of record OX424569.1, read on the forward strand.
CCATGCAGAGAACGACCAGGAACAGGAAGAGAACTCCAAGGAACATGCACGTGTACTGCAACCCGCCCAGGGCAGATGTCCACGTGAGCTGGTCATATGAATCTCGCCACCAGAGTAGCGACTCCGCCGTCTGTTCCCATAGAAACGCGGCGGACTGTCCCATACCCTCCGCAAGGGGCGTCACTATCTCCTGGGCGTACATCTGGAACAGTGAGAAAATGATGAACTAAGAGTAAGACGCGTGTCAGAATGCTATGGAATTCCACAGGCGGTATGCGACATACTACATACCACATATGTGTCCACAGCCACAGGCGACAAACGTGTATCACCTACGACATATGACAGATAACATACTGTATACGAAATATGACTTGGGAATTACTGTCAGGCATTATTTCGTTATTTCTGTCTAATTACGAATCATGATTTTCTTGATTTTCATCTTTGTTTTAAATGAACTGTGGGGATAACCGACTGTTTCATCTAAACATTTCATCTTGTTCTGCGAAAAGGACGACAATCACGCACCATTGATCTAGAGAAAAATCTCCCATAAAAATAATTTAGTCAGACGTAACATGACAACGAATTTTGTCCTTATAACGGAAATGTATGTCAATGGAAACTTGTGATGACCTTATAAATAGAATGGATGTCAATGGAGACTTGTGATGACCTTATAAAGAAATTGTATGTCAACGGTGACTTGTGATGACCTTATAAAGAAATTGTATGTCAACGGTGACTTGTGATGACCTTATAAAGAAATTGTATGTCAACGGTGACTTGTGATGACCTTATAAAGAAAATGTATGTCGACGGTGACTTGTGATGACCTTATAAAGAGAATGTATGTCAATGGAAACTTGTGATGACCTTATAAAGAAAATGTATGTCGACGGTGACTTGTGATGACCTTATAAAGAAATTGTATGTCAACGGTGACTTGTGATGACCTTATAAAGAAATTGTATGTCAACGGTGACTTGTGATGACCTTATAAAGAAAAAGTATGTCAAAGGAAACTGGTGATGACCTTATGAAGAAATTGTATGTCAAAGGAAACTGGTGATGACCTTATGAAGAAATTGCATGCCAGTGGAAACTTGTGATGATCTTATAAAGGAAATGTATGTCAATGGAGTTTTGTAATGACCTCATAATGAAAGTGTATGTCAATTGAGACTTGCAATGTCCTTATAATGAAAGTGAATGTGAATGGACTATTGATGTTTCAGCCATGAGAGCAGATTAGGCCTGTTTTCAATCAGGAGTAAATAATTCGCAGGACTGCTATACAGTTTTTACAGTTCACCGATTTTATCGAGAACTGCGATTCCAAACCACTCTCCCTTCGAGGGTCTGGTGTATAGACCATTATCAAACTCAAATGACTATAATTCAAGTTGATGAAGTTGTTTATGAGTATTACGAGTTAAAGCTATAATCACTTTTAGAATTGACAAAATGTATTTATTTTTGCAGTAGCTCTGTTTTGTCTATGGAATGAGAAATCGTACAGATTTGGGTCTGAAAATGTGTATTACGTGCCTAAATTGAGTTGCCAAATCAAAATTCAAACTCGGGCCAGTCAATCTCGCATCAATTTTTCCCTCAAAGCGGCCCGCCTTGCGGGCTAGTTCTACACACAGTCTCATGACGTCATTGGTATTTGTCTAGATACTGTGGCAACCGGCATTTTAGGCAGGCCGATCAGTCTCTATCCACTGTTTTCATGCACGATTAACGACAATTTTCTGAGAATCTGTTGTCGAATTGTGCATATTTCCTATATATTCCCGACAATCTCGAGATGTACTTTCAAGTTTGCGTGACAAACAAGAATGCTAAGTTTGGCTGATTTTAAAACTTTAATAGTATCGCTTTTTTTGTACAACTTGATATTCAAGGGTTGTACTCGCATGCGAGCATTACATGTACAATTAATCAGGATTTATAGATGGCGGCTACTTGTAAGGCCTTGAAATTCACCGTTGCACTCAACACAATACGATACCATGTTTGTATTACCGGTATCTAAACGAGTCAATGAAGAAACAACACATGAATATATACAGGATATTGCTTTATGTTGTCATGACGTCATGAACTAGACATCGTGAGTAATTGAAGAAACAACGCATGAACACATATATTATACAGGCTACTGACCCATATGGTGTATGGAATGTAAGGAATTAAACCTCATGAGTCATTGAACAAACAACACCTGCATACAGATATTACATGTATACAGGCTATGCTATATGAGAGGTCGTGAATTAAACCTCATGAGTCATTGAAGAAACAACACCTGCATACAGATATTACATGTGTACAGGCTATGCTGTATGAGACGTTGTGAATCAGACCTCACAAGTCATTGAATAAACAACAGCTGTATACAGATATTACATGTATACAGGCTATGCTGTATGAGACGTTGTGAATTAGACCTCACAAGTCATTGAATAAACAACAGCTGTATACAGATATTACATGTATACAGGCTATGCTGTATGAGACGTTGCGAATCAGACCTCACAAGTCATTGAATAAACAACAGCTGTATACAAATATTACACGTATACAGGCTATGCTGTATGAGACGTTGTGAATTAGACCTCACAAGTCATTGAATAAACAACAGCTGTATACAGATATTACATGTATACAGGCTATGCTGTATGAGACGTTGTGAATCAGACCTCACAAGTCATTGAATAAACAACAGCTGTATACAAATATTACACGTATACAGGCTATGCTGTATGAGACGTTGTGAATTAGACCTCACAAGTCATTGAATAAACAACAGCTGTATACAAATATTACACGTATACAGGCTATGCTGTATGAGACGTTGTGAATCAGACCTCACAAGTCATTGAATAAACAACAGCTGTATACAAATATTACACGTATACAGGCTATGCTGTATGAGACGTTGTGAATTAGACCTCACAAGTCATTGAATAAACAACAGCTGTATACAGATATTACATGTATACAGGCTATGCTGTATGAGACGTTGTGAATCAGACCTCACAAGTCATTGAATAAACAACAGCTGTATACAGATATTACATGTATACAGGCTATGCTGTATGAGACGTTGCGAATCAGACCTCACAAGTCATTGAATAAACAACAGCTGTATACAAATATTACACGTATACAGGCTATGCTGTATGAGACGTTGTGAATTAGACCTCACAAGTCATTGAATAAACAACAGCTGTATACAAATATTACACGTATACAGGCTATGCTGTATGAGACGTTGTGAATTAGACCTCACAAGTCATTGAATAAACAACAGCTGTATACAGATATTACATGTATACAGGTTATGCTGTACGAGACGTCATAAATAAGACCTCACAAGTCATCGAAGAAACAACACCTGCATACATACAGGCTATGCTATATGAGAGGTCGTGAATTAGATCTCATGAGTCATCGAAGAAACAACAGCTGTATACAGATATTACATGTATACATGCTATGCTGTATGGTACATTGTGAATTAGACCTCACAATGTATGAAGAAACAACAGCTGTATGCAGATATTACACGTATTATACAGGCTATGCTGTATGAGACGTTGTGAATTAGACCTCACAATGTATGAAGAAACAACAGCTGTATGCAGATATTACACGTATTATACAGGCTATGCTGTATGGTACATTGTGAATTAGACCTCACAATGTATGAAGAAACAACAGCTGTATGCAGATATTACACGTATTATACAGGCTATGCTGTATGGTACATTGTGAATTAGACCTCACAATGTATGAAGAAACAACAGCTGTATGCAGATATTACACGTATTATACAGGCTATGCTGTATGGTACATTGTGAATTAGACCTCACAATGTATGAAGAAACAACAGCTGTATGCAGATATTACACGTATTATACAGGCTATGCTGTATGGTACATTGTGAATTAGACCTCACAATGTATGAAGAAACAACAGCTGTATGCAGATATTACACGTATTATACAGGCTATGCTGTATGAGACGTTGTGAATTAGACCTCACAAGTCATTGAAGAAACAACAGCTGTATACAGATGTAAGTATCAATCTATTACCACCAATACAGCCAAATTTTATATTTGATATTACACGTAAACAGACTATGCTGTGCGAGACGTCGTGAATTAGACCAGATGAGTCATTGAATAAACAACACATGTATACATATATTATACAGGTTACTGATCCATATGTTGTATGAGATTGTCATGAATTAGACCTTACAAGTCATTGGAGGAACAAAAGTTACAAGTTCGTACAGATTATATATACAGGCTATTGTTGCGTAACGTGTACGCTCCATCACGAATCATACAACATACATCATGGGTGCTACAAAAGAGTTAACATGTAACTCACATCTACTATGTACGAACATGTTCCTTTTATAAATGCGTAATATATATTTTTTACATGCGTACCATTCCTTTATTTAAATGCATATTATATTTGACAATGCCAACTTTGTGGTCAGTAGTCATCTATTCAGCTTCACAATTTTTTCTTCCAGTAAACTGGTAATAGGAGCTGACTCAGAACAGCAGCTCACTATCGTGGGGGCCACCTATGGACTTCCGCACATGAAATGACGTCCATATGCAAAAAAGTGTGGATATCTTCTTTAATTGCCAACAACTGAATGCAACCCACCGTGTATACAGTAAGTACATGTTTATAGTTAAAGTCAAACCACATGTAAATAACGTTTAGTTGGCAGTGTTTGGTTAACCATTATAACTCGAACAATATCCCGAATAACACAATCATCATCAATAAAAATCACTCACATGCAGACAAAATGAAGCAGGAGTTATATCTATGTATAATATATAGTTACTGATCTTGCTATGTGCACCGATCCTACAATGATTAAAAGGCAAACAAACACCAAGATAAACATTATGCAACTACTACTCAGTTTGAGATATGGATACGAAAGATTCAACAGCCTGCCATCCCATCTTTTCCAGGACTTTTCATTGTGCATCTCTATGTACGTCTGTAACTGGTCACGTGTGAAAACAAAGATGGCGCCCTTCTCTTGATACTCCATATAGCGTGCGGTGACATATCGAGGCCCGGTACTCCACATCACAGTGGCATATGGAAGTAGCAGCCACCGATTGTGATCTGATAATTTCTTTAGTAGATGCGAGATGAAAGGGGAGTTCTTCCTGGCAAGGATGAAATGATTTGAAATTCCACTGGGTAGGCCACTGAAGAATGCACAGTCGAACGCCGTGAGATTATGGGCTCTAATGATGTCCTTCAAAGGCACCTTGACCGACTCATCCATGTCGACGTACACTCCCCCGTAGTGGTAAAGTATGAAGTACCTGGCTACATCCACTCTTTGGATGTCGTATTGATAACTGTTATAAGTTTCTAGAATCCACGGGTATTCCATCTGGAGCAAGTCATTGACTTCTTCTCGTCCCCAAAGCTTGTGCGAGAATTCCGGGTTCCTTTGTCTAATGCTGGTAGATTTTTTAACGTAAGATGGTAAAGGTTCACGAATGGTAGAGGAATCGTGAAAATCAAACCACACTTGGTGTATTACCAATGGAAATTCTTCTACTCGCCCAATACCCGTCTGAAATGCTGGTTTTCTCTGTTGATGTGTCATGTGCTTCTCAGTGTACACCTCAGCCAGGGAAAGGACGATAACACACACACAAAACAATAAAAAGCATCCAACGAAACAGCGAACCACGCGAATTTTGAAACGCAATTTGAGAATCCTACAAATAACTGAAAGCTGCATGGTCGGTCGTCACAATGTAAGACGGTTTCAAGTAATAAGTGCTTGGTATGTTATGAGCACCGATTTGAAAATTTAGCATTTATATGTTGTGGACAGATTTCACGTAGATCTACAACAGTGTGTCTTTTATTTATGTTTTTCTTTATGTTGAACTCGCTATCTCAGTCTGCTAAACAAAGGGCAAGCTGACAAAGACCAAACAAAGGCAAGCTGTTCCAACTAAAGAAACTTGTCGAAATAACTCCTGTTTTCATATGTTCTCTCTATGAATTTGCCAGATGATACATCGGCAGCTTTCAATAGGTTGTTTGAGGAATGAAGCATATATATTGGAATTACCAAACAAAGGCAAGCTATTCCAACTAAAGAAACTTGTCGAAATAACTCCTGTTTTCATATGTTCTCTCTATGAATTTGCCAGATGATACACCGGTAGCTTTCAATAGGTTGTTTGAGGAATGAAGCATATATATTGGAATTAATTTATGTTCCAATTTGAGTGTTGAGATTCGAATGAAAATATGATATGATGAAAAAGGGAAAATTGTTGCCCCGAGGGCCGTGAATATTCTCAGAGGCATCCCCTAGTACTAGTCCTCTTTTTCATGATACAATATGTATATTATTATTAATAATTTTTTTTACGAATAACACTTCATTGACAAAACACCGATCAAGTAGGGAGGGTGTTTCAACCATTGATTACATTGAGTCTTTGTCTCATATATGTGATGTACAACTGTGAATAGTAGGTATTTTTGATTTGAAAAAGATGGCCGACTGTACCTGAAGGGCCGTGATATGAATTGGGGAGTAATCGTTAATTAACTCGTATCTAACTGGTGGAGGCGTTAGTGTGACGTCATTCGGGGAATATTGGTTTTTGACATTAGAGCGTTGGGGGCGAAGCCCCCAACTCTCTACATGTCTATGTGCTGACTTTTTTATGGAGGTTTCATGCCAACCTATCGACGCCCGTTTTGGCATATAAACCTTTGAACACCTAGCTACTTCAAATTAGGATTTTCTTCGTCCTTGACATGAAATCTCTCGATTTGATGGCAACCTTTGAATATTCCACAGATATACAATGCATAAATCGATGTGTTAGGTTTGAGAAAATTACGCAAAATGGTCAGCTCGTCTGAAAAACGTCAAAATGGCGGAGCCAATGGAAATTCACGTTCCCAGAATGCAAAGCAAATTTTACCGCAATGATGTGTACTTTGGAACACACAATTTTCTGTGCAGCATGTTGTGCATGCATGTACATGTAACTTTGCGTGTGGCCTTCTTTGGCGTTATGAAGTAAACACAGCGATTCGTCTGCGATACCACGACTACATTTACCGTAATTTGACATATTTTATCACATGAGAAGGTGCATGCTGGGTTGCGAAACCGTTTTATTTTAAACTGGTCTTTTAATTTGCTCAGTATGTATGTGTTATTTATATCATGATATCAGATACAGATATTCATCATAGTATCCAATATTTTAAGGATATTCTATTGAGGTTCAATATCATTTTATCAGGCGTATCTGTTTCATTGAGCTCAAAATAAATGTTAATTATTAGGAATATGATTGAAGTACGCCTATGTATGTCATCATAATATAGGGAATGAATTGGAATCATGTGGGGGCATGATATGGTTCAATTTTCTTTCTTTCTTTGCAGGGGGGGGGGGGGGGGGGCGTTGTGTAAGATACATTTAGCTGTCGTGGTGCTGATGGTGTGCTCGAGCTCTAATGTCGTCTCCCGCAGTTAGATGCATTTTCTTGTTATTACTGGTATATACTAGTATATTTTAATTTCGAGCAAATTGATTGGTCAGAACCCGTCACGTGGCTAAATCATAGAATTGTATGTTTCCCAATAGCCAGTCATCAGTCTCACGACTCGCGACTAACAATTAACATATTGTTATGTATAGTTTTATCTGCCAGATAAATTTACTCGTTTTCGATGAAACGTTGAGTTCGATCACTCAAGGTCACCATACATGTATCAATGACTCTCACATGTTCTCAACACATTTAAGTTCAATCGTCAAGAGAGTTGTCTGAAAAGAGTAGTTTACTAGTGAACGTTTTGTGGTGGACATAGCCTGGAGTCCTCAAGGTCATTGTAGGTCAAGTTCAAAGGCACTAGAAGATGGATCATACCGGTATATGGTTCATTTCATAATGAATATTCAAGTCATCATCTTGAATATTCAAGATACATCATTTTGAATACTAGTATCCAACTTGTCATCTTGAATATTCAAGTTGTTATCTACTATTTTTAAAACTTGTTTATAGGTCGGTTTTTGACCATATTTTTGCGATGCTAAATCGTTCCATAAGCTGGCACATTTCACATGGGAGTCAAACGGCAAATATCCACCAAATTTCAGACTTCTTTCGCAAAATTAGCCCAAGGGCTAAGAAACGTTACTGGACAATACATGTCTATATATTAAAATTCAAGGTCATGAGAATATTTATTATTGACCACTTCCTATATGTCCAAAATTAATTGCTAAGCCGTAAATTAAAAAATGAGAGAGATATTAGGTTTTTTCCCTGTGACCTTGAAAATGAAGTCAGAGGTCAAATTAAAGGTCATCAAAATATTCGGCATATATGATTTCCTGTATGTCCACAATTGATTGTGAAGTTGTAAAGTCGGTCATAAACGAGATACATGTATTAGCTATTTTGTCGTGACCTCATGAGGTCATAGGTCAATATCGAGGTCATGACAACATTCAGCATACACAATTTCCTATATGTTCACAATTGATTCCTAAGTTTTAAAGTCGATAATAAACGAGATATTAGCCATTTTGTGCACTACCCTTGAAAATAGGGTCAAAGTTCAAGTTCAAAGTCATGAGAATATTACAAGCACTGGAGTGGTACGATAGAAAACGAAAGCAACAGACAAGACTTGAACAGGCTATAGGATGTGATAAGAGTGCAGCAAAACTACTACATGTAGTAGAAGAAAAAAATTATCGCTACAGACAGAGAAACCGAGAGCAACAGCAAGATAGAAATAGAGAGATGTTGCAGAGCACAGCGAAACAAGAAGCTGCGAAGCAAAGAGAAAGGAAGAAGAAAGACAAGAACAGAAAAAGGAAAAGCAACTGGAAGCAGAACGAAAGAAAGCTGCTGCCAGGAGGACCCAACTATGGAGAATACGAGTGAAACTCAATGCAACAAGGAGACGATCAGCCTAAAATGTCTCTATTTTCCTCCCCATCTTCTGAGAAAATGGGCAACCACAAAGGTTAGGAAAGAACTGTCGAACACGCCGACTAAACGGGCAAGATTGGTGGAAAAACTAATGAATTCACCAGGATCTGTGAAAATTCTCAGTCAACAGGGCTGACTACCAAATGCTGACATCAAACAGAAGCCCAAATATGGGCAGGCACTTCTCAAAATCATGGAAGAATGATTAGTTCAAACGAGGAGTGCTGGTACAAGAAAGAAAGAAAAACTCATGGCCTTCAAAACCCTAGCTCAAATTGCAGCAGGCAAGGTTGCAAAGCGCTATCGAATTTGTAATTTCAGCTGATGGACTATGTTGGTGTCAGACGTCATACGAAATGCCACAAGAGAGTATTGAGTGGTAGGACGTGAACAGAAAAACCTAGCTCCAGATTCGTTGAAGGAAGAGGTTAGAGATTTCTTCCTGTCTGCTGAAATCAACCGGGAGAATCCCAGGAAGCGAAATGACATGGAAGTTGATGGATGCAAGGTGCAGAGGCACACGATGACATTAACTCTGCAAGAGGCATTCGCTATTTTCAAACAGGCATTCTCAGATGACAAAATATAGTTCAGCTCCTTCTGCCAATGTAAACCTGTTCAGGTTAACAAGGTTTCTGAGACAAACAGAAGAACTTGTTTGTGTATGGTCTGTTGTAATTGCGCCCTGAAGTCTGAGCCCCTTCAAAAAGTGACGAAGGGTCCACAGTATTCCACATTGAAAACACAGAAAGATGAGCTTGCCAAACTGACTGTTTGCGGTCGAGTCTCGAGACGCCTGCCTGAAGAGGACATATGACAAATGTACGCGATCCCAAATCAAAGATTACTTCAAACAACTGAAGGATGACGTCTCTGAAGAGAAGATTTCATGGGTAAAATGGGAATATGTCAATCTGCATAAACGAGATGGTATTATGAAGTGTGTAGTATCCTGTGTGCCAGGAGACACGACAATTGACACCTTCCTGGACGATCTTGAAGGGGATCACGCCCGCATCCAACATGCAAAGTGGCAGCAGAGACAGATGCAACTATGTATAATATCTCTAACAGATAGTGAGGCCATGATCGTCACGGACTTCGCAGGAAACTACAGTTGTCAATGCAAAGATGAGATAGCTACAACCTTTTTTGAGCAGGTCCAAGTTACCATCCACCCAATGATGTTGTATCATTACAAACATCAGAATGATCAACGAATCCTCACCATGCATGGACTGATTGTGATATCTGATGACCTCGAGCATGACTCATACAGTGTCAAGGTGTTCGGAGACAAGGCCTTCAAGACCCTCAAGGGAACAAGCTAAACTCCACGAGTGGTGAACATTACGGGTGTGCAGTTCAGTACAAAGCAAATACTTTTTTTTTCTATCATCAGCCAACGAGGAACAGAGAACGACACAGCAGTTACCGTCATTACTTCGAAACTTCTCATGGCAAAAATGTATGTGATGGCTTAGGGGCAATCGCGAAGAGTTCAGCACACCAAGCTATAGTTTCAGGACGCAGAATCACATCTATAGTGCCAAGGATCTGTATGATCACGCAAAACAAGCATTGCAACACGAATCAAGATTAACAAAGGAAAAAGATTACAGCATCAGACAGTTCCTCTATGTATCAGCTGCAGACATCGAACGAGGACTAAGCGGAACAGATGTACTGTAGTGCCAACCTTCAACCTTGAAAGGAACGAGAAAAATCCATTCTGTCCAGTTTACAGGCACAGTTCACGAAATCAGAGTCAGGGATCTTTCCTGTTTCTGTGATGAATGTATTTCTGGATCCGTTTGCCACATCAGGGAATATGTTCAGCCATGGGAACTCCGATTCCTGCAGCTGAATTATCGGGCAGCAAAATGTATCCTCCATTCAAATTGCTGTGTAGAAAATATGTATAAATCTATATTGACATTAGCCGTTAGAGGTTGGCAATATATCGCTTTAAATCAAACACATCTATAAGAAATATTTCTCAATGTATATCAGCTACCAGGGTGAAAAACAAGCAATCAATTGGGGAAAAGTGACTCGAACGGCACCAGAACAGAAAAAAACAACTAAGTTTTCTTGCCTAAAAATGCCTAAAAATATTTTTTTGCTGCAAAATTTCAGAAACATTCGACCGTAAACTTTAAAGATAAAACTGTTGACGGACGACGACGCAGACGACGGACGACAAACGAAACGCCATGTCAATGGGTTATCGGACCATATCTAAAAATTGAAGGAGATGGCAATCTACCTCAATGTTAAATTTCAGCCCATAACGCAATCTCGAGAATCTGAGCACATATATTCGAGGATTACGGTACATGTAGGTCTACGTCCTGTTTACATCCATGAGGATTCAAAACATTATCGTAATTTTGGACCAGAAGACACATTGATGAGTATTCTACACAAATACTAGCATGTTGGTTTTGAAAGATACAAATTAGGCCAAGGGCCAAGGATAGGTTACCGGACAATATATTTTAGATGTTAGCCAGGTCACTGATTAAATTCAAGGTCAAGAGAATATTCAGCATATATAAAATTAAGATCATGTCCACAGTTGATTACTAAGCTATAAATTCAATAATCAGAGAGATATTAGCAATTTTGTCCTGTGGCCTTGAAAATGAAGGCAAAGGCCAAATTCAAGATCATCAGAATATTTGGCGTATAACATTTCCTATATGTCCATCATTGATTCCCACACTATGAAGTCGATAAGCGAGATATCAGCCACGATTCTTAAGCTGTAATGTCGATATTAAACGAGATATTAGTCATTTTGTCCTGTGACTTTGAAATTTAGGTCAAAGGTCAATTTCGAGGTCACGAGCATAATCTGTATATATATATCATTTCCTATATGTTCACAATTGATTCCTACGCTGTAAAATCGATGCTAAGCTTGAAATTAGCCATTTTGTCTTGTAACCTTGAAAATTGACAATGACAATGACAATAATCTGCATCATTTCCTATATGTTCAAAACTGATTCCTACGCTGTAAAGTCGATAAGAAGCGAGATATTAGCCATTTTGTGCTCTTGCCCTTAAGGTCAGAGGTCAAATTCAAGGTCACTAGAATATTCAGCATATATCATTATCATTTCCTATGCAGGCCCGGATCTAGACCGGTGCACACCGATGCACGTGCATCGGTCAGATCTTCTAGTGCAACAGTAGGCATCGGTGAGAAATATCGGACCCTGCTGTCAGTTTTCTCTGATCCTCCTAGTTTACACATGCCTTCAGATACAGGGCAAAATAATGACTCCCTAGTGATTTGTCCTCCATGCCCCTCTCCCTCCAACCTTGTTTTTCTACCAACATTTACACTTTTCGACCCACCACAGTGGACCCTACCCACTTCACCCACCCTCCCCCATATAGGGATGTATTAGTAGAGCATTGATCAGTGTGACTGAACATCCCATCCCATCAAATAATGCAACTTTCTTCGTAGAGTCCATACAGTGGGCAGTTGCTAGTGTCATTGTTATTCCTTTCATGAGAGACCATATATTGCCTGTATAAATTGTTTTTGCACAAAACAATTACTTTATGTTTTTGTGTGATACATATATAGCATCGATCTGGATGGATATGCAATGTTTACGAATAGGGGGCCTAGTGGCTGTATATACGGAGTAGTAGGCCTACTTGATTGCCAGTGTCCAAAGCTGTAGTTTTACTGATCTACGTACATTGTTTCATGCAATGTAGATGCGCATGCAAGTTCAATGTTGATCACATTTTGGTATGTTCTAGAACGTAAATGTACTAATGTCATTGATATCTTTATTAAGACATAAATATATAATTTGTTGTACAGAAATATATTATTACCCATAAATGTCATTCAATGAAATATTATTTCACAAATGCATATTACTAGAATGTGACGAATGCAATTCTTTTTAGATTGCAATAATATATTCAATGACAACAATTCTTCATTATTATGCGGCAATAAAAGTGTTCTCCTCCAATAGTTTCCAAATGTTTCTACATGCCCTTGTCTCAAGTTAGATTTCAGTTTAACCCAGAAATTCAATATTTGTGTCGCGAATTCAAATGGGAATGTATGAAACCTTATTTCAATTTAAAAATATAGTATTTTTGGAGTATATATGGATAAAATTGCTTTCGAATGCCTTCATCAACATGATCAAATCATGCCTCAGAATGCTTGTATGAACACACAAGTGCTAAAATTTTCTCGGGGGCTTACGGCGCCCCCGAACCCCAGACCGATTGGGGTTTTGTCTAGTTATTGTGCATCTGTCACGCTTATGCTCTAGATCCGGGCCTGCTATGTGTCCACAATTGATTCCTAAGCTGTAAAATCGATAATAAATGAGATATTAGCCATTTTGTCCTGTGACCTTGAAAATGAGGTCAAAGGTCAAATTCAAGGTCATCAGAATATTCGTATTGTACAAGACTGTCAAGAGTGGGTCGGGGGTCGCTTGGGCTGCGTCGCTTGGGCTGGGGTTGGGGGGGGGGGGGGGGAAGGTTGGGGGGTGTCTTCCCCTTTGTGGTCACTCTGCAGACAGCCAGGCTGCTCTGCACTATGCAGATGACCACTCCAGGGCCAGGCCCCCGAAGGAAACACCCATTTAGTGACTCACTGCCACCAAAGAGTTTACCCTGTTCTATACAGTCTCTGGAGTTTGGTTTACCACAACACTAAGTCACCAGTGACAACTTTGCTGTCACCCAGGACCAGGGCAGGGCAGGTGCCGCCACCTGGTGCAAGATCGCTGTACAATTTTTTTTATCTAGATCTACCTTCAACGTTTCCTGAGGGCACCATTCCATAATTTGTTTCTGATCATTAGATCTTCATGTGTCTGTCGGCCGGCACACCCTGGCAACAACTGCCTGTCCACGCCTTGTTGTTGTCAGGCAGTTTCAGCATGCGATGCCACGTGCTCGCCTGAACGTCATGACGTAAATTCCCGCCATGACGCTCTTCATTTTTTACCACAATTTAGCGTTTTATGTATCAGTGTATTCAAACTGCGCCAAGTAGGATACATGTAGATCTACGTGTCCTGCGATTGTATTCATTCTGCGAAGCTCATTCACTCCGATATCGCTGAGAGCTAAGAATTCGCCGATATTTATTTTGATTTATACCACGGTGGCCACCCGTTCCGCGTTATTGCTGGTTAAAAATTGAATTCCGCGTTATTATAGTTAGGCCCCGCGTTATTATGGTAAAAGTTTCGAAGTGGTCCTGATAAAAAGCGATAAATTCATACAGATACATAAAGCATTAGCATACAACGATAGTTCCACGGAATATTGTAAAGTATCAGCGGTCTATAGACAATAGTTTGATTTTTGTTGGTCCAATGATCATCTTGCATGAGTGACCACAAATACGTTGATCGGGTGATAGTTGTCAAAATCGGGTGACATTTTCGTGTTAAAATAGCCACACAAATACATGAATAAATAAATCATGATACAGAAATGTGTATTAAGATTAGTTCCTGTCCGAGAAACATTAATAATCCATATATTTTCCGACGAACAGCTTAAATTGGTTCCTGATCTAAAGTTTGTTGAATCCGCGTTATTGCTTATCAAGAACACGCGATATTGCTGGGGATCGAGATTGATATATGTGCATGCAGTCGGCCACATCTATGCAGATGATAAAATATGTTTATTTATATTTGACCCACCTACACGAAGGGCGCTGTTCTTTCCAGTTGAACACATATTTCGATTCGTTCGTTAAGAATTAATGAAAAAAGAAGAGTTGCTGTTATTTTGTTTCCGTCAAGAATCGTGCACTGACATTTCTAGGATATGAATATTACTAAACAGACGTATTTTTTTGGTATTAATCTCGACAATTAGTGCATACAATAGTTCCATTGAAATGTAGCAGTAGTGTGTTAATGACATTATGACAACCAATGCAGGCCTTAACCCGAGACAGTAGGCCTAGATCTATTTGGGACCTGCTTCACCAAACTCCGATGTTGAATTCAACCTGGTTCTTCTAGTGTGGATCGAGGTCCTCACTATTGGGCGTTCCATTTACATATAAAACAAATTGCAAGTACATTTGTTCTGACGAAACTGTTGAGCCGAAGCAGCCTACCGTAGTTCCAGTATGTCCTGCACAACTTGAATATTTTTGTCGAAAATGAGACCACAATAATCTCCTGAACATCGGAATTCTTGTGGCTGGTTTCTTCAAGGACGACTCAGCCAAAGTTACAGTTCCTATTGAACATTAAGACGACCCGTTGACGATTACTAGTATTCACTAGTTTAATACGCGTGGACGAACATGTTGGCGTATTGAAAATAATCACACCCAACAGACACAATAACGCGGGTCCACAGATGTGGAAAAAAACAATAACGCGGAATCTGTGGAAAAGACTTATATCGTGTCTACACAACACAAATGTTCTATTTAGTTGTACTCAATTGTATGGCAGGTCTCCATTAGTCACGGGGAAATAAATTTTGTTTATATGACGTCTGTAAAATGCCGTACATGTCATTTTTATGTGATATTTGGGCAGTATGTTCACAACACGATTGCGATCTAACAAACATGACAAAACTGTTTGTAGTTTAAGATAAATTCATAGCATGTGATAAATTATATAAAAGATCCATGGTAATTAAGTACTACCTACATTGAAATGCCAAAGTGTCCTACTGATTACCTGTATGTCATACTAAATTCCTATATTTGCATGTGCACACTGAATGTATTGTATGTAAGAGGCATGGAAATTAACTACAATCCACATTGGTAAATGCTAAAGTGTCCAACTAATTACCTATATGCTATGCTATATATATACATATGTGTATGTCCACACTCAAAATATTATATGTAAGATCCATGGTAACTAATTACTATCTACATTGAAATGCTAAAGTGTCCATCTCATTACCTGTATGTCATGCTATATACCTATATTTACATTGTACACTCAAAATATTATATGTAAAGTGCATGGTAATAACTACTATCTATATTGAAATGCTATAGTGTCCAACTGGTTACCTGTATGCCATGCTATATGCATACATATCTGTATGTGTACACCCAGTCTATTATATGTAAGGTGCAATGTTAATAACTACTATCTACATAGAAATGCTAAAGTGTCCAACTGATTACCTGTATGTCATGCTATATACATACACATCTGCATGTGTACACACAATATATTATATGTAATATCCATGGTAATTAACTAATTTCTACATTGAAATGCATACATATCTGTATGTATATACACAGTTTATTATATGTAAGGTGCATGGTAATTAACTGATATTAACATTGAAAAATGCTAAAGTGTCCGACTGATAACCTGTATGTCATGCTATATGCATACATTTCTGCATGTGTACACTCAGCATAGTATATGTAAGGTGCATGGTGATTAACTACTATCACCTGAAAAGCTAAAGTGTCCATCTGATTACCAGTATGTCATACTATATACATACATATCTGCATGTATACACTCACTATATTATATGTAAGGTGCATGGTAACTAACTACTTTCTACATTGAAATGTTACACTGTCCAACTGATTATCTGTATCTTATCCTATAAACATACCTATTTGAATTGATCCAATCATATACTCCATGCATGATGTACGTGTCATAACGCATGTTTCAAAGTGTATAAATACATAACTTATCATAACGTATGTAATTCTATATCATAATGTTGGTGCATATCTGTATCATAACCATTTCTCATGCTGCTACCGCATGTGTTTTCTCGTGTAGACCAACGTACATCCAAGAGCTTGTGCATGCATGTAGACTTAGTACTCAAATAATTTGAAATTTATTATATTTTTCTCTCTCCCCAAAATAGGGCATCATGCCAACGGTATGCAAATAATATAGTTGCATGTTAACGTGGTCATCATAATGCATGCTGCCGCCTGTGCTAAACTGTGATTATTTTGACGTCTCTTTCGTATGTATGTACACCACCTTCCATACCGAGTAGCCACTTCTTTTCTTTTTTTTTCTACTGGTTTTTTTCTACTGGTTTCGTTGTGTTCATTTGTGTTACATTTGTATTTTCATCTGTATCTTTTCCATTTCTATCTCGTATATAAATGTACACTTTTTCACCTTCATCCCATCTCCTCCTGCCCAGGTTGACGTTCGCTGCGTGGGTCGCGGGTAGCGCGTGTATCCGTTGTCCCCCGGGACTACGTGGGTGTGGATAGCGTTACTCTGGACCGGGTGGTGAACGAACTCCAATTTGATTTTAGGCACCTATATGAAACTACCGACGCCGATTTTATAATAGATTCCAATCATGATAATCCGTACACGTTTCCTAATGAATGCAACTATACATCACCCAGTGACTTCAAAGAACTCATCGTTAGCGGACAGGTGAATAATAACAACTCACTATCAGTGTTTTCACTCAACTGTCAGAGCGTGCACGGTCATTGGGACGAGTTCAAACATCTCGTAGCGGACTTGAGCAGTGACTTGTTTTCGTTCGACATTATTGGGCTAACAGAGACATTTCAAATCAAACATGACCTGGCACTCGACGGCTACCACACTTTTATTTTTAAAAACAGACCTGATGACGATGATCGGAGGGGAGGTGTTGGGATGTTTATCAAGAATCACATCGATTATAAAATCCGGAACGATCTTAGTATATTTATCCCGCACGTGGTTGAAACTTTATTCATAGAGATCAGCATTCCCAACATGAAACCAACAATTGTGGGAATAATATACCGCCCCAACACCCCACCGATGGCAGATCTAGATACATTCTCTAACCAAATATTTGACATAATTGAACAAGTAAACCAAATGGGAAACACGCTTGTCCTCATGGGAGACTTTAACATCAATCTACTGAACTTTGACAGTCACAATAAAACTAACGCATTCCTAAACGACATGATATCAAGTGGCTTAATTCCATTAATCACAAAACCGACCCGAATCACAGACCATTCCGCGACTCTAATTGATCACATATACGCAAACAAAATAGCAGAAAATGATCGAATAATAAACGGAATAGTGATTACGGATGTCTCCGACCACTTCGGTACATTTTCTATCATTCAGCACAAGCACTGCAAAACAAAG
This sequence comes from Terebella lapidaria, assembly GCA_949152475.1. Classification (NCBI taxonomy): domain Eukaryota; kingdom Metazoa; phylum Annelida; class Polychaeta; order Terebellida; family Terebellidae; genus Terebella; species Terebella lapidaria. The sequence goes on from OX424569.1 coordinate 3,460,418, forward strand.
AGATTAACATACAAATACAGATGCTTCAATGCCACAAATATAGACAAATTTAAACAGGCACTTGCGACAACCGACTTTAGTGAAGTTATTGCTTGCGCAACTGCACAAGAAGCCTACTCAAAATTCATGCTGCTATATACAAGACTCTTCGAAGTATGTTTCCCTATGAAAAACAACAGAATTAAAAGTAAATACACTAAACATGAACCCTGGATGACAAGCGGTTTATTAATATCGGCAAAACGAAAAACAAAACTTTACAAACGTAAGCTAAAGAAACCAAGCCCGGAAAATATAAATATATATAGAAACTACAATAACGTATACAACAAATCAAGAAGATTGGCTAAACAAATGTATTTTCTAAACAAGCTAGACAGTTGCAAGAACAACATCAAAGATACATGGAAAATACTGAAAAATGCAATTAATATGTCCAACTGTCAAAGTAACCCTCCAACATCTTTCTTGATTAATAATACCGAAGTAAAAGATCCATCCAAAATAGCCAATGAATTTAATAACTATTTCAACACTGTTGCAGAAAAATTGCGCGAGACTATACCTGACTCTCAGAAACTCCATACTGACTACATGAACCATATAACGAGAAATACAAAAAGCATTTTTCTTAGTCCGATTCTACCTGAGGATCTGGCTTCTGAAGTGCGGAAACTCAAGCCTAAATCGAGCCAGGGGTACGATGGCGTCTCAACTAACTTACTAAAAGCGTCTTTTGATGAAATAAAACATGTAATGACATTTATTTTCAACCTTAGCTTATCTACTGGCTCTGTACCTGATGAATTAAAGATCGCTAAAATCATCCCAATATATAAATCTGGCAACCCGAACTCGGTTAAAAATTACAGACCCATTAGCTTACTTCCGGCCTTTTCAAAGCTACTAGAGAGAGTAATTTTCAATCAAGTTTACAAATTTCTCGAACAGAGTAATATTTTATACAGACACCAATACGGATTCCGTCCTAACCATAGCACCATTCACCCAGTCCTACATTTACTAAAGAATATAACCGTCGCCAATAATAAATCATCCAAAAATAAAACTCTCGGGGTTTTCCTCGACTTAAGTAAGGCGTTCGACACTCTATCTCACGATATACTACTAAGTAAACTAGAACATTACGGAATCAGAGGGGTATGTCACTCTTGGTTCCAAAATTATCTGTCCAACCGAAATCAGTATACTCAATTTAATGCCATTAACTCCACGTATCTCAAAATTAAACACGGAGTCCCACAAGGTTCTATTCTAGGCCCTCTATTATTCTTACTCTATATAAATGATTTATCAAGTTCCACATCACTTAATTTACTCTCCTTCGCCGATGATACATCTATCCACATCTCTGGGGAAAATATAAAAGACATCATTCAGACCACAAACAGAGAACTAATTAAAATCAATACATGGCTGAAAGCCAACAAACTTTCACTGAATATAAAAAAAACAAAAGCTATGATCTTCTCCACTAACAGTAAGTTTGAGATCCCCCCTAACCTGCAAATAACAATTGACGACACACCGATTGAATGTATTGACTCTAAATCGGATGACGAAATTAAGTTTTTAGGTCTCGTGCTCGACCCCAACCTGAAATGGCACAAACACATCAATCATTTACATTCAAAAATCTCAAGAATATTATACATGTTGAACAAAGCCAAAAACACCCTCCCCAACGCAGCATTAAATATACTATACTTCTCTCTAATCCAAAGCCAGCTTCTCTACGGGATTTTAGCATAGGGAAATAGTTCAAACATCGGGAAACTATTTAAACTACAAAAGCGTGCAATAAGGATTATCAACAACTCCGCATACAGAGCACATACTGAACCATTATTTAAGGTTAATCAAATCCTGAAACTCACTGACTTATACAAACACAGGGCAATGGTTTTTACACATTGTATGGTGCATGGTCGTCTCCCACAATCCTTTAATAGCTTCTACCAAAACCCCCAAACTAGTAATATGCGAACTCGCCAGCATGGAAATATTTACCTGCCTAGACCTAGAACCAACATTATAGCTTCCTCCGCGTACTACAGTATAGCTACTACCTGGAACGCTTTTACCGATTCAATCAAAACTATGTCCTCAAAAAACTCCTTCAAAACCAAACTCAAATACTATTTCCTCAATAATTACTCTTACTCCGTTAATTGCGATAACCCTCACTGCCACCAGTGCAACCATACGTAATGTGATCTCAAATCACCTGGAATCGTTCACTACCCCCCGGGCACTGCCGCCAGTCCCTGTGTCCTGGGGGGCTGGATCCCCGCGCTCGCTCTCGATCCCGTGGCCGAATTCATCCTGGGCCCCATCTTTCATCTCAACCTACATCTTTTTCCTTCTTTCATTCTCTCTTTCTTTTTTTCATCCAAAATAATCACGGGCAACACAGGAAGACAGCGTTAGCTAGGTGTTGCCCCAGCAGTATCACCCTACATATTATGCTGTATATTGTATTATATACCGGAATTGTTTATTGTTATACTTGATATTATGCTGCTGGAATAAATTATTATTATTATTATTATATAAACTGTGTGCACAATATCTCACAAAATACAAGTTCAATCTCACTACACGAAATACACTGGGTTTCAAGAATGCCTATAATATTCCGTGAGCAGTTGATTTCTGCTTAGTAAATTCTTAGTATTCACGATAATACCAACTTTTGATGAAGCTCGGTAAACTTTCGCTGATCTTCAGCCATTTCTTTACCATAATAACGAGAACCCTAACTATAATAACGCGGAATTCGAATTTTAACCAGCAATAACGCGGAACGGGTGGCCACCGTGTATACAGTATTGAAACCACTCTGCAAAAATCATGGAAAAAATGAACGATACATGTAGGCCCTATCATGAAAAAAATTCAAATGCAGTACATTCGAATCAGTAATATAGATACTAGGCTACGTCTCTGGCCCTCTTTTTGGAGGCCCACGTTCAACACACAAAACGTTTCCTGAACAGTATGACTAGTTTCTTTTTTGCTGAGTCGGCAGTTTTTATTTTAGTTCGTATCTCGGGGACGTTGCGCAATGAAACAGACATTATTTTTTAATTTCGTCCATATTTCGGAAACGGTGCATCGTGAAGCGGAGCGGACGTGTGTATTTCTGACCCTCACAATTGTTTTAGGATTATTCATCATGGGCAAATATATACTCCCTGGACATTTTAGGGGCATATTTACAACTTTGCCCTTTGTTGGGTCAACTTTATATACTGTTTTTCCTATGTGTACTTTACACCGAAATGTCTCGAGGCATCTTTATTCCATGACATCTAGTTTCTAACATCATAACGTTTATTTGCAGAATATGAAAACAAAAGATGCAATATGTGAAACAAATACGTACGCATACAATCCATACATTCATTAGTCTTCGACTCCTCTATAGTATAATAGCGAATCAAACTGATAAAAAACAGCGACATGAATCGGGTGATAAATCAAGCATTCTTTCTCCTGGTAATCGATATCTTTCTCTCACATGATCACAATTAGGCTAACAAGTACTATCTTGCATTGAATGTGCGGTACTAAAAATCCTATACTCCCATGAGAAACAATCAAGATTTCACTACATGTATGCAGGCCTATATAAATATACATGTATAGCATTCAAAATTATATATATGTTGATAAAATCACATAACAGTTATGCGCACGTATGTAACATGCATGTACTAGTATAAAACGAGTATTCACAGTTTACACGTGTCCCATACACATTCAGCACTCATTCATCAGGCTCAGAACATATACTAGTATGGAAACATAAGGTCAGCGGCAATCGGGGCCAAGAAAGCTCTTCTAAACTCGTCTGAATTATTGAATGCTTGGAACAGTTCTTCCACAGTTTGAAGAGCTCCTTCCGCCCAGAATTGACAGGAGCCTGGGCAAACGTCACTCCCTACCATATATATAGCTTCATTATCGAACGGTTGGCGCAAACGTTGAGCCGCACTTTTCCAGTTAACCCTTTGTTTCCACATATGCCATCCGGCACCGAATGGGAAATCTCTCCAGTCTTTCAAAACAATATCAACCGCTTCGGGTATATCACTTGCATGTGCCAACTCTTGGACCTTGGAAATCTGATGTTTCATATCAGCCATATAATGTGCATTAAGGCTGCAGTTAGCGAGGTCTCCTCCGCTGAACTGCACGGACTTGATATACTGGTCAAAATACCTAACGTCATCCATATCAGGGCTAGCAACGAGGAATAAATGTTTATCTGATGAGGATATCCCATCGTCTGGTGAGGAATCTTGTTTTCTAGTTCTGCCAATGTATTGCATCCTGCGAAGCGGGAGATCTGTGATAACATCTGTATAGGCTGGACTCGGGCCATTCCACCAGGTGTCGTCATAAAGATGGTAGGCAGTCATAGCTGGTACCGGATTTAGATACTGTTCAGCGTAGATAGAAGGTGTACTCCTGTGTAGATCGTTGTCGTCTTCGTCGTCAAATCCTGTGAATTTGATTTCCTTCAAGGCAGATGGTGAAATCGCCAACACGACTTGTCGGGAACAGGTTTTTGTTGTCTCCTACAGAAGTAATTGATGGTTTTATAAACAGCTCATTACAAGTATCAATCAGCGTAATATCCAGAGCATATTTGTTCCAAATGGTTCGCAAATATGCCTGAATCAGTATATATATATCAGAACAAACCCCTGTGTAAGATGTCACGCCATTAACGGTGGCTGTGTTCCGGAAGATGAGAGTGTAATATCCATCCTCTTTGTTGATGCAGCTGAGTCTTCTATTCAGGTGAAATTCGTGGCTGGAATGAAACAAACAACGATGTGCTTTGTGACATAAAACAAATGAATTATTTCGCACCACAAGACACTCCAATATACATGCAATTGGTATAACATTTCTTTAGATATATTGAAGACATTAGTCAAACAGATTGCACATTAATATTATGTCAAAAAGAGTAATATTTTTCATTTTGTTTCGAACCTGTAACTGCTGTTTTCAAACTGTCGGACCATAGCCTTCGGGAGAGAATCCATACCCTCATCCAGGGTATAGTGTTTGTCCCAGGTGTCCAGATCCAGGGCTGCGAGCAGAGCTGCGTTGCCATTAGATACGTGACTTCTCCAGGGTACGCCGTCTTGTAAGAAGTTGAATCCTTCTCTTGTGGCGACGTCATTCAAGAAACTGTGGTAGCTAATTGAAAACAACACAGAGTATGGTTATATAGAACTTTTGCGAGTTGATTTCTTCATGTGAGTGAAGGGTCTAATACCAATAAATAAGATTTGGAAATATTATTTACCTGATATCTGAAAGGTATGAGCTATCTCTATATTTCACAGATAAGGGGTCCTTATGGATGCTTTGGTTGATGTAACTTTCTGTGTAATAGCTGCAAAATGGAAGGCGCCAGTGCGTTGTGGAAAATACATAGTTGTATGAAGTAATTTACTTGTTAATAAGGTTAACTGTCATTTACTTGATTTGAAATGACATAACCCTTTGAATATATGCAGTATACGTCTTTCATTATAATTGGATACGTTAATGAGACATGCAAACACGTTCGTGTGATGGTATACATCGATGACTTACTAATACTGACCGTTTAAGCTCTAACGGGGTCTTGTTGCGTTCCCAGTATTTCAAGCTGTACGAGTCCGTGTGTGCCCTAACTTCCCGGCTCGTCCTGTGTCTGCCTCGCAAATAGTACGTGGGTTGGTCTCGGCTCGGTGGGTAGTACTCTCTGTGTGTTAAGTGCAGCGCACGGATCACTTGGGAAAGGCGTAGGTGTCGCTGGGGGAGATAATATAAAGCGCCCAGTTCAGCCGCCAGTGGTGGAGTATGATCGAGTAATTTGTGAGTGTATAGTCGACCACCCACACGATCCGAGTACTCAAAGAGGTGGATTTTGGATTGGGTGCCGTGGCGCATTCGCCAGGTGGCGTAGCTGCCAGAAAGTCCAGCACCAATCACAGCGACATCTAGACAGGCTGTTGGAAATAGGAAACGGGGAGCTTTGTACGGCTTTGACAAAAACCCCTTCAAACTAAAGACATCGATGGCTATCTACGTATTATCTGCAGCAAAATATGTGCAAAAATAATGTAAGCGTGAAGTCCATAAAAGAGTGATACAGATTATGAGTAACAACACAAGTAGGACAGTCACCTCCAGCATGAATTTGAAAATAGGTCAAAAAGACCTGACAAATAGATTCAAAAACACCCAGTAGCGCGATATACCATGGTGGTAAAACTGCATACAATATCCAGTTTGTTATTTTTTTTTCAATATACATTTCCTGCAAGTAGCTCATCTGGAAACGTTGAGATCCCATTCGGGCGTGGAAAAGTTACAGTCACATATTTTCTTTTGGCATGCAATATTTTCCAAGTAAGGAAAAGTTCAATACTGAGTTGAATAATGTATAATTTTCATGGAACTCAAGAACGTTTTCCATGATGTACATGCGATGCCCTGAGCACGTAAATCATTAACATTTTACCAGAAAAATAGATACTTGTGTTCTTGATCTACAAAATTAATAAAATGCGATATATTTGCTATTTATTTCTGAATGTACCAGTCAGGTACACATATGGTGGATCAGACATGATAATCGTTATTAATATTTTGATCAGATGAAAGGCAGTGGAGGATTGCTCTCAGAGAAATTGAGCCAGAGTTCGACAAACATCAACAGATATTGCGAAACTTAATACTACAGCGGTGGGCTTGACGACACAATGATAATTAGTTAAATATGTGTTTCACACATTATATTATATCTTACATGAAATTATTGGTATATTTACTATTATACTGTAATCCATCTAAAGCACACAAATATTACATGCTTCTGTGAACAAAATAACAAACATACCTTGTATTTCTTCTACTCTATAGCTGTCAAAACGCCATTTGTGTACTGTGGAATAAATTACACATTTATGCATATTTTTCCTCCCACATATTCATGGAAATAATCATTTTTTTATCAATAGTTAGGTGTATTTGCAAAAAAAAAGATATTGAGATTCAGTGCATCTATTTTTTAATTACGTAAATCAATTTCATACCAGCATAGGCCGATATCCTTAGTGTACTTATGCTTTCTGATGGTATTTTACGGGTTATTTTGTGCTTGGTTCTAACTGTCATGGCAAATATTGGAACAAAAACAGGTTAATTCATGACAGTACATTTAAGACTAGAGAGTTACAGACACCAGTACGTAAAATTTACGGCTATGTTCTTTATTTCATTTCCCTTCTTTTTTCTTACTGGTAGAAATATATTCAATGGAATCTTCTTGATAGATGTCGATTTTGTGGCGTTGCGATGAACAATGCTTCAGTGATACTGTCACGACCGATCGTTCATGTGAATTCTGACATTTCTATGGCACCGCCATTTCTTGCCTTTCAACCCCCACCCCTCCTGCAGCCAAACACACTTCCCTTGCAGACATTGATCTCACTCAGCGCTAGCCGCTGTACAATTCGTTGCCATGTTGCATCAAAGCAATATAGTGAGACATAACTCAACGATGTTTTCTTTGAATGCTAGTGGCTATGCAGTCATGGCATATAATCCAATGTTTCAGAATACTCAGTATGCGGACTACGTTTATTTTAACTGCATTACCTTGCCTCTGACTGAAGTATTGCATATCCTACAGAATAATCTGATCCTCGGCGTTTTGATGAACACTGATATATACCAGTAGGCCTACATCATAACACAATGTGTAGCTCGATAGAAACGTGCCAAAATACACAATACACACGCAGTTGCCACTTACCCATAACAATTAGTATGATGCAGAGTATGGTCCCGAATATCATAACAAGTGTCACGATGGTTTTCGTGTGATTTGAGAAGAATTCTCCGCAGGAATCATGCTTGCGTTCGCTGTCGTCGCCCGCCATGGCTGCTGCTAGGGACAAGACGAACGGCTGCACGATCGACGGCAGTGCAACTGGTGCAGGTACAGGGAGTGGAGCCGCGACCTTGTGCAACGCAGCTCTCTCTCTCTCCCTTGCACTCGAAGCCTCTTCTGATGTACACCGGAGTTACGCCTAGAGCCGACATCGAACCAGTAACCACACGTTGCACGATCCCCACCCACCCCACCACAGCCGGGGAAAACCTGCACTGGAGGTATGCGGCACACGGGAGACTGGGGGAGGGAGTTGATATGTTCGACAATGGAGAGGTAGGGCTGGTTGGCAGTGGTTGCCTTACAATCACACACGGTGGGAAGGGCACGCGAGGCGAATGGTGGATAGGGGCTACTTGTATTACCCTTTGGTTGGAAGGGGTGGATATGTCATGTTGGAGGAAGCGGTGACAATTGCGTACATGCGTGTGGACGGTTGCGTAAGCGCATGGCTATGGTCTGTCACAGCGGGCAGGATTTGTTGTTGCTGGTAGATACGTTACGTCACAGAGACGAGAGAAAGGACAGATCGAACGATCGATATACAATCATGATTAGCTAAGTTGTAGACCAATCTTTGTGTAAACTTCCACAACCACTGCTATGTAGTTGTCACGTGCAGAATCCAGATGTCCGCATGATGATGTACAGTAAACACGTTTATTGTGATTGCTGATTCGGTAAGTGCTTGCCTTGGATTGTTTTCATGCCAAGGATGAAGAAAATCCTCATTTGAGGTAGACCTAGGCTACTACACTATACTAGACGTCGGTAATTTGGCGCAAAACCACCATCGAAAAGCCAACACACAGATATAGAGGTTTGCATCCAACGCTCTAATGTCTAAAAAAACCCGGCCCTTTTATTACTCGTGCAAAATGCTGGTGATGCACGTGTAGTAAATAAATAGTAATCCTAACTACCTTGATGTCCATATTTTGCTATATCAAGATTGATAAACCAATTTATCGACCTGGTGTCATGCGCAAATATGGAGGCTTGCATAAACTCGTATTTCATCCAGTGTAAACTAGAATTTGTCTTAGTAAAACGGTAATACTTGCTTGTTTGAAGTCCTTGGCAGAGGGGAGGGGGAGTGGAATTTTGTACGTATTTGTAATTTTGTAATATTTGACTTCCTGTTCATAACAAATTGTGTTTCCACGTGGAGCTTTAAAACATGAACACAGAAATATTGTGAGAATGTTTATTAGCTACTAACTCAAAACGGCATTCAATATTCAGTAAGATACAAAATACAAATGGGCTTGGATATTCCAAATCATTATTTGTGTGCGAACTTGAGCCAAAAAAAAAAGTCTTTTTCTTTCGTGAAGTTACTGTTATGAGTGAGAAAAAAGAGCCACTGTTTTTTTTTAAACTAATACTAACAATTAGAAATATGGCCAACACGAATTTCTGTGTACTCTTCCTAATACTGCGTCTATGAGGCCATTGGATTATTGAAGACTGTTTACTACTCTATCATTTTTACTGAAAAAAGCCTTGGAAATTGAAATTCACGAAAAATGAGTCGTTCTTGTACAATAAGATTATTGTTAGTTATTCTTATTATATCTCAAACATTCATATACAGACCAATACCATAATTTACTGATTACTGTGTAAATATGCGACAATCTAAAATGTTCTATTGAATACAAGAGTAAGGCAAACGGGAAAAACAAAATAAAATATTTTCTGTGAAGTGTTAGTAAAAACATACCTTGATATATATGCATAATGTGAAATAAAACAAAAGAATTATGCTAGTAATATGTGCCACAATTGCAACTGCTCTGTACTCAAAGAGAATGAAGAGCGAACTGGGCAAAAACAAATGAAATAAAATAAAATAACACATCTCATCTTCACAATGTTAATACAAGATGACCCACAAATACCTATCCCAAAGACATGCAATATAAACAGTTTCTACATATATTATGTGAAACAAAATAATGAAATGCTGCTATGGGTGTCGCAATTCATTGCAATTTACTCAAATGAAACAATAAACAAATTGGGTAAATTTTTTTTCATCTGTACAAAGTTCGTCAATAGTTGACCAATAAGTGTTCGTCCCCAACTTTGCAATACCTTGCCATATACACACCGTAAAACAAAAGATGATCTGTCGTGAAGCAATGCCACGACAAAAGGTTATCGGAACATAGGTAACCTCAAAAAGCAAATTGGTTAAAAAGGACTGATTGTTCTTACATGTAGGTAGAACACCGGAAAATATAGCTTGATAAATGAGCCAGTTCACTCAATCATATGGGGTCACGTTAAAGATCAACAAAAGATATGGGATATATTACCATTATCATGCCAAGTGATCTGAGAAAATATTTATATACTTTTCATGAGAAAAACATTAAATCTGCCTTTTTGCCTTCCACGTTTAGATATTGAATAATCTAGATCCTCGCTGAGATGCCACCAGGACCTAAAGACCCAGATACTGGTTTTTAACATCACAAGAAGTAACATCACAATAAAAAAAAACAAGTGATAGAAAGGAGCGTCTTATATAAGGTTCCTTATTATCAGCCGTTCGAACGTCTCGTCTCGGTCAAACCTCCAGCATCGTTTGTTGGAGCGAAGTTTCAGAGTTGACTGGCCGCCGTCTGGGCTGGAGACTTCAAGATACCACGCCTTCTTCAACTTGCCAGTGTCGATGTCATTGCTCGCAATATCTGTGATTGACATTGGATCGATTAGCTAAAGGCTGATAATAACTACCAATAATATATTAAAGAAATTAATGCACATTTACAATACGTAAGATATGAAATCGGAATTTATTGCCCCATGGTTCTTTCACAAAGGTCAGTATTTGAGTCAACCAATGGAGTACTGACATTTGCATAGTTGATTCTGGAAATTTTGGGTTTTTACGGTTTTACACGCGGGTTATATATCCTTTATCGCTTTAGGTCCAGCTTTAGATAATTTTTACAATCAGACAGAGTACACACATTTCACCTCTGTCCAGTTTTTTTACCGTTGTTTGCTGGGCTGCGAACCACAACCTGGACGTTATCGGCAACATCGGCTGAAAAAACAGATACCAATCCATTTGCGACGTATTACACCTGTGCTGTGCCTGCCTCTATCGTAATGTTTACTATCATGTCGAATCGTGCCATGCTTTGTCAATAAATACATTGCATTTACAAGATATTTTAAGATAATGAAATTAATCATCAATAGTCGTCAAATCAACTGTATGAACTACAAGATAATTCAAGTCGCGGTTTAGATGAACCTACCAAGTATGCCGGTGGCGCTTCTGCTGAAGGCACCAATCGGGGAGGCATCAAAATCCAAATGGCCAAATATCTTCCAAACTACAATTTGAGCCAGGGCCGTTTCAATGACGACAGTTTTCTTGTCAATCGCGACATCTATGACGTCCATCCCGCTACCGACTCCTGCCTGGCGTGGGAGCCAAGGGAAGGCTTCCTCACCAATAGATACGTGTTTCGGAGTGATACTTATCGCGTTAGGCCCGGAGACGACCTCCAAAGAGTCAACGAATACCTTCTGGTTCTGCTGCCTTCTGAACAGTTCAGCAACGATCCGGAGTCCTATAAGGTGACACGTGATACCCAAAGCAAATAATTCCACTGCATGCATAAGTCTTCTATATTAGGTTACCGTACCTATGGTCCGATAATCTATTGTCGAGGGCAGGCACGGTCGTCGTCCGTCAATGTTTGTATAAAATTTTTATGAAGATTTTTTATTTTTCCATTATTTTTCAAAATGATGGCCTCTCTGATAACTTTATTTTCTCTAATTGATGCACAAGACTCCCCATATGCACCTTTGTGATGTGTCTGCGATTTCCGACCATTATGATTTCTTGACGAGTTGGTAGAATGACAATGGAGTAAAAGTATATAAAACAAAATTCTAGACCAAAAATAAAATCCCCCCCTGGCCACCTTTTTCCTTCGTAATGGGAGCATCAACAATTGAACGCCTTAACGCTTGAAGATAGAGCTAATATATTGGCACTTTCAAAAGCGAAGTCATATATGGCGACTTGTGTGGTAGCTTGAATTTGACCTTTGATGACGTTGAAAGGTCAAAAACAGCCAGACAGACTTTTCTTGAAACTTATCTGCTCAGTTTTGAGATCTTTATTTCAAAACATGCTAATTCGGGTTCTTGACACATTGTATGAAGATGGAGTGCCCTGACTTGACCGACAAGCCCGAAATAAAGGCTCAGGAGGCCCAGAAAGGCCCAAAGTTCAATTTTTTTTATGTTTTCTCAAAAACCCTCTGATCTGATGAAGATTTTTGTTGCAGAACATGCTAATTGGGACCGTGAAACTTTACGTATAAAGCCAGAGTGTCTTGAATCGCTGAAAACACCCGACGTATGGGTTCGAAAGGCCCGAAAAGACCCGATATACACAACTTGCCATGTGAGGTGAAATTTTTTTGAACAAGTCTTAGGCTTGTTCAGAAGCACATAGGAAGTCATATATGGTGCATCTTTTGATGAACTTGCTCAGGTTGACCTCAAACGACCTTGAAGACTATGCAGACAAAATACTTGTAGAAAGAGCTTATATTTGTAGTAACTTATGGAAGTCATATGCAGCACATCTGATGGCGACATTGAAGTTAACAAATATGACCTTGATTGGTGAATCTCAAAAACACATGTCACCTGCAATGCTCTAAGTCAAAATTGTTCGGTATCGCATCTTAGCCCTTGGTCTAATTTCAGTTTATACTTAGAAGGGGCATGACTGATAAAATGATGAGTTTACAGTAGTATAACATGGCAGCACAAACTACGTTAGTCCATTGTTTTGCACATTTATGTCACATATAATTGTTTTCCTGATGCACAATGTGTTATTTTTTTCATCATGAATTTGCTAATAAAATACAACGAAGCTCACCTATTGAGGGGTCATCCAAGAACTTTAACACGTCCCCGTCATTGCCGTCAACGTCGTAACAAATCGGTTTGTCCGAACCAGGGACGACTTGGAAAATGTGCGGATCACCTGGTCGAAACGGAACAAGTTGGAAGTGCAATCATTTGTATGAATGTAGCTTCCTGGCAAATTATCTTTGTTATTATTGGAATATCTTCCCAATACTAAACAAGTAGGTACCATCAACTCTCGACCGGTCTGATCTGGGTAGAGCTTTGTTTAACTGTTGAACAGATATGCTATCCCGCAATGGATCTCACCTTTCAATGCGAGAACTCTGGCCCTAAAGTCGTGCACAGTTCCCGCCCCTGCGGCTGTGTTGTAATGGTCCTTCCAGTACCTCGCCTGACGATCGATGCCTGTGGGTATCGGCTCCGGATTGTTGCTTAGGTAGAGCCTTGCCGCTATGGCTGAATATACTGGTTTCCTCAAATCCTCCCATGTGACATTTCGCCAATCTATACCCGTCTCATTGAGAATCTTGACAAATTTGGCAGCTAGGCCTGGATGACTTGCCTCATCTTGAGTGGCGTCGAAACCCACTTCGTCAAGCTGGTTTCAAAATTTGAGAATCACAATCAATTGACCAAGAAATCAATCAAATGAAGAAATCAACTCACCTGCCATATACCACCATGGTACCCTGCTCTATATGTTTTGGGATCTCGTCTACCTGATTTCAAAGTCGCATTCAGTTGAACGAGCAACTAAGCAGGTAGCCATCCATCCATGCAACAATCCAAACAATCAACCTACCTACCATATCAATCAATCAATCAATCAATCAATCAATCAATCAATCAATCAATCAACTCACCTGCCATATACCACCATGGTACCCTGCTCTATATGTGTTGGGATCATCTCCGAATCGGGATTCTACTGCGGCAATCCTGCACATGAACAACTGCACATTCGCATCGTCCCCGAAGATGTTTGCCACGATGTCAATCGCGGCCAACGTAACGTCTTTTCCCTTCCCTTCTGCCACGTAAGGGTCGGGGCCCTGAGCGTTTATACCACTCAGCACTATGAGACACCCAACAAGCAGTAGTGGACATGTGTATGTTGATAGGCAGGGTAACCCACCCATCTTTATCTGTTAGAATCAAATGGAAATGAATAGATAACACAGTTACGGTGGTCCTATGTGCCAAATAGTTATGAACCAATCTGCCAAGTTCGAATCCCAGAAAGAGTTACCGCCGAGTTTGTAAATCAATCTGCCAAGTTTGAAATCGAGACAATAGTTTTTAGTGATGTTTATTTTTAGGACGGGCCGAAACTTTTTTTAGCATGACAGAAAAATTTCAGCACGGCATAAACCTCTTGTTAGCATGGCGGAAACGTTTTCAGAGTGGCAGAAACCTTCTTAGCATGGCGGAAACTTTTTACCGCATTTATGTTTAAGTTACCACACTACCCATCAAACAAAGTGCACATTTTCATCTTAAATTTACAGTAAATCAATCTGAAATATCAAACAAAACTTGCCTAAAAATATTTCCTGAAATATTGATTTTTTAATTTTTGTGATTTCTCGAAATTGCAGCTGTTATCCACAAAATACCAGCGATGCGAATCTAGGCCGAGGGTATAATTGCCATATTATGTCTGTTGGCTCAACATTTGTATGATAACTGATGATGAAAATATCGTGTAGGCCTATATTTTATACAACTCGGTCACGTTTTATGCACAGCAAGAACCCTGCAATTTTCACATTGCACAAACACACAACATAATTTATCAGTATGACGTTATATGAATTATGATAAAAACCGTAAATTTCATGATTCAAAATTATACGGAAACAAATGGGTATGTGTCGGGTTTAATTTCTTTCAAATTTATTTTTGTTGTTATTACTTTGGAATACTAATTAAGCCTTGAAATCAGTGCAAACTGTTGATAAACATTTCAAAATTTTTTATACAACTCGGTCACGTTTTATGCACAGCAAGAACCCTACAATTTTCACATTGCACAAACACACAACACAATTTATCAGTATGACGTTATATGAATTATGATAAAAACCGTAAATTTCATGATTCAAAATTATACGGAAACAAATGGGTATGTGTCGGGTTTAATTTCTTTCAAATTTATTTTTGTTGTTATTACTTTGGAATACTAATTAAGCCTTGAAATCAGTGCAAACTGTTGATAAACATTTCAAAATTTTTTATACAACTCGGTCACGTTTTATGCACAGCAAGAACCCTACAATTTTCACATTGCACAAACACACAACACAATTTATCAGTATGACGTTATATGAATTATGATAAAAACCGTAAATTTCATGATTCAAAATTATACGGAAACAAATGGGTATGTGTCGGGTTTAATTTCTTTCAAATTTATTTTTGTTGTTATTACTTTGGAATACTAATTAAGCCTTGAAATCAGTGCAAACTGTTGATATACATTTCAAAAACAAATTCATTAATATGTCAACATACCTTTGCACGTACAACAAATGCTTTGCATGTACAATGGCTATATTTAAACAATGAGATACTAATGTTAATAATTTAATTTATTTTCCTATTCAGGAAAAGAATAAAGAAACTCCGTATTTGAAACCAAAAGACTAGTTTTTGACCAACCTTTTTGTTCGAAATCCACTTGTCCGAAATCCACTTCTTTATTTTGGTTCAAGCCCAAATTGGTCCAATTTCTTCGCGTCCTCTGTTGAAATAATTGTGCATCACCAGTTTTTATTTCAGTGGATGTAGATCACGAGACTTGTACTCGGCTTTCGATTGGCTGGCAATATTGCACATGTGTATCTTCTTCGGTAAACATTTTTGGCAATAGCTGAGTTGTAGGAAAAATAATTTCGAGTCCAAGGATTGCAGGTCATGTAGGTTACCGGTGAAAACTTTTTTGTTTTCAATTGAGATATTTTCATATAGAATTGTTTTGATTGTCAATACATCACATCGACATTTTTATAGGGGTTAAGGAAGGGAACGATGTCAATGTTCTATACTCTATTCGAAGAAATTCAGGCGATTTCTGAGAATTTGCGATAAACTGACGAGACATACACAAAACCACGACAAAAGGATGTAGGAGCATGGAATTGGTAACCTAAAGCAAAGTTTGTTGAGGAAAAAATACCGTGGCTGTGGTGATTCAACTGAATCATCATATATCTTCGATGGCTGGTTGAGTGTGAGGTCTTCTACTGAACAAATATATTCAAGTTTTGTCGAGAAGCAGATATGAACATGCGCATCTCCTGACATGTATGCGGTCATACATGCCTTGAAAAAAATCAGGCTAAAAATATGATATAAATATCGCCAATAATTCATATACTATTATAGCAAGTTAATAACCTGTTAGTTCATGAATATGCACGTTACGTCGTTACTTTAGAAAATTAGAAAAATGAATTATCATGGCCAATTTAAGCAGAGAGTGTAGAATACAGTCTAATTTAAGCCATTATTCTTTTTTTATCCAATTAAATCAATTATTGAGTGTGGTTCGTGATAAATTTGTGTGCATCAATGCGTCCCAAGGGATAACTCTATCTGCTTGCCATGACGTATACATTATCTTTTTTATAGTAAGCACTAAACTGAGAGTGAGACAAAGAAAAAACAAGGATGTTCATCAAACTCTCTGAAAATAAATTTGGGCGAGGTACGATAGCGTCAAAAACGAGTTCGATTAGACTAAGTTTGCTTTTGTCACGAACCCGCGGTAAACATCCCTCCTTCGTGCATTTCAGTTAATTTTTTGTAATATAGACTTGTGTGCATTACAGTCGTTATCTTTGTTGTTGATATTAACTCCTGGTATATTTCTGGTGGACACGCAATCATAAAATTCCGATATATTTTTAGTCAAACCAATGAAATACAGTATATTTTTCGAGGTACAAATCAGATAAGGGCACCAACGCCCTGACAGTCATTTCTTTTCGCTAGTCTACTAAGTTTTGGTCTGAGAGTTATTCAATGTATTGGGTGTGGTATTTAAATAAGGAATGAACAACAAAAATTGAGTGATGTTGTTTTGATTAATAAGATCGAGGGTGGCAGTTATTCTCGGAAAAAAAACTTTCGTGAAGATGCCATGGACCAATCATAGATTGGTAGATTCACTAACGGGTTTCCCCGTACGAGTTCACAAGAATTGGTAAATTACTAATTTAATCTACTAGATCTATATAAGTTCTCGTCTATGGTCGGCTAGATGTTTCTGGCTAATGATAACCCGATATAATAGGGGTGAGTCTGGTATTGCTGTATAGTTGTATAGGCCTTTGTTAGTTTACTTCAAAATGTGTTGAATGCCCTTTTATGCTCGAACTTCTGCATTGAGTTTGCCTGATGCCACGTTTACGCGATTTTGATCAAACTTTCAGCTAATTAATGTTGATACAATTTGAAATTTATAATAATAACAGGTTTCCAGACACATGTGTCTACACGTATCTCAAGACATCGACTTAATTAATCTAAATTGATTCAAAGGCAAAAATCCCTCTTTTTATCTGAACATGTAATCTTTGCCGGAAAAAAATCAACTCGAGGATTTGGACGTTTTTATGGATTATCTGTCCTCAGCTTCATCCATTGATGAGAGACAGGAAGACAAATTGGTGATCATTACCTGGATATACAACAATACAAATTGGTGGAGAATTGATAAATTACCATGATTATTTCGCCCAAAAAATTTCATGATTGTCGAAAGCTTTCTACGACCTACAATGGTCTTCCCACAATGGTTCTCAAAGCTGGAAATGTCGTCACTGTGGCACCATGTGTATTGCATTGTAGGCCTAACTAGAAAACTTGAGAAAAAAGATTGAGGATTATTTCGGTTGGCATTATCTGGAACCATGTCGTAGATCTATGTTGAAATATTATCCCTGAATCAGTCTAAAACCCTGGATGTGAAAATCTAAATGTGTACCAACCAAGCACAGAGTAATCTATTGTTTACCGGTTTTTTTTTATCCGATTACTCAAATATATATCGGACACCATTATCAATACATAGGTCATTACATACCTAGTGGCATAATCTGTTCTGTTTTTCCGAGTAAAATTGATCAGATGCTGCTTACAAAGCAGGTTGAAATTACAATTTTCTTTCCAAAAACAAATAATCGGAGGCAACTTTCCATACAATTTTACATGAAACAGATCCAATACTCGTTGGAAGAAAATACCTGAAGGAAAATTTCCGTATAGTGTTGCGTGTAACAGACCCGATACAATGACACATAATGACATCAGGAAATGATACAATGACTAAATCTCTCAATATTGCAATACATGTTCATTGTTTGGAGGTCCTCGAATACACGATGGTTAATTGTGACTCGATTTTTGTGTGACTTGACATGTTGATGGGTGAATTATTTAAAAGGAAGTATTCTAGTCACAATCATAACATCCACCCAACCACATCTGATTTAGTGGAAATTTTTCATTCAACAGAGGTCGATAAATCACCTACGCTTTATTTTTTTAATTCACCGCTGGGCACGCATTCAAGTGGGGAAAAATATACCTTTTGCATATTTCTCTCAATATATACTACTTGGGACCCTGCAGCTAGCCGCTGAATTTAATTATGTTACTGTCTGTTTTGGGTCATTTCAGCATTGCAACATATGTTTCAGACTTAGAAAATTTCATTAACTTTCTCCTCAGTAGTGATTTTAGTCGTGACGTTGAAATGCTGCATGATAAAACCAAACATGGTGACTAACCCGACATGGTAGGCTTTCTCATGTGATAGAAATGACAATGTCGCTTTTTTCACGTAAATATCCGACCTTGTCGCTATTGTCACGGTTGGGTCTTCCGGCGTGAAAAAGTGACATGCCCATGAAACACCCGACATTGACTGCGGAGCTATTGAAATAGCTTATGCTCGTGAATTTCAAGACATGCATGACCATATTATTGTCCAATACATGGCCACAAGCGATAAATGGGGGATACGACCTCAGTATTGAATCATCACACAGAGCTGAAATGGGGGGGGGGGGGGTATCCAAATAAGAATCGCTCCAGATTAGTTCATGCCTGGATCGCATTATCGCGAAAATATATGTTTCATAAACTAGATATTATTATCTTAGGGCTAATTAAGACTGTATAACTTCTGAGTGAGGCAAAAATTTGTATCGTCATCACAATTATCAATCAATTTGTGTTCCTAAAATTTTTATTATGACTCATTTCCTATAACAAAAATAACGAACTAATCACGTGACTTCCTATGTATAACGAATTTGATTGTTTGTGCATGTAGAGGTTGAAAAACAAACACGGGAAATGTTGTTAGAAAATTATATTTGTTAGTTTATCATTTGATATTTGTTAGTTTATCATTTGATCAAAGTCGCCAAAATACAACTGGGCTTAGATATCCCAAATCACATATTGTGTACAAACTTGAGCAAAAACAGGAAGTAATTTTTTCCATTTGAGAAGGTAATGTTACATGAGTAAGGAATAACGCTTTTCGTTCTGTTTCGATACTAGTACTACCAAATAGAAATAAGGCCAACATGAATTACAGTGTACATTTCCTAAAAACTGCACCGGTTAGGTCATTCAAGTTTTGAAGACTGATTACTGTCATGAAACAACATTTTTGGCCGCCTATTGCCTGTAAAGTTTTTTACGAGCTTGCAAATCAGTCATGAAAATCCCGAACAAAACATTTTTTTACAGCATTAATTTTGTTAGTTAGTTAACTACTCTTACAATGAGTATTCTCGCTTGAGTAACAATTCCACACGTTTTCAAACCCTGTACAAAAAATATGCAAACCGCAGAACCTCGATTAATTGATATCTGTGTAGATATGCGACAAACTAACACGTCCTATTCAATACGCTTGCGAATCAAGCATGAAAATAAAATAAAATATCTTATCTGTACAATGTTGGACACATTTAAAGCAACTGCCTTCGAATTAATGCAATTTTCTTTTTCAAAACTAAATTTTAGTGCAACACATCTAATACAAGGTAACATAGCATACAGTGCACATTGATTTTGACGATTATATTCCGTCCGAGTTGTCTCTTCATCCGTTTTAACACACATTTTGTGCCAGTTTTGTATATAAACAAACGGATTGTATCCATCAAACTCGAATGTTAACAATTGCCCAAATTGCCCTTAAACGTCAATATCGATTACATTTACTAGTTTGCATCTGCATATATAGTGTAGTTCAAAGAAAATAATCATTGACATGTCCGAATGACTCGTTCTGGTCATAAAATTCGATGTGAGTACGCCTCTTCTAAGTAATTCCATATGTTTATTATGAAATCTATTTAAAAAAATTCTTTTTATTGTTTTCAAAGGCAGTTGCTTTAACATCGAATACACTAGGCATAAACAAATAATATAGAACAAATATGCGAAAAATACAATAATACATCTCATCTGTACAATCTTAGTCCAAAATTAACCATATACCTTACCCAAAGCATGCAATAACACTTGAATACATACCGTGAAACAAACAATGATTATGGTAGTATTATGTGCCACAATCTCTACTCACATAAGAATGGAGAGCCAACCATTGCAAGAAACAAATACTATAGCACAAGTATTCTGGAAAATAAAATAACAGTATATACCCTGATTCTTCTAACTCGTCTTACAATGTATTTTTTTTCGCGATGATGTTTTTGCGATACTAAAGGGTATCGTTCCATAACTTGGCACACGTCACCTGGCAATACAAACGGCAAGTCGGTCAAACGGCAATATTGTACCGAATGTTAGACTTCTATCGCGATAGATTGTTCCCGTGGCACTGTCATTTATATTTCTAGGTCCGCAGAAATTTTTGTGCATTTGCTCGGTTTTGTAGCGGGGCAATCTTTCAAAATCAACATGTTTGTGTAGAACACACCCCAATGTGTCTTCTGGTCCAAAGTTACAATAATATTCCGAACCCTGATGGATGTCAACAGGATCAAATCCTCGAATATGCTCAGATTCTAGAGATCCCGTTTTGATCTGAAATTTACCATTGGGGTAGATTGCCAACTTCTTCAATTTTTGCGATAGAATTTTGAAATTTGGTGGAAAATTGCCGTTTGACCTCCTTGTGAAGTATGCCAAGCAACAGAACGATAACATTCTGTACCGCGAAAATATCGCCAAAAACCGGTGTAACAAGTTAGAAAAATCAGGGTTTATCACATCCCACTTGTACGATGTTAGTAAAAGTTGAACAACACATACATATTCCAAAATCATGCAATAACAGTTATATACCGTGGAACAAAACGTTGGTAGGCTGGCATATATATATATATAGATTATAACGTGGTAGATTCCTGATATGGTTTCAATCCACGAGTGATATCATGTTCACCACGAGTGGAAAAAAACCCTATCAGGTTGCTGTCACGTTATAATTTGAATATTATATTATTCAAATTTGGTTCGATTGAAAACCGAAAGGTTATCAACACTAACTTGAAATACAAAGACGTCATACGGACCACGTTTTCTATCTGTCGTCTGGTTACAGTGACGCATTCACCAGATGACGCTTCTAGTTCTACGCCGTAGAAAAGACATATCATGTGATACGGTCTCACGAGGTTTTGATACGAATTTTATCACATGGGTTTGGGAAATCTATATATGTAATATATATAGATATGTACTTCATCAATTGATAAAAACCCGATTCATTTAATAAGTGCACTTATTCACTGCGTTAAAATCAATTTGTGAATGCATATGGCGCTTATGCATACTATGAAACGAAATAAAGAGCTCATATGATATATGGTTCATCATGCCAAGTGGTCTGAGAGAAGATGTCTGTACTTTTCATTCGAAAAGAAAACCCATTAAAACTGCCCTCCAGAAATTTCACACTTAGATGTTGAATAATCTAGCTCCACGCTCGATTTCAAGTGACTATGTCGAGGCGAAGATCATCTTTCATTGCCTCACAAAAGGTTCCTTGTTATAAGCTGTTCGAATATTTTGTCTTGGTCGAACTTCCAGCATCGTTTGTTGGAGCGAAGTTTCAGAGTTGACTGGCCGCCAGCTGGGTTGGAGACATCAAGATGCCACGCCTTCTTCAACTTGCCAGTGTCGATGTCATTGCTTGCAATATCTGTGATTGACATTGAATCGATTAGCTAATGGCTGATGATAACTACCAATGATGTATTTAAGTAGTTAATTTGAGACAGCCAATATTACTGACATTTGTATGAACGAGTCTTGAAATTTGGGATTTATACGCGGGTTACTATCCTTCATCGCTTTAGGTTCAGCTTAGAGATATTGTTTACAATCAGTGAAATATATAAACATATTTCACCCCTGCCCAGTTCTTACCGTTGTTTGCTGTGCTGCGAATCACAACCTGGACGTTATTGGCGACATCGGCTGAAAAAAAACTTACGACGTATTACATATGTGCTGTGCCTGACTCTACATGTATCGTAATGATATATACTATCATATCAAATGGTATCATGCTTTGTCAATATATGGATTGTATTTACAGGATATTTTACGATATAATGGAATCAATCATCAATAGTCGTCAAATCAACTGTATGAACTACAAGATAATCCAAATCGCGGTTTAGATGAACCTACCAAGTATGCCGGTGGCGCTTCTGCTGAAGGCACCAATCGGGGAGGCATCAAAATCCAGGTGGCCAAATATCTTCCAAACTACAATTTGAGCCAGGGCCGTTTCAATGACGACAGTTTTCTTGTCAATCGTCACATCTATGACGTCAATCCCGCTACCAACTCCTGCCTGGCGTGGTAGCCAAGGGAAGGCTTCGTCACCAAGGTACACGCGTTTCGATGTGATACGTATCGCGTTGGACCCGGAGACGACATCCAAAGAGTCAACGAATACCTTCTGGTTCTGCTGCCTTCTGAACAGTTTAGCAACGATCAGGAGTCCTATAAGGTGACACGTGATACTCAAAGCAACTAATTCCACTGCATGCATAAGTCTTCTATATTAGGTTACCGTACCTATGGTCCGATAATCTATTGTCGTCGGCAGGCATCGTCGTCGTCCGTCAATTTTTGTATTTTTATAGTTTACAATGAAATTTTTATGGAAGTTTGTTTTTTAATTTTTGATTGTTTTTCAAAATGATGGCCATTTTATTAAAACCTCTCTGATAACTTGTTTTCTAATTGATACACATTAAGACTCCCCATATGCAACTTTGTGATGTGTAGTTTCGTTGCCTTTGAATCCCCGGTTTGTGATTGGCGACCATGCTGATTTCTTGACGAGTTGCTAGAATGACAATGGAATAAAAGTATATAAAAAATGTCAAGGCCAAAAAAGAATTACCCTCTGAAAACAAATTTGGCCTTAGAAACTTTTTGCCACTTTTTTCCATCGTGAGGGAGCTTCCACAACTGAACTCCAAAACGCTTGAAGATAGACCTAATATATTTGCACTTTCAAAAGGGAAGTCATGAGCCGATTTGAGTGGTACCTTGAATTTGACCTTTGATGATCTTGAAAGGTCAAAAACAGCCAAACAGGCTTTTCTCGAAATATATTCGTTTAGTTTTGATATTTTTTTTTCAAAACATTCTAATTCGGGTCTTTAACATAGTGTATGAAGGTGGAATGCCTTGAGTTGAACGACAAGCCTAAATAAAGGCTCAGGAGGCCTAAAAAGGCCCAAAGTTCAATTTCTGGCTGTTTTCTCAAAAACTATCTGATCTGATCTGACCTATCTGATGAAGATTTTTGTTTCAAAACATGCTAATTGGGGTCCGTGACGTTTTGTATGAAGACTGAGTGTCTTGAATCGCGGAAAACACCCGAAAAAAAGACCCGATATGCACAAGTTGCCATATGAGGTGAAAACTTTGTCCACAGGTTTTAGGCTTGTTTTAGAAGCATATAGGAAGTCATATATGGTGCATCTTTTGGTTACCTTGAGGTTGACCTCAGAATACCTTGAAGGCTATGCAGACAAAATACTTGTAGATAGAGCTTATATTTGTAGTACGAACATATAGAAAGTCATATGCAGCACACCTAATAGTGACATTGAAGTTAACAGAGATGACCTTGAGTGGTGAATCTCAAGATCATATGTCACCTGCAATGCTTTAAGTCAAATTTATCCGGTATCCCATCTTAGCCCTTGGTCTAATTTCAATTTATACTAAAAAGGTGCGAGACGGATAAAATGATAAGTTTACAGTAGTATTACGTGACAGTACAAACTACGTTAGGTCCATTTTTTGCACATTTTTGTCACATATAATTGTTTTCCTGATGCACAGTGTGATATTTTCCATTATGAATTTGCTAGTAGTAAAAACAGAATGAAGCTTACCGACTGAGGGGTCGTCCAAGAACTTGAAAACGGCCCCGTCATTGCCGTAAACGTCGTAACAAATCGGTTTGTCTGAACCAGGGACGACTTGGAAAATGTGTGGATCACCTTGTTGAAAAAAAGGAGGAGGTGCGATCATTTGTATATGTAAATGTAGCTTAATGGTAAATTACCTATGTTATTATTGGAATATCTTTCGACTAATAAGCAAGTAGGTACCATCAACTGTTGACGACGCATGTCATCCCGCAATGGATTCTCACCTTTCAGTAGAAGAACTATTTCTCTGAATTTCTTCACTGTCCCTGCCCCGGCTGCGGTGTTGTAATAGTCTTTCCAGTACCTCGCCTGACGATTGATGCCTGTGGGTATCGCTTCCGGGAAGTTGCTAAGGTAGAGCCTTGCAGCGATGGCTGAATATAGGGGCTTTTCTAAATCCTCCCATGTGACATTCCGCCAATCTATACCAGTCTCATTCCAAATCTTGACAAATTTGGCAGCTAGGCCTGGATGACTTGCCTCATCTTGAGTGGCGTCGAAACCCACTTCGTCAAGCTGGTTTCAAAATTTGAGAATCACAATCAATTGACCAAGAAATCAATCAAATGAAGAAATCAACTCACCTGCCATATACCACCATGGTACCCTGCTCTATATGTATTGGGATCATCTCCGAATCGGGATTCTACTGCAGCAATCCTGCACAAGAACAGCCACACATTCAAGTTGTCTCCAAAGATGTTCACCACGATGCCAACCGCGAACAACGTAACGGTTTTCCCTTTCGTTCTTGCCACCTCAGGGTCCGGAGCTGCGAAAACATCCACCATGATGAGACACCACAATAATAGAGTTGGACATGTGTATGTTGGATTACACGTAGACTCTACTCTCAAGTTACAAATGAGTGGGTATCTTCGACATGCAGTCCGTGAGATCTGAGTAGAACTTTTAACTGTTTAGTCTTAACTATTGAGAATGTATATAATTCCGCAATGGATTCTTGCCTTTCAATGCGAGAACTCTGTCCGTGAAGATCTGCTCGGCTCCCGCCCCTACGGCGGTGTTGTAATGGTCTTTCCAGTACATCGCTTGTCGATCCAGGCCTATGGGTATCGGTGCCGGATTGTTGCTGAGGTAGAGCCTAGCCGCGATGGCGGAATATAGTGGTTTGTCTAAGTCCTCCCATGTGACAATCCGCCAATCTATACCAGTCTCATTCCAAATCTTGACAAATTTGGCAGCTAGTCCTGGGTGACTTGCCTCATCTTGCGTGTCGTTGAAAGCTATCTCGTCTACCTGATTTCAAATTTGCAGGCTCAATCAATCAATCAATCAATCAATCAATCAAATCAATCAATCAATCAATCAATCAATCAACTCACCTGCCATATACCACCATGATACCCGGCCCTATATGTGTCGTTATCCTGTCCAAAGTTTGATTCTACTGCGGCAATCCTGCACATGAACAGCTGCACATTCGCATCGTCCCCAAAGATTGGCACCACCTTGGCAATCGCGGCCAACGTTACGTTTATCCCATTCCCTCCTGCCACGTAAGGGTTGGCGGTTTGAGAGTTGACACCACCCAGCACTATGAGGCACCACAATAGCAAGAGTGGACATGTGCATGTTCGAAGGCAGGGTAACCCACCCATCTTTATCTGTTAGAATGGAATGTAAATGAAGCAATGGGTAAAATACATGTAGTAGTCAAATATTATACAGCGTGCAAATTCTTATTTTTGTTATCAAATTAACCACCTTCAAAAAGTTCAAACCTTCTATCATTAGAAGAAAAAAAATAGGTTACGGAACCATTGTCCGATAACCTATTGGCATGGCGTTGCGTCCGCCTGGCGGTCCATCCTTCATCTACATTTTTAAGTTTAAGATCGAATCTTCTTGAAAATTTCCACGAAAATCTACTTTAAAATAGTTCAAAAAGGAGGAAGTTTTAATTTTTTTATTATCTTTTTTTCACACTTTTTTTCAAATGGCAGCCGTTTTTGACGAAAAACACCCAATCTCACACGTTTTCTAAAAAAAATTCAGTCAGTCTTGAGGTTTATAAGTGTGTCAGGGCCCATTCGGGGTTCGCCCAACTTGGTAGTCCATTCCTACTAGCTCGGCTAGTGGGATATCCCTTTAGCTCACTTGGTAGAGTGTTGGACTACTGTTCGTCGGGTCCTGGGTTCGAATCCCCCCTCGGGCAAGTGTATTTTTCCGAACCCTGTAACATAAGTTTCGTTGTCCTCGAATCACCAGATCACCAGTCTGCGTGTAGCGGTCTTTTTAACTTTGGAGGGGTCGGCGAAAAATGTTTTTCGTCCCATTTTTTGCCATTGACATTCTCTTTGGACTTTTAGAAAAAATTCAAATCCACTACCATCCACTCATAATGGGAGCTGTATGGAGTAAATTCCCAGAACATTTCAAGATAGAGTTTAAATATTGGCACATTCAAATGGGAAATCTTACTTTGTGGTCTCAGTGGTGACCTAGCCGTTGACCTTCATTGAGCTTGAAAGGTCAAAACGATTTTTTTTGTGTGTAAAGAACGATGATTTTTTACTTCGTGCAGTAACTTTCTCTCTAATTCACAGGCTGTAAACGGCGGCGTGAGTTCGAAATTTCGCACGTTCCTTTGGCGGGTGTTTCAAACGTTGCTGGCCAATTTCAAGCGTTTGGCGGCGATTTCGAACGGAACAATTTCGTGGTAGTGTACACATCGGCATCTAATCACGTCTGTGAGCACGAATCGGGTAAGTTTCCCTGATGTTCCTGCTATATTAGTGGTAGTGACGATTGGTAATACATGTGGTTGACGTTGGTATGTGTAATTACGATCATAACTTTTCTGTGCGCACATTATTCGGCATATTTCGCCTGATAAGGAAGGATTAATCCGTCTTATTTTGGCATATTCGGGCTTGTACTAAGTTGTGGCCAGTGTTTTAACAACCTAGAACAGAAACACCAAATTGCCAATTTCGCACGTGCTAAATCAGCTTCGCAATAAAACACCAGTCAGTGATCCATAAACAGTTGTAGAATTTGGTGTTTATATTTGCCCTCACTGGCAGTACCTCAGTAAATATTTATCGAGTACAGTTTAGCATATTGCATGCACTATTGCTATTTTAAAGCGATGCAACTGAAAATTTAATAAACATGTATATGGAAGCGCAGAAACATATGATATATGTTTGGCACAATATAAATCTGAATATGAAATTAATATCATTCCATACCATTTATCATTTCAAAGAATATATAGTTAAGATCATAGAATCATTAAGATAATGGTGGTAAACTAGTGTAGAGTGGAGCTCAGTAATGTTCATGATTACATGTATGCATGGCCGCTATCAATAATGGTTATTCAGTGCCTGTATGGCTTTTGCACAAAATTTAACACAAAAAGACAGATATATTTGTCGCCATTGCTTAAAAATTAGACATCTATCAGGCAGTATTTGTGAAAAGTGCATGTATAATGTAAAGCGCAGTACCCACAGC
Source organism: Terebella lapidaria (assembly GCA_949152475.1). Lineage (NCBI taxonomy): Eukaryota > Metazoa > Annelida > Polychaeta > Terebellida > Terebellidae > Terebella > Terebella lapidaria. The sequence goes on from OX424569.1 coordinate 3,488,282, forward strand.
CATCACGGCACAAAACACTGAATTCTAATTCAGCATGCGATTTTTTGCAATGCTGCATCACCATCTTAACGTCTTCGAAGCCTTCCTTGCAGCGGTAGCACTTGTAAGAGCTCATTTTGTCTGAAATTAAAATATACGAGAACGTTTGAGATTCCCAATGGTCATTATTAAAACGTTTGAAATCCGCGGCGAACGTGCGAAATTTGCAATATTTCATCTAGCCTAGAAATGACAGTTTCGTTGGAATTTCCTGGCTGTAAATGGTATATTTTTGTCAGTTATGTTTCAGCTACACTACCTATCAGTGATATGTACCCAATTATTCGTTTGTTCACATCACGGGAATAAAAAAAAAAGTTACCCATGTTGCACAGAACAGTCATCTTTTTGTTCGGTTTCGGGCCCAATATGTTCATGATTATACTCAACTTAAAATATTATGCGATAGACAGGTAGGATCCTCACCTTTTAGAGAAAATTCACGCTACTACCGCGGAGCTGTGCCTCTTTTACCCGAAGTAAACCGAAGTACAAACGTTCGAAATCGCCGCCAAACGTTTGAAATTGGCCAGCAACGTTTGAAATACCCGCCAATGGAACGTGCGAAGTTTCAAATTCACGCCGCCGTTTACAGCCTGTGTAATTGAGGAACCATCCTCCTCATATGTACCTCTGTGACGTGAATAATATTCGTTGTTCTTGAACCGCCAGTCTGTATGTGGCGGCCAATTTGATTTTCCGACGGTTTGGGTCACTATCTGTTTTGAGTCATTTCCAGTAAAAAAAACTATCAAAATAACATATGAATAACACTACAAAAACCTCTGGAACCTTCATCTAGCCTTTGAGCTAATCTCATCTTTCTAGGCATTCGATGGGAAAAGTCAAAACTCAAAACTTTAAGCATTACTTTGCATTTTTGAATGTGCCGATATGGATTGCTCTATAAATAGACCATCATTGATCACGTGACTTTCCGCCTTGCTAAAAAGGTTACCGCCGTGCTAGAAACCAACAAATCTCGGCGGGAAAGAAAATATTCTGTTAGAAACTGAAAAATCTCAGCACAAACAAAGAAATCTTGATGGAAACTAAAACATCTCGACGGAAACAAAAATATCTTGTTAGAAACTATAAAAATCTTGGTGAAAACCGAAAAATCTCGTTGGAAACAGAACAAGTTGTCAAAAAATAATAAAATAGGTAGCAGAAACAGAGAAATCTTGTTAAAAACTAAAAAAGCTTGGCGGAAACAAAAAAAAATTTTGGTGACAACAAAAAAATATTGTTAGAAACTAAAAATCCTGGCGAAAACAAAAAATCTTGTCAGAAACTAAAATATTTTGTTGGAAACAAAAAAAAAATCTTAGAAACTAAAAACCCTGGGCGCCAAAACATGTGTTAAGGCCTACTATTCCAAAAATGACGTTTTCTTGAACTGGGAGCTGCCCGGACAAGTGTGTAATTTACATCCCGCCGGGCCTAAATTTGTTATTGGCAGATCTGGAACAGCTATTGAAAAACAAACTACATGGAAATGGTGTACAATTAGGACTGAGGTCGTTGACAGTGGATCTAATTTAAATTCAAATTACTGATGAAATAACACAAAAACGTCATTTTTTATTATATACATGTATAAGAATGATTTTACTGGAATCGCTCGAGGATCCTAACATGTAGGTCCAGGAAGGGTCCAAAATAATAATATCATCTTAAAACCAGATCGACTAACCTTCTCGGTAGAAATCCACTTGTGTTCTTATCCACTGAAAACGAATTATAGTTCAAGCCAAATTAGGACGAATTTCGTCGCGTCTTCTATGAAAACAATCGTACATCAACAGTTTTTATTTCAGTGACTGCATACCACGTGGCCTTTATCTGGCTTCTGATTGGTTGTTATTATTGTACCTGCGTTTGCAGCAGCAAAAGTGGCCGGCAAATAATTTCAAGCCCAAATACCACAGGTCTTGTAGGTTACCTGTGTAAATTTTGTCCAATGGCGATACTTTCATATAACTGTTATTTCCACGAATTTGTCGATATGACACTTCACAGTTCGTTGCGGTTGAAGAAGGGAACAAACGGGAATGACCTACACTCTACCCTTTATCTGTCGAATTCGAAGAAATTCGGGCAATTTCTGAGATATTGCAATAAACAGACGACACACACACACACACACACACGAAACGCTACGACAGATGGATGTGGGACCATAAGATCGGTAACCTAAAACCGAAATTTGCTGAGGAAAAAATATTGTTGCAGTGATAGTTTAAGTGAATTATCCTATATTCGATGACCTTCGAGGGCTAGTTGACCCAAAGGTCATCTAAAAAATATGTTTTTTCGAGGAGCAGATTTGAGCAAGTGCATCTCCTCAAGACATGCATGCCGTTCGTGGACTTGAGATCTTTCTTGAATCAATCAGGAATATTTTCAGATAAATATCAGCCTAAGAATATGATGTAATTATCGCCGATATCATAACAAGTTACATAGAAAACACATCACCAAGGGTGCTGTAGCGTACCGGCAAATCATGCGAATTGATTAAACTGCTGCGACAAGGATCTGTTTTACCAAGACTTATAGCTGCCTTTAAAAAATTATATGGACGTCATCATGATATGATTGATAAATACACCAAATCCATGTCTGCCATGCAACTAGATCTATTTTCATGTTAATTTTGGGAATTCATGACGGGTGCCACTAGTGGGGCAGGAAATGCTCACTCTTTCCGGAACACCTGATTTCACCTCCTAATGGCCATTTTGGGGGTTCATGAGTTTCCCTGTCATTTTTGTTTTCTCTCACTTCGTATGCCTGATATGATTTTCTGTCCCCGGACTATGAGATTGGATAACAGACGCTGTTTTGTTTGCTCGGAATACTTAATACTGGGTATTGATTATACGTCTATTGATTAAGCGTTAGTTACACTTATCTTCAACTCTATTGTCATAACGACGGACGGACGACGAACCGCGGACGCTGGACGCCGGACGACAAACCACGACAATAGCTTATCAGCCAAAATGGACCGGTAAGCTAAAAATATTAGTTCATGAATATCCAGGTTACACCATTCGTTCATCTGTCTCTTTCACAAATATGAGAAAACAATTAACATGGCCAATTCATGCTATTTGCTTATTGGTAATATACAATGATGCAGATGATATGATATCAAAACGTACATTTCGTATCATCATATGCGTGCATTAATTTGTCCCAATACATAGATTTCTCTGTTTGTTATGAGATACATTTATATTATCTCTTATAGTAAACACTAAACAGCGAGAGAGCGAGAGAAACAAAGAACCAGGATGTTCATGATCATGTAATAAATTCGGGCGAGGTACGATAGCGTCAACAGCGAGTTCCACTAGACTAAGTTTACTTTTGTCACGAACCCGCGGTAAACACCCTTTCCTTCATGCATTCCAGTTAATTTTATGCAATGCAGGCCTATGTTCACTACAGTCGTTGTCTTGGGTGTGGGCATCAAGTCCTGATATAGTTTCGGTACAGGATGTATTAATAACAATTCTAAATATTTTTATTCAGATAAAATGTTTAGAGGTACAAATCAAAGAAGGATATGAACCTCCTGACAGTTACTTCTTTGTCGCTACTCTACTAAGACTTGGCCCGAGTGTTTATTTAAATACTGTGTAGGCTATTCAAATAAGGAATAAACGTTAAAAACAACTGAGAGACATTTTTATTAATAAGATCGAGGGTGGCTATTATTCTCAGGAAAAAACTTCTGTGAACGTGGCATGGATCAATCATAGCACAGATATATACCGGGGTTTCCCGTACGATTTCTTCCAAGAACTGATGAATTACTAGATTAAACTACTATACAGGTTCTCGGCTATGGCCGAATAAATGTTTCTGAGTAATAATAACTCGGTATATAAGACATTTTCTTACTGATTTTCCTCCAGAATAATGTCATGTTTTTTTTTTACTGCTATTAGCTATTATTAGTGTACTTTAAAATGCTTTGAATGTTTTTTTTTGCCAGAAAATTTAATAATTTGGAAGTTATAATAGTAACAGGTTCCCAGACGTAGTGTCATCATGCATCTCAGAATAACAACCTAATTTAAATTGATTCAGAGGCAAAAGAAAACAGCTTCCAATTGAACCTCGCTGGAGAAAAATCAACTCAGAGATATAAATGATTTTAGGGAAATGCTCAACGGGAACACAAGTTGGGAATCATTGGCCAGATACATGGCGATACAAATAGGACGATAATTGATCAAATACCATGATTATTTTGCCCAAAATTTCCTGATCACAGCAAGATAGCTACGACATACAATGGTCTTCCGCACATTGGTGCCTAACACTGGAAATGTGGCCACTGTGTGTATCGCAAGATTACTTGAACATTGTATTCATTGTTGGCATCATATCGAATCATGTCGTCATATCATGCGGAAATATCACCTCTGAATCAGTAACGTCTAAATCGGTACTAACCAAACATGGCACGAAACAATCGTAACTTTTCATCACATTATGCAACCATATCTGAAACCAGTATCAATATATTTAGGATTGATAGTGGCATAAACAGTTTTGGGTATACTATTTGGAAATTAATCAGTGGCTTCCTACAAGCCAAGTGGATATCAAATTTACGTGTTTCACTCCGACAAATCAGACACAACCTGACATCGAGAGTACAATTTCAACATAGTCCCCACAGAACACAGAATAGCATAAGTAAATTCGACTAAATATTTTTCAATTTTGGAACTAATGTTCATTGTTTGAAAGTCTACAATTACACCATGGTTGTGGTCTCCTAGAGATCACTCGATTACTTGTGACTACAAATGTTGGTTAAGGAAATAATTAGAATGTATCCGTTACACTCACATCCATAACATTCATGCAACCGCATCTGATTTAGTGCACAGTTAATGAGACATAGATCGTTAAATCACCTACATTTTATTTTTTCGTTTCATTCACCGCTTTGTATGTGGGCACAAATGTGGGAAACAATATAACTTCGGGTATGTCTTCCGATATAGACTACTCGTGACGGCGCAGCTAGCCGCTGAGTTTTGAACGACCTAATTTGATTGTATTGGGATCAGGTTGTGTTTATCTTGATGTCTATAACAATACAACAGTACAGAATTATAACACATGGTGTAGATTGTTGAAACAGTAACACTCTCCGAGTGACAATATTTTCACGATTAATCCATTTTCATGACCGAGAATGTATTGGTACGCTATGAATTGGCATGGCATGGTATGGTATGGTATGAATTGGTTGATGAGATGATGTTAAGAAAATGTCAGGTGGCTCACGATTTCATTGGATAATTGTCTTGTAATACAACATTATAATACTAAAGTCATGGATGAGTAGTAACGTCCTTCAATTTGAGGGATGACAGATTGTGGTGAACAATTTCCCATATATTGATTGATTGATTGATTGATCAATTGATTGATTGATTATACTGACGTAACCCTGTAAGGGAACTTGCCTTACCACCATCCGACCAACTTTGGTCCGCGATATTTGGTGGCGCGTCGCCGCGGTGCAGCGCCTGGCATATTTTTTGGTTCCCGTGTATGTATGTAGTGTATGGACGGGATTTTCTGGTGTACTGCATTGATGGGTATTTGTAGCGCGGCCCATGACAGATCCGGGTACGCCTAGTGAACTAGGTTTCTGCCCCTTCACCACCGCCGATACACCGAGTGCAGCAGTCTACGATGTATCACCTGGTCATCATAATAGTGTCCGCTCCAGGCCGACGGACTGTGAAGTGAGGGTAACCCTTGATCCGCTGAGTGAATTTTGATCGCCGAGAGCGGGGCTCGAACCCGCCGACGACGAACATTGAATTCCCTTCAGCAGCGGGCGAACGACTTAGTGCGTTGCGCCACGGCCACTTATCAAATGTTTCCTTGTCACACGGTGACGTTCTAGTGATCGGGTTAATTTTCTTTTGATGCTCAAATACAGACAGTGACACAGCTTCGTATTCTGGATTCAAGATTTTTTGTTGGGAATTTTTTTATGGAGAGTTCTGGAAGTTGATCGCCCGAGAGTTCATGGTGACGTCTATAGATTTTCTCAGATATACCAATATACCTTTAGGTTTAATACATTGTATGGAAGGTTTCATTTCCTTGATTCGAATACCATTTGGAATTAACTCCAGATATATGAGAAATGCTATCATGAGATGTATGATAAATAAAGATACTAAATATTCTAGTATCGATACTTACATGAGATATTATATATACAAATTTATATAAAAAAAAATATTCAGAGCAAATGAAGTATACGAACACAAAAATGTGATATCATCACAAACTTATGCACAGAGAAAAAAACACAAACACATTTTGTTCCAACCACTTCACACGTGGATAACCCATCATTTCATTGAAAACATATTCGAGATTCCCTCCAATCACTCAGCAACACGATCGATAGTATATGCTATGCTTTCCTTGAATCGGCCACTTCTTTTTATAGACTGACCCTTGCTTGTTTGTTCCTTGGCTGGCCGACTTTTTGGGATTTTACTGTTTTCTCAATTCTCAGCATCTTGAGTGACCGGCTGTAACACCGAGCAGTGTTCTTACCTCCGAGTGAATGTGTGCGAATATGTGTGCTGCCTCCGACACACACTCCGAACCGTATAACCCTACAGGGCATAAGACACCTTTTCAAGTGACATTCACTCCCCATGTTAAACCTACCTTACGTGCGATACTTCACATTTTTTTTTCAAAATGGTGGCCGTTTTCGTCGAGAAATGGCCAATTTTGGACTTTGACGGTCGTTTTCTCAAAATCTGTTCAGCAACTTTTTTTCTTATTGATGCATAACACTCCTCATATGTACCCCTGTGACATGTATAAATTTCGTTGCCCTTGAATTGCTCAAAGTGGGCCATTTTGGGCCCAAACTCGGCCCAAATGGGACTTTCCCATGTTAAATTCTCCTATGCTATATAATGGGACACATTAAGCCTAATATCTCACTTAATATTGAGATTAGAGACTAGGAATCAATTGTGGACATATAGGAAATGATATATGCTGAATATTCTCGTGACCTTGAATTTGAACTCTGACTACGGTTTCAAGGTCAGAGAGGCCATTTTAGTCGAAAAATGGCCAATTTTGGACTTTGAAGGTCATTTTCTCAAAATCTGTCCAGTAACTTTTTTTATTGATGCCTAATACTCCTCATTGTATAATGACACATTAACCCTGTGACATGTACAAATTTCGTTGCCCTTGAATCGCTCGAAGTGGGCCATTTTGGGCCCAAACACGGCCCAAATGGGACTTTCCCATGTTAAATTCTCATATGCTGTATAATGGGACACATTAAGCCTAATATCTCACTTAATATTGAGATTAGAGACTAGGAATAAATTGTGGACACATAGGAAATGATATATGCTGAATATTCCCGTGACCTTGAATTTGACCTCTGAACCCGGGTTTCAAGGTCAGAGCACAAAATGGCTTATATCTCGCTTATTATCGATTCTACAGCTTAGGAATCAATTGTGAACATATAGGAAATGATGGGCGAGTTCGATCAGCGACCAGACCAAAGTACAGGAAATTGAATGTCGCATGTCTGGTTCACCAGAGTAATCGAATGCCGCTAGGCCGACAGATTTATGACTTCGATTATTTACCTCTATTATCACTCAATACAAGTTGAGCGAAATTAATTTAAATTACCAAGCGCCCTGACGCATATGACACTCTGATATTTATATTGTCCTTTATATTTCGTTTTCATTTTTTTTTCAACGGGATCAATCCGAATTACAGATTTTCAATGCCGTAAATGCTGTACGTTGAAACGGCTTCGTTCCTACGCCATTTTGGAACCAGAGGAACATTACCCTCTACTTCGGGTCGGACCATAGGCACCAGAGTGACGTCACTCGGGTTCGACCAGAGTTAGTTCGGTCTTCTTTGGTCGAACCATGGTGACCCCGGTCGATGACCGAACTCGCTCAATATATGCTGAATATTCTGATGACCTTGAATTTGACCTATGACCCCATTTCCAAGATCACAGGACACAATGGGTTATATCTCGCTTATTATCGACTCTACAGCTTAGGAATCAATTGTGGACATATAGGAAATGATATATGCTGAATATTCTGATGACCTTGAATTTGACCTTTGACCCCATTTCCAAGGTCATAGGACAAAGTGGCTAATATCTCGCTTGTTATCGACTTTACAGCTTAGGAATCAGTTATGAACATATAAGAAATAATATATGCTGAATATTCTCATGACCTTGAATTTGACCTTTGACCTCATTTTCAAGATCACAGAACAAAATGGCTAATATCTTGCTCCGCTATTGACTGTATGGCTTGGGAATCAATTGTGGACATATAGAAAATGATATACACTGAATATTTTGATAACCTTGAATTTGACCTTTGCCTTCATTTTCAAGGCCACAGCACAAAATTGCTAATATCTCTCTGATTAGTGAATTTACAGCTTAGCAATCAACTGTGGACATGATATATGCTTAATATTATATATGCTGAATATTCTCTTGACCTTGAATTTAACCAGTGACCTGGCTAACATCTAAAATATTAAACATTATCCGGTAACCTATCTTTGGCCCTTGGCCTAGTTTTATTCATTGGAATATTTTTTTGATACACAACATATTCATAGTGGAGCCTTATCTGAAAACACACAAACACAGGAAATGTTGTTAAAAAACTGTATTTGTTAGTTTCTATTACACTTTCCTGAAACGAACCGGGCTAAGATATCGCAAACTACATATTATGTACAAACTTGAGCAAAACCAAAACATATGATTTCTTCTGTGAAGTTACTGTCACACGAGAAAGGGATGAGATCCACTGTTTTGTTTTGGTTCGATACCAACAGAGATCATTAGAAATGAGGCTAACCCGAAATTCAGTGAACACTACCAAACCCTGCATCAGATAAGTCATTCAATTACTGAAGAGTGATTATTACGATGAAACAAGTTTTTGGCTAGCCTGTGACCTGTTCAATTTGCTAAAGAAAAATTTACATATCAGGCATGAATCTCACGAATGAAACAATCGTTCTTTCAACTAATCTCAACAATTCCAAACATTTTGTTATACTAGACCCCACATATTTATTAATATACAAGTCGAAGAACCACAATTAATTGATATCTAAGTAAATATGCAACAAACTTTTATATGTCCTATTGTGTTAAATTTAACAGTGTTAAATTCGCTTACGAATTAAGGAGGAAAATAAACTGAAATATATTTGGTGAAAGTTGACCCATATATTCCAATCCAAAAGTATGCAAGAACACTTGTATACCTGAGGTGAAACAAACAATGATTATGCTAGTATTGTGTACCACAATTTACTGTTCTCGTCTCACATAAGAATGAAGAGAGAACTGGGCAAAAACAAATATTATAGGATATCTATTCTGGAAAATAAACTAGTACACCTTGCCTGTATGATGTTCGTAAAAGTTGACCCACAAATACATATCCCAAAGCATGCAATAATTCTTATATACACACCATAAAACTAAATAATGAGATCCTGGTATATGTGCACTTATTCATATGCTAGTATTTGTGCCACAACGCACTGCCAATTACTGAAATGAATTGAAAAGAAAATTGGTCAAATCTAATTTAGGCAGAAACAAAGGGAAAAAAGTTCATAGTTTTCATTTCGAAAAAAATACATACTTTTCATTTGAAAAGCAAAGATGTTCATACTTTTCATTCGAAATTTCAAACGAAATGAAATTGAAATTACAAAATGGGTGAAAACTTTGAGGTGATAATTATGGACAGGGTGAATATTATAAGCTCGGTGAATAATATGAGGTGATATTTATAGACGGGGTGATGATTCTGAGGTGGTAATTACAAACGGACTATGAGATAATAATTATAGACGGGGTGGATATTATAATCTCGGTGAATATTATGAGGTGGTAATTTTAGATGGGGTGAGAAATGCACGAACGTAATTGGCGCTAATGAGCCACCGTAGTCGGATGAGTAGAGAAATACGTTTTTATTCATTGGAATATTTTTTGATACACAACATATTTATAGTGGAGCCTTAAAAATTTGTATTTGTTAGTTTCTATTACACTTTCCTAAAACGAACCGGGCTGAGATATCGCAAACTACATATTATGTACAAACTTGAGCAGAACCAAAACATATGATTTCTTCTGTTAAGTTACTGTCACACGAGAAAGGGATGAGATCCACTGTTTTGTTTTGGTTCGTTACCAACAGAGATCATTAGAAATGAGGCTAACCCGAAATTCAGTGAACACTACCAAACCCTGCATGAGATAAGTCATGTGATTACTGAAGAGTGGTTATTACGATGAAACAAGTTTTTGGCTAGCCTGTGACCTGTTCAATTTGTTAAAGAAAAATTTACATATCAGGCATGAATCCCACGAATGAAACAATCAATCTTTCAACTAATCTCAACAATTCCACACATTTTGTTATACTAGACCCCACATTTAATTGATTGATATCTAAGTAAATATGCAACAAACTATAATATGTCCTATTAAACAGTATTAAATACGCTTACGGATTAAAGAGGAAACTGAACTGGAATATATTTTGTAAAAGTTGACCCATATATTCCAATCACAAAGTAAGCAATAATTGTTATATACACACACCGTAAAACTAAATAATGAGATGCTGGTTATGTGCCCTTCGAAAAAATAAAGATTTCATACTTTTAATTTGAAAAGCAAAAATTGTCATACTTTTCATTTGAAAAAGAAAATTCCGTCTAGTGGTTTCCCCCATACCAAGAGGTTAAGTCTTAGAGATCATTTTCTATCATCCTACATCACAGGAAAAAGGTTCGAGGCAAGACGCATCCTTCTCTGCCTTACAGAAGGTTCCTTGTTATCAGCTGTTCGAATGTTTCGTCTTGGTCAAACTTCCAGCATCGCTTGTTGGAGCGAAGTTTCAGAGTTGACTGGCCGCCATCTGGGTTGGTGATATCAAGAAACCACGCCTTCTTCAGCATGCCATTGTCGACACCATTGTTTGCAATAGCTGTGGTGAAATACATAGAAACGATCACCTGGATTGAAACTAATACAGAAACAGACTGCATATTAGGGGAATTAATGCATATAATATCTATAGTACATCAGAAAATCGGAATTCATTGTGCAACAGTTCTTTCATTGGGGTCAATCTTTGAGTCAAGCAAAAAGCATATTTATAGTTGATTACGAAAACATGGGGTTTATATGCGGATGGTGACTAAGAATATTATTTTCTAAGATTATCTCTAATCTCTAATCGTTTTTGAATGTTGCTCTTAGGTATTGTTTACAATCAGAAAAAAGAGCACATGTCACCCCTGCCGAATTTTTACCGTTGTCCGCTGTGCTGCGAATCACAACTTGGACGTTATTGGCGACATCGGCTGGAAAACAAAAACATCACTTAAATTCTCATCATATTACCGATGCAATACACATGTGTTCTAACTCTATCCTAGTGATTGATGCTACCATATTAAATGGTGTCACGTTTTTTTCACCAGTTCAATATTTTAGTATAAACATTGCATTTCCAAAACAGTTTTCAAATTGTTGGGGTTTATCGAAATGGAACTGTGTAGACCACAGAATTACCCCAGCCTCCATCAGATGAACCTACCAAGTATGCCGGTGGCGATTCTGCTGAAGGCACCAATCGGGGAGGCATCAAAATCCAGGTGGCCAAATATCTTCCAAACTACAATTTGAGCCAGGGCCGTTTCAATGACGACAGTTTTTTTGTCAATCGTCACATCTATGACGTCCATCCCGCTACCGACTTCTGCCTGGCGTGGTAGCCAAGGGCAGGCTTTCTCACCAATAAATACGTGTTTCGGAGTGATACGTATCGCGTTAGGCCCGGAGACGACCTCCAAAGCGTCCACAAATATCTTTTGGATTCGTTGCTTTCTGAATAGTGTAGCAACGATCCGAAGACCTAACACATAAAAACCGAATAAATCGCATCGCATGACAAAAATAGCTTGTCGTCAATCTAATTTATTTGTTTGCATATTGCTATTCCACATTAGACCATTGCTGATAACAACCGGACTATACTCACCTATTGAGGGGTCATCCAAAAACGTCAACTCGTCCCCGTCATTGCCGTCAATGTCGTAACAAATCGGTCTGTCCGAACCAGGGACGACTTGGAAAACATGTGGATCACCTGGTTGAGGAAAACGAGGTGAGAATGCGAGCACTCGTATTACTGTAGCTCACTGGTGAATCATTAGGTTACTGGCAAATTATCCTTGTTATCATTAGAGTTATCTGTCAATTTACTAACAAAATGTGTCATTAACTTTCAATCCACCGGAGCTGAGAGCTCGAACTTAGAGATCGACCACGTTTGAGATCTCGTGGCGGACTCTGACCTTTCAGTGTGAGAACTCTCTGGGTGAAGTAGTGAACATTCTCTGTGTCCGTGCTGTAATGGTCTTTCCAATACCTCGCCTGACGATTGATGCCTTGCGGTATAGATATCCCGGTAATGAATATATAGAGCCTCGCCGCTAGGGCTGAATATATTGGCGCCCTCAATGCATCCCATGTGACATCTGGCCAATTTATTCCCGTGACGAACTGAATCACGCCAAACTGTAAGTCCAGCTCTGGATAAGTTGCCACGTCTTGTGTGGCGTCGAAAGCGGGTTGGTAAACCTGAATTCAAAATTATCAAATGATCAATCAAATAATCTGATATAAAAAGCAGTCAAATTCAATTGTTGCTTGGTCCCCGCCTACTAAGCAGGAATCAAGCATATTCAATCGCCATACGTACCTGCCATATACCACCGTAGAATCCGTCTCTATATGTCTTGGAATCGAGTCCAAAGTTTGATTCTACTGCGGCAAGTCTGCACATGAAATTCGCATCGTCTACAAAGGCTCTCTGAACGATATCGACCGCGGCCAAGGAGACAGCTAGCCCGCTGCTTTCTGCCACGTAAACCGGGTCGGGGTCCTGAGCGTTGGCATCACTCAGGAACATGAGACACCCCACTAGCAGAAGTGGACATGTGTGTGTTGAAAGCCAAGGTAATATAACCATCTTCTTTCGATCTGTCATAATCGGATGTAAATAAATGAATTAGATATTTTTTGTAGACAATTTTCGACTGATGAGCCCGGGCAATTGTGATACCTTAGGGACGGTACTCTACTTAGACTGGACAGTAATTGCTGTGTATGTGACGCAGGATTGACGCAGATGATACCTTAGGGACGGTACTCTACTTCGACTGGACAGTAATTGCTGTGTATATGACGCAGGATTAACGCAGATGATACCTTAGGGACGGTACTCTACTTCGACTGGACAGTAATTGCTGTGTATGTGACGCAGGATTGACACAGATGATACCTTAGGGACGGTACTCTGCTTCGACTGGACAGTAATTGCTGTGTATGTGACGCAGGATTGACACAGATGATACCTTAGGGACGGTACTCTGCTTCGACTGGACAGTAATTGTTGTGTATGTGACGCAGGATTGACGCAGATGATACCTTAGGGACGGTATTCTACTCCGACTGGACAGTGATTGCTGTGTATGTGACACAGGATTGACGCAGATGATACCTTAGGGACGGTACTCTACTTCGACTGGACAGTAATTGCTGTGTACGTGACGCAGGATTGACGCAGAGGATACCTTAGGGACGGTACTCTACTTCGACTGGACAGTAATTGCTGTGTATGTGACGCAGGATTAACGCAGATGATACCTTAGGGACGGTACTCTACTTCGACTGGACAGTAATTGCTGTGTCTGTGACGCAGGATTGACGCAGATGATACCTTAGGGACGGTACTCTACTTCGACTGGACAGTAATTGTTGTGTGACGGACATTGCTGGATAATTGCTCGATTTACTGCCAGACATTATTTCGTTGTATCTGACTAATCGCGAAAAGCATGATTTTATTGATGTTCATCTTGTTTGTTTTAACTAAAACATGGCATGAAACTGTTAGGAAGACAATACGCATCACTGTGCTAGGGACAAATATATGGTCAGACGTAACATGACACTAGAACGAAGTGTGCAGCGCTCATTTGAAGAGTTATGTACCTTTTTAAACTCAGTTTTAATCCATTCTATATCTCTGCTAAGTATTCCCTTTGAAACTGTATGTCATGAAGAACAATTTTGTTAAGTACATGGAAATAAGTGACAGATATAACATGACCCGAAAATACTTTTAAAATAAATATGTGTGCATGCAAAATCTTTTCATAATATAAAATGATATCCTTTCGTTACAATAGTTAACGTAATAATATTTTGAAACACAAATATTGTAAATATATTTGTGCTGAACTTCATAAAAAGGCCTCTGAAACATTTTGCGTCAATGTTATACGGTAGTACATGCTTGGCGTTACGGTAACGCCCCGCATCTACTGATCTGACGTTAACGTAGTATACACTTGATTTTCAATTTCTATTTTCTGACTATTTGAGAGCAATATTCCCACAAAATAATACGCCAATAGATGCGAAACTTCAAGAGGCATCAAAGCACACAATCGGAGAAAAGTGACATTGTGTTCTATAAACGATAATTCCAAAAAAAACAATCGAACCACTCCCCTGCGGCGATCGTGGCGTACTACCGTAACGCCGCGTTACGGTAGTGGGGTTCCTACAGTGAGATTGAGGTCTTGTAGAGGCGGTGGCTCGCCCAGATCGGTTGGGGACTCTCTCCATGATGGGAGAGGAACAGGCGACTGTCATTGTATTTTCTGTCTACAAATTACTGAGCCTCTCTTTTCGACCTTTCTTCTATTGTTTTCATAAAGTAGCTATGATTATAGTGTAGGTCCCATTACGTCTTCAGGCTTACACACGTCCCGGTATACCTTGCGAACTCATTCGGTTATTACCCCTGCACCCCTACACCATGCGACCTACAGCTTATAGTGATTTTCTTGTATATCTGTGAGAATCGACAATTTAGAAAATCACCCTGAAAATCTGCACATGTTTTGTCATCTATATTGATGAATGTCTAGAGCGAAATGTAGCGATTAACACGAGAAAAATCGCAACAAAATCTGATAATTTCTGATAATATCAAAACATTGATGAAACATTATGATTCAATCTGACCGAAACCGGAACTCTGATGCACAAAACGAAATAGGATATGTTGCTCACTTCATTACGATGACACGGACATGTTCCGCTTTACTTTCTCATGCGACGCACGGATAGTTCCCAAAATTACGAATAGATACTCACATCAAAATGATGGTATAGCTGTGTACGTTCACTGAAACATTTTGATGAACCGATATGAATTCGAACATTATTTCAAAATATTTTACGAACAAATAAGCATTAACAATAACCAGCGGTTCACTAGTAAATGTCTGCGACGGTCTTGGCAGTATGGCACCTGAGCAGGAATGTGGCTGTGTACTGCGGTGGCCACGTCCTGTTACTTTGTGAGTATCAAGTATGTCCATTGCTATGCAATCAAACAGAGCCCCCATGAGTAGCTGAGTGAGTGGCGCAAGTCTAGAGGAAGGTTTAATTTTGCGTTTTACACACTGCGGGCAGCGTGCACACCACCATGCAACATTCAAGGCGAGTCCGGGCGTGTCGTCTAAACTGTCGTCTAAAAAGGTCAATTTACAAATTTTCAATTCGAATGTGGCCTTGTGTCGCACAAGGTCAACGTGCGAATTAACATACGCATACTAAATATTATTCCTCTTAGGGATGTTTCCTTCTTTTTTTTCCGTCCGTCGTCTGTCCTGCCTACGTTCGGTTTGGAATGCTACCTATCCATGAAATCACTATAAAATTTCTTGGGTTTATGCCACAGAGTCGTTTTGCATCGTTTTTGCCGATGTCTTATTCATTTAAGGTAGTCCGCTCCAAACAGTGAGGGGAGAGGGTCAAAGAGTTTTTGAAAATAAATAACTGTGTCAACATAATCTAGAGCTTCAAAATGATATATTTTATAGAGCAACTGTTCAGCATCCTGAAACTGAAAAGAAAATAGATGGTCACCGTATCCGTTCGCATGGAAAACATGATGCAAGATGTGAATATGGACGAAAAAAATTACAAAAATGCCATAATTTATGTCATTTTAGGTAAATGTGTGTGATTTCGATCGAATATATAGATGAAACGAGCACGGTGACCCCCTGTTTTCTTTTCAGTATTGGGATGCTGATCATTTACTCTATAAAATATGTCATTTTGAAGAGATAATATTCAAGGAATGACTTTTAAATTTCGACTCTTCGTTACCTCACTGTTTGTAGCGGACTACGTTAATCGTAAAAAATGGTGAATATTGTACATTTCTACTACTTATATCCATACGTGTTTAGTAACGTGGTTTTCTTCTTATTTTGTGTGCAGATGATCATGCCATTGGTATTTGGTTATCACTGCGTAGTTGTTTCGTTGCACTCAATATTCAATGTTGACTTGATGACATACAGTAGGAACAATGCTAACAAGATTATACTTCGTCAAATATCAGTTGGAATTAGTACGAAACTACAGACATCCTGTCTAAGTGATATACTGGTTTATGGATATTATGATAAAGTATATTTTTTTCACAAGTAACTGTAATTGTTTTTAGCCATTTCAAGCATATTTTTTTTGTAACACAACTCAAACTCAAAATTTATCAGTATAACCTAATATGAATTACGGTAAAAACAGTAAATTTCATGATTCACAATTGAGAATGTGTCGGATTTAATTTCACTCAAAAATAAGTTAGAGATGTTTGTTGTTATGTAAACAGACATAAACAGGTACATTGCACGTACAGTGAATATATATTGGGGTAAAAAATTGAAATGAAAAAAAGGAAACTACTTATGTTTCCTCCATCACCACAATTGAAACCAAATCGGTTTTTGACCAACCTTTTTTTTTGGTCGAACTCCACTTTTGTGCTCACCTAAAAACGATTTATAGGTAAAGCCAAAATGGGTCCAAATTCTTCGCGTATTCTATGAAAATAATCGTACATCGCCAGTTTTTATTCCGGTGGCTGCAAAGCACGGGACCTGTGTCTTTCTTCTCATTAGTTGGTAATATTGTATGTATCCGTCTATCTCATTGGTTAATTTTTTGGCATTAGCTGACGTGGCAGGCAAAATAACTCCAAGTCCAAGGACCAAAGGTCCTGCAAGTTACCGATGAAAACTTGGCTTTATAGGCTTGACTTTGGCTTGCCAAGGTTACTCAAGGTCAGAGACAAAGTCATAAAGGTTCTAGCTTATGTCCCGACTGGTAACGTTGTATAGTGTCAATAAGACATTTCACTTTAAGAAGGGAAATCACTTTGACGTCTTTATAGGCCAAAATGGCTAATAACCGACATGAATCACCTAGAGATATTCTTCTGTTTCATATATTATACATGACCGTAGGCCCATTTGGGAAAACTATCAGACAGCTTTTGATCAATTGGTCATTGAAATGCGCAAATTAAAGGTCACCAAAAGAAAGCAAGTATATATATGACTCCACGTACGCCTCCAAGTCCAGCGCGGTCACTCTGGCTGAACCATGCAGTTGTTTCGACGATTCTGTTGATACGCGTATGGTACTTCTACTGTTCAATAAGGTTGAGGGTGTTACCTACAATGTTGTATATGCATGAGTTTACTTAGAACAAAATAGCCCGAAGGCTAAGACAGGTTATCGGACAAAATATGTTTTATACTTCAGATATTAGCCATTTTGTCCCGTAACCTTGAACATAAGGTCATTGGTCAAATGCCACGTCATGCGAATATCCAGCAAACATGTATATCATTCCCCATATCTCCACAATTGATTGCTAAGCTGTAAATTAAAAAACATGTAAGATAAAATAGCAGTTTTGTTCTATGACCTTGAATATAAGGTCGAAGGTCAAATTGAAAGTCATCGAAATATTCGGCATACATCGTTCCCTTTATGTGCACAATATATTCCTAAGCTATAAAGTCGATAAGAAGCGAGATATTAACCATCTTGTGCTGTGACCTTGAATACGAGGTCAAAGGTCGAAATCAAGGTCACGAGAATATTCAACTTATATCATTCTCTATATGTTCACAATTGATTCCTAAACTGTAAAATCGATAGTAAGTGAGATATTAGCCATCTTGTCCCATGGCCTTGAATATAAGGTCAAAGGTCAAATTCAAGGTCATGAAAATTTTCAGCATATATCATTTCCTATATGTTCACAATTTATTCCTAAGCTGTATTATTAATACAGCTTATTAATTAAGCTGTATTAATCGATAATAAGTGAGATATTAGCAATTTTGTGCTGTACCCTCGAAAATTAGGTGAAAGGTCAAATTCAAGGTCACGACAATATTCAGCATATATCATTACCTATTAATTCACAATTCGATTCCTCAGCTGTAATGTCGATAAGAAGCGAGATGTCAGCCATTGTGTCATGTCACCTTGAAAAATTAGGTCAAAGGTCAAACTTAAGGTCGCGAGAATATTCAGTATATATCATATTCTATATGTCCACAATTGATTCCTAATCTCTAATCTCAATATTAAGTGAGATATTAGAAATAATGTGTCCCATCATAAAGCATAGGAGAATTTAACAGGGAAAAGGCCCATTTGATAATAAGCGAGATATTAGCAATTTTGTGCTGTACCCTCGAAAATTAGGTCAAAGGTCAAATTCAAGGTCACGACAATATTCAGCATATATCATTACCTATTAATTCACAATTCGATTCCTCAGCTGTAATGTCGATAAGAAGCGAGATGTCAGCCATTTTGTCATGTCACCTTGAAAAATTAGGTCAAAAGTCAAATTTAAGGTCGCGAGAATATTCAGCATATATCATATTCTATATGTCCACAATTGATTCCTAATCTCTAATCTCAATATTAAGTGAGATATTAGAAATAACGTGTCCCACCATAAAGCATAGGAGAATTTAACAGGGAAAAGGCCCATTGGGGACCCTACGAAAAAATCAAAATAAAAACTTATACACGTCACAGAGGTATATGAGGGAAAAATGTCAAAAATGGTCAGAGAACCCTCCCTAGGTTATCGGACCAAAGGTTGCGTAATCTGAAAAAAAAAAACCGAACAAAATTGTTTTCCTCTAATTCGTTGAGCGAAAATCTCATAGTTGCCGTAATTTACCTGAATCCCCATATCAACATACCTGGCGAGTTGAGGGGAGAACAATGCATTAATTAATTACAAGAATCGTAGCTGGTGCCAGTCCACCAGACCTCCCCGGATCAAAAGCACCATTTTTTGTAGCCGCATCAGCGGTTATATAATCAAATGCTCCATGAAAGTGCTTTGACCGCTCTCATTTTGTTAGGCCGCTCAAGATTCTGAGAATTAAGACTAGAGTAAAATCTCCCCATTTCGACGAACCAATGAATCAACCAAAAAAAAAAAAAAACGACAAAAAAAAAAACGACAACGAAGTGGTCGGTTCGAGGAAAGTCTGTGGGTGAAATAAAGTTGTGTTTATGTGATTGTTTTCTGTGTGCATGTTTGAGATACTAATATCCCGGGGTTTTTTTTTTTGTCATATATATCAGTACTTCATATGCTTGAGTGTGAATGTACAGTATTAGCCTGCCACACTCCACACAAATATAAGTAAGCAAGATCATGACTGATTACATGAGTAAAACACATAGGAGAAAACACCTCAATTCATCCATTTCTACAAATTCCACACATTTTTTTTTACAGTTTTTGCACATCATCTTTCATTGCCCTGTGAGTGTATGTGAATGATATCATTTAGACATCATCTATTTAGGTGATTCACTAACGGATGCAATTTTCTGTGACTGTTACACTAAAGTACCTATACTTGTGTGTACATGTACATGCATCAGTATACAATGGGAGTGTTGACCTGTTTCCATGGTTTCGGAACAGTGATAGTACCGAATACCTCACGGGGTCTATTTCAACACTCGACAGTGGGTCGAAGAAAGGCTTGATTTATCTGCACGACCTATCGAACATGAAACTCTGATGTGAAAGTTCACAACACAAAACAAAACAAAGCAAATTGGGAGAAATTTTACGATCGTTCGCTTTTGAAACACTTTTATCTTTTGTTGCCGACACAATATCAATGACTTATCCAACGATATGTTTACAATTCACTGAAATGAAGAGAATTCTTGGACATGATAAATCGAACGCATTCACGTAAAATAGGCTATGCTCGGAAATCTTTTCACGCAGTGACAATTGAACATAAAAGGTGTACAGCAGTACAAAGCAACGTTCTCTGAATGTACGTACTTATGACTTATAGTACAGGAGCCAGAGGCCGGAAATATGGATTCCGTTGGCTTTTAGTACTTATGGACGAATTTGGTATCATTGGAAAGCTGAAGGGCTGAAGGTCACAAATCTGCCACGTGTAAAATTTTAAAATGTATTTGTAACCATGGTAACGAGGGTTGAAGATGACCACCCAGAAACCACTGAAATCGGTCAAATTTTACGGCAAATTTGCGGTATACAATCATTCATTGTATGATTCGGTTTATAACCTGGAATAATAATTAATCCGCTATGTAGATAGAGAAAAGAAAGAAGTATACAATACAACACTTTCATTCAAGTGTTGATAGTGGTAAATCGAAAAATGTCACCATAGAAACCATATGTATAGGTTTTGTTGTTGATTTTTTTTTCAACGATAAATAAGTAAAGTATTGTAACTTGACATACTTCGTCTGAGAGTCAAACTGCAATTCTATATCGAATTTCAGACTTCTCTCGCAAAAATTGAAAAACTTGGCACTCTACTCACTTATTCACGTTTCATTTGTTTTTACTTTCCTTTTTTTGCTCGTTTGCTCGTTTATTGAAATTTAAGATTAACCCAACAATGATTATAGCCATTTGTAAGCCTTTGAATCAATGTGAAATTAATTTATTATTTTGAGACAGACAATCCATGTTTATGAGACTACTATTATTTAAAAACATATATGAACTTAAAATAATTTATCAGAATCGCTGACGTTATTTGAACATGTTGTAGCATACAAGATCAGTGCAGAAATTTCGAGCACACAACGGCATTCAACGCATTAGGAAATGAAGTTATAATATCTAGTAACACTGTAAAAAACCTGACACTGTTCTGACTTCTGACCGAAAACCATGCTAGAAATGTCTTATATAACTTTTTATATGTCTTATATAACACGTTATTATCCTGCAAATTCGGCGAAATACGGGGCAGTAAGTTAAAATTCTATCTTATTTATTGTTGGGCGACTGCACACTGTGCGGAGAATTCCCATTAATGAATGAACCCAATGAATGGCCCATGGATATAGATGTATTCACAGGAGATTGTTTTCCAAGAATAATTACAGCCCGGCCCTCAACCTTCAATGGAGCTTCGAACAAAGCACTGTCTATTTGTTTTTCTTGTTCGGAATAACACACCTATATGATTACATAATTTATCATTCCGGCCAATTCTCAATAGGCTAACCATGACGAAGTGACCGGCAGCCGGTCGTTGCCATTATCGGATGTGTAGATCTAAAATTAAATATCATTGGTGTAAACCAAATTATGTACTAGACATCTATATATCGAGGTGTAACTGTGTACCCAAAACTGAATAGGAGTTGATGTCAACGCCCATTGCTAAAGCTGGGTGGCTCAACATGTACGAGTATTGGGTGGAATATAATTATTAAAATACAGTTTGAGCTGATTTTTGGGCACGCTGCTGCAGGAGGTCTTGCTTTTGGCACGCCGTGCTACTATCAGGATCAATACGGTACCCACATTGATAACGAACTTTTATAACAAAAATATCTGACAACAGAACGGGTGTTTCAGGCAAATTTCTGCCACAGTAGAGCCGCGTGCGAAACAACTGAATCGCCCCCCCCCCCACCCCCATTTATTGCCAGAGAGAGCCATACACGTTCTGGTCCTATAAAGAACGTGATGTCGATAATATCAAAAATTTTCAGACATTTGGACCTTTTCCTAATTTCTCAAACATTTTTTCATCGGCATAAATGTTGATTCCATGGCATAAACAACCAGATGCTTCCGGTCGCCAACGACCGTTTGGGTGTATACCCCGTAGCCCCATTATCACTGTCGCCCCAAATATATTACTGATAAGCGTGAAAAATAGCCCAAGGGCTAAGATTTGGTTTTAAGCATTGCAGGTGACATATATGACCTTGACATTCACCAATCAAGGTCATATTTGTGAACTTCAATGTCACCATTAGGTATGCTGCATATGACTTTATATATGTTGATATTAACATATAAGCTCTATCAACAAGTATTTTGTTTGTAGAGGCCAATTTATGTCAGGTCAGGCAAAATTTTGAGATTTGACCTTCACGGTCATATAACGTCAAATTCAAGGTCACCAAAAGATGTGCCATAACTAAATGACTACTTTTAAGCTCATACATACCGGGTAATCCTAACCTGTATGTGCAAGTGTTTAAGCCTCAGTGGCTAATTTACACATTTCACGTCCGAGGTCATCCGAGATCAAGCTCAAGTTCGTCGTCAGTTTTTCCATATATGACTTCCTATATGCTAATAATGCAAACTTAAGCTCTATCACCAAGCATTTCATTTTTAGAGGCAAATCTGGGCATTCCTCTACCCCCCAAAATGGCTGTTCTGACTTTTCAAGGTCACCACACAAATCGCCATATAAAACTTCCCACTTGAAAGTGCCAATTTCTAAGCTCTATCTCCAAGCGTCCTATGAGTACAGTACTGCAGCTCCCGTTATGAAGGAAGAAAATGCCGAATGTTTTCTAAGTCCGGAATTTTTTTTCCGCCGACTCATCAAAAATTCAACATGGCCGCCATACGGAGAACGGCGATTCAAGGGCAACAAAATTTATACACGTCACAAAGGTACATAAGAGGATTTTTTTTTTCAAATCTCAAAACTGATCAGACAGTTTTTGAGAAAATGGCATTAAAGTTGAAAATTGAGCATTTTTCGACGAAAAATTTGACAGAAACTTAAAAATATAAAAACTGAAAAATACCTCCTTGTTGATTTATTTTGAGGTATCTTGTCCGGAATTTTCAGAAAGATTCAGAAAGATTTTCAGACATTTGGACCTTTTCCTAATTTCTCAAACATTTTTTCATCGGCATAAATGTTGATTCCATGGCATAAACAACCAGATGCTTCCGGTCGCCAACGACCGTTTGGGTGTATACCCCGTAGCCCCATTATCACTGTCGCCCCAAATATATTACTGATAAGCGTGAAAAATAGCCCAAGGGCTAAGATTTGGTTTTAAGCATTGCAGGTGACATATATGACCTTGACATTCACCAATCAAGGTCATATTTGTGAACTTCAATGTCACCATTAGGTATGCTGCATATGACTTTATATATGTTGATATTAACATATAAGCTCTATCAACAAGTATTTTGTTTGTAGAGGCCAATTTATGTCAGGTCAGGCAAAATTTTGAGATTTGACCTTCACGGTCATATAACGTCAAATTCAAGGTCACCAAAAGATGTGCCATAACTAAATGACTACTTTTAAGCTCATACATACCGGGTAATCCTAACCTGTATGTGCAAGTGTTTAAGCCTCAGTGGCTAATTTACACATTTCACGTCCGAGGTCATCCGAGATCAAGCTCAAGTTCATCGTCAGTTTTTCCATATATGACTTCCTATATGCTAATAATGCAAACTTAAGCTCTATCACCAAGCATTTCATTTTTAGAGGCAAATCTGGGCATTCCTCTACCCCCCAAAATGGCTGTTCTGACTTTTCAAGGTCACCACACAAATCGCCATATAAAACTTCCCACTTGAAAGTGCCAATTTCTAAGCTCTATCTCCAAGCGTCCTATGAGTACAGTTCTGCAGCTCCCGTTATGAAGGAAGAAAATGCCGAATGTTTTCTAAGTCCGGAATTTTTTTTCCGCCGACTCGTCAAAAATTCAACATGGCCGCCATACGGAGAACAGCGATTCAAGGGCAACAAAACTTATACACGTCACAAAGGTACATAAGAGGATTTTTTTTTTCAAATCTCAAAACTGATCAGACAGTTTTTGAGAAAATGGCCACCAAAGTTCAAAATTGAGCATTTTTCGACGAAAAATTTGAGAGAAACTTAAAAATATAAAAACTGAAAAATACCTCCTTGTTGATTTATTTTGAGGTATCTTGTCCGGAATTTTCAGAAAGATTGGACCATACACTTTGAAGATGAAAATGTGGACGGACGACAGACAGAAGGACGACGGACGCAACGCGACGGCAATGGGTTATCGGACGATAGGTCCAGTAACCTAAAAACTAGAGCAAGAGCTGAAAAAAATTACCAGAGAAATGTGAAATCTTTACATGCTTAAGCCACAACTGTTTATTTTTTCCCACCAAAATTGCTGCACTGACTTTTCAAGGTCATTGTCGGTCAAATTCAAGGTCACCGCTTAAATCACTGCATATGAATTTCTATTTCGACATGTTCATTAAGCTAACGAAATTACAGCCAGATCAAACTTTCACCAAAAGTTACATTTCAACTCAGAATATTTGACAAACTTGGTTTCAAGTTGAAATTCAAAGTGAAATTTGACCAAAACTGCATTTGAAAATGTCGAAATTGGAGCCAGATCGAATTTTTCACCATAAGTTACTCATACTCATAATATGTGCCAAACTTGGTTTCAAATTGAAAATTCAATGTCCATATGAAATATTATCGAAATCGGTTTGAATTTGCAAGCTGTAGTCCTTTCACACGAGTGTCTGCGGATGCGGGTGTGACGATCGCAAATCCATAGTATCCGCCAAACTTTGTTTGGGGGATACAATAATTCAATGGCACTATTTGCTTCGTCATCCCTGTAGATTGAGTGGCACGAATAAGCTAGTGATCAAAACTGTTTGCTGTTCTTCAACATTTTTCGCATTCTGTATGACAATCTGTGGATGTCAAGCAAATTACATCATCACTACAAAAGCTAAGGAACGTTGAGGTTATCAAATCACTGCATGGCGAGTAATTGATATATGGGAACATGTACTTTTTTCGCTTTTAGGTATAGTAAATTGGTTTATCACATGAAATCCTATTCCACAGTGTTGTATATCCATTGCATTTTTTCCGTATTGGACAGTAAAATTAAATTTGTGAAGTATAACCGTGGGAAATAAAAAATCTTGCACGGAACCGAACTTTGAAATCTGATATTAATCCAGTAAAAAAAGCAATTAAAAGACTTCGACAAATAGAATCTCAATTCATTCTCATTTAATAGCAAATATATTTAACTCGCAAAGGATTTTCATTTTTCATTCACCAAGGCTAGGGCAATGCAAAAGTTCTTTGGCTCTCTGAATGATCAAAGGGTGGCCATTTAAGATCCTCTACTTATCCTTAAGATTGATCACAAACATTGATCCTAAAATATTTTGTACATCAGGCTGCGGAACACTACTTTATTTATAATCTGTACATTTCAACAACTTTCTGTTTCAACGCAATATATGTATATTCTGAATACATACATTGCGAAGTGCGTGTACTACATGATTTGACAAAAACAACATATTGAACCAGTTCAATTTTAGCTGTATTTTTCAGCATGCTTTCATAAATCTGGACATCAGTTCAAACTATATTGTACATGTATACAGCAACAACAGAGCAGGAAGCTGTTGTAAACAATGGACAGAGTTCTGCTTCAGTGAGCAATCCTTATGTACCTACATGCACATGATGTATTTCTGAGAGAATATAACACATATTCAGTACATACATTCTGAAGCATTCATCATCATGATCATACAACACTATGCCTACACATTCAGATTCTCATACTCCTATTTAGCACATGTACAAGCACTGTCATACAGTATACACTTTCACGTCAACTTGATTAAGTAATCAAGGTACACCTCAAGTCATCGCATTGGGTTTTTCACTATTCCTTTTGCAATCCAGGAACATACACGCTGTATGGAAACATATCACATTCAGTTTATCACTTTTATCACTGTGATAAACATGATAAACTAGACGCTTCCGGTCGCCTACGACCGCTTGGGTGTATCCCCCGTAGCCCTATCATCTCTGTTGCCCCAAATATATCACTGTCAAGTGTGAAAAACTAGAGCAAGGGCTAAAAAAGATTACCAGAGAAATGTTAAATCCCAAGTCACAACTGTTTTCTTTTCCCCACCAAAACTGCTGCACTGATTTTCCGAGGTTATTGAAGGTCGAATTCAAAATCACCACTGAAATCTCTTTATATGAATTTCCATTCGACATGTTTGATAAAATAACGAAAATACAGATAGATCAATCTTTTCACCTATTTATATTTCAACTCAGAATATTTTACAAACTTGGTTCCAAGTTGAAATTCAGAGTAAAATTTGACCAAAAATGCATTTCAAGATGACGAAATTGGAGCTAGATTGAACTTCTCACCATAAGTTATTTTTCGATTCATAATACATGTATGGGCCAAACATGGTTTCAAGTTGAAATTCAAAGTAAAAGTTAATCAAAACTGCATTTCAAGATGACAAAATTGGAGCCAGATCAAACTTTTCGTCATAAGTTATATTTTAACTCATAATACCTGCCCAACTTGGTTTCAAATTGAAATTCAAACTAAAAGTTGACCAAAACTGCATTTCAAGATGGCGAAATTGGAGCCAGATCGAACTTTTCACCATAAGTTATATATCGACTTATAATATGTGCCAAACATGCTTTCAAGTTGAAATTCAAAGTAAAAGTTGACCAAAACTGCATTTCAAGATGACGAAATTGGAGCCAGATCGAATTTTTCACCATAAGTTATATTTTAACTCATAATTTGTGCCAAACATGGTTTCAAGTTGAAATTCAAAGTAAAAGTTGATCAATGTTTTCATAAAAAGCTATTGTGATCAATAATAGACTTAACTAGCAAAAAAATAATGTTAACTTATTTGGTCACAAACATAAAATCTCTACTGGACAAAGCCTTCACCTTGTTGAGCCCAATAATAAATATTTCTTGTCTTAACTATTTTCATTGTGGTCAATAATAGACTTAACATGTAAAAATAAAGTTAACTTATTCAGTTACACCCAGAAATTTCTACCAGACAAAACCTTAACCTTGTTGAGCTCAATAATAATTGTTTCTC
Source organism: Terebella lapidaria (assembly GCA_949152475.1). Classification (NCBI taxonomy): domain Eukaryota; kingdom Metazoa; phylum Annelida; class Polychaeta; order Terebellida; family Terebellidae; genus Terebella; species Terebella lapidaria. Next base: position 3,515,644 of record OX424569.1, read on the forward strand.
ATCTTAACTATTTTTATTGAGGTCAATAATAGACTTAACTAGCAAAAAAAATGTTAACTTATTTGGTTACAGACACAAAATGTCTACTAGACAGAATCTTTACCTTGTTGAGCCCAATAATAAATATTTCTTGTCTTAACTATTTTTATTGTGGTCAATAATAGACTAAACTAGTAAAAATAATGTTAACTTATTCAGTACACCCACGAAATCTGTACTGGACATACTTTCACCTTGTTGAGCTTAATAATAAATATTTCTCATCTTAACTATTTTTATTGTGGTCAATAATAGACTTAACTATTTTTATTGTGGTCAATAATAGACTTAACTAGTGAAAATAATGTTAACTTATTCGGTTACACCAATGAAATTTGTACTGGACAAATCTTTAACCTTGTTGAGCTCAATAATAATTGTTTCTCATCTTAACTATTTTTATTGAGGTCAATAATAGACTTAACTAGCAAAAAAAATGTTAACTTATTTGGTTACAGACATAAAATGTCTACTGGACAGAATCTTTACCTTGTTGAGCCCAATAATAAATATTTCTTGTCTTAACTATTTTTATTGTGGTCAATAATAGACTAAACTAGTAAAAATAATGTTAACTTATTCAGTACACCCATGAAATCTGTACTGGACATACTTTCACCTTGTTGAGCTTAATAATAAATATTTCTCATCTTAACTATTTTCATTGTGGTCAATAATAGACTTAACTATTTTTATTGTGGTCAATAATAGACTTAACTAGTGAAAATAATGCTAACTTATTCGGTTACACCAATGAAATTTGTACTGGACAAAACATTTACCTTGTTGAGGTTAATAATAAATATTTCTTGTCTTAACTATTTTTATTGTGGTCAATAATAGACTTAACTATTAAAAATAATGTTAACTTATTCAGTTACACCCATGAAATTTGTACTGGACAAAACCTTTACCTTGTTGAGCTTAATAATAAACGTTTCTCGTCTTAACTATTTTTATTGTGGACAATAATAGACTTAACTAATAAAACTAATGTTAACTTATTCAGTAATATTGTCCTGTTTTCACTGAAAACTTCAGTTCTCCATTCTGAACAAGAAACCAGTGTCATTACCTTCCACTGTACAGGCTATTGGAATGATCGTACATGTCAAAATGGATATTTCAAAATTCTGTAATAAGTTAGGCTGTTAACATATTAATATTTATATGATCATTCTAAAAAACGATTGGTTTCGTGTGACAGCCCTTCCCAACAACACTTCCAAATATTATCGAGATTCGTCAAAAATTGCGGCCTGTAGCGCGTTCACAAGCCATGTGTCTCAAACAGGCTGTTTTCAATGCAAAATGTGTCCCCAAACGAGCAATTCAGTTGCCACGGCAACCAAAATCGATTGGTGTCGGGATCTTACCATAATATATGTGCCTGCAAAAAATAATGGTGATCGGGTGAGAATTGCGGCCTGTAGCGCGTTCACAAGCCATGTGTCTCAAACAGGCTGTTTTCAATGCAAAATGTGTCCCCAAACGACCAATTCAGTTGCCACGGCAACCAAAATCGATTGGTGTCGGGATCTTACCATTATATATGTGCCTGCAAAAAATAATGGTGATCGGGTGAGAATTGCGGCCTGTAGCGCGTTCACAAGAAAATCTCTGCGGACGCGGACGCGGGCGCGGACGCGGACGCGGACGACGAAGCCAAATCCATAGTATCCGCCGAACTTTGTTCGGGGGATACAATAATAATATTCGAGGTTAACTGTTTTCTTCATCATCATCACTGGACGCCTGAAGTCCTCCGGAAAATATCCGCTTCATGAAATCTTTTTTTGCAGATGAGCCCTTTTTGCCTTCGACAAACTTAGTCCGTTTCTTGCCTTGCTCATCTTTGCTGCCCGCGCGCTTTCTCTTCCCAGAAGCCCCGCTCTCATCATCCACGGATCTTTGCTGGAAACTCCACTCCTTTGTCGATGTTTTCAACTGTTCGCCTTTCTTTTCCAGCTTTTTCTGTATCCTTCTACGCTCAACGTTTTTCTTGAAGAATGCAGTTTCACGTTTTGCTTGTGCCACCTCAGTTCTAAGTCGTTGTTTGTGCACCTCTCTTTCATACGCAAGTCTCTCATTCAAGTGAATCCATTTGAACTTCGAGAGGTATTTGATATTCCAGAACTCATCGTACCATGGGTTCTTGCGTTTGCCGCCAATCTGAGTGCTGTTCAAGGTTTTTGCCACACGCTTGGCTATTTTTTTGTCCACGAATTCCACCCAACCTTCAGAAAACTGCTGTTGCTGCTTCATTTTATGTTTCTGGTGTTTATCTACAAATAATACATACAGCATATGTTAACATCATCAGTTTCAATACATTTTTGGTTGTACAGTAACATGAGTAATTAGAGTCATCACACTTTGCCATGCCTCAACATTCATCAGCTTCTTTCACCCACTGCAAACAATTATGGAGATAAAAATCTGGATATCTGTAGAAGATTGTCACTTCATTAATCATGTTAATAGCTAATAGAGATGTAGGTTACATCGGCCATATGGTGATATAGGTCACATCTGTCTGATCTCGCCGCCCAGGCCCCATACGACAGGACATTAGTGTGATATGATTTTATGGAGCAGGCCCAGTTCAACCACAGGCCAAGTTCAACCGCCAGCAGGCCAAATCAACCGCCCTGGTAATCTTGCACAAACACAGGCAATCAAGCATGATACATGATATCTCATATATCATGGGCAATTGGGCATTGCTTCGATCATCAATGACTAGCTCTAGATACATAGCCATTTCTGAAAAGATCGGATGCGACAGAATCGCGTACACCAACAGATATTTAACGCGATGGAGCCCTGTTTTGCAGTGCTAACCCAAACACACTTAATTTCTAAAGGAATTCACAAAATCATTGAATTGCAATCGCATCCAGCAAAATATTGTCAATATTTTGTATGTGTTTGTATGTTGTAATAACATGTATCATGCTTGATTGCCTGTGTTCATGCAAGATTACATGGGAGGTTGAATTTGGCCTGCTGGCGGTTGAACTTGGCCTGCGGTTGAACTGGTCCTACCCCGATTAGATCACCATCACCATTACAGTACCACTGGATCATGTCAACTTGAAGGCGCACCGCTAGTCTACATGCTCAAATAAAGGATAAATATCCACTTCTTTTATGAAATAATTGGGAGCACATGTACAATTTAGTGGGCAATCATGTTTCTCTATGATAATCAATGACAATGATGAGTTAATCAGTGGCACAAAATGATAAATACAGATAGAAAAACTTCTGTGTGTGATAAAGAACACTTTTCTATCATAACCAATTGTCATTCCGGATCCTAAGTACGGTTTATTAGTTGGTAATAAAATTGCCCACGTTATTGTACATCCTAGCCAAAAATTGTTCAGGCGCACCTATGTCCTACGAACTAAACTGTAGGTAAAGATACTTCACTCTGGGGTGGATGGTCCGACCCATCTGCGGGTCGGACCATCCACCCCAGAGTGAAGTAACTTTTCCTAACTAAACTGTTGATGACTGAACAATTATTTAATAAAAGAAGTTGATATTTATCCTTTATTCGAGCATGTAAACTAGCGGTACACCTTCAAAATATAGCAATTGAAAAAAGAATATTAAAATGGTGCACTATTTAACTGAATAAGCCTCGCCATAATGTAGCGCGACCTATTTCACAAAGCACCACATTCTGCTGTACACTAGCCATACATATGACTATTCATTTGGTACCGTCATCCCTCTGGGCGGACCAAATATATAGTAAGGCTTTCGACCCTGACAGTTCTGACTAAAATTGCGGCAGTTCTAGCATCTACAAAACACTTGACAACACATACCTCAATTTTTTGCCAGAATGACCATTCATTTCTGAGCAAAATGACACTATCACTGTGTCGATCACTCGAACGGATTGCCAACAATAAATTTGTTTCCACAGCGCTATCAAATTCGAGTTTCCTGGCCGCCTCCTTCACCGTTACGTACAGCGTCGATTTTACGATGACCAAACTCCATTTAGCTGTCTGCTAAATGTCTGGGACCCATTTTCGTCATCGAAAACAGTGGTAAAATCGATGCTGAACGTAACGGTGAATGGTCATTCCCGCTTGCCAGAAAACTCAAATTTTATGACGCCATGGAAATAAATTTATTGTTGGCAATCCATTCGAGTGATCGACACAGTGATATAGTGTCATTTTGCTCGGAAATGAATGGACTTTCTGGCAAAAAATCTATGTATGTGTTGTCAAGTGTTTTGTGTCGTCAGACTGCCTAATCATCGACCCTCTCCCTAATCCTCGACCCCTGCAAACGACTGGGCAAAACTTGAATAAACTAAAAAGTTTGATGCTGAACGTAACGGTGAATGGTCCTTCCCGCTTGCCAGAAGGCGGCCAGAAATCTCCAATTTTATGACGTTGTGGAAATAAATTTATTGTTGGCAATCTGTTCGAGTGATCGACACAGTGATATAATGTCGTTTTGCTCGGAAATGAATGGACTCTCTGGCAAAAATCTATGTACATGTATGTGTTGTCAAGTGTTTTGTGTCGTCAGACTGCCTAATCATCGACCCTCTCCCTAATCCTCGACCCCTGCAAACGACTGGGCAAAACTTGAATAAACTAAAAAGTAAAATGTGCAGAAATGTGTATAAGAAGTACTTTCAATGTGGTTTTTGTCAGATGTCTGTTTCACACATCTGTTTGGGCTTTGGCAGTGTTTGAAGGGGTCGAGGATTAAGGACGGGGTCGTTAGGTACTAGGGCTTCAACGAGTACGAAATTTCTTGACCGGTTACTCGATAGCTTGTAACCGAACCGTAACCGGTTATTCGTCCAAAAATATAGAGCTAAATATTGTCCAATTTTTTTTCTCAGTTCGCATTTTATCAAATCCCCGTGTCAAAAACAGGTCAAAATCCCGCCTAAAACTCGACATTAGACGTCTTATTCATGTGAAAAAATGCAATATTATGATGAATAAACATTCTATTTGTATTAGAGAATGATGAATCACTTCAATTCTGCATGTTTGGGCGGAAATTTGACTGATCTGAAGTGTTTTAGGCTGAATTACGAGGGTGCAAAATACGTTCACGATTAACCGGTCAAAAAATCTGTAATCGGTTACACTCTGTAACCGAACCGTAACCGGTTAACCGAGTACTCGTTGAAGCCCTATTAGGTACCCTGACGCTAGATGCTGGAGCCGCCGCAATTTTAGTCAAAACTGTCAGAGTCGAAAGCCTTTATGACTATATTTGGTCCGCCCGAAGTGATGACGGTACCAAATGAATAGTCATATGTATCGTTCGTTGTATGGCTACTGTTCACCCATATTATACACAATTCATCTATTATCGCTCACCATCAGGCTGCAAAAATATTCGTCCGATTTCACCGTAAACTGAGAAGATTTGACGGATGTTCTTAACAGTCATTTTAGTCGGGATTCGACTCAGGTAAATGATACCAGTCTCAATATTTGTTTTAATTTTGTTCGTTGCTCCTTTCGAAGCGATAATTTCTTCGTCTGACTCCATGCTGCAATGTTTTGTTTGCACATTTCATTCGATAGCTGGCGCGTCGATCGCCAGAAGGCTAAAATGTACCATTGAAATGTTGAGTGGCTTTGATCGCCTGTAATAACTGATATATACTCTGATTTTTGACATTAGAGCGTTGGGGGCGAAGCCCCCAACTCTCTACATGTCTATGTGCTGACTTTTTCATGGAGGTTTCATGCCTACCTATCGACGCCCGTTTTGGCTTGTAAACCTTTGTACACCTACTTCAAATGAGGATTTTCTTCGTCCTTGACATAAAATCTCTCGATTTGATGGCAAGCTTTGAATATTCCACAGATATATAATGCATAAATCGATGTGTTAGGTTTGAGAAAATTACGCAAAATGGTCAGCTCGTCTGAAAAACGTCAAAATGGCGGAGCCGATGGAAATTCACGTTCCCAGAATGCAAAGCAAATTTTACCGCAATGACGCGTACTTTGGAACACACAATTTTCTGTGCAGCATTTTGTGCATGCATGTACATGTAACCTTGCATGTGGCCTTCTTTGGCGTTATGAAGTAAACACAACGATTCGTCTGCGATACCACGACTACATTTACCGTAATTTGACATATTTTATCACATGAGAATGTGTTCCATGCTGGGTTGCGAAACCTTTTTATTTTAAACTATTCTTTTAATTTGCTCAGTATGCATGTGTTATCTATATCATGATATCATATGCAGATACTCCTCATAGTATCCAATATTTGAGGATATTTTATTGAGGTTCAATATCATTTTATCAGGCGTATCTGTTTCATTGAGTTCAAAATAAATGTTTACTTATTAAGAATATGATTGAAGTACGCCTATGTGTTTCATCATAATATAGGGAATGATATGGTTCAATGTTCTTTTTTTTGCGGGGGGGGGGGGGGGTGGGGGTAGCATTGTGTAAGATTCATAACAGCTGTCGTGGTGCTGATGATGTGCTCGAGCTCTAATGTCGTCTCCCGCTGTTAGCTGCATTTTCTTGTTTTTAACTTGTTTACACCGGTTTTCGACGATATCTTTGCCGTGCTAAATCGTATCGTTCTATAACTTAGCATACCTCACCTGGGAGTCAAACGGCAATTTTCTACCGAGTTTCAGACTTCTATCGCAATAATTGAAGAAGTTGGCAATCTACCCCAATGTTAAATTTCAGCCAAAAACGGGATCTCGAGAATCTGAGCATATTCGAGGATTTTATCCTGTTTACATCCATCAGGAATCGATATATTGTTGTAATTTCAGACCAGAACACACATTGGGGTGTATTCTACACAAACATATTGATTTCAAAAGATTGCACCACTACAAAACCGAGCAAATGCACAAAATTGTGTGCGGACCCAGGAATTAAATAACGGGGCTAAATTTAACATTGGTGTAGATTGCCAACCTTTTCAATTTTTGAGATAAAAGTCTGAAATTCGGTAAATAATTGCCGTTTGTCTCCCAGGTGAAGTACGCCAAGTTATAGAACGATCGCATTCGGCATCGCAAAAATATCAGCGAAAAACAGTGTAAACGAGTTAGAAAAATCAGAGTATAGATCGTCGTAAAAATCTGCCCTTCAATTAACGAACCTGAAACAGATGAACACGAAATATAGGCTAGGCCTCTAAGGTCAAATTGAAATGAAAATTTGCGAATTGTGTTAGGCCTACGACCTGAACCATTTCCTAAAAAAAAAAACCCAAAAACGCACGTGTTCGGCCTAGATCGTGATACAAAACGAAATTCTGTACCTGGAGAATCAATATAGCCAGCAATGAAAACCAACAGGATGTATCTCGATATCAAGCAATCAACAGTGTCATGGGGGACTAAATTCCCTAAGAAAACAACCTTTGCAACTTGGAAGAAGCCACAATGTCCAAATCGGTTCACAGACTCAAAAAGTTTGGCAGCTAAATCATCAGAGTGGCAGCCGGAAGCACAGGTCTGTATGCTTTTGCATTTTTTGCTTGATTTCAAATATTTTGACTTCTATGAAAGTCGCTGAGGAATTATTGGACACGATTCCACGATGACTTGTCTCATTTAGGCCTACAGTATGTTCAGAGTCGGAACATTTATATCTAACATAATTCATGATGTCTACACTTCAAATAAAAATTGCGAGATTTTGTTCTCACAACTTCTGTGTCCAAAGATTTCTTCGCTCATTGGTTGACTCGAAGTGTTGCAATGTTAACCTAAAATCAGAAATACATAACGAGAGTCTCTCGTTATGTACTTCTGCTAAAATTCATTATAAGATGCAGGGGCGGACTTGAGGGTTTGGAAAGAGGGAGGGGTCCGGGGGACATACGGGCCCATAGTGTCCAAGCCGGATAGGCGTGGTGTCTTGGGCCCGCTTAAGGTCCCAGAAGCCAACGTCCTCCAGACGCTCTGTGGTGATTTTTTGAGGCTCTGGGAGCTTGAAAATGTTGTTATCAAACAGACACTTTTTATATCAAACCATATACTTTCAACTCAACAATAGTGAATATTAATCATAAAGTGAAAAATAACATAATTTTTCTGTATTATAGTCCTACCCGGCCATAATATTTTTGGTCCATATATAATACACTATATCATACACTATACATGTATCAGGGATCCAGGATTTAGGGGAGATAGCAGGACCCGTGAGCCATACTACTGCCATATCCATTTTATGGCTATGGCAGAATTCAGGTTTATGGCAGAATATAGGGAGGCGATGGTAGACCTCCCAGCTTCACGGGCTAGTGTTATCTCAACCCACCCAAACAAATGGATAATTAGAGAACTGAGCAACTATATGCTTCTTGGGTTTTGCGGTAGATTCAGTCTCCCCATAATTCCATGAACACAATTGAACCCAAGGAGAAATAGTGTAACTTATTTAGAAATGTAAATCAATAGATACTTTCGGCGTGGGGTCTGGGGCCCACTTACGGCCCAGTAGCCAAATGCTGTCTTGAGTGTTGTATTACATTCTGTACTCAATCTGACGATTAGGAAATCCATGTATCCATAATGTCCTGATAAGATTTATTGTTAAATTTGAGGTAGAATATACTTTTGGGAGTGGGGTTTGGGGCCCTTGATCCAAGAATCCAAATGATATTTTGAGTTTTGTGTTAAGTTTTGTACTAAGAACTGACTCTGACCGCCTAGGATCTCAGAAGCGAAATGTTCTTTTTTAGTGTCATTTCAGGGGGAGGGGGGGGGGGGGGGGCAGGATTTTTTAATAGAGGGGGGGGGGGGGGGGGGGGGAGGATGATCTTCTTAAATGAACGTAATCTTGAAATAGTGTGAGCGAGCGAAGCCTTATGCGGTCTGGGGGTACGGAGGGCGCCGTAAGCCGCCCGAGAAATTTGTGGAATTTAGTGTGTCTGAGATGGTTTCTGAGGTGTATTTTACAACTGTACCTTGTGAAATCAATAAGTAGAATTTTACTTTAGAAGTCTGCCTAATTCTGTTGTAAATGAAGGATAGATTTTCAAAGAAAGGAAGGTCCTACCATTCCAAGGCTGTTCTAAGGTTCTTATGCACCAGACATGTTGATGGTCAATCGTTTAATAATAAAGATGAGATATAATTATCTTCAAGGTTATGCCAACATCCAGAGTTATATACAGAGTTATACAGAACTCTGTCTGAAACAAACAAATAAATAAAATGAAAATATCCCCTGTGTATATTCAGTGACAGTTTCAGTATGAAGTAAAGTGTGTCGGACTAGATTTATTATTGGAGGGGGAGGGGGGGGGGGGGGTGGCAAGCTGGTTAGGGGAGTCAAGCGACCGAGCGAAGCGAGGGGGACAGGTGGTAGCCTGGTTAGGGGAGTCAAGCGACCGAGCGAAGCGAGGGGGACAGGTGGTAGCCTACACGGCGTCGGGCGGGCCCCAGAAGCCAGAGCTTTTTATATGTTCTGTGGTTGATTCTGAGCTATCTCTGGCTCTGATTGAGTATTTAAATTTATTTATCCCAAAACTACTCATTATCACTTTACATATTATATGTCATATAACTTGAAGAACTCATGATTGATGACACTCAATTGCATAATTATTGACCAAAGAATGTTAAGCCTATGTAACGCTGTAATGCACCTTAACATATTTCCGAGTCACAGATATTTTTGTTGAAAACACCCCCCCCCCCCTCTATCCCCCCCTCCTCCTGCCTCGCTCCCCCGGTCAAAAATATTAATTGAGGAAAGTTACACTCATGTTTCGTGACATGTAGCCGGTGCATACCCACAGTTTCTATAGCTTCTTGCTCTCTCTTTTTTCCTTCTTTATCTGTTTTTCTATGACCCAATAGGGGAGGGGGGGGGGGGGGGGGTGCGCGCCGGGTGCAACCCCTCCCCCCTAAATCCGCCAGTGCATTTCCATGTGAGCTATAACTGTCAAATGTTAAACAGGAGATACTTTCGGGCGTTTGGGATCTTGGGCCTCTGAGCCCAGGAGCCAAATTATATTTCGGGCATTGTGGTACATTCTTTGCGAAGTCCTGACTCTGACCATTATAGAACTTATGCATCTATTATTCCATGATGATATTTGAGTCCAAAGAGAAACGATGAAAATTATTGTGATATGTATGGCAGAAATTATGTGATGGCGTGGGGACTAAGGCCTGAGTTGTACATGTATGGTACGTTTTGTACTCAATCTGACCATAGAGAACCATACCATACCGAGGTAATCCAAATTTCATGATGAGATCATACAGGCGTGCGTATCCATTCAATTCCATGATGAGGTGGACAACAGCAAAATACAAGCAAAAAAAAAAAAAAAAGACCACTGAAAACTACAAAATCATTAGGGAAAATTAATCATGAATATAAACGACTTTTTTGCAACTTTTCGATATTGAGCTGTAAAATTTCACCATAATATTTTTATTGTCATCTCATGAACGAAAACGGTTTAAACAGATTGATAACTGGCTTCACAATATGGTCTTGAATCTCAGAACACTCACAAGTAATAGAAATCGTGACCCCTAAATTTTCGACTTTGGGCGATAATTGAGAGTTTTGGTCTAAGACCATCGGTTGTACGCCATACGATCGGGAATTAGCCAATGAAAAATACAAAGATAGGTTGAAAATTTAAAAATTCGATAATGGAGAGTTTTCGTCGTACGACCATCGGTCGTACACCATACGATCGGGAATCGGCCAAACAAAAATACAAAAATAGTTGGAAAATTAATATCAAGTAGAACCGGAGTGAGAGCCAATTATGTGATTTTCACTTTTTCCGTTGCCATGGCAGCCTTTTTTATCCGATTTTGACAAAGTTTGAGAAGGACCGAGCCACTGACATCCCGCTTCATCCCCATAAATTTCACATCGATCGGACCATTTTTTGACAGGGAGACAGACAGACAGAACCAAATGCAATACCCCCCACCCCCCCCCCCCTACGAGGGCGAGAGTAAAAACTCAGGCCCGCTCCTTGGCAGAGGTAAAAGACTGGCGTTCCACACATTCGCCTTTGCTCGTCTTGAACTTTGTTCGTCTCACACACCAGACACGCGTTGACTCGACACCAGGACAAACCGGCCACTCGCCCCTACTACTCCGTGCCTTTGACTGCCGCTCTAGATCTGCGACTATGTGGTCACATTCAACAGGCACTTGGGAGACTTCATGCGATCATCCTAACAAGATTTTTCTTCCATATTAAATAAATTTGTATCTAGGCCAAGTACTGACTTGACTTGTCACTCTCCGCCCACACAACCGCCAACATACAGAGATATGCAGCGCGAGTAACTATCTGATAAGTAGTTTTTCGATAGAATGCCCTCCCACAATAGCAACCCCTCAACACATATTCTTGAATAATTCAATTAACTTGTCACTTTTGAGTGTTCATATCTAACGCTTTAGTAGAAATATACACGATGTTTTTTGTATCATTGGTTTAAGTATGATATGTTGCTGTCCAACCATATTGGTCTTTACTGCGCGTTATCTTACTGGGTATCTCGCTGTCATGTCGGTCCACAAAACTGTGTCTCCTCACTTAGATGTGGTCGTTCTAAGGTCATTGAAGGTCAAATTAAAAGTCACCAATGAAGACATATATATCACTTCTCATCAGAATGTACCAACATTCGAGCTCTATTCTCAAGCATCACACGATTTTGCTCTAAACAGCTCTCATTACGAAGGGAAGTTGGTCGAATTAAATCCTTGTTTTGTCAGAAGTGAATAATGTAATTCGGAAGAAAATACGACCGCTTATATGATTTCAGTTAATTCCAGAGTATGTACACACCTCATCCGGTTGATTGCCTCAGTTGTCAGTTGTTCGGTGACCGGATGAAGTGAAATGGCATGTATTAATTACCACCGGTTCCTAGCATACTGCTAAACTGGGGCCATTTTTGAAAAAAAATGAAGCTGAAAAAAATACCTCCTTTTTTATTAGGAGTTTTTTTTAATGTGACCACATAGTCGCAGATCTAGAGCGGCAGTCAAAGGCACGGAGTAGGCACGGAGTAGAGGGGCGAGTGGTATGTCCTGGTCTCGAGATAGCATCACGCTGACGGACAAGCGCATCGCTATCACCGACTCAATAACTGAGGGACGCAGACAGATTTGCAAACGAAAGTACCGAGCGAAGTCGGTCGGCTTGGGAGCACCGTAAGACCCCTGACTGTTTTGCATTTTCGACTTCCATGGGGACATCTTTGAATATCATTCGACATGACATTTTTGCTGTTGTAAAATCCCAGGAGAATACTCATCTAGAACTAGGGGGGGGGGGGGGCTATTTCGTACTCCTTATTACAATAATGGGACTCTATTCGAGCAACTGTTAAATGTAACCATATTATATTGTCTTATATTATCCATATTATATTGTCCGACCATGGTGAAAACTGACAAGCCAATGGGTTATAATATACCACCGGGTGAGGAGTCTGGGGGAGGAGGGGATGTCTGGGGATTACGTTGGATAAATTCACCCCTGTATACATTGGGATAAGGAGGGACTTGTTCAAAATTTTTGATGTATCTACTCGACCTTTCATAAACAGATGAATATGCTGAATGCATCAGATATGGAGACACCTTAAACTGGTAAATCAAATCCCTTCCAAATCGTGCAGTGTAATGATCAGCAGGCTACTCACATATTACACATATATACTCTAGAAATTCCAACCGACAACGTGTTATTTGAAGCAATAGATATGTTGCATTCTGACGGGCCGATGTTATACGCTCCATAGTTCAGAATAATTTAATACATGTGTTAGGCCGCTGATCCAACATGAAAGGATAAGATATGCACAGCATTCATAGCTGCGTCCCTATCACATTCTTTGTGATGTGATAACCCAGTTAGCTCAGTTTAACCCTTCAATTTATCAAGACTCACACTTCCGGTGTGCATATCTCCGGAACACTTTGTGGATGGTTTGTCTGGATACCCGGAGGCGTAGCCCAGCATCACCATATGTAAACATCTGATTTCTCAAGGCAATACTTGTAGGTTCCGGCATCACGGATATAACAATTTCGATGTGTCCAAAGGTCAGAAACACAAGCAGGATCAAAGAAATTAACATGAACGCAAACTTGTGTTTGCCTCATTTGACGCTCATTTTGACAGACCTCCTAACACTCCTTCATTAAACGGATTAAATGTTCCGATATTTTTCCAAAATTTTGCTTTGAGATATAATAATACCAGAAGAGCATAACTGCAAAAGTTAAGGATGTTAAAACCATTTCGAGGGTGAAAAGAACGGGTCCAAACTATCAAAAAATGCCCTCGATCAAACATGTAACATCCATTTGAGTTTCTAACAAGATAATCTTTTAGTTTCTAAAAAGATTTGTTTGTTTCACACAAAACTTGCTTCCGTCGAGATATTTTAGTTGCCAACAAGACTTGTATTTGTTTCCGCCGACATATTTTGTTAGAAGAAATTTGTTTCCAACAAGATTTTTTTTTGTTTCCAGCAAAATTTTCTTTTCGTTTCGGTTTCGTTGTTAACAGTATCGATGACTTAAGTGTGTGTGAGACTCGGGCAAACTGGTCATACCAGGCGAAGTGGTTTCTGCACTATATTCAACAAGTATAACGCCATGTTTTAGAAAACATGGCAGATAAACCCGGCCCTTTTATGTGTAAGTGTTTTCCATGGACTGACAATACTGAAAGTCAAGTACATTCTACAACGCCGGTTAGACAAAAGTATGATTTGAAAATACAACGTGCAACGTGTTGAGCTACCGGTACATCAATTCTATTAAAGTCATAGTTGCAAGGTATACCATTATATGGTTTTATTCCTGTCCAGATAAAGCTATTGTGGACATTTGGTGATAAAATAGATGTGGCGATTTTTGCCCAAAGATCGCGGCAGGAGTCTTTGCAAAACACTAGCAAGTTTTACGGCCTATTTTTAGATCGCTCTAGTTCGGAGCGTGCGTTGCCCAGCAACGCACTGTACTCAATCGCGCCCAGCAGGGGGCGCCCAGTAAACTATAACAATGGTTTGACCTAGTCTCTCCACCCGCCTCTTGGCTCGATTTATACGCGAGCATTTTGCTTGATCTGTGAGATTGTCCCAGAGCAAGCCAAGAAGCAGGACGAGAGGCTCGCCATGAGCTTTACGTCCCTGTGTCTTGGGTAAGGCCCACGCAGGCCCTGGGGACGATTTCCATTGGGGGCCCAGGTGGGGGAGACCGTTGCTGACTCGGGGGCTCACGCCCTGTGGATCACCGGTTCCTTACACAGGCCGTCGGGCTGGCTCAGAGTTCCATCTCTGTGACAGTGCCTTCGGCGAGGCCGGCCAGCAACATGCCCACGTGTACGGGTTCCGTGGTGCCGCTCCCATGGCATCTCGGGCTCTACATACGGCTACATTACCATAACTATGTAACATGCATGTTGTATTTAAGGAGTTGGTGAGATGCATTTGTTATGTCGTAGTGTATGACGGCCGGACTCGTTCCGGGCTGACTGTACCTGGTTGTAGTGTTCCGTAGAGTAGTGCCGGACGCCCTGTAGCGGGCGCCCGCCGAACTTTACAATAGATGTTCGCGTTAATCGGAAATTAATAACAGCGACTTGTAATAGAGTATATTGAGCCAGTATTGCAATCGCCTTCTCGGCTGTTTCTGTAACCGTGACGTCAGTTGAGGCATCATGTGCTTTGATGGCAAAATACGTAATTTGGGCGGTCAGCTCAAAGATGGAAAAACACTCAAAAATGCATGACATTCAAAAGAAAACACGCTAAAACCAGCAAAACATCCGTTCTCTATTCTGAACAAGAATCCAGTGCCATATATAGTACAGGGTATTGGAGTGACCACAGATGTCAAACTGGGTATTTTAATGGTCGTAATAAGTTAGCCTGCTAACATATTGATACTTATTCATGATCACTCAGAAAAACAACAGGTTTTGTGTGATGGCCTTTCTCATCGAGCCTGTGCGACTTTATCGTCTTTCTGATTTCATCAAAAACTCCCACCCGTAGAACGCTCACAAGCCATGTGTGTTAAACAGGCTAATTTGGGCACAAAATGTGTCGCCAATCGAATTTGGTAGCTATGGCAACCAAAATCAATTGGTGTCGGGATCTTACCATCAGATATGTATGTAACAATTATCAGAATCGGTTCAAGTTTGCAACCTGTGGAGCGTTCATGAGAAAATCTGTACGGCAGCGGACGTGGCGCGACGGAGACAAATCCATAGTCCCCGCTGAACTTTGTTCGGGGTATACAAGAAGCTTTCCAAATGAATGTGAGGTGTGGCTTTGTCCATATAGGAACTCATATATGGCGGCATGACATATACTCATGAACATGCATATGTGGCAACAATGCATCGTTGTGTTGTTTGCATCCATAAGTCGTTGCTACAAATGAGTCTGAAGGGTGCAGCCACGATATAATGCAGGTTGAGCGGGGGCAAGAGGGGGGGCTGCATTGTTGGATGTGTTGTCCAATGTGATGGAGACAGAAAATTGGTGCTCTTCTTCCATTGTCCCACCAAGGAGTAATTATTTGCGAAAGTACACACATTTTCCCGATGTGGTACCATAATCTGTTATGCAGATTTGAAATGTTAAGCGTTCTTGAAAACGTAGGCTATACGCGTCCTTGCAAATGGAGAATTATGACGAACCTTTAATAATGTTGAAATTTCACATGTGTAATTTACAAGAAACATTTGTCTTCTTGAAAACTCATGGTGAGAAGCTCGGTAGCGGATCTGAGTCTGATAAAACACTAATATATCGCATATGCATGCAGACGGGCCCAGGCATTAGACACCATACAGCGTGGTGAATAAATATTGTATTCCAACACACCACATAACTTGTCATCATCTTTGAACAGTTTTGCGGTGGCTCACTTAGGACATTGCTTTTTTATTTATTTTTTTGGTCAAAAAATTGAAATATTTGTAGGGCGTATTTAATTATTTTATACGCGTATAATATTTTATCTGCGTATCTAATCATTTATTATGTGTATTTAATATTTTTGATGCGTATTTCATATTAAATACGCGTATTTAATCATTTGTTACGTGTATTAAATGTTATATATGGGTATTTAATATTTTATATGCATATTTAATCATTTATTATGCATATTTAATCATTTAATACGTGTATTCAAATATTTTAAATGTGTATTCAAATTTTTAAAATGTGTATTCGAAATTTTCAATAATAATATTCTTAATAATAATAAATTATTAAGTATGCGTACAAAATATTAAACATGCGTATTAAATGATTAAATACGCATATAAAATATTAAATACGCATACAAAATATTAAATACACGTAATAAATGATTAGATATGCATATTTAATAATAAATATGCAAATAAAATATTAAATATGCGTAATAAATAATTAAATAGGCATATACAATATTAAATATGCATAATAAATGATTGAATACACATATAAAATATTAAATACGTATAATAAATGATTAAATATGCATATAAAATGTGAAATATGCATGATAAATGATTAAATACGCGTATAAAATGATTAAATACGCGTATAAAATGATTAAAAACGTGCCACAAATATTTCAAGATTTTTTTTCTTAAAAAAAGCAATGTCCTATACAAGCCACCGTACAATTTTCAATATGCTGGTTGCTCACCAGAACGCGTCACATGATAATATTATATTTTCATGGTGTAATTCATTACCGATTTAGACTGAATATGCCTTCTAGTATAGCCCACTATTATCGACCGACCACGGTCCTTTCGAGTCGCGGCTTCGTGTATGGAATGCTCAAAAATATATAGGCCTGGTTGCGTGGCATGGGCTGGGTTTTGTGATGACAGCCTGGATAAAGTCCGTGTGCGAGTGATGTTTGGGCTCCTAATGTATCGTGATAGTCACACAAGCCAATGAAGACCTGCAACCCTGGTAAAATGATTATTCAGGCATACACAAATACAGTAAATATACTGGAAAATGTCTTGTTCAAATAAATAATGTGTGACGACAATGTACAGGGGGTGGTCACTAATCACAAATTTTTGCAGGAAATGACGAATGATGAGATATTTTACACCAATGAAAACAACTACTACCATACTGTTTGAAATAGTGGTGCGTAAATCGACAATGAGCAGATTATTTCAGATTTCAAAAAGGCATGGGCGTGGTTCAAGCACTATAGAATTCAGACATGGGCTTGGTGTCAATACATGTATTGTGGACCGGAAGAGAGCCGCCTCGTGTATTTGAATTTTCCTATCGTTCGAACAATTTTTCATATATTCATACATTTCATACATACATTCATACATCATGTCCTATCTCAGAAATTTGAATTATTTTATTAACTATTTATATGAATGTGTTACCAATACGGTACCAGTTCATAGAACATGATAGATCCACATCAAATTCAAAATTATCTATTTAAGTCTATCGTCGATGATCATACAAATGTACAAATCATACATTAAAATGTTAGAAATGCATTGCTGTTATTTAATAAATATGCTATACCAAATCATAAATAGAGTGAGATACTGATCAGGTCCAAACGGGGGCCTTGAACGAATGGGAGAATTGACCCAAAGTATTAAACAAATTAATTTCTTACTTACTAGAAACTATACTGTCTATTTTAATAGTAGTACGATGGTTGTATGTGTATATTATACAACTTGACATCGAGGCCTATAAATGCCTTCGGGCATTTCGATTCAAAGTCTGTTTCAGTGTCGGTTTCAGAGATTGGCCATATAAAAAGATGGCGATTCAGCAGCATTATTTTTAGGCCGAGGTTGAAATTTACCTAACACACCTTTAATGCATGTTTGTCGAGGGTGGCGAGTCACAAAACAGTGTCCGATTTGCTTTACAATGCACCGTGTCTGAGATAACGATAGGGATAGAAAATGTTGACTCAGTTTTCATTGACAGAAAGTTCATCCTCCCGGACTGACCGGACCTCGGAGCACAAAAAAAAGGTTTCATCTACGTAATAAGCGTGATAAATGGCGAAAATTTCTCGACAATAGGTCAAGGCGTTCGTAATCATTTCGTAATTAATGAAACAATTTGACTATCTTGTTTTTTAGCCGATATCAAATATGAATTATATTCAAGGTGCTTACCTGTATAATTTTGTTTATTTCACCATCCTGCAACATAACCGGAAGAAAATACATCTCAGAATTTTTTCTAAATATCAAACACAAAATAAACCAAGCCTGCGCATCGGAAACACCAGGCCCCTGCATTTGCATTACCACTCAAATAATCGGATTGGTTCATTGTGGTGACTTTCTAATTAATGAGCAAGTTAGATATGCCATAGAATAACGACTGTAACCGCATTGTACCTTATAAAGAATCGAATTAATGATGGAAGTCATTAAAGTTTTAATCACTTGGTTCTTTTGGCCCCGAAAATTTATATGGGTGGGTAACGGTTGTCACATTTTCTCATTTATTCGATCTTGTCGAGTCATACAGCATACATTTTCGACAATGGGGAACATTCAACTACCAGGATAGCGATACCAGACATCAATCCACACTCACGCGTCACCGCCATGATTCATTAAAATCCAGGCCCACGCTGGCCAACCAAGCCCATGCATGGCGAAACCAGGGGCCTAGTGCACCAAACCGTCGGTGAAGCGTCGGTGACAACGTCCGTCGTAAAAACACCAACGTCCGTCGTGAATTCTGCGTCGGTGTGAAAGTTGGTGTGCACCAAGCTGTCGGTCGTTGAAAACTATCGTCCACTGGACGTAAAATCTGCGACTCCTACTGAGCAGTCGTAGATGGGTCGTACAACGTTCGAAATCGTGTACCGCACAATATATGTGGAGTAAACTATTTCTTATCTGTGCGATATGTTCAAATAACACTCTGATAACGTTGGGACCGAGCTGTTATCAAAATTTTAATGATTGCAGAGTATCAGTACATTTATGCTACCAACTGCGCTGTTATGATGGTTGCTTGAACACGCGAAGAAAACTCAAATTATGAATCTGTACTAAATCATTCGTTTTGAATTTACTGTAAATAGCCATATTTTGTTTTCCAAATACTTATATATTTATACACTGAACCAATGTACAGATTGTATTGTGATAAGGAACGATAACACTTCTCATTATAAAGGCATGTAATGATTGATCCTTTGCAATTATATGCATCATGTGTTAACCAATGCTAAAGTTCAAAACATGTGTGATATACATTTGTAATGGAATCGCACAGGGTAAAATATACATTCATTGTCAACAGATTTATTAAGGTTTCAATAGGTTTATGTTTGCAGCTGCAGTGCATACCAGAGTGGTTACAGTAAATGTTTGTAAAATTTATTATCCACACAATAGCTTTCCAGAATCATACTGTACCTGTATTTCCAACATCAGCCATCCATATAAAATGCATTTAACAGTTAAAACTGATAATCTTGACAATTAAAAGCTCAAACAAGTATGCACCGATCCGTCGGTAGGCACGCCGACGCGTCGGACCAACGACCAATTTGCGACATCTAGGTGCACGCCACACGGGCGGGGATTTTACGACGGACGTTTCTACGACGGACGTAGGTTCCACCGACACTCAACCGACGCTTGTTTTACGACGGTTTGGTGCACTAGGCCCCAGGCCTATGCATTTTCGGGAATTCCATACACCAAGCCGCGACTCGAAAGGACCGTGGTATATTTGCTGGTATTGAGACACTGTTTCCTTTTGGGGGAAACTTCTCGATGTCAGTGATTGTGTGCAGACACCCATCCTAACTGTACACTCCCCGTGTATGGGCGAAATAATCTGACAGGTCATAGTAGCAATCGTTTCTAGGAAATACCTCTTTTCCTTGTTCCTCTTATCCGTTCCATATAGATTGGTTTACGGCGGTTTGGTTCCGATTTGCGTGTGCTTGTTTGTTTCGCCATGTGAGAGAAATTGTGGACAAAAGTCAGCTTAACAGATAGTATGTGAGACCCGTGCGCCTATTCATATAATGTAATGCCTAGGTGTATATAAAATGTCTTTTGCGTGGGGAAAAAGCTAGTTTTGGTGTAGTATGGGGTATATTGAATATGTTCCGATTTACCGAAACGAGCACAGGTCACAGTTCCGATTTACGTGGTTGCATGTTCCGGTCTACGAGACTTAGAATAGACAACACTATGAAATGTTTCTAAATTTACTTTGGCATAAGTTGGAAATATTGAATTAGCATCTGACCTAACGACGTTTGATGGCTGAGCCTTAGATAGAAGGGAATATGACCGGTTCTGCTCTGTTATTTTATTCATTTATATTCTACCATGGTTCATTAACCCCGTCCTTCTCTCGATCCGGTTGATGATGGACTCGCGAAATCAAGTCATCAATACATTGAATTCATTCCTTTTTTCTCGTTTACACTCTCCCGGTTTATTGGTTGTTTTCTTCGATTACTCACCCGCTGCTGAAATTGATGCCGCATATTTTAACATTCAAATCTGGAGAGAGTTTGTAACAGCAAGATTTATACACTGATACTTCCCCTATTTAGTTATGGCCTCCTGGCCTGGGGTAGCTCCACTATAAGTCACTTAAAATGTTTAATCAACTTGCAAAAAAGGGTCATAAGAATAATTAACAAAGTAAATTTTAGTGATCACACATCTCCTTTATTTAATTCCACTAAAATACTTAAACTTACTGACCTGTATACATACCAAGCCTGTGTTTCAGTATTTGACTTTCTCCAGGGTAAATTGCCAACTGACTTCAGAAACATGTTCTCACTAAACAATTCATATCACACTCATAATACTAGACAATCTAATTTGTTACGCTTATGTTATCATCGGTTATATATTTCTAGCTCCTCAATTAGATTCAAATTACCTCAGTTATGGAACTCGCTACCACCCAATATTAAAAATATTAAATCAAAACCACTGTTTAAAACTAAACTAAAACAACACCTATTGAATCAGTATTAATTTTTGTTATTACTATCACCTTGTTATTATCCTAGTTGTGTTACTTTTTTATTTATTTTATATACAGGCTTAAACAATCATGTATACCAATTATTTCGTTTTTACTATATGACATTCCACAGACGGTTATATCGCCATATAATTTTTTTTTGTTAAACATTCTTAACGTCTTTTTGTCATATTATGTTTCTTTTCTAAGCAATTTCATTTCACCGTATATATTATCCTTGTAATAACAAATGTATTGAAAGTTTTCTGAAATAAATACGTTGTATTGTATTGTATTGTATTATTGTATTGTAGATATTTGGGAAATGTATGTTTTTGGCTGACTGTGGGTTGAATGCAGGTGACACGCCCCAGTAGTCGGATGTGACATTGCAATCCTTCCACTTTTGATACGATTCCGTGCTTTCACATCATGTGATGACATAAAACATGTAAAGTCGAGTTCAACACAAAACCTGAAATGATTTTTTTTTACCATGAATTCATTTTGGTTCGTCGGATCAATTTGAATTTTTCATCTTTCCATTTGGCATAGAATTCTATCTCAAAAACAAAAAGTCGTCAATCTACTTCTTAAATTTCACCTCAAACAAGATATTCGCAAGTTTGACCACATCTTGGCAAGGTCTTCGGTGTTTGAATCAACCATTGATTTGGAAAGAGATTATTTGATCAAAATACACTTGTATGTCTTCAAACTAAAAAAACCATCACAATTGTTAAATTGTTCATGGTCACAAAATTATGAATTTCCCCAATTTGCTTGAATTCACGTGATCCCATTTGGGGCTGAAATTTAACTCTGGGGTAGATTGTCAACATTTTCAGTTTTGAAGATCTGAAATTTGGTGAAAAAATATGTTTCATGTCAGATGAAAAGATAAAATTGATCCGACGGTCCAAAACAAACGAGCAAAAATCATTCGAGGTTGTCTGTTGAAATTGATTTAATTTGCATACACATTTCTCTGCGGACACAAAGTATGAAGGTAAGAAAGTTGCTAGGTAAGCGTTAACATTTGTTTTCATTGAAACAAATGATATACTTAACTAATATCTAGACATATAAGTGTGGGTAAATCGGAACATCAAAACATATAAACCAACGTAAATCGGAATCACCATGACGGTGAATCGGAACATGTGATACGACATTAAGACTTGTAGTTTTCCAGCAAAATTGTATGTGTTGCAATGAAAGTAGTTGCTTATATCAAAAGCATGCCTGAAACACATAAAATGTATACATTTGGTGATAAATGGGTAGATATTGAGGTAGTAATCGAAATAAGATCGCACAGGTCGCTATTGTTTTGACTGCCGGCAAATACACGTAAATCGGAACCAAACCGCCGTAAACCATTCAATACGGAACGGATAGTTCCCCGTGTATATAGTCGCGAGAGAGAACGCTTAAAAGACCTAACATAACCAAAATAATTATATATGCTGCACATGTAAGTTTGCAATGCTGTTGTGGCAGTGTTTCCCGTGAGATGTGTCATATAATCACGCATGTACATCGTTAAACATGCTTGTCCATTTATATAGAAGCGACTCACATGAAGCTGGATGCCCCACAGTCGCTCAGAGCCTCTTATAATCGTGTGTGTTCAACTCTTCAAAATGTCCTATCATCTCTATAACATAATACATGTATTGCCTGTATTTCAGGAATATATTTTTGTAAAAAAAAAAACACTCCCTGGTTTCCTGTTACTGGTGATATAAAAATCTTTTGCTGATGCTGAATTAGTTAAAATTGTTGTAATAAGTCAGCAAAACTAACCATTTCATATTATTACTGGAGCCACAAAATCTTCACTGGACAAAAGCTTTTCTTTGCTGGGTCCAAACATACATGTTTATCATCTGAACTGTTTATGGTGTGGTCAATTATCAATAAATCTTCAATTAAAAAAGATAAAACTGTAACTCATCCATTGCTATCGCTCTCCGTCACCCAAAACATTAGCTCTATTCCTCTTCGCACAGGAGTATCAGACGCAGATAGAAGCCACCGTTCACTTGTTCACTTGATTCTTTTCCCAATTTTCACGAAAATCACTAATCATATAATGTGGCATCATGCCACAATTATTTTATCCATAAGCGACTATTGAAACGTATGTTTGCATAGATAATGAACTACTGATTCGATGTTTATCAAAATACAACCACCTACAGGTCATCATCTCTGGACACAAATAAGTCTGATCCGTGCAAATACTCATGGAAAATTTTGTAAAATCTTTGAAGTCCACTACCACTACCAGCAGTGAACTTTAAAGTCCAGTAGTGTCCAATTTCAAGTGCGTATTGATACCAAAATTGGTTGCATTCCGATATTTTTCTCTGGTCACGCATTCACGCATGATAAAAGGACACTGAAATATATTTTCAATGCGAAAACAACTCATTATCTGTTAGTTATCGGACAGTCTCAGACGTATTTTCAGTTAAAGTGGGGGTCCAGTCAAAATGAAAAGTGTTTCAATTTTGACAAATGAAGAAGTACAACTCATGGATTAAGGCAGTTTTTACAGAATGTTGATATCTCAATTTGGTAAAAAGTTATAACAACATTTGTGTAGTACTTTCCCGCCAAAGTTGACATCTAATTAAGTATTATAATGAGTATTCATGACGTCAAACCAGTACTTTAAGATAATTAGCAACACATAACTCTTGATATTTCACCTTTTGTTTACATTTTTTTAGTCTTAACTATTTTGTCGCGTTTGGTATTAAACATAATCAGAATTTAATAACCTAATTTCGTCACCAAGTGAACAACGCCCGAAATACTGCCCTTAGCAACGGTGGTTGCTATGGGCCCAAACTTCATGAATATGCTAATTTTTCGTCAAAAATACATCATAACATTCATGTATTTCATTTAAAACATAACATAAATGCCTTTTCATCATTATAACTCTCTTTAGTTACGAGCAAAGGTCCCTAGCAACGGCGTTGCTATGGACAGTATCTAAGGGATGGATGGTATGGCGCTGTTCGACTACAAATATTTATGGTATATTTTTCATTGGGATGCCATACAACAATATATTTCGTGAAAAAATATATAAAGGACACAGATTTAGCATCCGAATATAACTAATTAAAACAGTTATACTGGTGTGACGTCATGAATACTAATTATAATATATAATTAGGTGTGAATTTTGGCGGGAAATAATTTGAATAAATCATCATAACTTTGGAACCAATTAGGCTATCAACATGCTGTAAAAACCACGTCAATTCATATGATTCACTCTATTTTCATGTGCCCAAACTAATAAATTCCCTACTATGACCAGACTCTATCTTTAAACGATTTACAGGTATTCGTCGTCAATTGCGGTGTTATGCCATATCATTGAGAAACACGCGCCAAATTGATCCAACCGGAAACCAACTTCACGGCATCGCCTCGCATCCCCCACCCCCCACCCCCCGCTAGACACACACCCCAGTAGTATGGAGTTTTTTTTTCACTCGGCAAAGGTAGAAGATAAGCGCCAAGCGCAGGCCCACGTGCTTCTGAATTTTTTGCCAATGACCAAAGGGGGTCGATGGAAAAATGAATCAGGCCACTGCATTTTATGTAAGCCAATGTAGAATTGCGTAGGCATATAAATAATTACTTGTATATCCAAAAGGAATGGAGAGAAATGGAATATCAGTCCACTTATGTGATAACCTCTTTTCCCGATAATCACAAGTATGATGTACGAGTACATTTCTTTACTCAAGGCACGTCTGTATCAATGCTCTGTGTGAAAGAAGCCCATCCCTGTGTGTGTGTGTGTGTACTGAGACCGCAGTCAAACAATTTTTCTTCTGTGTCTGCTCAAATTACTGTCGATTCATCCAATCAGCATTCAATGCCAGATGAATTAGCTGATTGGACGAATCGATGCGTGGGCGTTGCATATCACTCACCAAGCTCAGTATATAACTGATCGCGCATTCAAATCCCTTCATTCTGGAGATCAACAAGTCATCAAGAAACATCAGCTAAGACAAGACATCGTCACAACCGACTCTCTACCATCAGATGGAAATGGACAATCCTACCAGTAAGTTGCGGGAAAACTGGGTACTTTTGTTTGGTATCGAAAGTGTGTGAAACCATACGTATTGACTATATGATATGCTGAATATTTATATCAGGTAAAGGCAAATAAAAAGGATGATGATCCGTTCGAAAATACGGAGAGGAAGAAAAATAAGCCAGAGTATTTGGTATTGAATGTCGATGGTAGAGAGATGTCTTGTCTTTGAATATTGCTTTCCATAACAAGTTTCCGCGTAAAATTTGCTATATATTTCTTAAAATACTACTCATTGCTGAAAGATACAGATACTGAAAAATACGACTGACGGTGATGACGACTTACCATTAATCTGGAAACATCTATCCATAACATGCATACCATGTAAATCCAGGAAGTTCTCTATCTAGTTTATTGAAAAAATACGCGATTTGCGAATATATTTCCAAGGTTTCAACAAGCACATGTCAGTTTTTCAGCAAAAGGTTTCAATTCTTATACAGGGTTGGAAATATGTGCGGGAGGAAATATTGGATATATTTCCAATCAAAGCTCACGCCAGGTGCAATGTGCAGACAGGGATACCCTTCTCCCCCATATATATTCATCCAAGCAGTGGAAACACTGGTCGAAAAATAATAAACACTGATCCCGCTGTATCGCACATAACAAGGTGAAATTGGGAAGCACTCCAGCATCAGGCATTGAAATTCTTGCCAGATTTGGGGCTATTTCGGGACCGAAAGTCAATGTGCCAACTCGATTAGTGGTCCGAAAAATGACGAAATTTGACAGTAAATGCTCTGTAGAACAGCACTGGTTGATGCTATAAATACCAGAATTCGTAGTTATACTGACATCATAATTGTAATGTGACAGGAACATGATGAGAAACATACATGTATGGTCAATACTGACAGTCGTATTGATGTTCAAACTACACAATAAATCTAAACTCTGGGAGTGATTCTCGATAAGCGGTCCGCTTTATCGTATTACATAATAATAATAATAATAATAATAATAATAATAATAATAATAATAATAATAAATAATAATAATAATAATAATAATAATCAGATTTATTTTACGACGGTCCATGATGATAGGCAATTCTGCCTGTCTTCCCCATCCCCCGTCGGGTGACGATTTAGAATTTGGGAAGCACATTCGAATGGAGAAACCTTTGCGTCATATAAAACGTCGGGGGTAATACCCCATCGATATCGATATTTCCATTCATACCTGGTAATCAATCAGATCATGGGTGCATCGTGTATGAAATGTTTTAAAAAATCACATACGAGTGAGTTTGCTCAAATTATTTAGGGTTGTAGTTGGCATCTGGGCTGATCAATTAAGTTACACGGTAATATTCAACGTATGTTTGAGTTTGGACCACGCCATACGCCGCCCAAGCAACCATCAAAACTATGTACGGTGCATTCAGGATGCTTAAAAAAATCAAAGCTTCCAAATCATCGCAATACTTCATGATTACAGCGTGGGACTAAGTGTCAGAAGAGATGGTTGAAATAAGAATATGCGTGGTGATAAAGGGATCACGCTTTAAAGTGCATAGCGACACCTAAAAATGTCCATAAACTTCATCAATTTATGCTGCTATAATCATCTTTGTATACATTAGGTTCAAATAAGAGATAACAATGATACTGTAAACGTACAAAATTTCGCGATGTATTAATTTCGCGAATTTCGCGTTTGAAAAGAAAACGCGAAAATAAATACACGCGAATACATGGTTATTCAATTGGGGGACCGACCATTCACAACAGTCACGAACTTAAATCCACGCGAACATGTTGAGATGTTGAAAACGCGAACATTGATACACGCGAAATTTTATACGTTTACAGTATGTCACCATGCTGGTTTTTCTGTTATGACAGTTATGACGAAGTTGGTATTACTAGGTAGAAACACGTGAAAACGAGTTATTTTTTCGTTCTGTATTGCTAACAAAGTAATCGTAAAAGGAGCTTTTTGCAGAAAAAAATAATCCACACACGAATTAACTGGCAATTATTTTATTGATCAAGAGTTATTATTGGTTTTGAGTACAATATATATATATATATATATATATATATATATATATATATATATATATATATATATATATATATATATATATATATATATATGTAGATGGATTACAATAAATAAGCAGCCTTTTGGCTATCACTACACGCTTCTACGTTGCAAAAATATTTGGATTTAACTCGGAAACATTTCACTAAATTGCATAAACATCGTCGCATTGTGAGAAACTGACCCATAAAGTCAGCAATTTTTCACATCGTGAAGTGAACATTCTCAGGGCAATACAGAAGAAGAAAAAAAACATAGGTCACCATATCGGTTTTCAATGTACAGCGCGACGTGGCAGTGGACTAGATCAAAATATGCTGATATTCAATGAATTGATCGACACGGATATCATAAATTATAATCAATGATATATTATCATTCCAGTCATGAAATAATTTTGTAATCAACGGATGTAACTGATAACGATAGAAATATTTACATAGAGTAGGCCCCAATTAATAATTTGGATGTTTACCACCCCGACTTCCCTGGCGACCGTTAACAACAACACTTTCACGGATACGAATAAACAAGTGATGGTATCATGATTGGTACAGTGGCTACATCAGGAATCGTAATATTAGGGTAAGAAATGCAATCAATACCAAGACAAAGTGGGTGACTGCAACGGGGAGCACGTTTTGAACATAGATCCACAAAAGTCTGAAAATTAGTTGAATTGCCAATAACGTTGCCCATAAGCTGCGATATCGAGTTCATTAGATCTTGATAGAACGCGGATGATTCACATCGTCGGGGGCTTCAAAGTTATAATTTTTTCAATATTTATACTCGGCAACTTTACGGTAGCTATCAAAATATTTGTTGTTGCCATTTAAATCACATTCTGAGTTATTTTTGAGTGAAGAAATACTGAAAATTTGTAGTTAGCCTAGAACTACGTCTGTCACTTGTTTGTAGATCTAGGCCTATGAAAACTGATACTTTTAGTTTGCAACCGGTAAAAATCGCATCGCACATTTATCATTATGTATTTTGCTACAGTTCCACGGGACAACAAATGTCCAGAATTATTATTGAATATTATTAATTTATTTACTTGAACGATTTTGGATTTTGAAAAATGCCGTTTGGTTATTGACGGTCATTCGTGGACTAATGCTATAGTGCGATGGGAAAGGAAGGCGCCGTGTGAGTGAATTCGTGTGACAAATAGAGTGTTTGCATAATGAATAAAGATGATCACGTCCCCTATGATATTAACAGGCCTAGAATATAAACCTAACAAAATCGTCAGGTTCGTGTATTTTCGCTCCATGTCTGCCGATGAAAATGTCCGTGTTGCCTATACATCATGTTCGAAGAAACATGAACGAAACGTTCGATTTCGCTATGCCTTCTCCGTATAATTCGTAAATGGGAACCGCTCATGCCGATTTCTACCCGCGTCCGTGCCCGCCAGTTTAATTAGAATACAGATATGAGCTGAGTGATTTAGCTCGCCGAATGATATATAGGCCTAGCCTCATACGTATGCCCTAATTCGATGGATAGAATGAGCCTGAAATGGCAAAACCGAGCGTCATAAAGTCCTTCTCATTTAGTCCATGAATTCGAACGAATTTTACAAATACAATAAGTGGGTTTCAAGATATTGAATCAAATAGGCACTCCTTCCGTAAATTGCCGAAGATTTTGATCACGATTTTAGTATAGGTCACGTGGTTGGTGACGTCAGTTGAGGCAGAACTGAAAGTGCATGTAGTCAGCAAGGTAAACTTCATGTCGCATATTCATTCCCGTCGTGTATGTTTGACTATTCAAGTGAACGGGTGAGATGGCGGGAATACGGCATTTCTTTTATTGATATTTAGAATCAGTACTATTTATTCACCCGGAACGGAGGTTTGTTGACCTGCAAGATGTCCAGTATTTGCTGATTTTAGCATGTTTTCTTTTGAATCGAAAGCATTTTGGAGTGATTTTCCATCTTTGAGCTGGCCACCAAATTACGTATTTAAAGGTGCCGTCACACTAGACGGCGATCCCACGGAGTTGGCCAGGCGTCGTTAAATTTCCCAGAACGCCACGGGATCGCAGGAAAAATTACAAAAATCGTGGCAAGTAAAATTGATATTTTCCCGCAAGGAGATGTCACGGCGTCCGTTCGGCGATCGTTGCGTTTCCATGGAGCGTCTGTGGAGTGCAACCCCGTTTTCACTGCGTTCTAGGTGGCGTGTATAATTTATATATTTCACAAGGTTATTCCGAAACATATTTAACGAGGTTATTTTGATGAGGTCACTTTCGTTTGCAAGATATAGGGTTGGAAAGGGCGTAGGACCGATGAAAATTTCCAATATAGAAACGTTGATTACCCTTCGAAAGTTGTCACGTGAGCTCTCATGAATTCTCGTATTTCTGCAAGTGACCCGCGGAATCTTATATTTGGTCCCTAGAGCAGGCCAAAATAACTTTCCACCGGTTTGCTACGATAGCCGCATGGCATGGATAGTAGCATCGACTCTTTTAGATGGGATATTCATATGCTGCTTTATTTCACAGCTTTAATGGAATTTTAACTGCAGAAATCGTATAATAACACAAATATGGGGGCTAGGTTTCATACAATATTCCGAAAATTATATGACACTCGGCTTCTCCTCGTAAAATATCGTTTTTTACTTTCAAAGTTGCTTTGACAGTAATATTGCACTCAACCAAGCCACATGTACATGGCATGCATCTTAAAAATAATGCGAGAACACGAAATCACGAAGTCGAAATTACATTTCGTTATTTCGCTTCGTAATTTCGCCTTTTCGCTCCATGTTTGCGACATTTCGCTTCGTAGTTTCGTTCTTTCGATATAATTCTTCGGGTAATATGTGCGCATGCGCAGATTCACACTGTAGAACAGATCTTCAGCAGGTGGTAAGACCAATAAACAGTTGTTAGTCATTCAACTATCATTCATAAACTTAACAATCAAACTAAAGGAAAAGCGCGCATTTCTCACCTTCTGAAGATATGTTTTACAGTTTGAATCTGCGCATGCGACCTGTTACATGTATGCCTACATGGCAGTTCCTGATGAATTGAAACTTTTGCCGGTTCACTATAATGTAATATTGACACTAACACATCTGTTTTAAAAAATAAGAAATGATCTGTTTTTAAACAGGACACCATATATGTACATATATATATATATATAAGTACATTTCCCAAATCAACTGACAACCTACCTACCTAATTGGTATTGAGTGTGGTCACGTGTTGTCTACATTCGAGTCTAATCTTTATTCATTCGTTTGAAATCGAGAATGTTACGTACATATGTATGGTAAAAAATACAACTCAGAAACCAGCACTCTTTCCAACAATATTTTTTAGGTTACCGGACCTATGGTTTAACAACAGCCTTATCTATGATAGCAGGTCATACAGGACAATGTATACGGGTATAAGTTACTGGAACACAACTGCACTGAAGTTGATACTGATCTGTTCCCTTTACTGTAGTTCAGTGCGCAACCTCAAGATCTAACGGCAGATCAATATAAACACTGAAAGTCGATAAAAGCTTTAGGTCATAATACATATTCCTGTGTAAGAATAAATGCTGAATATAGGATTGTTTTTTTTTTTTTAGAAAAAGTGGTGAACAAGGCAGACAAGGTGACGGTTTGTCATCAACTTTATTTGTTTTATATATTAATGACCTGGCCGAGGAAATTAAAAGTCGAACAAAGGTATAATTATTAATGATAGGAATATATCAATATTATTATTTGCCGATGACATTGAACTTTCGACAGAAAATGAGCATAAACTTGCAGATTCAGTTGGAATACATGTGGGTCATTAGTTATTTTGTAAAAATATCTAGGCGTGTTGCTGGATGAGCATTCAACATTCAACTATTGCGCCACCGCACTGAAGCTAATCGTCGAGTTCTGGGAGGTATTAGTAATAAATATAACAATCTGAAAGAAGTAGGCTTGAGTACGTTTGGAGAATTGTATCATTCTGATGTAGTATCAATTAATGATTAAGCTGCTGAAATTTGGGGGTATACGAATTTTGCTGTTTGTAACAATATTCAAAACCTGCAATGCGTAATTATTTGGGTGTGCATAGGTTTGCCCCCAAACTCTGTAATGCAGGGTGATCTAGGTTGCCTTTCTCCAAGGTATAGATGATTTGATGTAAGTGACATATCTGGAATAGACTGTGTGTTATGTGTGATGGTTGACTGGCAAAGCATAATGATTACTCAAATTGTTTTCAAAACTGGTCGAGTGAGATCAAGGGTATTTGTTCTTTGTTGAGTCTGATTTATCGGATTTTTACAAGCCAATTTTAGCAGATGTAGCAAATTTGTCGGTAAAAGCATGCGGTATTCACAATGTCTCACTCGCTGCAGCGGTCGGTGCGCATGAGTGGATTACACTGTATGCGTTGCAGTGACCAAGATTTTCCTGATTTTCCTGATCTGATTTTCCTCAGGTATTGAACTCAATGGGAATCATTTCATGCACTAAACTCTGAAAATTCAGCAAGCAAATCATTGTTTGTCGCGGACTCGTTCTTTTCATGTAATGCAATAACAAATGTTATTAATAGCAAAATTCCGTGCCAACTTTGTAACGCTACCGAAGTAGAATACGACTTAAATTTCATTATTAATGTCATTTGTATGAATATTTACGCTCTATCTTATTTGGCAATGTACAAAAACTGGTTGAAAATTCCTCCTCATTCGATTATACTGAAAGACTAATTGTCATAGTAAAGTCTATTGATAAATATTTAGGTTCATTCTTATCTATTGCATATAAACTCAGACAGAAAAGATTGGATGCTGTGAACGAATGAATCTGAATCTTTGCTAACACAAGTAAAGGCAGGTCTTGTGTACACAGTGATGAGCACGTGGCTGGATCCGGAAAATGGCGCCAGGCCTCCGAAGTAAGACGCAGTCTAAGACTCCACGTGGACTCCCATCTGTCCAGATCTAAAACACCAAAAGTATCATGCAATATGACAATATTGTCTCAAATACCCTGTGCCGATATGGCTAAATCGTTTTTCACATAATACTTATATTTTACCATGGTACATGTCATACAATGGAATATATATTTACATTATCAACATACCCTGCTGCGACTTCCATTGTTGCAATCAGCTGTACCGTAGCTACATCACTGCATTTATTGGCTTAGAAAGTATATACCCTGATTTCTCTAACTTGTTTACATCGGTTTTTGACGATATGTTTGCGATGCTATATGTTATCATTCTATAACTTGGCATACTTCATCTGGGAGTCAAACAGAAATTTTCTACCGATTTTCATACTTCTATCGCAAAAATTGAAAAAAAAGTTGCTAGAGGGGGCGAATAGATTTAGCATTATTTTATTGCTACAGTAATCAATCCTGCGATATACCTATAGCGACCACGGTTATGTGGGAGAAGGCTTCGGTGGACGAATGCAATGAATATTATGTTAGTTGTGACAGAATCGAAAATGCCAGAATGTGTTTTATTTTCTCCCAAACTCATATGATGAATTTCAAAGTTGAGCTCGAAGTACAGAATGATTGCAACGGCAACAACCTTAAACCCCGTTACCGCAAGGTTCTATATTAGGACCATTGCTATTTTTGATATTCTAAAATGACATTACTTTAGATATAAATAGTGAAATTTTCTTGTATGCGGATGACACAGCACTCATGAAAGTAATTCCGGATCCCCGTCAAAGCATCCGAGAAATAAACTTGGATCTAGAGACAATAAGTCAATGGGCTAGTCAGTGGGCTGTTACATTTAGTCCATCAAAATCCAAGATGATGATTTTTTTCTAAAAAAAACAATCTCGCGATAATTACGACAATGTTGTTTTCGACAACGAAACTGTGAATCTGGTTAAGGAACACTGTCACCTAGGTGTTATCTTGAGTGAGGATTTATCGTGATCGAGTCATATCCGCAATCGTATTGCAAAAGCGGGTCCTATGATAAATATGCTTAGGGGTATGTCCAATATAATACCCCGTAAATGCAAAGAAAATATATACAAAACATTTATCAGGTCTGTTCTGGAATATGGTTGCTTGTTGTATCACAACTGTACAGGAAATATGACCAATATCCTGGAAATGTGTCAACGGTCAGTTGCCATTACTTGCACTGGGGCTTCTTCATCTGTAAGCAACAGTGTCGATACTATTTTTCGAGATAACTAACTCCATTAGAGCCACATGAGTTTTTTTTCAATTCAATTTGTCGACTTATTATCTCGATTTATCTCCATAAATCGAGATAATATCTCCATAAATCGACTTATAATCTCGATAAATCGACTCATTATCTCGATAAATCGAGATATTATCTCGATGATTCGAGTTATTTATCTCGATAAATCGAGTTAATTATCTCGATATATCGAGTTATTTATCTCGATAAATCGACTTAATATATCGATAAATCGAGATATTATCTCGATAAATGAACTTATTATTCAACTCTCAATAAATCGAGTTATTTATCTCGATAAATCGAGTTATTATCTCGATAAATCGACTTAATTATTTCGATTTATCGAGATATTTTCTCGATAAATCGACTTAATATCTCGATAAATCGAGTTGATTATCTCGATAAATCGAGTTGATTATCTCGATAAATCGACTTATGTCCTGGGCATTTAAAGTTCAAGTAAAATGGAAATATGTTTCGAGTCACATTATTCATATTGAACACTATGTTGAATAGCGTTATATGATGGACCATTATAACGTTAAATATTGAATAATACAGACCAAACTACCGAATTAAAAACTATAGTGAAGTTACTATATCACTCTCTCTTAGAAAGATGCAACATGTTCATGAATGGAAATGGTCTAATTGTTTTGTTTCTTAAAAATTATTTAGCTATTAAACATGGAATGAGGTATATTCATAAAGTTATAAATCTGTACGGCTTCTTCAATTGGATAGTTTGGTATTATTTCAGAGATTAATGCAATGATTGTTAATCATATAATCCATATAGTTTTCAATATGAGTGATCAGTATATTTTCTTTGTCCTATTGTTGCCAAGGAAACCGATGAAAAGGTATGGCTCGCCTATATTATGGTCGATGCATATTCATTTTACTTGTACTTTAAATGTCTGAGTCTTATAGGTCGATTTATCGAGATACTATCTCGATTTATCGAGATAATTGCCTCGATTTATCGATATAATTAACTCGATTTATCGAGATATTAAGTCGATTTATCGAGATAATATCTCGATTCATCGAGATAATATCTCGATTTATTGAGGTATTAAGTCGATTTATCGAGATAACTAACTCGATTCATCGAGATGATAAGTCGACAAATTGAATTTTAAAAAAACTCATGTGGCCTTAATATGCTTCCGTAATTTCCAGATTTCGACTATGTACAAGATCTTGAACGGGCTCACACCGCGTTATTTGAGAAATATTTATCCGTACTTTATGATGTCATATGTAACGAGATTTCTTGAGGCATCCCACCTGTGTTCTCCCGATGAACATCCGTGTACCCATTCAAATAGTGCCTAAAAAATTTTGATGGCATGTATGCAGTCTTTGTCGATATTTCATATATAACTAGTGGTGTTTTGCAGCTTAAAAGCTCCAAACATTGCCTTACATGTCGTTTTGACAAAACATTAAAGGTCTGGTATTCCTACGCCGAACACATGTTTCGAGGGGACCTCAGCTGTCAGACGCGCGTAGGCAAAACGGTCGGAAACTGGAATTTTTCTAGACATATCGAAAAAAACGAGCGTGTGACGAAATGACATTTTTATTACTGCCCAATGATGTAGCTGTCAGAAAAAATGAACAATTTGTTCATTTTCTTCCCTTCCATAAAGAAAAGAGGGTCCGAAGTGGGACAATTTACATTGATTTATATAGGGCCTTCAAAAGCGAGTGACAGTCTTGATGCGAGGAACCAAAATGCCAAGCTGGCCACATAATATATTAGTAATAATATGGTTATTGAGCTTCAATATTCCCCGCTTAAGGGGGTTATAGGTTAAAGCAAACACCATGATACCTAGAAAACGCGTATATGTTTAATCCTGTGAGGATGTTTGGTGTTGTACGTCTCCATCGAATAATACACGGTGAATGCACAAACGTTTACAATTTACTTGCGCCTTAACGCAATTATCCTCAGTCCAAGTTAAACATAAACTCTACCACGATTCGGTAGTCTTTCAGTCCGCGCCGCTTTATTATTTTTTTTACTGTGATGCTGCCATCAAGTGGAAGCTCTTTTCGGAAGCATCCATATATCGATCAATTATCGACAGCAGATATCCCTGGACAATGTGTTGTAGAAGCGTGAACGCATATTTATTTATTTTTTTGCGACAAGAGTACTGTAGGAGTACTGCAGTGCAACTGCTGAAGAAATTTCTCCGTACACACACACTAAACAAAGTGAAGGCCTGAGTGGAACATATGCAGTCAAAGCTGTATTCTGTGAGAGTTCCACTTTGCGTTCACTTGTCAGATTTTGACTTATAACTATTAAAAGATACTTTTCTAAAGTACGCCATGGGAAATCGTGCCCAAGGAGCCTAAAATCGAACGTAAGATTGGCTTCTGAAGATCAACGCAAGTTTTCAATAGATTTTTCAACCGTCAAAACAAAACCGAAAAGAAAAAAAAAAAAAAACAGATTATTCACTTTCATAAAGATATATCTGAAACCCAACGGAGAATTACTCCCCCCCCCCCCTCCCAGTCAATAATCATATAATATGTGATATTAAATATGATTCACAGCATCGATTGCTTCATATGTTTCGTTTTATTACAATTCAGCTGAAGTTCTGTACGCAGCAAAGGACAAACTATGGGCAGGTCCGCCGCCATCCCATCTAAGTAACGAATGGAGCGCCACCGCCGACATTATCGGACAAGGGAAATGGAATCAATTCAAGTTTCTCTTCATGGGTCCATCCGGGGAACTCTACGCTGTCAGAGGTGATGATTTGTATGTCGGGCGTCCCATTGAAGGCGATTCTGATGACTGGTTAGATGCAGCGAGACGGCTCGGTGGAAGCGGGTGGAACAAGTACAAGTTCTTATTCTTCGGGCCTTCCGGCATGCTGTATGCAGTCACGCATGAGGGAATCCACAAGGCCCCACCACCAACTGACCACGAACCATGGTTCGAAAATACCGAGAAAGTTGGAGGCAATGGCTGGGACGCTTTTGATTTTCTGTTCTTCCAGCATACCACCGGGGCTCTGTACGCCACGAAAGATGACCGCCTATATGTGGGACCACCGCCTAACCAGGCCACCGCCGGGTATTGGTTCGGTCAAAGTGTCAATACGATCGGCAACAAGGGTTGGAGCAACTTCAAGTTCCTCTTTTTCGACAGAAGTGGCGATCTGTATGGAGCAACGAAGGATGGCGCTCTACACAAGGCCCCTGCGCCAGTGTACCCGTCCGACGACTGGATCGGCAGGACCCAGAAGATCGGCACTTCGGGATGGGCAGTTTACAAGTTCCTGTTCTTCCAAGCATGAATGTAACTAGTAGCTTGAAGACACTGTGTCAGTGTCACAGAATTTCGACAAACTTAAGACGATTATCATAATAATTAGGGGTTTTTTTAAAGCTGAAAATGAATTGAAATATATAATGACTAATACTGTGTACTATGATACTAATACTATGATATATTGCTCTAGATTGCTTAACTGATTATTGTAATGAGTATAGGTTAATGTGGTGAAGGACATGTTCGATTACAACATATTATGTTATCCTAGACGCATTTACTAATGATTGAAATGAATATTGCCTGATACATCTCTGTGGACAATAATGAAAGTGTTGACGCCAATAAAAACTGCAATGTTTTTTTAATAGAAAGGGATTGAAATATCATAGCATGTGATTGTATAAGTTTGGCACTTGTTGTGAACAATAAAAAAAAAATGCAGATGTGTTTTTGTGTTGATGTTACTCACAATTGATTTATGACACAGGAATCAACGTTTCTAATGTTCACACCAGATTACAAGGATGATATATATATATAGCATGAACAAAATCAGAGATTGCGGACCCTCGCCTTTCCAGATTTAGTTACTAAAAAAAATAGAGCTTATGACCCTTACATTTTGGACCTGGGCGATAATCAGGGATTTTGGTCGTACTATCATCGGTCATGTTAAATGATCAGAAATTGGCCATAAAAAATACATGGGAGAAATATTTCTTAATAAGAGTAGAGTTCTTAAAACAAAACAAGAAAATAAAGGGCATCATTATAAAATGAAGTGGGACATAAAGTGAATCAGTATGCGGACGACACGGCCCTGACCTTACAGTACGATATAGATTCCCTCAAGATGCTACTTGATAGCTTCAATACATTCGAAAAAATATCTCATTTAAAAATAAATAAATCCAAAACGAATATAATCCCACTAGGCCCTTTAAAAAATGACTATC
Source organism: Terebella lapidaria (assembly GCA_949152475.1). Taxonomy (NCBI): domain Eukaryota; kingdom Metazoa; phylum Annelida; class Polychaeta; order Terebellida; family Terebellidae; genus Terebella; species Terebella lapidaria. The sequence continues at coordinate 3,553,428 of OX424569.1, forward strand.
ACCATACTCCTTTATTAGATCCAGTTACCTGGTGTGAAGAACCAATATGTTACCTTGGCATAACATTCTCTCATAACGTAAGAGGTATTTTTGAATTAAATTTCAACCCAATAACTGTAAAAATGAAGAAAACCGTTGTTGATGAACATATGGCACCAGAGAGAATTAACATTATATGGTAAAACTACAGTAATATAATCATTGTTAGTACCTAAACTAACATTCCTTTTTTCAGTTATACCAGATCCATCTGTTTATTACATAGAAAACGTGATTAAATGTTATTTATAATAATAAGGACCAAGGGGGGTTAAATATGGTGCATTTAGAAATTCAGTGTAAAGCATTGAAAATAGCATGGGTTAAAAGATTTTTAGATGAACCCTTTGCAAGGTGGAAATTTTTTTTAAAAGTAAATTGTACTATAGATTTTAGTGATTTTTTACAGTGCAATTTAGCCGCTGAAGACGTCCTATATGTGTGTAAATAGTGTACAATCCGACGATCGTAGAAAAAGACGATCATGGGAAATACATAGTAAACCGATTTTTGTGGTTCAATTCAAACTTGAAAATTGAAGAAAAAGTAACGTATTATAATGATTGGTACAATAGCGGAATTAAATGTATTCGAGATCTGCTATGTGAAGACCACATAATGTCATATGAACAATTTGTTGACAAATATGATGTATCAACACATTTTCTGATATATTATGGTTTTGTTCATGATATACCAATTGTCTGGAAACAAAAACTTCGTGGCGCACCTGCTATTCTTGGTAACGATGTACCTGTATATAATAGTGCTATAACAAGTTTGATAAAAATGAAGAAAATGTGTCGTACAGTGTATCCACATTCATTGGAAACAATTGAAACCAACAAAGGCAAGACAAGCATTTTCAACTTTATTTTCTGTTGAGATAAGTGAGTCCGACTGGTCAGAACTTGTTTCACTATTGTATCAATTGACAATATCCACAGAACTGTTATATTTACAATTCAGGTTGTTACATAATATATTACCAACAAATGCGTACCTATTTAAGATAACACTCAAAGATTCCCCTATGTGTAATTTGTGTAAAGAACATCCAGAAACAGTAGAACATTTATTTATACATTGCAAATTTGTAAAGATATTTTGGGTAGAATTTGAAACTTACATGTATATTAGAAGATATTTTCCAGATTTTTGTAACTACCAGCCAAATCAGCTATTGTTGTTGAATATAGAAAGTACAAATATTTTGTATGATCTGTTGTTTCTAATAGGAAAAAGAGAGATATATGTAAAGTTCCACGACCCCACGATAAAGAGGTATACCCCATTACTGGAGTGTCGCCGAATGTCTTATAAACCTGTCCGCACGTTCATGCTATAACCGTGGTGTCACTACTAGGTAGCCACCACGTCCCCACGATAAAGAGGTATACCCCATTACTGGAGTGTCGCCGAATGTCTTATAAACCTGTCCACACGTTCATGCTATAACCGTGGTGTCACTACTAGGTAGCCACCACGTCTTAACGCTACATATATTTATACATGTAAGTTATATAGTAGAGTTCCTGCGATTTTTCTATCTTGAACATATTCTCGATCTGTCGAGCAGGACCTGAATTCTTGATACTGACAACCCAAACTTTGCCAGCTCTCACAAATTCAACATTCTGCTGAAGTGGTTTGGGAATTACCACTACTTGAAATACTACAAATAAGTGATTTCAGCTGATGACCCATACACTTGCTACCTTGGGCGATAATGGGGGATTTTGATCACAGAACCATCGGTCATACAGCAAATGACGGGAAAATATATATAATTATGTAAAGGTTTGCCGTCGTCCGCTATCCTGGATCCTCGCGGATAAGCGGCTCACCGTGGGTCACGTGGAACGCGCACCCGCTATCCTCAGATCCTCGCGGATAGTCCGCTCACCGAGGGTCACTGCGGGTGCAGTATTTACTTTAGAACGTTAACCAGGAGCAGCCTGCCCTGCGAGCCCAGACATACCGACACCACTCAGATACTCGATCATCACCGTGGTGTTAACTGTAAGGCCAGCTCGCCGTGGTCCGGCACGGGGGATGGAACCCCGGACATCCCGACGGTCCGCCAGAGCCTGTGTCGCACCATCCCAGGCGGGAGACCGGTGATCCAGAGGGCGTACACCCCCGAGTCATCAAGGTCTTCCCCACCTAGGCTCCCTATGGAAACTGTTCTCAGGGCCCTCGCAGGCCTTAGCCGCTGAGTGAGGACGCAGAGCTCATGGCCGAGCCTAGCTCCGTCGATCTCTCGCCTTGCTCAGCTCTGATACAACTCCACTGAACAATGCGGCTCCAGAGTATTTATAGTACCTGAAGCACGAGATATGATCGAATTGACGTAAGACCATTGTTACAGCACACTGGGCGAGAGAGTTAGAGGGCGCTGCCAAGCAGCGCACGTGCTTCGAATAGAAGCGTCCAAAGTAAAGGCCAGAAACAAGAGTATTTTGAAAGAATCACCTGCCGCGATCCTTGGGCAAAATCGCCACATTTAATATGGGAAATTATCCATTAATATTATTAGCAGAGTTATTGTCAATTTTCGGTTTTGATTTTTACCCTGACCTTGACCTTGTCGCTCAATATTGAGGTGTGAAATTTCACAGTATTGTTTCTGTCATCCAGGCACATCTCCTGAACGAAAATGGATCAAAACGATTGAAAACTAGCTTCACAATTTGGCCTTGAATCTAAGAATACTCAAAAGTCTGAAAATCGTGACTCCTAATTTTTCGAAATCGGGTGATAATAGAGAGTGTTCGTCTTGCGACCATCGTCCGTACACCATACGATCGGGAATTCTGGAGAAAAATACAAAAATAGTTTGAAAAAACAATATCAAGTAGAACCGGAGTTATAGCCGATTATGTGATTTTCACTTTTTTCGTTGCCATGGCAACCGTTTTCATTTGATTTTGACAAAATTTGATGAGACCGAATCACTAACGATTGAACCGCTCGTCTTTTGAGTTATAAGCGCAGACACTTGCACAGAAAAGTCGCTGACAAAAATTAGCCGTGATCGTGAAGCCCCACTTTTTCGACATCGGGCGATAATGGAGAGTTTTCGTTGTACGACCTTTGGCCGTACACCATACGATCGGGAATCGGAAAATAAAAAAAAATAGTTGAAAAAATTAATATCAAGTAGAACTGGAGTTCGAACCAATTATGTGATTTTAATTTTTGAGCGCAGACATTTGCGTTGAAAAATCGACGGCAAAAAAAACCGAAATCGTGACCCAAAAATTTTCGATATCGGACGATAATGGGGAGTTTTCGTCGTACGACCATCAACTGTACACTATACGATCGGGAAATGGCTGAAGAAAAATACAAAAATAGTTGGGAAAATCAGTATCAAGTAGAACCGGAGTTATAGCCATTTATGTGATTTTCACGTTTTCCATTGCCATGGCAACCGTTTTTGTCCGATTCCGACCAAATTTGGGGAGGACCAAGCCACTGTCATACCACTTCATTCCCTTAAGTTTGAAGTTGATCGTTTTGTTTTTGAGTTATTTGAGTTATTCGTTTTTGAGTTATGCTCGCGGACAGAGAGACAGACAGGCAAACAAACACACTGACGGGCAGACCCAAATGCAATACCCTCTCCCCCTATCGGGGCGAGGGTAACAAACAGACAGACCCAAATGCAATACCCTCTCCCCCCCTCCCACGGGTGCGAGGGTAAAAATGGGGGACATGATAGAAATTTGACCACTGACCGGTTGTATATACGGAAGCCCGTCGAGGCCAGATAATGAAAGGTGTGAAAATATATTTATCTGGCGGCCGCCACATAATTATGTGGCGGCCGCCGCTTAATTATCTGGCGACCGCCACTTAATTATCTGGCGGCCGCCACATAATTATCTGTAGGACGTGGCTTGAAATATGAGGCAATTCTTGTAGAGTAATATACATATAGCTAATTAGGCCCTAGTATCCAAAAAAAAGTGACAAAATATATTAATGACAATTCTGTTTTTAATGAGACAATGTTATATGGGAGACAATGTTAATGAGACAATGTTATATTGTGGGGGGGGGGGGGGGGAGGGGGTTGTTGACCTGCAAATTATTAAAAAAAAACATAACTTTCACACTTAGCATTATATAGGGATCATCAATGAATTCATGTTATTTGTTGTGGCCATGGCAACTGGGCCCTCTGCGATGATGATTGCTACCTCGATATATAGGTTAAAGGGATATGTGAACAAATAAAAACAGTGCATATTCGATGGTGGTGACGAATATTCGTCAAATTATCTGATTAATAATGTGTGTTCCTTTTTTCTTCGTTTTTTTCCCCTATGGATTATGTATTGAAAGTTGCCCTATGGTCCATAATACCAATCAATGACATGAAAATATGTACATTTCATCCCCAAAACAAATATTCGTTAAATTTATTGAGGCATTCTTGGACCATATATGTTACAATATAAATCGGCACTGACCGATCAGAGTCACTTTGCATGTGACTAACGCGCACCACTCCTATGGGATGCTGGTATGCGAAGAGGGGAGGGGGGGGGGGGGGGGGAAGAAGATTTTTTTTTAAATCCCGGGTTAGTAATTTGATGATATCGACTTCGTATATCGATAGTGTATCTCAAACAGAATGTAAATTTTATTTTATTCTAAAATGAATTTCTATGGATAGACCGAAATGCTGTGTTAAAGCACTGAATAAGTGGCGGCCGCCAGATAATTATGTGGCGGCCGCCAGATAATTAAGTGGCGGCCGCCAGATAATTATGTGGCGGCCGCCAGATAATTATGTGGCGGCCGCCAGATAATTGTGGCGGCCGCCACTTAAATATGTTTTCACACCTGGCACTAACGGTCTTCCGTATGTATACAATGTATCATTGTTCAGGAGAATGTGAATTTTCATTATTATATTACTTTTGATGTGTATTCATTGTCAGTTGTCACAATAACGCAATCACCAATATGTCTAAGCACAATATAACGTTACATTCTGTACATCATTAGGCGGGTATTGTTTCCAAACACATTGGATTCAACACGTCGCAAAGCTGGGGATGCCTACAACCAAAACGGGTGTTTGTATCTATATATATAGCGATCAATCGACCGGCCCGCTCTATGACACAACGTAGTCTATCTGCCAGCAACAAAAGGACTACTCCAGGCTGTAAACGTCACCTCTCCCTCTAACGTCACATATCCACCCCTTCCCCTCAAAGGGAAATACATGTAGCCCCTATCAACATTCCCCTCTCTCTCCCTTCCCAGCGTGTGCAACTGTAAGGAAACCACTGCTGGGAGCACTGCCAACCAGCCCCACCGCTCCATTATGAACCATTCAGCTATCACCAACGAGAACCGCCCCCCCCCCCCCAACCCCTCCCCACCAACCTCCCGTGTGCAGGATACCTCCAGTGCAGATTTCTCCCCGGCCGTGGTGGGGTGGGTGGGAATCGTGCAACGACCGTGCTCTAGATGTAGCTCCGGTGTACATCAGAAGGGGCTTCGAGTGCTACCAGAGGGAAAGAGTGAGAGAGCTGCGTTGCACAAGGTCGCGGCTGCACACTTCACCGCTGCACCAGTTGCACTGCCGTCGATCGTGCAGCCGTTCGTCTTGCCCCCAGCAGCAGCCATGGCGGGCGACGACAGCGAACGCAAGCATGATTCCTGTGGCGAATTCTTCTCAAATCACACGAAAACCATCGTGACACTTGTTATGATATTCGGGACCATACTCTGCATCGTCCTAATTGTTATGGGTAAGTAGCAACTGCGTGTGTATTGTGTATTTTGGCACGTTTCTATCGAGCTACTGTGATTATTGGTGCAATGGCTGCTGTGTGTTTAATGCATTATTTATACAAATATCCTGGTGTTCATCAAAATATCAAGGTGCAGATATTTTAGCACAATACATGTACATGCAATATTTAAGCGTCAAGACCATGCAGTAATATACACGTACCAAGCACATTGGATTATATGCCATAAAGGCACAGCCACTAGAATCAAAGCAATACATCATCGAGTTGTGTCTCACTACAGTGTATATTGTTGCTTTGATGGAGAGTCTAAACATAGCCTCAGAAGCGAATGTCATAATCGATGTCTCCAAGGAGAATGGGTTGGGTGCAGGGTAGAGGAGAGGGGGGATGAAGAGGGAGGGGCAGTTGTTGGTGTTGGGGAAACCAAGAATGGTGGTGCCATGGTATTACCAGAAATGTTCGATAGAGATATATATATATTCGCTGAAGCTTTGTTCATTTGAACGACAGAAAATTTATATCCGCCTTGGAGATTCCAGTGTTTGTGAGACAAATATCGATCCGTGAAAAAATATAAAGAAAATAAATGAACACGGAGTTCTGCCACTGAGTGCCCATCTAGCCTACTAAATATATTGTCATGAAATATTCTCGTCTTGTTATCGCAACATTTGGAATTTCACTTGGCATCAAATGCCAAACATCCATTAGGTTATTGAAAAAAAACATGGGATATTCAGGATAATGGTCTTGAATGGTCTTGACTGATATTAACTTTATTGACAAATAATAAATTGATGCACCACTGCACATCACTGCACATCTGCAGTTTTCTCACATCTATGAACAATTCTATGAACAATGAACAATAAAAGAACAATTCTAATTATGAAGCAATGTAAAAAAAAATACTATTTATTTTGCAGTTCATAAATGGCGGTTTGACAGCAATAAAGCAGAAGAGATACAAGGTATGATTGTTATTGTGTTCACAGACGCATGTATGCTTTAGATGGACAACATTGTAATAAATCTATTACTATTACATCTACCAGTAACAATATTTTTTATTATAAAAATATAACCTGTGTACAAAAATATTCTGGTGTTGTCAACTCAACTTTGTATTAGGTGTTCTATCTTGTATTGATGCTTCTCAGATTCTCTGATGCAATTTCCCCGAGAGCCCCCTCCACGTTCTCTGTAATATCCTATAATGAACTCAGTTAAGATGGCTAATAACGATTATGTTTTCAGACTTTAGTTTAAGCAGAAACCCATAAGAGATCTTGTAAAAGATATTATTGCCTTTCAAAGTCACCTTGGTCAATTACACATGTTCACATTTTCCTGGTAAGATGTTGTTGTTGCATGCATGTCTTTCTTGGCGGACTTTCCCCTGAGTTGAATGGATGTCAGAGAAAAATCTCACTGGTGGCCATATCCTCTTCTACAGCCCGATGACTCTTTATTGCAAAGAACAATACCAATGAATTGGATTTTGTGTACCATTTTATTGTCAATCTCTGTGTAGGGTATTCGATCTACTGTCCTACTTGCGATGTTGTAATCTGTATCTCTCTCATTAATTTCTTGCTGTCTAGATGCACCAACGTTTTTGATACACTCGTTTTGCTGGAGAAAACATATAGATAGTCATCGTTGTCCTAATTTTGAAGGGGATTTTGTCAAAGCCGTACAAAGCTCCCCGTTTCCTATTTCCAACAGCCTGTCTAGATGTCGCTGTGATTGGTGCTGGACTTTCTGGCAGCTACGCCACCTGGCGAATGCGCCACAACACCCAATCCAAAATCCACCTCTTTGAGTACTCGGATCGTGTGGGTGGTCGACTATACACTCACAAATTACTCGATCATACTCCACCACTGGCGGCTGAACTGGGCGCTTTATATTATCTCCCCCAGCGACACCTACGCCTTTCCCAAGTGATCCGTGTGCTGCACTTAACACACAGAGAGTACTACCCACCGAGCCGAGACCAACCCACGTACTATTTGCGAGGCAGACACAGGACGAGCCGGGAAGTTAGGACACACACGGACTCGTACAGCTTGAAATACTGGGAACGCAACAAGACCCCGTTAGAGCTTAAACGGTCAGTATTAGTAAGTCATCGATGTATACCATCACACGAACGTGTTTGCATGTCTCATTAAAGTATGCAATTATAGTGAAAACAATATTATTGCAAATGTATATTCAAGGGGAAATATTGACGTTATTTCATATCAAATAAATGGCAATCAAGTACACTAATTATACAGTAATGTATTACTTTCATTTTGCAGATATTATACAGAACGTTACCTCAACCAAAGCATCCATAAGGACCCTCTATCTGTGAAATATAAAGGCATCTCCTACCTATCAGATATCGGGTATACAGTATTCCTTCTACTTCGCCTTTGTAGATCTAGTATGATAAATTTTACACGTACGCATGTTGTTGCTGTCGTGACAAACTGATTCGTTATAAATATTATGAATGATGCCTACAATCACTCACATAAAGTGTCCAAAACATTCATTGTTGGAGTACCACACAAATTGTAATTGTCCAGTGACTCCAATGACATTCAAACTCATTCATATACTGTGCTGTTGTTTTCAATTAGCTACCACAGTTTCTTGAATGACGTCGCCACAAGAGAAGGATTCAACTTCTTACAAGACGGCGTACCCTGGAGAAGTCACGTATCTAATGGCAACGCTGCTCTGCTCGCGGCCCTGGATCTGGACACCTGGGACAAACACTATACCCTGGACGATGGGCTGGATTCTCTCCCGAAGGCTATGGTCCGACAGTTTGAAAACAGCAGTGACAGGTTCGAAACAAATATTAGTGTGCAATTTGTTTGATTATAGTCTTCAATATATCTGAAGAAATGTTACACCAATAATTATTGTGACAGTGGTAAGAGTACTTTGTGATACGAAAATAAATCATTCATGCTATGTCACAAAGCACATCGTTGTTTGCTTCATTCCAGCCACGAATTTCACCCGAATAGAAGACTCAGCTGCATCAACAAAGAAGATGGATATTACACTCTCATCTTCCAGAACACAGCCACCGTTAATGGCGTGACATCATACACAGGGGTTTGTTCGAATAGGTTACACGCCTGGGATGGGCATATCTGACAATCGATGGTTTGAATATGTTTATTGATATTTGTAACGATTCAATCCAACTGATCACTCTTGTAGGAGACAACAAAAACCTGTTCACGACAAGTCGTGCTGGCGATTTCACCATCTGCCTTGAAGGAAATCAAATTTACGGGATTTGACGACGAAGATGACAACGATCTACACAGGAGTACACCTTCTATCTACGCTGAGCAATATCTAGATCCAGTACCAGCTATGACTGCCTATCATCTTTATGACGGCACCTGGTGGAATGGCCCGAGTCCAGCATACACCGATGTTATCACAGATATTCCGCTTCGCAGGATGCAATACATTGGCAGAACTAGAAAACAAGATTCCTCACCAAAGAATGGGTTATACTCCTCAGATAACTACTTATTTCTCGTTGCTAGCCCTGATATGGATGACGTTGGGTATTTTGACCAATACATCAAGTCTGTGCAGCTCAACAAAAGAGACCTTGCTAACTGCAGTGTCAGTGTGCATTATATGGCTGATATAAAACGTCAGATTGCTAAGGTCCAAGAGGTAACAGATGACACTGACATAGAGGAACCTGTAGATATTGTTTTGAAAGACTGGAGAGATTTCCCATTTGGTGCTGGATGGCACATGTGGAAACAAAGGGTTAACTGGAAAAGTGCGGCTCAACGCTTGCGCCAACCGTTCGATAATGAAGCTATATATATAGTAGGGAGTGACGTTTGCCCAGGCCCCTGTCAATTCTGGGCGGAAGGAGCTCTTCAAACTGTGGAAGAACTGTTCCAAGCATTCAATAATTCAGACGAGTTTAGAAGAGCTTTCTTGGCCCCGATTGCTACTGAACTATAAACATCTCCTGCATTCATATACCTGAAATATTAAACTGAATAGTTTGATGCGTGCAATGTTTCTACATGTTCTGAGCTTGATGCATGAGTGTTGAATGTTTATGGATATACCTGTCTACTGTGAATACTCGCGTCATATAGATTACATACATAATATGCCTATACGTTGTTTATTATGTTGACGTTCTTTAACCATTATGTTATCTATACCATTGTTGAATAACTTTTTCTTGGAATCTTCATTTTCTTCATAGGATAAGGGGGGTTCCGAACTACGCACACACATTCAAGGTGAAACTTTTACTTGCTGATTGTCATCATATGAAATGAGTGAATAAGAACCATTCACCCATCTTAGTGTACGGTATCATTTGCAACCATATTTAGAATAATAGTGATATTTTTATTCAAAGACTACTTTATGATGTTTGTCATTTTTACATGACCATACGATGATGAACACATTCTTGTTTCGCGAATAAACGACATTATCGTAGAAAAATTTAAATTTATGTTTGTATATTCGAAAACACATTTCTCGCTGATCAGCGCCAAATGTTTTCGTCGTAATTTCTTTGTACTTTGAATGGTTTATGCATGATAAGGAATCTTTTCTTTTCATACTGATTGCATGAAAAACATGTTAGATGAGAAAACTTGTCAAATATTGATGAATCAGACACAAAACCCTGTTCTACCCAGCAAAAAGTTATCACTGCACAGAATTTTCTGTATTGGTTGAAACAAATCACAGAAAACAAAAACTGACATTTCAGCAAGTTGCACTATGTATTGAAAGTTTCAAGAGATTGTCAGTAGCTAAATATCATGTAAATAAGGTATCCCTTAGCTCTATATTATAGATACTTTCAGGTGGAATACTCTAAATTTAAAAAAAAGGAAATTTCTGACAATCTGCTCATCGTATATGTACAAAACCTTCCTACTGGTTCATCTGCAGTGACCAATGTTATTCTGATACTAGGAAAAAGTTATGATTCCTACTGTCAAAATACGACTAGTCTTCAACTATCTCATCTAAATACTCAATATGTTACGTCGAAACGAGAAATACCGTTTGTTTTCTTGCGATGTTCTTTACCATTCTTCAATGATATTATCACAACTAATGTAATAATTGATATTGTGTGTATCACATTGGCTCTCGTAATTATCATAAAAACGCATGAAAGCCGTTATGATATACCATTGTGATAAGGGCTTACGTAGTGACACGGAAATCGACAAAGCAAATAATACTATGAGGATATATGGTTTCTTTATCATAACGTAATCTAGTCGTAATCTAGGAGTCATAGCGTAATCTAGGAGTTTTAGCCACTTCATTGAATAATTTTAATTTTTCAAGCTAACCGTTTGCAGTGTACATACTCACGGGCCGATATCCTCACGTCCCTAGGAAGTTTCTGATTGATTGATTGATATATTTTATTCATGTAAAATTGGACATGTATATATAAACAAGAATGAAGAGTACAAAAAACAAGTGACACCATCCATTTACATGAAAAAGGAGTACAAGAAAGACATCAAACAATTTGATGATCTTATTTAAATTGCAGACCTTTGTTATTGAAAACGCTGTGCACTGGTTTTATACTGGCTCGGGTACTATCACATTGACTTAGATAAAAAAACACACATATTGAACAAAATTATTGAACAAATTCACTGGTTTCATGATTGGTCATTTTTTCAAACAGGAAAGACTTGCACTCTTTTTTGAAAGCAGCCTTAGATGTACATGTTTTGACATTTATTGGTAGGTCGTTCCATAGTTTGATACCAGAGTTTTTAAAACCATCCTTTCCTTGAGACCTGACATGAGATTGAACAAAAGCAAATCGGCTGCGCCTAGTGCTATACCCATGGTTAACATGATAGAAGTCACTGAAGTAAGCTAGGGCAGTGTGATTGAAGATACTGTACATCATGTTGAGAGTAAGATAGTCAACTCGTTTGGATACATTGAGCCAACCTAGTTTTCTAAATTCACTGAAACCGACGTGTTTCCTGGGGTGGTACTGGAGAACATACCTGATAATATTATTTTGGGTACATTGTAATTTGTTTTTAAGTGAACAGGTTAAACCTCTATACCAGTAGTTACATGCATAATCATAATGAGCTTGAAGGAAAGCTGAACAAATCGTTTTGCGCTCCTTAGGACCAAAGAAGTCACGTTTTCTGTAGATTAACTTTAGTTTACCGCTAACCTTTTGAATGACGCGTTTACCCATGTCAGCACAGTTAAGACTACTGTCCAGCTATACTCCAAGGTATTTTACAGATGATTTAGCCTCTAGGTGGATACCATTGCATTGTACAGACATCAGGTTTTTTGCTTGGAGTTTACTCCTTGAACCAAACAGTATACTTTCATATTTACCAAGATGTAGAGATAGTTTGTTTTGTTCGAGCCAAACGCTGAGGTTGTACAGTTCTTCACTCAGTTTTTTACCGATTACATCTGGATCATTGCCGTTGAATACCAGAGCCGAATCATCGGCATACAACATTAAGTCGCAGGTTACAGAGTCTTTCATGTCATTAACGCAGATTGTGAAAAGCAGGGGGCCCAAAATGGACCCCTGGGGTACACCACATGTTACATCACCAAAGTCAGACTTGACATTGTTGATTTGTACAAATTGTTTTCGATTTAACAGGTATGATTCAAACCACGTGACAGAAAGTTCATGGATACCAATGGCTCGTAACTTTTCAAATAGTATACCACACTTTACCGTATCGAATGCTTTTTGTAGGTCGATTAGTACAACACCAGTGAGGAGACCTTTATCCATATTGAATCTTAGTCTGTCCGATAGATATGTTAAGGCAGTATCCGTAGAAAATGATTTTCGGAAACCTGACTGAAACTCATAGATCAGATTGTGTTCATCAAGGAAAGTGATAAGTTGATTGTACACAATACGTTCCAGTATTTTTGACACAACAGGTAGAATGGAAACAGGTCTGTAATTACCTTCAACATTACGGTCACCTTTTTTATAAAGTGGGATTACTTTACCAACTTTGAAACTTTTTGGTACAGTGGAAGTTGTGATTGACAGGTTGACAATGTGAGTTAATGGATCAGTTATTTCGTCTGCACCATCCTTCAAGAATTTGGCCGAGATGTTGTCATTGCCAATAGCTTTTGATGCATTCAGGTTATGCAGAAGTTTGTTTACCTCTGAAGCATTGACAGTACTGAGATTGAAAGAGGCTTTGTGAGCCTTTGTGAGAATTCTATAATAACCTTTAACCCTATGTACATCGAAAACTCTGTTTGTTAATTTTTCAACAAGGACTTTTGCCACATTACAGAAGAAGTCATTAAACTTGTTTGCTATTGTTAGTGGATCAAAGCACACTGTGTTATCAGTACATTTCAAACCAATATTACATTGACTACTCTTGGATTTGGCAGACACACCAAGGTTTTTTAGTGTTTACCACAGCTTTTTGGGTGAATTGTTGCATTCTGAGATTTCATTTTTAATGTAGTCCCTTTTAGCCTTTTTTTATTGTAGATTGAGTGAGGTTTCTCAAACTTTTGCATTCACTATAGGTAGCATCATTTTTACATTTACGGAATTTGCACCAGGCCTTGTCACGCTGGCTGATTAGGTTCAGCAGTGTTCCACAAAACCACGGCTCACTGCCGTTTTTTAACCGAACGGTTTTAACAGGGGCAACCTCGTTTACCAAGTTATAAACATAAATAACCTGAAAATATCCAGCATTAGACTCGTTCAAAATCGATGCACATAACATTTTATGTGGTTGTCCATGCTGGCCTTGTTATATTGTGATAAACATATCTTGCGCCTATTTTCTTAATAATATGCAACTCTACTAATAGTATTCGGATTTTATTGACAATTTATTAGCATGGTAGAAACATGTATTATGTCCATTATGATAAAGTTCATAACGTGAACTTGATGTTCCTGTTTGATCGGGTGGATTATTCACCATCTGAAACAGACGGAGGAATTTGTAAAATATATCAACCCTTATCAGTGAGTATTCAGCAGAACTAAAGGTAAGAGTGGCGTCATGGGGCACTAGTTAGATTAGAACCAACACTCGTGGATGAGTGAATAAAAAAAAAAACACGGTCATGGAATGAATATTTTTTGACGTGCTCACGTGAAAGTTAATTATTGTTAGGAATCATTAGGTGCAATTGTATTCGAATGCAACTTAGTCAACATCCCATCAAAAACCCATTTGGATGGTGGATGGAGATGAGACCATGCTATAGTTATTTACAATTTATAGCTCCCTGATCAGACCAAATATACTGTCACCATATTAGCTCCATTCATGAACAACAGTCTCATCGTAAAACTGTGAAAAAAACCCAACAATACCAAAGCCTGTAATATTGTAGGTAACTATAGCAAATAATGAATATATAGGCACAAGGAAGGAATCAGGCATCGATGTATTTTATAGCAGTCAATTATGAGATTTAATGAAGATCTGTGATCATGCGCCTCAAGGAGTAGATGCGACATGTTCAGCCCACATTCTTTAATACAATGGTACTCACGTACATATCCAAAGTTATGGCCACATATGCATCTTTGAAGGAAAGATTATTTATTCATCAATACAAAGCTCTCTGCCAAGTGACTTCGTCGAGTGTCCGCCTGCGGCTTGGGAATGATCAAATTGGGCAAGTCAGTTCAATGGATGTCAGTAAACGGCTGATTGTGAAATTTCTATTGAAGCCCATAGGTGACATGTGCGGGGAAAAATTGGTGGATTTTTTTTCTATTGAAAACCTGTCACGTTCGCACGTAGAAAGTTCAAAACTACCACGTTCGCACGTGGAAGCATTTAGCGTTCGCACGTGGAAACTTTAGAACTTATCACGCACGCACGTAGGAAGGCTTTCACGTTCACACGTAGAAAATCCAAAACTACCACGTTCACACGTGGAAGCATTTATACATTTCCACGTTCGCACGTAGAAAGAATTAGGTTTTTACGTTCACACATAGAAAGATTCAAAGCTACCTGAAGTTTCCACGTGTGAACGTGTTAACCTCGGACTTTCCACGTGCGAACGTGATAGTGGTAAACCCTTCTACGTTGGAACGTGCCAGTTTTTTGCTAAAAAAAATACATAGACAAATTTGACGCGCATGCCACCTATGGGCTTCCGTAAAATTATGTTTAATTCCTGACATGAACATTCTGTGCTCATCTGAACATCTAACATCTAACATCTGAAGTGATGGGAATGTATTTCAAATTATAAATGCTCTGATGACAAAGTCTATGAAAATGATGAAGAACCTGTCGTCCGTGGGCTGATTTGAAAAATGGTATCATCTCTAGGGGCCAAAGATTGTTATGGTTTTTTGATAGACCGATATGAATGTAAATGGAATTGAGTGTTATGAATCTGAATAATATATGGATACCGTATACTTTGAAGATTTGGAATCATAAATTAAGATCTGAAATAGAAAATTAATAAATGATGATTAATTTTGTATAAGTAATATGTCATATGGGCCGGGTATGAAAGTTAACAGTACTCATCGATCTAGGTCCCCATCTATCTAATATTATTAATATGACACACTTAACGATGAGGGCAATGACACTTACCGACAGCATAGGTCATTCTTGTTCGGACAAGATACGAACAAAGACAATGCCAATGTCCTTTACATATCCATGTCATTACCTCTCCTGAACTCTTGATGTCCGGGCTTTCCCCGGATATACTATATTCGCCCTAATTTGAACCATTCCCGTCTGCCAGGACTCCGCAGTGACGGGCAGCGAGCGATTTACAATTGTTCACAAAAGATAGCGACGCAGTGACTAAACACTCAAGCTGAAATGGAACCAAATAGTATAAGAAATACATAATGAGAGACTCATTATGTATTTCTGATAATATACAATCAGAAATTAATAATGAGAGATTATGTATTTCTGATACAATCAAATGGCAATGATTTGAAAGTAATTTCATCTGGTTCTCAAGTCTCAAGTGTTCGTTTTCTTTTAAGCATACATATCAGAACAAAACTTCCTTTATGATTCTTTCCAGCATTAGTAAAGTCATCATCCCCTTCAAACATCATCCCCTTCCACCTCAACAACATAAATTATAGATAGAGATTGTATAGATAGAGACTGCTTAATAAGGTATCAAAGCTTGGGCGGGATTATAACTCCTAAACGAAAGCCCGAGTTCGAGCGAGATCGGGATTATTCAGCAAGAGAGCTATTATAAACAATGAAAAGGAGGCATTGTATCGGAGATTTTCAGTTCTTTTGAGGGTTGAAAAGTTATCGGATCTGGCCTTGGATTCTAACACACTGACCCATTACTATATATGACTCACATCTGTTACCATTTATTATGGGAATGCCAAGTTATTGTTACAGTATGAATATCGTGTACTGTCATTCTAATACTGACGTACTGACGCTAATATTATTGAGCCCGGCCTATAGCATGATAAATGCATCTAGATCACGGCCCAGTGGCGATCTTTGTGCGGAAAATACCTAATATCCCCCGCCCTTACACCGTACACCTTACATCGTGTACGACGGATATCTGGGGACACTTTTGGGCAGAGATTGACCGAGGAACCCTCTTAGGTAATCTAATAAATATCGTCTGAGAAAGATATTATATATATACGACTGACAGATATGTATATCTTGACAATATCCGCCTGTACCTTACTGATGATACACACGACTAAGTCGAGACTGAACTGTTAATCAGGCAGAATAGTGTATTGTATGTGTGTAAGCAAATATATCAGGTATATTTTATACTTTAGAGAAGCTTGTTAGTGCCATCCAACTTGTTTGGGTTCAGCTATTTTTCTTTCAAAATCCTGGGATTTTCCAATAATTCGAATTGGGGGGAAATTATTGAAACTGGGAATAAATTATTTATTTCGGAAAAACAAACTACATGTATTGAAACTGGGAATAAATTTTTCAAACTGGGGAAAAAACTATTCAAACATGGAAAAAAATATTAAACCCGGGAATAAATTATTCAAACCGGGAAAGAACTATTTAAACCGGGAATGAATTATTCAAACCAGGAAATACTAGTAACTATTCAAACCGGGATATAACTATTAAAACTGGGAATAGATTATTCAATGTATAATTTAATATAATTTCAATCTGCAAAAATAGTTCCAGTACTTCATTCCCGTTTTTTTATAATTTTTTCCCAGTTCTAATAATTTTCCCCCAATTTAAATTACTTCTTAGTGTTTTTTGCTGCCTAATAAATCTTGAGAATTTCCCAGTAATTTAAATCTGGAAAGAATTATTAAAACTAGGAATAAATTATTTATTCCAGAAAAAAAACTATTAAAACCGGGAATAAATTATTCAAACCAGGAAATAACTATTCAAACCGAGAAATAACTATTAAAACTGGGAATAAATTATTCAAACCGGGAAATACCTATTTAAACCGGGAAAAAACGATTCAAATCGTATTTTTTCCCCCTGGTTTTAATGATTTATCCCCGGTTCTATTATTTCTTCCTGGTTTATATTACAGGGGAAGTCCCAAGATTTAGAAACAAAAGTAATTAAAAAGCTTCCGTAATCATTACAATGATATGTAGTCTTTCCGTACTATCAACCGGAAACCATTTGAAATTCAGCCTCACGGACTGACCGGACCTCGAATCCAAAACAAAAGGGTTCACCCGTGTAGTGTGTGTGATAACTGGTAGCTATTTCAATTCTAAATCAATTCTAAAACAAAAAAACAGCTAATCCAATGTCATCAGAAAAAGCCAGTATGTGAAAAATGTTCTGAATCAAAATTTACGCCAAGCATACACCGTTTTCATTGATACCAAATTGCACAACTTCCAGCAATTCAGTCGAGCCGAACTGAACGAACCACACATATTGCAATTACATATTTCCGTTCAGAAATTTGACGGCTCTCACCATCTTGTGGAACCGTTCACGAGCTATGCTATATAACTTATACTCCAGACTCATCTTGGACTTTAGAGTTTTGTAATGACCAGGATCCAGCACATGTTTATGTTTAGTTCTCGTTGAGTTGTGCACAAGGTGAACAATTTCTCCGTAACGATCCAAGCTTGTCGAGAACATATGTGGCAGCAAGTACTCTAACACTAAGAAGAAGTCGGCTAGCTCCTCTGTGAGGCCCACGAGAAGGTAGTCGTTCAGTAGACGCTGTACGGACCGGTCTAAAGCCGCGTCAGTGAGGCTGTCACACACTCTCTCGTGGCCACAGATGTAGTGCATTGGCCACGAGCCTCGTGTCCACTGAGTGTCATTCTCGACACAGCTAGCAAGGTCGGAGCTGAAATATTCCTTGTGACTGTTTTGGCGACTGAAGGAGTACCAGGACAGGAACCAGGGCGCCGGCTCGCGGAGAATGCTCACGTGCACTGCGTCCTTCCGTAGTCTGTCGTCCAGTTGTGAGTAGTACACGTGACCAGTGGCCACGAATGGCGCACGTGTATTCGCCCAGAAGTTCATATAGTCATCCTGAAAACAATATTCAAAGAAACTAGTTAAGTCACTTTCTACATATTAAGTATGTTGTCTCCAGACATATTTGAATAGACACAATAGCCCAAGGGCTAAGATAGGTTACGGGGCGATTTTGGATTAAGAACCACAGGTGAGAAAACGTTTAGATTTAACAATCGAGGTTATCCTCGTTAACTCCAACGTCAGCATCAGGTGTGATATAGTTTTGCCTTTTACGGCTAATTGTACATATCATATATTTTTTTTAAATAAAAAATCTCGAAAAATTTCTGAATAGTTCGCGAGAAATGGCTGTCGAAGTCCTAAATTGAGCATTTGTTTTATTTTTTCTTTAGAAAATTTTTGATCGTTCGATTAAAGATAAAATTGTGGACGACGACGGACGCAATGCCATGCCAATAGATAATCGGACCATAGGCCGGTATATGAAGCTAAAAATAAGAAAATCATACGAAAGCGTATATCCATAAGGAATTAAAGAGCGAATTTGAATAGAAGAACGGCGATCTAAAGCAACAATTAAATATTAGTGTGCGTAAAAGTATGCACGATTCAGAAGACACTATTGGGAAATGATTGATTTGAGAAAAATACAATGCTTTGTGTCGCTTCAATTAAAACAAACTCACTATGACCATCCTGTTATCAAACATGCTTCGTTATAATTTATTCTAGGTGGGGGGGGGGGGGGGCGCACCCGAGTTTCTTGTATGACCCTGGGATCGAAGTGGTACAAATCCTTGCGTCTGCTCGTCATGTTCTGTACAGAAAACAAGTAGAGATCGAAGTTGTTGACTGGGCTGGCAGCGAGCATGACCGCGAAGGCCGTCTGACTGGCCGTCTTGGGAATACGGTTGAAGAAGACACGTTTGCAGCCACTGAGCAGATGTCTCGGCAATACGGGTTCTGCAGAGTCCAGGTTCATCTGCTCTAGGAAGGCCGTGGCGTCACAGGGCGCAGACTGAGCTCATATATATCCCGCTGGTCGGATGTTAAACAGGTTGCTGGTCCCCCAGGTATGACACCGTCTCTCCTTGGTGTACGGGTCCGCCGAGATGTTGGTCGGACATTCCAGCTAGCAAGGACATATCAAATTATATCACTCGTGTAATATAATACATGCGTATATTGAACATAACAATATAACTTTGAAAATGTATATATCTATCTAGAACCCAATATAGCTTCGTAGATATCAACTTTATTATTGAAATTGGCTTATCATTCACTTATGAAAAATGTACCCAAATTTATTCTGCATGTAGTTGCAGTATTTTGATGATACTGTTCCCAAGTAACTGTCACTAACCCAACCAAAATAACCTGCCAGACACCAACCATTTTAGGCAGTGTTGTTGACACCTTTCCTGTTACTGCTGATGACGGCGTGTGCCTGGTGATATGGAAGTATAGCTGTTGTCTGATAATGTAGTACCACAGAGCTGTGATCACGCAGACACATAGTATAAGCTGCCACGGTCGGTGTCCTCCGAATGCGATGGTCATCTTTCTGTACGGCTTCTTCAGCACCGATACGACTGTCCAGACAAAACTATGTATTAAATAGATGGAAGCACTTGTCGGAAAGCACCCAACCAGTTATACGATTATTATATATATGATATGTTGAAAGAATATTCGCATAAAAAAGGATATCATGATGCGATTTGTGGTGTAGGCTCCACTTCACACGTGTTTACTTGCAATCACCCTGCGAAAATCGGTCTCTATGGCATCGAGGTTTTAGCTTTTGGTGTGAATTTACTATCTACCAACGAGTCAATTACACACGAATAAACTCTTATTAAACTTTTTTTGCACCGTATTCTGTCCATAACATTGTGATGGTAAATGGAATCGTGTTATAACTCGGCATATTTCACCTGAAATTCAAACGGCATGTTCACCAAATTTCATACTTCTATCGCAAAACATTGGCAATCTTCCCCGATGTTAAATTTCGGTCCAAAACGGCATTTCGGGATTCTGAGCATGTTCTGGTATTTTGTCGTGTTGAGGTTTCTGATCAGTCAGCATTTATTTTGGATATACATGTAGCGCTGTAATTCCGGCATGGATTTCACTGGAGGTTCTTTGTATGACCACAAGTCTTCTACACTTGCCAAATTGAAGATAAAGCCGGTGATCACACATCCAGAAAGTTAAACACCATCTAACAAATGTAATTTAGAAAACAAAGAACGTTTGCTAAGCTAAGGGTAGAAATTTCTTATCACACCTCAACATTTCAGGGGCCGGTCACCATTAACCCATGGGGGGTGTGGGGGGGGGGGGGGGAGGGCGGTTGGGTGGATTTTCCGAGAAATGAGCTTTCAAAGTTTGACCCCCCATCGATATCGAAAACCAATCTATAACCCCCCCCCCCCCACCCAAATATCCAAAATCCCCATGTATGAATATAAGGCTATGCTTCACAATTGATGGCAATTATACGGCACCAGTATCATAATATATATGATCCTTGAATGCTTTTTAAACTTTATTTACATTTCTATTGAAATAATTGTGATTTTTCTCGCAAATTTGTGATACTAAAGAGTCAGTGAATATTATGATCTGTGCTCTTCGTGTATCCACCATTCCTTTGATTCAAGTGTTAATGCCATTACAACAATTATTACTTGTATGCATACGATTATGGTGAAAGCACTTAATTATGAATGGTGTTTGAGGGCAAACACCAAGACCCCCCCCCCCCCCCCAGAATATTAGCATTTTCTTTTTCACTACGAAGCCCATCGTTTCGGAGCCCACTTGCAACACTCGAGAGCTAGGTCAAAGGTCATTCAGTTGATTCATTGACTCCGGATTTTTTGATGAAAAAAAAATGTATGAAAACCCTCACGGACTAACTGGACACCTTAGCGAACTCGGAAAAAATATGAGACTCTTCCACATATCATTGATGAGCAGGGAAGAATTGGTGAATCAGGCCATCCCGAACCGGTATTTTTTATTAAAATACTTCTCGCCGATGTATGCATTGTATAGTGTGTGCGTTATATCAACGAAAGAACGATCACTTGCAAACAAAGCACTGCATTACCTAAAATAAAGCACTGCATGACTGAAAATGAAGCACCGCATAACCTAAAATAAAGAACGGCGTGCGTAAGCTCCTCGTCCGAAATGTTTTCAGTAGATGTGTCGTATGACACATGTTCAGGAGCAGTGCGTTCGACATTCCCTGCTATACTTGTGTTAACATAGCGTCAGACAATTCATCGTACGTACAGTGTACACTCGTTCCCTGCCTTGTAGTAGCAAAACAGCGAGATTTCGTTCCGGATTTAGTTCCGCATGCGTGTTGTGTCATAAATAACGAGTCTATTCATTTTGACCTTGTGACCTCGTGGCTTCCAACATTCAAAATGAGCGCATTTTCTGGCGTGTGGGAATCTCAACGTGGTATACTTTGACATTGAGTAGTACTCAGTATATGTGTACACAGGTCAATAAAGAACGGTTATAGATGCTTTGCTATTACTCAACTCGACACCATTTAACGAAAGAATTGACTGGACGGCAACACCTTGGGTGGACGGCAAAACAATTGTAGTAATTTTAGCGACTGTTACTCCCGTCCCTCCCGCGCACTACACATTTCCACAACAAACATTCATTCTACATGACTTACATACAGGACAAGTACACACTATACGATCACAAGCATAAACTCCATGTAGTCATGGTTACACACACAGGTCAAACCACGCACCTGCGGCCCCGCTAGTTCAGTACATTCGACCCAAGATACCCGGCCTTGACCTTCACATGCACTGACTTCTAAACATAGAACTTGACACACATACTCCACACATCACGTGCACAGATACAGGCATTACAAGTATTAACACGAGCCGGGGAAACCCACTTTCCCGGTGACATCAACGCATTGCAGCATACATTTGACCAATCACAACACCGCATACACTTGGCGGGAAATTACACAAGCACATGATCCCTCGGCCCCAGTTATCTGCGCAGAAGAGTAGTAGAAATCCCAGTGACAGGACGTGCAAAATAGAGTGCCTGTGAAGATTGTCGATATTAATATACGTACTAAATACAAGTGATATATAAACTGTTGGATATATGTACAAGATATACGAAGGACTATAATAATAGGAATATATTCGACTGGGATATCATTGGACGGTAGGTGAGAGTGCGGCCCTGATTGTGAGTGACTGCATCATTGAACTTATCACCGCAATAAACAGATTGCGGTGCCTTATTAAATCACACGACGACCCAGTTAAATCGGCTTGATATCGGCCGTGAACGATATTCGTCACATTGGCGCCGTAGACCAGGATCTGAGCTAGTCTCGGATCTTCGACCCAGACCCGACCGGCATTGATGGCATTAGCCCCGGGAGTTCCCCGCGGTGAGCCGCTCGACCCCACGGATGACGAAGTAACGATCAATCCGAATCCGGCCTTCCGACCTTCCGGCCCTCGCTCAGTTGCCATGAGCGATACGGTTCCGCTGTCGCAGGAGCAACAACCGACTGACCTTTTCGACTCCATCGGCGACCATTCGACCCTGAGATCGTCTTCGCCGCCCGCCGACCTGGTGCAGGAGTTCCTAGACGAAGACCCGCTCGCGCCGTCACATACAGTAAGTGACATTCTGCGTGCACACGCTAGAGCGTACTCGGCCACGCCGGCTAGAGCGACTCAGAAAAGTGACTTTGCCGACAGAAACTATACGCGCTCACGCCAAAGAGCGAGCGTAGATCGTGATATCGACCCAGAACAATTAGCAGTGAACGTTCGGCCGGTAACCATAGACACGTCAATGGTTACGCACCCACCAGGTAACTCTCGGATACGACAGTGGGTTTGTCAGTCTGACAATGTTCCGGAACCGACCCCGCCGAACGCTTATTCGGCCAATCGACCCTTGGCGCCGCCCATGACGCCGAGACAACACGACCCCGCGCCAGAAATGTACTCACGCATACCGACCGAGCCAACGGTGGTAGAGTACACACGACCCAGCCAGGCGGGAGCGACATCCGAAGACATCCTGGCGACGACCGCTACCCGGATCGCGACGCCTCCACGACAACAACGACCCAGCGACACGATGACGGAATCTCGCGCCACCATGCGACAAGCGCGACCCCGACAAGCACCCTCGACATCAAGTCGCCGACCCTGCGACCCCGACATGCCGACTTCCGACACACGCGCTCCCGCGCCGACCACGCACCGACATCGCCGACTACCGGAGAACAACCGCGCTTCGATCCGTCACAAGATCAAGTTGTGTCTGCTCCGGCAGAAAGTGTTGTGCCAATGATCGGACCTCCGATCTCACAATCAGTCGGAAACACCAACGGATATGGTGTACCGCCAGTCGGATACCCTGGCGCAACAAGCGGTGTTCCAAATGGAGTAGCTGTCGGATACTATTCACCGCATGTCGGCTACGTGAACCCACCGCCCGGATATGGTGGCGTTCCCAGCGTGATAGCTGACACCGGCTATCATGGTGCACAACCCGGATTAGTGTACCATGGTGTAGGCCCAGATGGATCGGTATACCGATATCCACCACCGGCTGTATTCCCACCCTCAGTCGGGATACCATGGGTGACGCCTCCATACAGTCAACCGACCCCCGCTGCACAAGCACCAAATGATCCCAGTCACACGACGGCACCACCCGCCGCATCGCTCGCCGTCTCCGCGACGACAGCACCGACCGCCCCCGCTAACGCGACCCCGATCGGCCCAGATACGAAGGCTCCGGCGACTTCGGCTGTTCCGACTCCGACGGCCACTGCAGCGACTACATCAGTTGCGGTGAGTGTTGATACGCCCACGCCACAGAGACTCACGTCTGAGCCCCAAACGTTGGCTACGGCTAAAATGGCTCAATGGCGTGCGACCTTCAAGGAGGGCAATCTCACTCAATACATTCGGAGTTTCGAACAATTTACCGCGACTTTCACTTACTCCGACCTCAACAAGACGACGACCTTCCGGAGCACGCTGCGCGGCCGCGCTGAAGCGTTAGCTCTAAATATCCCAGTCGCGACTCCCTGGGAGGAGTTCCGTCGCCAACTTCTAGAGGGCTGGGAACCCGAGCCCCGTCGACAGTCCAAACGGGACGATTTTCCGTTCCTCAAGCGGGAACGAAAAGAGGACGCGGAACACTACATGGAGCGACTTCAAGCCCTGGCGGAGCAAGTGTTCGATGACATTACGCCAGCGTCGCGGCAACGAACTGTAATTGCACAATTCGTTAACGGCCAATCCGACCCCATTGCCGATAAACTGTGCGCTCTCACTTTTAACAGCTACAGTGAGGCACTAAGGGCCGTTCTCAAAGTAGAGAGTCGTCAGCAGAGGACAGCCAGAGATCGACACCGAGGCACATGACGTGCCGACATTTCCGCAAGCGGATACGCGGAAGACGACCCTGTTAATGAAGAACTGTCTTGTGCCATGGGACAAGTCACTCAGGGGGAAACACTAACCCCAGAGCAAGTTGCGGCCTACTACGACCCCGCGGACAGTGACACTACCGGCCTACAAGGTTGCGACGAACATTCAGTGCCGGCCTGCTCACGCGAGTGGGTCGCTGAAGCTTTCCAGTGCGTCCTTAGTGACGAGAATGGACTATGTGAGGAAACGGCTTTTCTGTCCTGCGAACAACGGCCCCGATGAAAGGTGATCGACCCCCGCAACCCGGACGACCCATGGTTTGCTTCTTTTGTAAGAAGCCCGGCCATCGCTGGATGCGGTGCTTTCGGCTTAAGGATGTGCTGGTACGCAACGGCATGAAACCGCTAGCATTTCGGCCTAATGGTCCTGGTACTGACAGAAGGACAGCTCAAGTGTTGTCAGTACCTAACCAAACCGGTAATCAAACTAAACCGGCCCCACCAACACCTCCGACCCCGTCGTCAAACCAGTAGGGGAAGGTGCTGAGGAGCAAGGGCCTTCCAGACAACAGAACAACGTTCCCCGCTCCACACCCGCGGTCGTCACGACTACTGTACCGGTGGCGACACCAATGACGACCCCGCAGCCGGCCCAGCTCACACCTCAGCTCCTTGAAGGGGTGTGTACAAAATGTCAAGCTCCGACCCCGAAACCGGCCTCTTTTTATGAAGGGGTGTCCGCACCGCGACCGCAACGGCCACCACGTGGAAACCGTCGTCCTGAAGGGGTGTCACCCCCGACCGCCGACGGCACCGGAACGGACAGCATGTCCGAGGTTGAGTGGATCTCCGACGACGGAGGATTCTACGCCTTTCCAAGTGGACCGGAATCCAAACTGCCGCCTCTTCACACACTCTTCAGGCCACCGCCAGACGACCCCGAAATTCCGCCTGTCATCAACAACTCCAGCGCCGCCAATCACAGATGCTGGAAGTTGCCGGTACATGTCGGAAACAAGACGATAAAGGCTGTACTCGACTCCGGAGCGCAGATCTCCCTGCTCCGACGCGACCAGCTACGTCACGTCCCCGCCGACCAGCGGCATTTGCGATCGACTTCGGCTACTATTCGTGATGTCAATGGACAGTCAAGTCCAATCGATGGACTGATCGACCTTCCAATACAGGTCGGAACCAACCATATGATTGCGACCTTTTGTGTGGCTGACATACATGACGACATGATTCTCGGCATGAACTTTTTCCGGCAGCTCACGCTGTGGTGAACTACGGTGAAGGGACGATACAGGTACACAAGGAGATCCTGTTCACACATAAAGACATTGAGGCCAATGTTGTCAGAATGGCCGTGCGACGAGCTGTCACCGTCCCCGCACGCAGCGAAGCAATAGTGGAGCTGGTCCCGACTTCCCGGGTCCGAGTCCGACAACACCTGAGGATAGTTCAGCCACTAACGACCTTTCCCGAGGAGACCGACCTCATTATGGGAAGAACACTTACGACCCTGAATCGGCAGTGCGTAAAGGTGTCGGTAGTCAATCCAGCAGATACCGGCATTACGCTCACCCGTTCCGACCCTGTCGCCATAGCCAGCCCTGTCGAAAGTGTTGTCGGAGCTCTGCCACGACCCGGAGAAGAGCCCGACCCGTCCCCGGTAGACGTCAGTTACTACCGCTACCTACCGCCACATCTGCAAGAAATGGTGGATCGCGCTGGACTAACGCCAGAACAGCATCGGCAGTGCGCCAACCTGGTTCACCAATACCAGGATACGTTCATGCACCCGGACGGCCAACTGGGACGGACTCAAGTCGTCCAACACAGGATCGACACCGGCAACTCGGCCCCGATTCGACAACGACAGCGACGCGTCCCTCAGGCGCAGCAAAGCATCATCGACGAGGAGGTCGACAAGATGCTCCGCTTGGGGTGTATTGAGCCGTCAGATTCGCCCTGGAGCGCACAGGTAGTGCTCGTACGGAAAAAGAACGGCCAAGTGAGATTTTGCGTCGACTATCGGCTCCTGAATGATGTCACCCGCAAGGACTCGTATCCCTTGCCCAACATTCAGGACACTCATGACGCCCTGGCAGGCGCCAACTACTTCTCGGCCCTAGACCTGGCCTCCGGCTACTGGCAGGTTGAAGTCAACCCCAGCGATAGACCGAAGACTGCCTTCGCCACAAGGAAGGGACTTTATCAGTTTAAGGTCATGCCATTCGGCCTTAGCAACGCCCCGGCAACCTTCGAACGGCTTATGGAGACCATACTCCGTGGTTACTTGTGGACCCGGTGTATGTGCTATCTCGACGACGTGATAGCTTACGGCAGAACATTCGATCAGGCACTCGCAAACCTGGAAGCGGTCCTGGATCGAATCAGATCGGCAGGCCTGAAACTTCAGCCCAAGAAGTGTGAGTTGTTACAACGGGAAATCTTGTACTTAGGGTTTATAGTGAGCGGCCAAGGAATCCGAGTCGACCCCAACAAAGTTAAAGCCATCAGAGAATGGCCGACCCCGTGTGAGATCACCGACGTCAGGGCTTTCCTTGGTTTCGCCAACTACCACAGGCGATTCATCAAGGACTACGCTGAGATCGCTGAACCTCTCGTAGCGCTTACCCGAGGTGAATGCCACTTCACTTGGGGACCGGCCCAGCGACGAGCTTTCCAGCGACTCCGCGACGCCCTCATCAGGGCGCCAAAGCTCGCTCATCCGACCCAGAATCCGGAGGACTACTTCATCGGATGCAAGCGGCTTTGCTGTGGGAGGCGCCCTCTCACAAAGGGTTAACGGGAAGGAGATCCCCATCGGGTTCGCCAGCAAAACCCTTTCCCGGACCCAGCGGAATTATTGCACCACCTATCGGGAACTACTGGCAGTAGTTGAGATGGTGCAACACTATCGGCACTACCTCTGGGGTAGGAAATTCCTCCTCCGGACCGACCATAGCTCGCTGAGGTGGCTGAAAAATTACAGCGACGCCGACGGCATGCTCGCTAGGTGGCTCGCCAAGCTACAGCAGTATGACTTTCGGATAGAGCATCGACCCGGAAAACTACACGGTAACGCCGACGGCTTGTCACGGTGCCACAGTTGCAAACACCAAGACTGTCCCGGACGACTCGTCACACCTCCGACGGACCCAGAAACAAGTTCCGGAGAACTTCCAGTTCGTCGGATAACTGTTGTTCCGACCCAGACAAGGACAGACCTCCTGGACAGTGATTCGATAACATCACCGGTCTTGCCCCAGCTAGTTTCGGCACGCCAAGTTGTTCGAGTCCGTGCTTTGGACGCCACACTTGACGGACAAAAGTGGCTTTCGGACTATTCGACCCAGGACATTGTCGCGGCACAGCAAGCTGACCCCAGCGTCGGAAAAGTGCGGCAATGGATGTTAGCCGGCACCAAGCCCGACTCTAGAGAAGTCGCCCGCCAAGGAGAGGAGGTAAAGACACTTGTTTCCCGCTGGAACCTCCTGGCGCTACAAGACGGAGTGCTGGTTCGACATATAAAACCCGACCCCGCCGGACGGCCTGTGGTGCAAACCGTGCTCCCCGTAGCACTCAGGACACAAGTTCTGCACCAACTACACGACCTAAAGATTGTCGGACATCTCGGCATACAGCGTACCATTGAGAGAGTCAGGCGCCGATTCTACTGGCCCGGCTTGGCGCTGGACGTCGCCCGCTGGTGTGCCCGCTGCCCGCAATGTGTGACCCGCAAGGGTAAACCGGCCCCAAAAAGATCGCCCCTGACACAGCTACCAACAGGAGCGCCGTTCGACAGAATAGCGATGGACATCCTCGACACCCACAAGGTCACGGGAAGAGGCCATCGGTATGTACTAGTCGTGTCAGACTACTTTACGAAGTACACTGACGCTTTTCCGCTACGGCGACATACGGCCAAAAATGTTGCCGACACCCTGGTAAATCGGTGGATAGTCTACCACGGTGTCCCCAAGGCGATCCATAGCGATCAAGGTACTGAGTTTGAGTCGTCCCTGTTCCGACATGTTGTGCGTCTACTGGGCGCTAAGAAAATTCGTACGACCCCATATCGACCCCAGAGTGACGGCCAAGTTGAGCGATTCAACAGGACATTGCTCAACATGCTGAGTGCGTTCGTCAACGATCGTGCAAACGATTGGGACTTGCACCTGCCATATGTGTCAATGGCCTATCGAACCTCAGTACACTCGTCCACGGGATGCACCCCGCATCTGATGGTGTATGGACACGAGTGTAACTTGCCAGTCGACCTCATGTTCCCGACCTACGACCCTGAGCCTCTACCTCCGTGTGGTCCGGAGTATGTGGAGTATTTGCGGCAAGCCATCAGGACGGCCCACGGTTTCGCCCAAGACCATCTCGAGAAAGCGGCAATTCGGCAGAAGATGGGTTATGATGCCCATGCAAAACCACGACCCCAGTTTCAACCAGGAGAACTGGTCCGGTATTATTATCTGCCCCTCACGCAGAATAATAAGTTCGCTCGGCCCTGGACTGGTCCCTGGAGGATCATCGACCGTGTAACCGAGGTTGATTACTGAATCACCCTGGTTTCCAACCCTCGGAACACTCGTGTTGTTCATCTGGATGTGCTCAAG
Organism: Terebella lapidaria; assembly: GCA_949152475.1. NCBI lineage: Eukaryota > Metazoa > Annelida > Polychaeta > Terebellida > Terebellidae > Terebella > Terebella lapidaria. The sequence continues at coordinate 3,582,898 of OX424569.1, forward strand.
CCATACGAAGGTGACAATCAAGCGGCCCACATCTACTCCGACCCTGTACGACCTACAGAGTCGTCAAGTACTACCCTTGGGAGATAACAGTTCAAGATCGGCATACCGATTCAGACCAAACTGCTGAGTCTGATTCACCAACGACCCAGGATCGTCAATCGCGATCTCCGACTTCATCCGGCTCAAGTCGACATCGGCAACGGAAAAGATCACACAGATCAAGTTCCGACACTCCAAAACCGGCACGCAAGACGCGCAGGCAAAAGCCTGTGGTATCTTCCGACCCTGAGACAAGCGAGGCTACGCCCCCGCCTGCACGACCAAGTCGACCCAAACGCAACGCACGCAAACCGGCCCGATACAGATAACCCCGGCCTTGTTATCTGATTGATACCATTGATGATGAATTATGCATGTCTAATGGACTATGATATCGTGTCTTTTCCCATAATAATATATTATACTACAATAACAATATATGCATCTAATATGTACAAGATGTCAGTGAGGCAAATTCGATATATATACACACTAGAGATGATATTATAATTATGATGCTGGTGGAAAATTGGTTGCATTATGATATGTGTTTCGACCCCGTATAACATGTACCATTGATCAAGGCGTATGTTACGCAATGACTAAGATTATCATGTAAAGCTTCAATCCATGTGCCAGCCGAAGAGGATAATAAAACCAGTCACGCCGTGAGTAAGGCCACTCAGTTGTCGAAGAGGTGATAGTGTGATTCGTTCTGGAGTATGCGTCGACAGAGCCTCTACTCACTCCATGTAATATTCGGAGGAACGGCCCAGTGGTACGGGAACCAGTCACTACATAGCTATCATGCCAAGATGCGGCCTGTCACCAAATTCATCACCCAAATATTCAAAGCGCCGCGGTGTGACCGACCCAGTTCATTGCAATTTCGACCCCTACAATATTTGCGGCCCCGTCGTCCTGTGAACTGGCTGAAAATGAATGGAACGATGTCCGCCCCTGTGAGTGATTGATATTCATATCTCAGCCTTTAATAACTGTGTGTCGTCTGTGAAACAGCAATTCGACCCCGTAGTTAAGGCATTTCGGCAGAAATGCCTTTATGGTTTTAGCAGAATTTTTTTTTTTTTTTTTTTTTTTTTTCTTTTTTTTCTTCTTCCGCCACTTTTGGTTTCCGGACGATAACTTTAGATTGCCTTGACGGATTCTAGTCAAATTTTCACCACAAGTCAGAAATGATATGTGGAAGAACCCTATTCTTTTTGAGCCGGATCCGAGGTCCGTGAGGTCCGTGAGGATGAAATCAAGGCTAATTTTGAGACTTGGTTTCCGGACGATAACTGGAAAAATATTTACGCAATAGTTGCAGAACTCTGCATGGAGGTTCATATGCCACCAGGGAAGAACCCTATTGATTTTGGGATCGATCCGTCAAACGACCTTTGACCTAGAGGTCGAAATAATTTTTTGCTGATTCATCCTTGAGGCTTCCTGCATATCTCAGAAACCGTGCATCGTAGAGCGAAACGGACGTTATTTTCGGACTCGTCGCCCTAGACAAACATCTCTAGGGTGTATTATTTTTTTTTGATCCGGCTCCGAGGTCCGTGAGGTCCTTGAGGATGAAATCGAGGCTGATCTTGAAACTTGGTTTCCGGACGATAACTCGAAAAATATTCAGGCAATAGTTGCAGAATTTTGCACGGAGGTTTATATATCAACAGGGAAGAACCCTATTGATTTTGGGATCGATACGTCAAACGACCTTTGACCTAGAGGTCGAAATAATTTTTTGCTGAGTCATCCTTGAGGCATCCTGCATATCTCGGAAACGGTGCGTCGTAGAGCGAAACGGACGTTATTTTCGGACTCGTCACCCTAGACAAACATGTCTAAGGGGTATTATGGATGAACTTTGACCTTGACCCGAAATGTTTTTGCCGAGTCGGCATTTTTCGTTTTTTTCGTTTTCGTCGATATCTCGGGAGCGGTGTGTCGTAGAGCGAAACGGACGTTATTTTCGGACTCGTCGCCCTAGACAAACATGTCTTAAGGGTATTATGGATGAACTTTGACCTTGACCCGAAATTTTTTTGCCGAGTCGGCATTTTTCGTTTTCGTCGATATCTCGGAAACGGTGCTTCGTAGAGCGAAACGGACGTTATTTTCGGACTCGTCGCCCTAGACAAACATGCCTAAGGGGTATTATGGATGAACTTTGACCTTGACCCGAAATTTTTTTGCCGAGTCGGCATTTTTCGTTTTCGTCGATATCTCGGAAACGGTGCGTCGTAGAGCGAAACGGACGTTATTTTCGGACTCGTCGCCCTAGACAAACATGCCTAAGGGGTATTATTGATGAACTTTGACCTTGACCCGAAATTTTTTTGCCGAGTCGGCATTTTTCGTTTTCGTCGATATCTCGGAAACGGTGCGGGTATTATTGATGAACTTTGACCTTGACCCGAAATTTTTTTGCCGAGTCGGCATTTTTCGTTTTCGTCGATATCTCGGAAACGGTGCGTCGTAGAGCGAAACGGACGTTATTTTCGGACTCGTCGCCCTAGACAAACATGCCTAAGGGGTATTATTGATGAACTTTGACCTTGACCCCAAATTTTTTTGCCGAGTCGGCATTTTTCGTTTTCGTCGATATCTCGGAAACGGTGCTTCGTGGAGCGAAACGGACGTTATTTTCAGACTCGTCGCCCTAGACAAACATGTCCTAAGGGTATTATGGATGAACTTTGACCTTGACACGATTTTTTTTTGCCGAGTCGGCATTTTTCGTTTTCGTCGATATCTCGGAAACGGTGTGTCGTAGAGCGAAACGGACGTTATTTTCGGACTCGTCGCCCTAGACAAACATGTCTAAGGGGTATTATGGATGAACTTTGACCTTGACCCGAAATTTTTTTGCTGAATCGGCATTTTTCGTTTTCGTCGATATCTCGGGAACGGTGTGTCGTAGAGCGAAACGGACGTTATTTTCGGACTCGGCGCCCTAGACAAACATGTCTAAGGGGTATTATGGATGGACTTTGACCTTGACCCCAAATTTTTTTTCCGAGTCGGCATTTCTCGTTTTCGTCGATAGCTCGGGAACGGTGTGTCGTAGAGCGAAACGGACGTTATTTTCGGACTCGTCGCCCTAGACAAACGTGTCTAAGGGGTATTATGGATGAACTTTGACCTTGACCCGAAATTTTTTTTTATATCTAGTATATATTTCTCGTTTTCGTCGATATCTCGGGAACGGTGAGTCGTAGAGCGAAACGGACTTTTTTTTCGGACTCGTCGCCCTAGACAAACATGTCTAAGGAGTATTATTTTAACGGTAAATTTTTTTGCGGAGTCGACATTTTCCATTTTCGTCGATATCTAGTATATATTATAAATTAATCATCACACCGAAATGCCTCCAAGGCATCTTTAGGCCTTGACGTCTAGTTTATTGTGCGCTAATTTGTGGGAGAAGGAATGATAGACTGATTAGTTCACAAGGTACGCACGAGCGCTAATAAACATTTTAGCTGTTTACAGCACCCACATGAAATCTCCCCTGATAAAGACTATAGTGAGTCGTCGGGCGAAAAGAGCCCAGTAATTCGAACAGTCGACTAGTATAAATAGACAATGATTCGGAACGAGTTATCCAGGGGACGGCAGATGGACATACGGAAATCTGGACAGTGTGAGGACACCCCTACTGTCGTAATGGACTGACCCAAGAGGTCAGAGAAGGATCGCTCTGCGTTTCCTTGACGACGGCCCCGCCTTGCTGTGTGTACGCTTGGAACAATGATACATAGCGTAAAGACGTTTTCTATACAGATAGAGAGCGCCCCCCGGCCCAGTTCTAAGAATCGAGATGCTGTCAGCATCTTTGTGTACGGCAGTGAAGATTAGCGGCAATCAGGTCATTTGCGCCTGAGACTTTGAAGGAGAAGGACAGTATTAAAGTTTCGGGTTACTTGAAGTGCGGACCATTGTTACAAAAACTGTGCTAATCATAGATAATTGTCGGCCTATAAACTTTGACATTGTATAAATCCTGGTCACAAGACTTTGGGAAATAATTCGGCATTGTTATCGGCATTTGAACTAGACTGGTTCTGAAGAAATCCGGACTCTGTTACAACCAGCCTAGTCAGTACTTGGGGAGTACTCCGACCTAATTTCGGCCCGTCAGCATGGCTGACAAACCCGGAGACGACCGGGAAAATGGCGACCCAGGCGAAAATGGGCCCCGCACAGTCAAGTTGGACGGCGATAACATCACCGTCCAAGTAGTCGACACCGGGGATGAATCGGATCATCCCATAATCGTCCCCGACAACGAATCTTCGTCCGGCCCCGACTCGCAGCCTGAGCGGCTCGACCCAGTCACGCTCAGCGACACGGCGAGTGGATCAGAGAAAGGAGCGCGACCCAAAACGGCCCGGGACAAGTTGGCGCAACGAGGAGAGCGCCATACACCGAGCCCGACTCCGGATGACATCTTTAATGTCGACCCCGAGCGCTTCCGCCGACTCGAGGAGGGCGGAAGTATCGTCCAGCGTGCGATCGAGGCAGCTCAAGAGGCTCAGCGAGTCGCCACGGCGAGCCGCCAACCCGACCCAACAAATCAAGTGATCGCCCCGATCGCTCCGGCCCCGACTTCACCCGCTTCCAGCTCAGCGGTGGTACGACCTTCGGCCTCCCGTTCTCCGAACAAGAGGACTTACACTTCTTTTAAGAAGAAACATGGGGCGGGAGCCTGTCGACATCGAGCAGTTCATCGCGCTCTAGTGGCGGATCTGCTATTTCGGCCCCGACTTCGACTTTCCGTCGGCAAGTGGCGGAACTAATGGAACTGGTGCCACCTCCCGTGACACCTTACGGAACTCGGCCCATAGACTGGAACAAGGTTCCACTCAGCAAACGAAATCACAGTGCTGGATACGGCCATATCCACAACTTCGATGAACAGTCGACCCTGTCGGAGGGAAACCTCCTCACGTTGGCTCCGCTACAGCGTGGAGACGGTCGCTACGAGTGCCCCTTCTGCATCGGCGAAGAGGAGGGAGCAGGAGAGCGACAGTGGTCCTCCGTACCACGACGCGGACCTTTCCGGACGGCCCAGAACCTCGACGCGTACGTTTTAGCGTACCACTTTCCGTTTCTACGCTTCTTCGTGTGCCCGGCCCGCGACGACTTCCGGACATTGGCCCAGGAGGAGATATTCCGGCACCTGTCTCAAGCGACCCCGCAACACGTGACTACGTTCCCATTCTACCAGGAAGGACGACTATCGGCATCCGGCCCCATGCTCGTCAGGTTCGCGCTACGCTGCAGAGTCGACATGCAGCCGAACCCGAATTATCGACCCCCAAGAGTTCCGGCCAACATCCCGATCTTCAGGAGGGACGTTAACACCGTCCTGACGTTCGGCATCTGGCACATGGCGCCAGAGCTCTTTGAGCAATATCCGCCCAACTCGGCCCCGGAAGTGCAGCAGGTACTCCGTCGACTGGAGTACAATCGCGCTTCGACCCCGGCAGACGAAATTCGGCTAACTCACATGGTCAGTGACATTGAGACCATGAACACGCGGGTTCGAGTACGACGACCCAGTACAATTTTCTTTGTCCGGCCCATCAACTACCAGACAACATCGGTGAGCACGGCGGAGGAAATCCCGACAACGACCACCGGTGTTTCGGCCTCGGCAGTCGTCACTACGGCTTCGTTCGCGTCAGTGGCATCGCCAGCAACAACCCGACCGGTCACCACAGTGACATCTTCGACCCCGTCCAGAGTTCGGCCTTCAGACATCATACCCAGGCGGATGGTTGTGGAGCGACCCACGGCTTCCAACGTCACGGACTACCGAGTCCGTGAGGGATTAGTCCCTCCACCTGAGGAGTACCCGCCACTCCCAAGTCGACCCCTGAATACCACACCGGTATCCACATCACCCGGCAAGGAGACTCCTGAAACAAAGAGTCCAGCTGAGGATCGGCCACCTCCACTCAGGGAGATCGCACCTGGGTCTCCTACACGTTCGTCCCCGACACAATTTTCGACCCCGGAATCTTCACCAGAGCCTTCGCGACGAATGGTAGAGTCCGTCCCGCTCCAACCGTACCTCAAGGAGGAAGTGGAGCCTCTGCGCTCCGTCCCGACACGCGGCACTGACAGAGACCGACCCCGACTTCAAGTGGACGACCCTGAACAGCTCGAGTCGCTCCACAGGGATCTCGACGAGCGTCTCCCGTTCCATGGGTCCGGCGAGTTTGCGGCCGATTTCCAGTTTCTGCGACAACACGGCAGACGTCTGGCGACCCGTTCGCTTCCCGGCCTGCAGGCACTACCCGGCCAGAACCCCGACCTCAGGGACTTCCTGCGGGATGAAGACGCCCAGCGGCTCCCGAACTACCTCGGGTTTCACGAGGACTTTTGGACGGCTCGTCTCGAACAGGCCGCCCATAACGCCGACCCCTTGCTCCTGCCGTCAGAACCGGAGGAGCATCTCCCGACCTTGGCTCTCGCCCGCGCTGATGACTTAGCGCACCAGTACCTTCGGCTGATTCGTCGGGAGTACCTGTCAGCCCTGGACCACCACATCAGGCAGGCAGAATACAACGGCCTGTCTGTTGGCTTTGGGATGGGAGCTCTGCATGAGCGCCACCAGCCCACGTTCCCGGACACCCTGTCCGAGGAGAATCTGCGACTTCGAGTCCGTGTGACTCAGTTGGAGGATCAAGTCGCCCACCAACGACAAGAGATCACTCGGCTTCAAGCGACTTCGACCCCGACGCCATCGGAAGCACAAGCTCCGTCGACCCCGACCACACCGACCATCCCGGGGGAGTTGTTGGCCACGATCGTGTCCATCTTGCCAAGACTACCCCCGGACGAGCAGCTTCAGCTCATGCGACAAGCATCGCCAGCGACCCCGTCTCCTCCCGCCAGCAGGCGTGAACGGGAAGGAAAGTAGATACGACCCCGAACTGTTCGACCCCTTTGATGCGGCCCCGAGTGACCAAACAATTCTGGTCACGGCATAAATATATTGTAAATAGTTGTATATAGACCTTATCCTAGTCACGGCATTTCGTTTTTATACATGTGATTTAGTTAAGTTTAATCTTCATTTTATTTCAGTTCAATAGACTCTTAAAGTTTTAGTTCCGTTTCGCTTTGAAACGTCGAGGAGTTTTGTTTATCATTCCATATTTTACATTCCATTCATCATCGGTCATTGTTATGAATGTATTTGCATATGTATCACCGTAGAGACTAATGACGGACTGACCGCTGACGTTTATTTTGACGGTTAGGAATTTTTATTGTATGTAGTGTTTTCTCATTTCGCGCGGCGTGTGTGTGTGAGTGTTTTTGGGTTTGACCTTTAGGACTTCTTAGCTTTTTATTGTTTAGTTTTGGCGACGGTAGGGTCCGGGGAGGGTAATTCCGAGGGCGTAGAATTGATGAAGGGGTGTTATGTAGTAATTTTAGCGACTGTTACTCCCGTCCCTCCCGCGCACTACACATTTCCACAACAAACATTCATTCTACATGACTTACATACAGGACAAGTACACACTATACGATCACAAGCATAAACTCCATGTAGTCATGGTTACACACACAGGTCAAACCACGCACCTGCGGCCCCGCTAGTTCAGTACATTCGACCCAAGATACCCGGCCTTGACCTTCACATGCACTGACTTCTAAACATAGAACTTGACACACATACTCCACACATCACGTGCACAGATACAGGCATTACAAGTATTGACAAGAGCCGGGGAAACCCACTTTCCCGGTTACATCAACGCATTGCAGCATACATTTGACCAATCACAACACTGCATACACTTGGCGGGAAATTACACAAGCACATATACGAAGGAGATATACGAAGATATACGAAGGACTATAATAATAGGAATATATTCGACTGGGATATCATTGGACGGTAGGTGAGAGTGCGGCCCTGATTGTGAGTGACTGCATCATTGAACTTATCACCGCAATAAACAGTTAAATTGAAACTGCCGGCCTTATTAAATCACACGACGACCCAGTTAAATCGGCTTGATATCGGCCGTGAACGATATTCGTCACACAATACTAATCATATTCTCAAAACAGGATTATGACGTCATCTGCAAAGCATCTATTGTGTTGCAACCCCAACATACCGTCTTTGGAATGTGAGCTGTTTCCGGTAAATATAATACACACGTGAGCAATAAAGAGCGATTATGTGTATAGCACAGCACTCGACCGCTTGACTGTATACCGTAGGTATTTTAAGATGGTGAAACCCTGCCGATTGTTGGCAGTAAATTTCACGACTTTAGTACCGCATACAAAATATGAGCATTTGTCATAAAACTTCTGGTAGTCCGAAGTGGCTTTTTGCAGTTGGAGTGAATAGAGGAGTCATTTTCTTGTATTAGAAAAATACAATCTTCGACCTGAAACGTCTGGATCATTCCGGATCATAACGATAAAGTTGGTACATCCGTTCTCAATATCAACAACATAATCTTTAGAATACATCGACTTTTTACATAGTGGAGCATGTAGTGGAGCAGTCAGTGTCTATGAGCCGAGAATTACTTTTTGAATTTACCGCCTACATTTGTCACAAAATGCCCGACTGTCTTTGACACATTTACGAAATGCGCCATTTTCAAAATATCACGTGTATTTGGACAACACACAGAAGAGAAATATCATCTATTATTTTGATGATTTTCAAAGAATAGCTGACTTACTTGGGATTGGTACATCGTAGACTCCATAACGAGCTATCCACAGCCATGTGACAATGCGTTTTCCCCCGTAAAATTGAGTCTGAACATTGGCTACTTTCAACGTCAGGTGCCACGAAATCGTGTTTACATATTTCCCAGGTCAAAGTTTGATGTATCCTTACGCGAGACTTATCTTTGGTCATGTCGATTCTGGTAATCTGTATAATCCATTGATCACATCAAATAATCCACTTTCTGAATACTGAACGGGACTACGGCAGAAAATGTTCGCAGCACGACACATTACATGTGTTTTGTGATATCAATTGGTAGCGGTCATCCTCGGAATATATTTTGCGACTATGAGATTCGGTAGCTTCGTCTCCGAATGTTTCCCGCGAGGCACCAACAGTCCCATGTGTTATGCGTGTATATCGGCATATGACGGAGGTAAACCCAGAAATATGTTCATAATCGAAGACATATTAGTTCATAGACAAAGAATTGTTGTAGATCGGGGAATGACAAACACTGAAAACCATGATTCCAGACGATAACTGACATATCGCTCACCACGAGAGTTTGTATTCGCTCCGGTGAGAAAGCCGTTGAAATCCGTGCACAGGGTTTTGAGTTCAATGTGAAGAGCAATACTCACTAGCTGCTCAAGTCCAGTCTCGGTCAGTGATCGCATGGTACCACACGGAAAATCGTCGAGCACATGTCCTGGGGCGGATTATTAACCCTCTTTCGACCCTTTTTGCACATTGGGAGTTCATTTTCACAAATAGGATAATATAATATTATATTTGTTCAGGTACGTACACGTAAATTAAGCATTCTGTATATTTAAACCCTGTCTCTATCAACACTGATCAAGTATCTATGAGTACCTATTCCATAAGTTCGTGGTTAAATACATTTCGATAACAAAATGAAACTGTATGTAGATGTATATCTATATGTATGTCAAGAAATTTAAATTAGGTGCCCTGACTGACACAAGTATATGAGGTAATTATTAATAAGCAGCTATATGAGTTATTCATATCACCAACATATATATATTTCTCTAAATCAAGAAGTTTACTTGATTGTAATATTCCAATGATCAATTCAAGGCAATGTGATTGGTATCAGCAACAGAATAGAGTGCCATCTGACAAATCCATCATATATTTCTGACTCCAGATGACTCCAGATGTTGCTGACAACTCCACACCACTTTCCTGACAGCTCAGCCAGAAGACAAAAAAACACAACCAGAAGCTCCATAAGTCCTGGTTCAAGTCTCAATCAGAAGACAGGCAATAGCAGCTCCACACCACTTGACTGATCCCCCAATGACAGGCACCCAGGAGCAATCATTCAGTTGGCCAATGGATGTCAAAACATAACTACAACAACTTGTGTTTTAAAGTTTGCACCAATATATACATGTATATTAAAACAATATATATATATTATTCAAATTAAGTGCATGTTGGATCTGTAATTCTGAAACACCTGTACAGAATTGCACACCACCATTTTGGGTATTGTAATGTCACTATAAGACAATTGAATATCTTATACAACAGCAATTTGGGGATTCAATGGCCAATTAATAATATTTTCATATTTTATATTTTAATGGATAAAGTGGCCAACACATTGTATGTATCAAAAAATTTTTATTGATACACATGTGTAGGTCAGGAATACATTATGAAGATTTGAATGGCAGTGTATCAAGTGGCCATGTGCAATATTGTTTGCCAATTATGATAAATTCATAATCTTTTTGATTGGTATTATATTTTATTTTGTTCTTGTTTACCTTCCATGTACAAACTTTGTAAGATAAACATATGGATAAAGAGTATACTACCAAATACACTATTTATTCATGACATTTCTTGTCTGGTATGTTTGATATCATACCTGTGATTCATGTATGTCAAAAGATGAAGTGCTTCAATTCATAACTCATGAATTGTACTAATAAAATGCTACCACTGTGTGAATTTCACATCAATTATGTTGACACAACCCATGTGCAATAATGATACTTTAATGTCACATGTAATCATGATGACAATGAATCAAAAGCCTGGTGATATTTACATTTACATGTTATTGGGATCAGGATGTATCCTGTATCTAGCTTGGGGTTTGTGTTCTTTGTATGCATAGACACAAGCATTATGCACAATAGGGTCAGTGAATACATACATGTACTGTTAGTTATTTGATGAACACAGAGTGTTATGAATTATGCCAAATGCAAGAAGATGTCACTTCCCCAGAAGTTTTAAACTTATAACTGTCACTTTGGAAATACGGGTTATTATTTGCATTGATCAGGTGAATAGAGTAGTGTCATGGCCCAATGAACACAGAAGTCCTAGCATGTAGCAGTCTACATGTAAAAGCCAGTGTGAATTGTGCACAGTGGAGCATGGGATATTGAAGTCTCCCTCTCACTGTGGCAGTGTCTTGAAGGGTTAAAAAATAGTGCCTGTACTGGCCACTTGGGAAAAATGTTTAGTTGTCAATAAATGTCTGAACTTCAAAAATAATTTGTGATGCAATGGATTTGAATTTCAAAAAAATATTTCTCGGCTCATAAACTAGCATATGTAGTAATGCTCAGAAAAATACTTGGAACATTCGTAATCGACTTTTTCCACAAGAACGGATGTCCCGAAATTTTGGTAGTCAATTTCACCAATTTTAACATAAGATGCATAATAACTGCGCTTAAAATGTTTTAAATTAGTTAATAACATGATAATATAACATTTATGTGAAATATGTGTTCATTTCTTCAAGAAAAACCATTTTCAAAAATATTCAGTGCGCATCACTGACTAAAATATGGCGAGGGTAACAACCCCTTAAGTCAGTTAAAGAGTTCGACATCGTGCCATCGCTAATAAAGAACTCCGGCCTTCGGCCGTCGTTCTTTATATTCGCGATGTCACTCTGTCTCATTCTTTAACTAATACATAATGACCGGCCCCTTATATGTGGTATCACCAGCAGTGACAGTAGTCCGTGGACTACCATTGAAATGACATCTCTTTAGACAACTCTTTTTCCAACTCTTTAGACCGTTTTTGGCTAATATTTTGCGTTGTAAAATGGTATCGTAACAAAACTTGGCAAAGTTGACCACAGAATTTCAGATTTCTATCGCAAAAATTCTTCGATTCGGTAGAAAACTGCCGTTTGACACCCAGGTGAAGTATACCAAGTAATAATGCGATACTGTTTAGCATCGCAAAAATATCAAACGAGTGTAAAGTAATACCCCGAGGATGTGTGTGGGATAGTCTATATACCTCTAAAACAGTTAAATACCGGAGTTAGCCAATGATCAACTCACTTGAATTTTTCGTTCCAAACCCAAAGTGATATCCGATATATTTCATTGCAATTTGTTGTTTATGTCACCATCCTAAATCATTATTTCTGCCAAAACTGTAACAGCAGGACCTGAACACGTATAATATATACATGTACGTAATATCTATCGACGGAAGATTTCACGGCTGGCCAGTGATGTGGAACATTTCAGCAACGCGGGTACAGACATGTATAGGGCCTGCAAGCATATTAAAGCTGTAAATATGTTATAAGTAGGTAAAAGACAACGTAAAAAATATTATGAGAATAACCATGATCTGCCCCGACGGATAAACCGAACGTAAAACCACAGAACCACGCGTTGTTTGTTTTGATCCGCATGTGGGCGGGTATATGCTCTGGCGCGAGACAGGTTGCCCGCGGCAGAGGCTAGAGGCAGTCGGCTGTATAGAATGAGTGGTATGAAACCATTTGTGGTATAAAACCATTTCTGCATCATGAGGCGATGGCCATTTGATATGTCCCCCGCAGCAGAGATGTCAGAGTAAACACAAACTGCAAAGTATAATAGAATAATATACATACGTGCAGACAATTCCACGCATAATATTTAGGCCTACATTCTTTCCTCCTCAGTCGTAATGTAACTATTATATATAGGTGTGACGAATTTGAATGGCTCCCAGTAATTCACGTGCCTAGATAACTCCCGTTAATGTATTCACATCTACAGTATGGTTATCATACATATTTGTACACAACAAACAAACAGGCTGTGTTCCCTGGTAACAGTTATACTCATTTGTTGTTTAGCATTGCTAAGTCATTGTGTGCTTTATTACGGTCGTACATTGCATGCCGATAGGTGTATACATGCAAAAATGCATGTATACTCGGATTTTTCTAACTCGTTTACACTGTTTTTCGCTAATATTTTTGTGATGCTAAACGCTATCGTTCTATAACTTGGCATACTTCACCAGGGAGTCAATGGCAATTTTCAACCAAATTTCATACAGCTATCGTGAAAATTGAAAAAGTTGGCAATCTACCCCAATGTTAAATTTAGCCCTATTATTTAATTTCTGGGCCCGCACACAATTTTGTGCATTTGCTCGGTTTTGTATCGGAGTAATGTTTCAAAATCAACATGTTTGTGTAGAATACACCCCAGTGTATCTTCTGGTTCAAAGTTACAAGAATTTTTCGAATTATGATGGATGTAAACAGGACCAATTCCTCGAATATGCTCAGATTCTCGAGATTCCGTTTTGGGCTGAAAATTAACATTGAGGTAGATTGCCAACTTTTTCAATTTTCGGGTTAACTGTCTGAAATTTGGTAGAAAATTGCCGTTTGACTCCCAGGTGGAGTATGCCAAGTTATAGAGCGATAGCGTTTAGCATCACAAAAATATTAACGAAAAACAGTGTAAACGAGTTAGAAAAATCCGATTATACATGTATAATTGGACAGACTATTAAGGGTGGCGCTATCGATGTTTTAGGAATACAAAATATTCCGTCAGACATGGTATCCGTGTTTTTACACTCTACATCCAACCAATATGCTATAAACGTTATTGTATAGGTATATATTCGTCAACAACAGTACATAATAGAGTGCATTACATACGGACATTGGGGACGAGGTGTTTGCCTCCATAGGCTGTTGATTATGCCACATAAGTGCATGGTTGAGGCCGTTTCCTTTGTTGTTGACAGGTTAATATTGAAGAGAGTTACCAGCAGGTTACTATTTCTGCGAATAGGAACCCCTCCACTAATCAAGTAATGCAGGACACATACCAGTAATTCCATCTCTCATTGGAAACAATGATTACTTGTGCATATTTCTTATTTATTCCTGACGAACTCGAGATGTACTTTCAAGTTTGCGTGACGAACAAAAATGGTAGATTCGGCTGATTCTAAAATTGGTTCCAACTTTAACTGAATAATATATGTCCACGTTGTGTAAAAAGGCATGCAGACGAAAAGATTTCAGGAGGAATTTATAATTGCAGTAGATTTCCAACTTTCTCAGTTTCAAGGGCAGAAGTCTGAAAGTTTGCAGAAAATTGCCGTTTGGTCCCCAGGTGAGCAATGCCAAGTTGTAACACGATACCGTTTAGCATCGCAAAAATATCAGCAGGTGTAAACGAATAAAAAAACCCGAGTATTGTGGCGAGTATTTCTCGAGATAGTTTGAGATCTCTATTAAATATCACGTATTAGGATGCTGATCAGTTACTGTATAAAATAGGTCATTTTGAACAAATAATATTCAAGAAAAAACTTTTGAATTTTGACTCATCGTTACCTCACTGTTCGTAGCGGACTACGTTAACGAATTGTTTACATCTGCGCTAACATAAACAAGAACACGAATTTCCCTATATTGTCGTTTTTACAACACAAAAGAACCAAACTGAATATTTAGAGCGGAGTGGGTAGCACAGTGGATAAGGTGCTGATCTCGTAATGCAAAGGTCATGGGTTCGAGACTCAGTCTGGATCACTGTGTTATTTCGGTAACATCCTTAGGCAAGGTATGTCCCAGTAATTGTCCATCTCTAATTGTCTACCCTGGATTAAATGGGTACCGGTCATTCAATAGGATGCTGTGTGTAGTGCCGTATTGTGGCAGCTGCAGATAATCCTAGACTGGGGTAATTTGTACAGCGCATTTGATTTGAAATTCATTCTAGAAAAGGAGCGCTTAAGAAATGTTACCATTACTTTATTTGAGGTTCCATCACTATAATATACCATACATATACGTGTTCCAAGTGATAGGGTGATTTTCAATGTCAAATTTAGACAGATTCGTGTGCGCATTGGAACTTTTGCATTGTAGAGCTGCTTCAAGGACAGGTACTGATCACTTGTAAGCAGAAAACCAAAAACCGATTATTCCACTTTAACAGCTTGATTTCCCACATCAGTACTATTACCATATAATAACTCTACAAATATTCTGAATTCCAATGACATCAGCACACTAAAGAATGTATCAATACGAAAGGATAAATAATTATTTACATTGAAGGCTGTGTCTCACCAACAACAGATAATGATTTCACAGTCAAAGGCTAACTTAGTGTAGATTCTTATGTTAGATGTTCAATTAGCTAAAGGTACTCCAACATAATCTCAGGTCTTTTAGCTTTTCATACTACCAGCGAATATGTATTTTTTTATTTACCAGCAAAGACGTGTGTTTTGCATCACACACTGAAGAAGTATTGAACACCTCTTTCGAAATACACGTTGTTGGTGTCACGTCCATGACGATAGGCATACGTCATTGACTGTTGAGTTTGCGTCCATTGCAAGGTTGGCTCGTCCCAAACCGTTCATGGCCACGTCTCTAATGGCTTGTTGTCTCCTCTCCTCTCCTCTCGTGCCTTGGTCGGCACCAGCAACATCAGAAAGGCCCGTCTGAAGGTCGGAGATGTGCGATGGTAGATCAGCGGGTTGATGAAAGAGTTTCAATACATGAAGACTATTGCCAGATCGGGGAAAAGCTTGAGGATGACGGCTTTGGTGAAGGATTCTGTCTCGATGGTGACGAGGTAGAGAGAAGCCACCATCGGGAGCCAGGTCAGGTAGAGCATCCCGAGAATCAAACCAGCTGTCCTCGCTGGGTTGTGAATGGCTATTTTGTTTGAGCCGCTGGGACTGGATGACACCTATGTATGGGAAAAGCCAATGTTAATTTGTTTATAGGATTGCGTGTGGTAGAATTCTCTGCGCGACTGCAACTTAAGAAAAGCATACTAATGCGTTAACTTCTTTCAGAATGTCTTACCTTAGTGAGGTTCTGTATTTGTTTCTGATGTTTCCTAGTAATGTGTAGCAGGGATCCGTAGAAAAAGGGCATGACGATTAGGGGTAGCACCATGATGTGTGCTCCGATAATAGCGATAGCAGTCAAGTTGAATATACGTAACGGAAAACATCTTATTCCCGGCTCTCATCTATTTTCCCACAGACACCAACATGCAACAAAAGTATTACCGTCGTCCATATCGTCACGATGATGATGTTGAGTTAGTATTCGTTCGCTCCTCCAGGGGTATTTAACAGAGATCCAACGGTCGACGGTCACCATTAACACACTCCAAATCTGGGTTACGAAGGTTTGAGCAACCATCATGGCTGTTATCAGACACGGGTATTTGATGGCCATGGTACTTGGGAGCTGGTTCAGGATGTGAGCCGACATGGTGGATGGGGCAGTCAGTAGGTCGGAGATAGACAGGCTCAGGAGGATAGAATTCTCACGCGTGCGCACAAACTCGAACTTTCTGAAAGCTACAATGTAAGTATCAATCTATTACCACCAATATAGCTAAATTTTGATGATTCCAATAACAAACGTAAAATACATTTTGCAATAGAAACAAAGCCCAAACAAACAGTTTATTAGAAGGCACACTGGCGTCATCAGGGGCAGACAGTGTGCTAAATGTAGTTGTTTCTACTGTACACCTGATGGAATTAGTATACAACTGCCCAACAACCTATGAAAATACTTTAGAAATCCGAAACAAACCCCATGGAATAGATATATGACAAGTACATGAGTACCCAATCACAAGCCAAAAGGTTACTGAGTTGATGGTAATAAACATTTGTAATAAACATTTGGCAGTTACTGCGGACGTCAGCAGATTGATTCCTCCAAAGATTTTTGTACTGCATGAAACGCACGTCTGCAGTCTGGTTGTGGCCGGAGCCTGTCATGTTCCATATGGTCGAGGCATTGGACTACTGGAAATATTGGTCGTTGTACATTGTATCTGGTGATTTTGAGCTCCCCATCTTTTTATGACTGCGCGTGCTGAAACCTCGAACAGCACTATTTATATATGCTTTTTAGGTGTGGTGGGGGCTTTGGTCAGTAATAGATTGGATCACGGCATCATATGTATTATAACCGACGAGTGTGGTATCGCACCTACGTCGAACATTATAGTTTGTGGGCGACGTGACAACCTATTCCATGCTAGTTTTATCAATTGACGTACCGTATTGGACATCGCGTGATAAGCATGAATATATTTTGCTATTCTGCTTTGAATGGACCCGGGGTGACAATACCCGAAATTTTGGGTGCTGATGGCCATACAAAACCCCTTTGCTTCACCAGCTCCAGAGAAGAACGCTAAGTTAACAAGATGCTGCCTGGAAAACCGGATCATTATTTCCCAGCAGTGTATTCTTTCAGTTGAATACACACTCGTTCAGAAATCTGGCGTACTGTGAAGTTCCACAACGGTTTCCCTGTATATTGGTCGCTTCGTGTTCGAAGCACGTGCGCTGCATAGCAACGCACACTAACGTTAATCCTCTTCCCACGATATTAAAACAATGGTCTGACGTCACGCCCTTTGAACCTCGTGCTGCCAGCCCGTCTTGCTTTTTCGGAGTTGTCTCAGAGCAGTCAAGGCGAGAGGACGACTGCGAGCACTGCCCTGTGCTCCACGACGTCCCCTTTCTCTGGCTATAGGGCCCCGGGGGCAATTTCCAATTGGGGGCCCTGGAGGGGGACTGCTTAGATCCGGGGGCGCACGCCCCCTGGAACGGTAGTTTCTCGCACTGGGATGGCGCGACACAGGCTTTGGCAGACCGTGAGACCGTCGGGCTGTCCGGGGTTCAATCCTCGCAGGCCGGCCAGCAACACGCCCAAGTGCGCAGGTTCCACGCGTCACACGCCCATGGCGTTCCGGGCTCGTCACAGCGGGCTACATTACAATGATGAACCAATGTCTGAGTGATGTATGACGGCCGGATTTGTTGACGGACTGTTTACCTGGTTATAGTTCTAAAGTATTTACCCACGCCCGCCGTGATTCCACAGAGAGCGGCTTTTCCGCAAGGAGCTTGAATAGCGGGTGTCAAACGTTACAGTTTGTAATTATTTGTTATAAGATATACTTTATTGGGTCATCAACGATGAAACTTGCTTTGTTGTTGTTCAATGTTCAGTGACTTCCAGTCTGCTTTCGTGGGCTGCATAGTTATCATTTCAGACAGAGTGTTTTCAGATTTAACCAGATCGATACATGTGCATGCGTACATAATTATATGTGTCAACATGCAAATCAGCATTGATACTTGATGTACATGGTGCTTTGGAGGAGCGACAGCCTGAGGGTGATTCAACTTGCAGAACCCTGGCGGCCCTGACAGGGCAGTGCCAGCCAATATTGAACCACCAATCGTTGGTCACGATACAGTCTGACCCAACTGACGCCGAAAAACATATGATAAAATGGGTCATGCACTCGGGTGAATAGGAATGAATAGCAAATTCAAATACATTAATGACGTACATGTGGATGCTCCCCGCTCTGCAATAGATAATCACAATCACTAGTAGGTATATCCGGATTGTATTTGATTAGGGTCTCTAGTTGACTGTTTGTACATGGGAGGCAGGTGGTCGACCTGGTTGATTCTACTCATGTGTTAAAGAGCAGCTTGTAACAAGAGCAGGTGTATCTTGGATCCTGGGTGATAAGGCGCCATCCTGGGTGATCTGGGCATCGTCTGTCGGTCATCGTTGTGTCTTTATACACTGTCTGGTCCGGGAAGTACATCTGGAGGCGGTGGGAGTCCACACAGCAAGGAAAAATTATACTAGATATTTACCATTATACATAATATCTAGGATACTTATCCGAGCCGTGGACGATCCTAACTGTCCTATGTTATAACGGAATCCCCCCACGCCGCAGCCAGAACACCATTGTGACTGCCTTGATGCCGGCAGACGGTGATCACAGCAAAGAACAGATGCCAATAAGAAACATAATCTCGACAACAGAAGATACGTACAGTTTTGACCGACTGAATTTTGGTTGGCAACTGACTTTTTCAGCCAACAAATGTGGGTAGCTCAGCTGGCAATTACCTCTGGGTAACCTGCCAGATGGATGTCTGAGAGGTGCTCCTCAGATAATCGGTCGACAGGTCACCGAGCGGATATCAGTAGGGTATCGTGCAGCCCCTGTAGGGCATCGTTGGTCAGTCTTTCTCGGAATTCTTTAAATTTGCATGGATACTGTTGAGATACGCAATCAACTGTGAATCTGGCGGGCTACCGCCGGCTTACCAATTCAGGAACTGGGGCCCGCCCATCAGCCCAATATCTTCTTCATGGTCACTGGGTATCACTTTCTCCCTATCCCTCCAGGTGCCAGCCACTCACCATACAATGTCCAGACATGTGCCTACCTGTGACCTTCCAATGCCCGGGGATTTCATGAAGTTACGGAAAAGATGCTTGGAAAACCTCAACAGTGGCGAAAACATTGGTGAAAACCACCAATGTCCTCACATCAGTCAGCAACTAGTGTTAATGTGACTGAGGCATTATTTACTGGGCGTGGAATTAATACAAGCTCACACTAATTGTGGAAGACATTCAAGACACTGTTTCAACCATTTTAGTGACATTACCTTGTTATCCTAAACACCGTCAACACATGACAGCAAGTCTCATAGCAATTAATGCCTGCTGATTCTCAGCGTATTTCCGCAAGCAGCCAATTATCAGCAGATGACGGGCTTAGGAGCACAATGATCTGAGGAATCAACAAATGGATGTGCGTTCAGCCGGAAATAAGATTCCTGTATATATACGGCCAGGGAAACGGAAGTTTTGCATTTCGAAAGAAAGTCTATGTTTGGAAGATATTCATGTGTGGACAGGCATTATGTTTGATTTATTTATGATGGGAGGAATGTAAACTACAGAGACTTCAAAGGTGGTTTTGAGGGAGTTGCTAAACATCGTTTGAACTAGCATTCAAATATAGTTTATAAAGGCAAGTCTGTTTGTCCATACTCCATAGAAGCTCATACATCCTAACACTGTAGTGGATTATACATAATATGTAGATGCCTTTATCGTATGCGAATCCATATTGCATGCTGGAGAGCCCTCTTGCGAATAATCCATGTGGGGATATTTACATCTGTCTGTTCGTATTGTTCGTATTGTTTGAGAATTATCCAGACACGATGAACTCGACAAACATCGACAACAATCAAACAGTTCATTACATGACACCCGAGCAGACAGGACCATGGAGGCGTATTTCGAAGGATGTAACGGTTCTGATGTTTTAGTCAATTGATATACATTGCTTTTTAAAAACATATTAGGCTATTTTGTGAGTTTGTCATGGGGATCTCCCCTCTATCAATTGGTGTGTTTTACTTAGTGGGCGTCACCTTTACGAGCTTCCATCTTTTGTGGACGGAATCCAAGGTACTGCTTGAACCTTTTAATGCCATATTACTCTTTTGCCATCAACACTCTTGATATATGACCATAAGCCACTGATCAATTAATAATACCTGCTGGTTCTCTGCCCACTTCCGCAAGCAGCTCATTATCGCCAGGTGACGAGCTCAGAAACATGTACTACATGTATAATCTGAATGAAAACGAATGGATATAAACGGTCAGGGAACAGTAGTTTTGCATTTCTGAAGAAACTTCATGACTGAAAAATCTTCATGTGTGGAATGGCATGATATTTCGCTCCTATATAAGAGGAGGAAACATACCTAAAGCAACTTTTTCAAAGCTGGTTTGAGGAGATCCGAGGGTGTGATTGAGCATCGTTCCACGCGGTGTTACGGATGGGCAGTGCTGCTACTTATATTCAAATATACTTTGAAATGGTAAGTCTGTTTATCCATACTTCAACTAAGCTGGTCACCATTTATTTTCAAAGTTTCAATCAAATTCCTCTTCTGAAGACTTACAATTTTTAATGTTTATTGTCGTGGTTTTTCGTGCTTTATCCTTCGTCCGTCCGGATGTTTTGTTTTATTTTGACATAAATTTCCTTATGAATTTATCAGAACATTCCAAGGGCCAATACCTGAAGAAGTTTCATCATTTTATTTTCATTTTTCTCAAAATTGACATTATAATTTTCTTCTGATTCTGTACAAGCATGTTATTTTGGGCAGTTTGTAACTTGTTCATGTGATATATTCGTGTGTGGACAGGAATTATGATTCATTTATTTATAAGGGGAGGAAAGTAAACTAGAGAGACTTCAAAGCTGCTTTTGAGGACACGCAAGGGAGTTGCTGAACATCGTTTGAACTAACATCCAAATATAATTTCAAAAGGTAAGTTCGTTTATCCATACTTCATAGAAGCTCATACATCCTAACACTTTAGTGGAGTATACATAATATGTGGATACTTTTATTGTATGCGAATCCATATTGCATGCTGGAGAACCCCGCTGGGAATCATCCATGTGGAGATATTTGAATATGTCTGTTGATATTGTTTGAGTGTTTTTCTTTGACAGGTGAATTATACAGACAAGATGAACTCGACAAACATCGACAACAATCAAACACTTCACTACATGCCACCCGAGCAGACAAGAGTGATATTATCTCCGACTGCTGACCGTATTTTCCGCGTTGGTTTACCCACTCTCCTAGTGGTCGGTACCGTTGGAAATCTACTGTCAGCAGCAGTGATGATGAGGAAGAATATGCGGCGATCAACCACAAGTTTTTACCTACTGATTCTTGCGTTCGCAGACCTCTGTGCGATCTACATTAGCTCCGCAAATAACATTGCCAAGTTTTACACTGTGCTTCCTTTGGAGGCTCGTTCAGTTGCATACTGCAAGGCTCATAACTTCTTCATGTTTTGGACAGCACAATTCGAGGCTTGGGTACTGGTGTCGATCGCCGTGGAACGAAGTATCGCCGTCTTTTTCCCAACGATTTATCAATCGAAAATCAACAGGAGATGTGCTGCCATCCAAATCACACTCACTGGTATATTGCTGATGTTCTTGAGCATCTACACTGCAACAGTATACACGATTGACGAACATCACATGTGCATCATTGATCCCGAATCTGAGCCATTCTTCAGGAATGTGTTTCTCTATATCGAACTTTGTTTATCTGCAATAGTGCCCTTTTTAGTTATATTTCTTTGCAATGTGGCAATAAGTATCAGATTGTTATATTTAAAACATAAGCGTGATACTCTTGGCACGAATGTCACTGGGGCAAAACTTACTTCACAAACTCTCATATTAATAGCAGTCAGCATATTGTTTTTCTTCACAACTGCACCTATGAAAATATTCATTTACAAGTTACCAGATTTTTTCAAACAAGTCAGCGGTCCTGATGACGTTTCTCGTCTGTGGGTAACGTTTGCTGTACTAGGACTAGTTTACAATTCAAACTATGCCCTGAACTTTTTCCTGTATTGTTTAACCGGGCCAAAGTTCAGGCGAGAACTTGCTAGCATGATGTTTGGTCACAAAAGTCAGGTAGTCCCAAGTAGCTCTTAACGTGGAATAATCGGTTTCTGAAATTCGTTATCAATCAATTGGCTAGCATGTATAAGAAAATATAGCACCATTTCAACCCCCAAAATACGTCAGCATGATCCTGCAGTGAAGTTAGATGTGAACGAACGAATTGTTAACATCTGCACTAACATAAACAAAGACACGAACTTGCCTATATTGTCGTTATTTGCAACGCAAAAGAATCAAACTGAATAATGCAGGTTCCATCACTATAATATACCATACATGTACGAGTTTCAAGTGATACGGCTTTGTATTTTTCTATATTTTCAGCTATTATTGTTACTTTGGCATCACTGCATGGGAACCGGCATGTTAAAAATATTTTTAAAATCCGATTTTCAATGTCAAGTATAGACAACTTCGTGTGCGCATTGGAACTTTGGATTGTACAGCTGCTCTAAGGACAGCTACTGATCACTTTCAAATGGAAAAACAAAAACCGATTATTCCACTTCAATATTGTTTCTTGCATATAGAGTATCAAAGTTGAGATTTGTGTAACTGGGTGTTTATATATCCTTGCTGATGTATTGGGTTAATAATTCATTGGGACCCGAAGTTAGCGTCACCTAAGTTGTGATTTAGCAGGCGACCCGTTTTAGTCATTTATGCTATTGTTGTACTTAATGTAACAGTGGTTGTTGTATTGCTTTAGTCTTACACGTATGTTTAAACATATTCGTTAGAATGTGTCAAAATATGTTGGTGTTATATCATTCTATAGAATGCAATTTGACTTAATTTTTGTGTGCAATAATAATGTTTTTGTGCTTCATCTAATACTTAGTACAACGCCTGTTGTCGTACTGTGTTCAGCAAAAATAAAAATTATCATATTATACATATTTTATCATATTATACATTTCACTTTTATTTGCATAAAGAGTGATGAACATCAATATTTAGAAATGTAGGCAAATGTTTGAAATGTAGACCCTGATAGCATGAAATGGTTTTACCATTGCTTATTTTATAACTGATTTTTCTTTGGCCATCAACCATATATTTTGTTGATGTGGAACCAGTGATTGTCTTCATGAAGGTGGTCAATAACTGTCTGCGAAGATGCTTGGTAATGGAAAATTGTCAGCGCGCAAACAAATTTGTCTGAAAAGTTGCCTTCGAAAATCTGAGTTTCCTAAAATTCTCGCCCGGAACTGTTCCCCTGCGTTGACACAAAATAACAAGAAATACAGAAGTGTACACAGTTCAGTGGCTGCTAATTCATGTATGTAAGGTATATTAAAGTGTTGAAACCCAAAATATTCCACTCAATGTTTTGTTGTTTCATATAACGACAACATAAGGAAATTCGTGTCTTTGTTTATGTCAGTGCGCATATAAACAATTTATTCACATTCTGTATGTTTTCGGAATGTTCAAGCTTCACTGCAGGCGTATGAAGGCGTTTTCTAAGGGACGTAACGGTTCTTTTTCATGGATACTTTGGATGTGTTTTTGTGTTCGGTTGTTTGCACTCTAGCGTCCACAGTTCTATGTCGAATCCGTGCATATTACATACTCAATATCGGTAGGTTACTGGGCAGGCAACGCACTATTTTGGTGAATCTAGGTCAAAGGTCAAGGTCAAGCAAAACATCGAAAACACATAAGGGGCCATAACTCCGGTTCTAATCGTCCTAGAGACTTCAAACCAAGTTCATATTGTAGATATACTCGAGTTCTATCTTTTGTGACCTTGACCTTGACCTTGACTTTGAGAAATTCGCCCGAGGTCGAATATTTGACCTTGGAGGTCACCTCCTCCGATTTTCGATTTGGAAACGATGTGGGACTGGTGCCTTATGGTCAGTATCAATTTTTAGCGCGATCGGTCAATCCGTTATGACGTAATTGACGTTTCTATGGCAATGAAATCGGTCCCATTATAAGCGAAATTGCATGTTTCAAGCTGTCCATGCTGATAAAAGCGTCAATAATGTGTGTAAAAATCTAATGTTACACCTGTTCATAGCCAAGGATGAGTTCTTTTGTTCCATGAAATTTCAAGGTCAAAGGTCGAAAGTCAAGGTCAATATTGACCCACAAGTGAAAACCATGTAGGTCACTATATCTCAGGAAGTAAGCAAGACAGAGACACGAAAGTAAATCCACAGTATTACACTCACTTAGCCTAACAACATTTGCATTTACACCTAAGGCGTATGACCGATAGCCTTTGCAAGCGCCTGAGGTCGAAGTTGACCTCAAAAATGACCTTGACCTTTTGCAAAAAATATCGAGTAGTAGCTCGTTTGGAAGGTCTTCGAGAGTACTTTCCAAATATGTTGTTATTTTTGGAATCGGACGTCAATTGACGTCATAATGACGTCAAATGTGATTTCAGACTGACATTTAGGCCTTTTGAGTGTCAGATGTGCGAAGTTATAACATTTACTGCAGATCCAGCATATGCAAATGATGTGGACTCGTCCTGTGATGGTTTCTGTAAATTTTTAGCTCAATCGATATATCCGTTCTGATGTCATTGACGTTTTTGTGGCAACAAATCGGTAAAATTTCAAAGGAAACTCATTATTTGAAGATATTATGAGACTTGTCCGGTTATAATATAACATATATAAACACGATTTTATCATGCACATTCAAAAACTCCATTCACAGTAGGTTTGCAGTATAGAATTGACGACAAATGACGTCATAATTACGTACTCATTCCGGCAAGTGTGTGGCCTATGGCCTCTCGTTATGTTTCATTACTCAGTGGGCATCACTTTCATACGAGCTTCCATCTTTTGTGTACAAAATCCAAGGCACTGCGTGAACCTTTTAATGCTGTATTACTCTGTTGCCATCAACACTCTCAATATGCGGACGTATATTGGGAGGGGGGGGGGGGGGTTAATGGTGCTATGTCTTCTAATATATGCTAGGTAATTGATTCATAACGAATTCCAGAAACCGAGTATTCTGTTATGAAACATGGCGAGAAATACTGATATTCACCAGTCGTGAACCCCACGTTATAAACGATCATATTATATATTTTATTTTTATGAGCATGAATAATAATAAACTCAAGTTTGAGAAATGTTCACAAGTGTTTAAAATGTAGATTTGAATGGCTTTGAATGGTTTCACTATAGCTTGTTTTGTGCCGAATACCTCTTGAGGCCATCAGACATATTTTCTGTTGATTTGGAGTCAGTAGTTTTTTTGAGGGGGATGCCACTGTAACATGTAATGCACGAAGTTTTAAAGATAATCAGTCATAAGTATGACGATGAAATTGGCTTTATATCATTGCAGTAACAACTCAACACGCATGGGTTTGTTCGAAATTCATTCGGAAAACTACATGGTCACATATATCGTCACGAGGATCACGCCCCTTTTTCAAGTGACGTCTTTACACCTGATATATGTGTGACCTTTGCCACTCTTTTCAACTTTGAGATTATTGTTGTATTAATTAGTGTGCGTCACGTTATTACGAACATCTTTCTTTTGTGGAATAAATCCAAGGCACTGCTCGAACCTTCTATGTGATATCAACACCGTCCATACATCGCCATACGCCACATAGCAAATAATGCCTGCTGATTCTCCGCCCATTTCCGCAAGCAGCCAATTAGCAGCAGCGCTTGGAAGCATATATGATATGAGGAACCAACAACAGGATAAATACCGCCAAGAGAACAGAAGTTTTGCATTTCGAGAGAAACTTTCTTGTGCGAAAAGGCATGATATTTCACTTATATATAAATCGGGAGATGCAATAGTGCTGTTGAACGCTGTTCCTCATGTTGATTCGGGACGTCATAGCAGCTTACAATCAAATTTAATTTGAAAAGGTAAGTCCGTACTTCAACGAGTCACCACATGATCATATTGGATCTTTGTCAAACGTCTCAATCAAAAAACAAAAAAGAAAAAAGACTTACCATTTCATTTCTAGCTTGGCAAGTGTGCTATTGTTAGGGTTTTATCTGTCATCTATCGTCCGTTGTCCGTCTGGATGTGTTGTATTTATTGACATGATGAATGTTCGTATACATTTGTCAGAAAATAGCGAGGGCCAATATCTAATGACGTTTACAATAATACATTTTTTGTGTGAAAATTTTAGTAAGTGGCAAAAATTGCTAATTCCAAATGCTTTAATTTTTTTTTCAAAATTGACGTGATATCTTTTTTTCTAATTCTGTACAAGCATGTTATTTTAGGCAAATAATAAAGTGTATAAAGATTGTTATTGTTTTTGGTGACATGGTGGTAGACGATGGTGCTTGAATATTTCAACCAACTATTGGTATTCTAACGGATACAAACTGTGCACCATTATTTGTAGATCTGTTACTATACTCGCTTGAATCAGATTTCGTCCAACACATGCAAATAGGAGGATCTGAGAGACCAACGAGTAACTTCGATTTCACTTTCCGACACATAGATGATGTAAGGTTGGCATAAATGATAATTATTTGGATGCCATGTATCCTGAGGAAAACTATTTAGATTTGTGGTTTAAGAATGATTGAAATTCTAACCTAGCAACTAGGTTATATGACAGGCGTGACGATTTTGAGTTTTTCATGATAGTGAATCTATTTCCTGAGCATCTGACAACTCATGTGGTATTCTGTAGCTACTTGCAACTATGAGGATTTCGTTTACCAAATTTACCACCTACTCTCTGAACTGCTACAACAACTATATATATGTTACAAATATCAAAGTTACTTTGCGAAATTATATGAACGTCATGATCTGCTTGATACTCCATATCTGTGATGGGTATGCAACAAGACATACTTGCATGCTAGCTTTTTTTCGGAATTTGTAATGGGTGCCACATGTGGGGCAGGAAATGACCATTTATTCTGGAACACCTGATTTCACCTCCTTATGGTGATATATGGGGATTCATGAAGTTTTATACAACTGACATTGGGCTTTGAGAATAGACAACTGACTTAGTTTGCTCGGAATATTTCGAATTTGGATACTGCTTAAAAAATTAACATGGAACCAGTACCCAAGTACAAAGTATTCCGAGCGAACAAAGCCATGTCCGTTATTCAATCTCAAAGTCCAGGGTCAGGCAAAATCGATAAAATTGCATGGAAATTCATGAACCTCCAATATATGGCCATATGGAGGTGAAATCAGGTGTTCCAGAATGAGTGAGCATTTCTTGCCCCACATGTGCCACCCGTCATGAATTCCAAAACATTAACATGCAAAAAGGTTTTGCTGCATGCTGATGACAGATTTACTGTACTCATCAACCAGATTGTGATGACGTCCATAGAATTTCTTGAAAGCAGCTATTAGTCTTGGTAAAACATACCCTTGTCGCAGCAGTTTAGAGACTAGCTGGGAACTTCGATGAACGAAGTCCTCATATCCGCAACTAGCTGTTGAATAGCTTATGAGTTGTGAGACAAACACGCCATATGCTGGCGACATAGGAATGTTGCTGCTAGGAAATTGTCTATATCACGTTTGTGATACAATCTAGTTGACAAGTTAGATTCCTAATCAATCTCCAACCTGAGATCTAAATAGTTGGAAAAATTAGCGGAGTCTGTAGTATCTTTAATTTCAAGTTCCTCAGGATATATGACATTCAAGTAATCACCAAACTTGGGATTATTTAATGACAATACATCATCTATATATTAGATTAAATGTTTGAACAACTCGAAAGACTGGGCAGACATTCTTCTAAAATTAAAACACAATTGTCCTGTAAGTAGAGTTTCGGGTTTTTCAGCATATAGGGAGTCATGTATGGTGGATCTTTGGTGTCCTTGAACTTGACCTTGGGTGACCTTAACCTGAAATGGTAAAATGGCCTGTGTAGTCAATAATCTTGTGGATAGAAATTATGAATGTACTACGAGGACACAGGAAAGCATGTACGATGGATCGATTGGTGAACTTGAAAAACATATATTCAGATGCTTTCATTGCATGTGAGTCATCAATTCCTATATCAATTTGTATTGCATGCTGGAGAGCTCTGCTGGGAATAATTCATTTCTCTGTTCATATTTTTTGACAGGTGAATCACAAGCGCGAGATGAATTCAACAAACTTAGACAACAATCAGACATCTGATCAAATGCCGCCCGAGCAGACGGGAGTGATTTTCTCTCCGACTGCTGACCGTATTTTCCGAGTTGGCGCACCCACTGTCCTAGTGGTTGGTACAGTTGGAAATCTACTGTCAGCAGCAGTGATGATGAGGAAGAACATGCGACGATCAACCACAAGTTTTTACCTACTGGTTCTAGCGTTTGCAGACCTCTGTGCGATCTACTCAGGCTTGACAAATGGAATTGTCCAGTTTCATACAGGGCTCCCCTTGGATGTTCGTTCAGTTGCACATTGCAAGGCTTATCAGTTCTTCTCGTTCTGGTCAGCGGAATTTGAGGCTTGGGTACTGGTGTCGATCGCCGTGGAACGAAGTATTGCCGTCTTTTTCCCAACTGTTTATCATTTGAAAATCAAAAGGGGATATGCGGTTATCCAACTGACAGTCACTGGTCTTGTCTTGATGTCTGTGTGTATCTACATCGCCTCAGTATTCACGATTGACGAACGTCACATGTGCAGTGTTGATCCCAAATCTGAGCCATTCTTCAGGAATATTTTTCTCTATATCGAACTTTGTTTATCCGCGATAATGCCTTTCTTAATTATATTAGTTTGCAATGTGGCAATAAGTATTAGATTGTTATATTTAAAAATTAAGCGTGATACTCTTGGAACGAATGTCACTGGGGCCAAACTTACTTCACAAACTACCATATTAATAGCAATCAGCATACTGTTTTTCTTCACCACTGCACCTATGAAAATATTCATTTACAAGTTGCCGGATTTGTTCAAACAAGTCAGAGGCCCTGATGACGTTTCTCGTTTGTGGGTAACGTTTACTGCACTAGGAATAGTGTATTATTCAAATTATGCCCTGAACTTTTTCCTGTATTGTTTAACTGGACCAAAATTCCGGCGAGAACTTGCTTGCATGTTGTTTCGTCACAAAAGTCAAATAATCCCAAGTAGCTCTTAAAGCTATAATCACTTTTAGAATTGACAAAATGTATTTATTCTGCAGTAGCTTTGTTTTGTCTATAGAATGCGAAATCGTACAACTTTGGGTCTGAAAATGTGTAGTACGTGCATGAATTGAGTTGCCAAATCAAGATTCAAACTCGGGCCAGTCAACCTCGCATGTTTTTTTTTCCTCAAAGCGGCCCGCCTTGCGGGCAAGTTCCACACACAGTCTCGTGACGTCATTGGTATATTTCTAGATACTGTGGCAACCGGCAATGTAGGCAGGCCGATCATTCTCTGTCCACCTATTTCATGCACGATTAACGACAAGTATCTGTTGTCAACTGTGCATATTCCCTATATATTCCCGACTATCTCGAGATGTACTTTCAAGTTTGCGTGACAAACAAGAATGCTGAATTTGGCTGATTTTAAAATTGATTCTAACATTAATATTGTTTAATTTATTCCAAAATCAAAAAGTTGAGAGATGTGTAGTAGTATTCTCGTTAAAGTATGCGTGTGTAATCTGTGTCTAGAAAACATTCATCAAGTCTATTAACTAGCTTTCGGGTCGTTGTGATTGATAAACAGTGATTGTCAAGTTGATTTGGTCTATCTCTCAACATTTGTCAGCATGTGTTTTAATATGCTGACAAAGATTGTAATTGACTAAATGTTTGTGTTCAATAATGATATTTTTCAACTATAAGATAGTACACATTATGTCGAAATCCGTGTAGCAGAAATAAAAATTACTAAGTGATCTCGCATTGTATCTTTCATTTTTATCTGCACGAAAAAGAATTACCTCAGGGTTCAGAAGTGTAAGCCCATGTTTAAAATGTAGACCCTAATGATCTGAAACAAGTACTCCATGCACCTCTTCGCACAGAAAACATACATGTAAGACATACTATCTGATTGCACATTCGACTATGATAGCACTCGAGCCTTAAGGTTGAATACTAGCCTACTTTCAAATATTGGAAGTTGCAAAACAGTATGTATGCAGATTGTCATTTCATTACGTCAAGCAATCAGAACAAGGTAGGAGTCGATATTGCCAACTACTATTGACCCCACATGAGGTAATGTCATTATGAGTAACATGTATGTGCCTAAAGTCCTTCAGTAGAAGCATTGCAGACAATTGACCTATCGCCGAACCAGTTTGTCCGAGTCTTTTTACGTCATTCTCGACGCCTTCTGCAAAACGTTATTATTGGCCAAAGAGAAGTTTGCCGACGCAATATGTGAAACTCGGACAACTTTTCGACGTTTTGGCGATGGGTCAATTGCAGGCCCCTTCTCTGAAAAGTGTATAGCGTCAGCTACTCCAAGAACATGGGCACTCAGGTCTGACGCTATACACTATACAGATAGTCGATATCATCAGCCTCGAAGCTACCATGGGTGAAACAAGAAAATGCAGCAAACTGCGGAAGACGACATTAGAGCTTGAGCACATCGTCAGCACCACGACAGCTGGATGTATCTTACACAACATTACCCCCCCCCCCCGCCCCCCAGAAAAAAGAATTAGGCCAAGGGCCGAAGATAGGTTACCGGACAATGTTTAATATTTTAGATGTTAGCCAGGTCACTGGTTGAATTCAAGGTCAAGAGAATATTCAGCATATATAACATTAAGCATATATCATGTCCACAGTTGATTGCTAAGCTGTAAATTCAATAATCAGAGAGATATTAGCAATTTTGTGCTGTGGCCTTGAAAATGAAGGGGCAAAGGTCAAATTCAAGATCATCAAAATATTCAATGTATATCATTTCGTATATCATGTCCACAATTGATTCCCAAGCCATACAGTCAATAGAGGAGCTAGATATGAGCCAGTTTGTCCTTGGATCTTGAAAATGAGGTCAGAGGTCAAATTCAAGGTCACGAGGATATTCAGCATATATCATTTCCTATATGTCCACAATTGATTCCTAAGCTGTAAAATCGATAATAAGTGAGATATTAGCCATTTTGCCCTGTGACCTTGAAAATGAGGTCAAAGGTCAAATTCAAGGTCATGACAATAATCTGCATATATCATTTCCTATATGTTCATAATTGATTGCTAAGCTGTAAAGTCGATAACAAACGAGATATTAGCCATTTTGTCCTGTGACCTTGAAAATGAGTTCGAAGGTCAAATTCAAGGTCATCAGAATATTCAGCATATATCATTTCCTATATGTCCACAATTGATTCCTAAGCTGTAGAGTCGATAATAAGCGAGATATAAGCCATTTTGTGCTCTGACCTTGAAACTGAGGTCAGAGGTCAAATTCAAGGTCACGAGAATATTCAGCATATATTATTTCCTATATGTC
Source organism: Terebella lapidaria (assembly GCA_949152475.1). NCBI lineage: Eukaryota > Metazoa > Annelida > Polychaeta > Terebellida > Terebellidae > Terebella > Terebella lapidaria. The sequence goes on from OX424569.1 coordinate 3,614,767, forward strand.
CACAATTGATTCCTAAGCTGTAGAGTCGATAATAAGCGAGATATAAGCCATTTTGTGCTCTGACCTTGAAACTGAGGTCAGAGGTCAAATTCAAGGTCACGAGAATATTCAGCATATATCATTTCATATGTGTCCACAATTGATTCCTAGTCTCTAATCTCAATATTAAATGAGATATTAGGCATAATGTGTCCCATTATAAAGCATAGGAGAATTTAACATGGGAAAGTCCCATTTGGGCCGAGTTTGGGCCAAAATGGCCCACTTCGAGCGATTCAAGCGCAACGAAATTTATAGACATCATAGAAGTACATATGAGGAGTCTTATGTATCAAAAAACTAAAAAATACCTCCTTCTTGAATTATTTTTAAGTATTTTTCTGCAAAATTTCAGAAAAATTCGCCCGTAAACAAAAAAGATAAAAATGTGGACGACGACGACGACGACGACGACGGACGACGGCGGAAGACGACGGACGACGACGGACAACGGACGCAACGCCATGCCAATAGGTTATCGGACCATAGGTCCGGTAACCTAAAAAGAAGAAGATGCCATAATTTTATCCCATACATTATTCCAATTCATTTCCGTATACTAGGATGAAAAACATGGCCTACTTCATTCATATTACTAATAAGTAAACATTTATTTTAAAATCGGTCAATGGAACAGATACGCCAACTAAAATGATATGGAACCTCATTAAAATATCCTCAAAACATTGGAAATTATAAGGAATATCTGCATCTGATATCATCAGATATAGCCTAACACATGCCTTTACTGGGCAAATTAAAAGACCAGTTAAGAATAAAAAGACTTCGCAATCCAGCACAAAACACCAGCCCAATTGTAAACACGTCAAATTACGGTAAATGTAGCCGTGGCATCGCAGACGAATTGTTGTGTTTACTTCATAACGCCAAAAATGTCCACACGCAGATGCCCACTTGCATCTCTGGATGCACGAATTGCTGAACAGAAATTGTGTTCCAAAATACGCGTGATTGTGGTAAAATTTGCTTTGCATTCTGGGAACGTCAATTTCCATCGGCTCCGCCATTTTGGGACGTTTTTAGATAAATGAACATTTTACGTAATTTTCTCAAACCTAGCACATCGATTCAAGTTTCCCATCAATTCGAGAGATTTTATGTCAAGGACGAAGAAAATCCTCATTTCAAGTAAGTATCTAAACGTTTACATGCCAAAACGTGCGTCGATAGGTTGGCATGAAACCTCCATGAAAAAGTCAGCACATAGACATGTAGAGGGTTGGGGCCCCCAACGCTCTAATGTCAAAAAATCATCAATATTGTCAATATACAGTTGAATTTACAACTTTTACTATTTTTAGGACTTGTAATATACTTTTCTTCATGCCAAATGAAAGAGAGATATGTTTCGGATGAACGGACGAACATCCACTACTATAACATTGTAAGGTGTTTTGTAGGCTGTTTTTTTTCTTCAAAAATACATCTATGTGTTTTCGCTTTACTAGTTAGTGGGTGTTGTTTCCTTTTTCTAGTTAAGTTTGTAGATTTGAAGTACATGTAGAGATAGTTTCAAGTTTTCATAGCATTCATGTGTTCAGAGAGAATACTAAACTAAAAATCCAATCTGGAACTAGCGTTAGTTCAGATGTTCACTGCCTAATTGTCCAAACACGTCAAATATCAACAAAATAGTTTTTATTCTGATGAAAATAATCATTTTATCAAAATATATCAGACATAATGCTCCCAGCTCAGAGGTTGGGAACATTATGCCTTATACATGTATATGTGCTTCGGTTTTATACATATATTTTAATGCCAATTCAGTAAATGAACTGAACCATATCACTATAGTCAACTAATCTTGAATAGGCTCTCCCACATGAAACAATTAGGCTATATTTCTCTTTCGTCACCGAAATCACTGTATATCACCATGCGACTTTCAATCCCTATCGCCACCATTCCTCTCATGACACCAGTATTATCGGTTCTATTTCAAACATGTTTCATTTCGGAATTTTTGTTGGACTCAATCGTTATGTGACATTGGTTTTATTAGGTGTATGCGAGCGATGCACCAGATCTTAGCACCTCAATCACACTGTTTAACGACATGTCTACGATTGTATCACTGTGGAGGCATTTTGTGGAGTTGTAACCAATTTCAAATCAACCTGAATATTCGCTCTCTTGCTTCTCATGACAACTTCAAAGTACGACTCGTGTATGTCAGGAATATATTTTGGACATGATTCGCATAGTTATTCCAAAAGGCATAATTCGATGCGGATATGACCAGCAAATAAAAAAATGTTATCCACGTTGATTTCATGCAACCGGATCGATAATTGACATTTATTCAAGACGGTTAATTATTCGATAAAAGAATTACAGTGAGTCGTGCTTGTCCTCAAAGGCTGGTTGCAAGCTCCAAAGCTTTGATTGCATCATCCCAGTTGTTAACTTCCTCGAGCGAGATGCGAGCAAATAACTTGTCTGTCTCTTGCGAGAATCAGATTATCATAGTGATACCGCTGAAAATGTGGGAGCTAACAGAGGCCATCTCTCTTTATTTTATTCTTGGCCTGAAACATGCAGACATTTGGAGGTGCCTAGCTAGTTTAAACTCGATCGTTGTCAGTCTGCGCACCCTCAGGCGACATGTTAAGTCAATGTCATGTACAGAATAAAGTTGCAATATCACGGATATAAATTGCATCACTTGAATTGTCTTCGAAATGGTTTTGCTGTGAGACATAACTGTGAGCTATGCTGTTTTTCCAGGTGCTTCATGTGGCTTGAGGAATACAGAAAAGTAGTGACCTCAAACTCATAGGTGGCTACTCCATCAATACTATTAATAGCATTAATGGCTGTCCTAAGAGGGTGCGAACTGACCTTGGTACCGAAAATGGAATTGTAAGACTGTTACAACAGTACACAGGGGAATACCATACGGATGACTTCTCAAAATTTTTCTTATATGGATAGAAATTGCTACCACGAAAATTGCTATTGAAAATGTGTGGCTCTAACACCATGTCGTGTCAGCACTTTATTTTCAGATTGAAATGAAAGACCTTGTCAACCTGTGGAACACGCACCGCATTCGCCCGTCTCACAATGCGGTAGCGCAACCTGGGAAACCATTTCTCCTGTACCAGTTGCCACATCTACATGGAACGATGTATGTTACGCAGATCCGGAGAAAGTTAATGCCTGTGAAAGAGAATACGTGTTTAAGACGGAGAAGTGTGATCTGAGTGTATTTGAACTTCGCAATTGCTGATGAATGAGCATGATCTTCGATTACCGATGTGTTCAGATGAAGATGTTAGTTTATACAAAATTCTTCGACGAGCTATAAATACATCGTTGTAATGTGTCGTTAGGAGCACAGTGGCTTATGGTTTGTATGCTTTATAGCATTGTTATAAAATATGGATTGAACAAATAAAATGAAAAATAAACTAGGTATACGAAAATTCGCATTCTTCTAAAAGTTTTACTAGAATTTTGTAAGAGTTTCACAGAAACCCTTCATTTTCGCTGCGAATACAAAGTAACTCTGCGAATTTACCTCAATTTAATATTAAGTCAACTGAGACTTGGGTATTAGTAATAAATATGGTTGTATTTATCACCACAATAAAGATCGTTTGCATGTAAAATAGCAATAGCTTATCGGACCAAAGGTTCGGTAACCTAAATATATAATGAACAATTTGAGGAGAGAGGTATTCGCGAAGCGATACGTGACACCTAATGAACAATGAGTCGCACACTACTAATTAGTCTCTCTCACGGTACTAATTAGTCACGGTACTAATTAGTCTCTCTCTGCTTCCACAACTTCCACAAGAGACGAACCATAACAACACCCGTGTCCTTCACGTCTGATAGATCCTCCAGCGAGATCGTATGGATGAATACTGAGATTCAATCAGATCACCTGTTGTGATCACTGTTAATTAAACCCCATCATTTTTGCACTTACCCTATCGTTTCGTCTGGAAGTTCTTTCATTAGAACACCCACGCACTGACGCACGTACACACGCAGTGTTAATAACTAGTTTAGGGATGTTTTCGGAACTCCATTCACAGCACATGGCGTGACTTGGTGCATGATACAGGGCTTAACCTCTAGATGTTGGTGCCCAGATAGTAAACACGCTAGGGTGGGGAACGTATCCTCGATAGGTGGTGGGGAAAATTAGTCACAACAATACAACTTGCATCGTCGACACCAGTACCATTCCTTGAGGTGCATAAACACATCAACTGGCATTAACACACTTCCGTGTGAAGTGATATGAAAGTAATCATCGGCCAACACTGAGGGTCTGTTCGATTTGGCAATTCTAATCTCTTCTGACCACATGATGGAATATCTTAGTTAAGGGATAAATTATATTATGACATGGCATCTTAGCGTGTTGATTCCTTCCAATCTTCAATGAAAATGATCAACAAACCCGGTTTATTTTCCATGTCAACAACTTTCCGTTGTTGTTGCAGTCTGCTTGGCTGAGTAGCGCCACGGCTCATTTGCATATCGATCGATCAAATACGCGCATGTGATTGGTCAGTTTTATTTACGTTTTCCACCTCGATCTCTGTACTCGATTAGAAACCACTGCTGGCCGTTTCAGATTACGGAAAGATGTTTCTGTCACAACAATACCATGTTATAGTATAGCACAGAAGAGTCTTCTGGAATAGACAAAAAGAACAAAACTGGATTTCATTCAAGATCCAAAATAGCGACCTCCAAGGTTTTCACTAAAAAAACAGAATTGATCGACGATTTGAAACGAATAGGCAGAATTGATTCTTAGAAGAGAGAATGCAATTCTAGTCCCAAATCGAACAGAGAATAGCTATTCTAGAATGAACAGAATAGATAGATAGAATAGGCAAAACGAACAGACCCATACAACTGGTCCTAATTATGGGGTTAATACGACTTCCGTTTCTGTTAGATTGTGAAAAGTGGTACATGTATTGATTATCACCGCTGATCGGTAACCGGATTGGTAATCGCACATTTGATGTTTCTTTGATTGAACGAAACTCATACAAACTTGTATATTTGAAACTTTCCAATAACGACTATTCGACTCTAACAATATCTCCTCTGTGGGTTTTCACCCTTAGTTGTTGTATTGCTCTTATACAGTTATAACGAGTAAACATCAGGAATCGAGAGTAACAAAAATAGTCGCCGTAGTAAACAAATACTTTAGCTAAAGTTCTTGCTGTGAGATGCTGAGCTCGTCAGTCAGTTGAAATTGGATGAAGTTTGCGCTAGGATATCACATTATCAGTTTTTGTGCTGAGCGGCAGGTGGAAATGAACGTGCTAAGCGGCACCGGAAGTTAAAGTAATTTTGTATTCCATTAAGACCGTCGCTGATGCGGCGACCAATTAATGTAGTAGAAAACAATAATTTCCTGTTGCACGATGCGAAACTTATATAGAATGTATCCACTAATGATTTAGAGGCAAACAATGAAAAAGTGTTTGACGTGTACACCACAGGGGAGTCAGTGAAAACACTTAAACTTTCAACATCAACGAGAAGAAAGGACAAACTAACAAATTAGAACCGACATGAGGTTTTGCGTCTTCACACATACCTAATGATCCCGTTGTCAAAAGTATCGCAAGTATCGCCCTGCCAAATGAGTGTAGACCATTTTCTTTGAACGTTGACAAACCACAAGCGATACGATAACAAGTTATTAGAACTCCAATTAGATGATTTTACGCCATTGATATTGCTCGGGAATGAAGTTTGAAGTGGGCCACATCCGTGGGCAAGGGCCTTTTTCTGAACAAATCATCAGACTCCGGACCGGGTAATTGGACGGCACAGCCTTGTACATTGGCATCTCCAAGACAGCATCGAATCTCCGTTCTGATGTATAAATATGGTCAGTCTTTTAGTATTTTACTCACCATGTGTCGGGATCAGATTCCAAAAACTTCACAAAGTTGACAACTTGACCCCTAAACAACAGAACTAGGTAGGTCAACGCTCTATGTCATTTGGCAGGGTGTGAATTGAGGTGTGCAATACTTGCGACTGGTCTTTTCTTTCGAGATTTTAGGTTCCAAGTTTTAGGATAATAATATTTCGAGTCCAGGAACTAAATGCACAAGAGGAGAACGATGCATTAGTGAAATGCTCACTTCTGGTTGCCAGGAGAAAGATCATTTCTACTATGAAATTCTGGTGGTTGCAAAACTCACTTCCTAACAGTTTTGTTTCGCAAAAATGCAGCTCAGATAGAATGGATAATATCATCATGATATGTTAGAAATTCGTGATTATGTATGGCAGGCTAGTGACAATTAATGTCCGGTGTAATAATAGATCAGTAGTGTTTGGGATTTTCGTTGGGTACTCATGTGCTTTTCATACACCTGGTGCACAGGGTTTGATGTCAGGTTTCTAAATTGTTTTGGAAGGTTGTTGGGCAGATGTATGCTCATTCAATAAATGTACAGTAGAAACAACAATATTTTGCACGCTGTCTCACCCTGATAAAGCCAGTGTGGCTTTCGTTGTGAATATATGGTCTGGCTTTATTCTTTTTCTGAAAAAAAAAGTATTTTAGGTTCCCGTTTGATATCACCAGAATTTGGTTATATTTGTGGTATTAGATTGATACATACATTTGTATGACATCAATGACCATAAGCTGTACAATCATGATGACAGCATGATATCTGTAAACGGTGTCATACTTCCCATTTAAATGCCCAAGAAATTGTGTATGCTAATCCATAGAATTTGCTGATGTTTTTTGCAGTTTATGCCAGTCGAGCCGTTGTATTCTTGATCGCATCAAACAACTGAATCACACATACTCTCTGCTCTATGTAATTGTTTGATGAATCGTTGTTTCCACTTCAAAAATGTTGCTTCCCAGTCTGTTTTCCCCAACGGGTACATGTATGCTGTATGTTTGAATAATGTCCACTATTTCGAACGTAATATTGTGTGAATCGCAGCAAGTACACACAAATAGATACCCACAAACAGACAAATCCATACTACAAGACCGATTCCATGGAATGATAAGTCTTTCCGCCGAATGTTGGGTGCTTCGAGGGGACCATTGCTGAAATGTCCTATACCCTATCAGCGGCGGCGATTCTAACATGAGGTAGAATGAAACATTTCACATATGTGAATTCTTCATATAATGTTGTATTATTTCCAGGATATCAGTTCGGTTTGATATTGTGAAACAAATTTCATCGACATGAAACAACATACATGTAGGATGCCTAGCTATTTAAATGAACTTTGCTAGCATGAAGTACCAGTCAATAAGCCTCAGCTCCACGAAGGCCATACATTTTGTTTTGGAAGCACATAGTTCATAGATTATTATTGAACCATACATGGCACTTTGTGAGTCATGTTTGACATCGCGTCGAATATAAAACTGAAATATACAATATGATACAATGTTTATTTTTACTGAACAGATTTCGACAACATTAACTTTTAGTTTCCGTGATATTAACTATTATTTGAAGAACATGGGCATCGTTTAGAATACGATCATTCAGTCCAATTGTTATATCTGTTGCGATATAACTAACATGTTACGGCACATTCTGACAAATATTGAGAAACATGATCAAACCAACATGACAATCACTGCTTTCTATAAACACAGTACCAATGCAACATTTACCGAGAAAACTACTGCACATATCTCAACTTCGATACTTTAAAATACAAAAAAAACTAATAACACCTACTTGTTGGTTCGTCACAAAAGCATACTCTGATTTTTCTAACTCGTTTACACAATTTTCTACTGATACTGTTTCATGCTGAATGGTATCGTATTATTCCTTGGCATACATCAGTTGAGAGTCCAAGGGCAATTTTCTACCGAATTTCAGACTTCTATCGCGAAAACTGAGAAAGTTGGCTATCCACATCTGATGTAAATTTATCCCCGTCATTGAATTTCTGGATAGGCACTGCACACGGTTTTCTGCATTTGCTCGATTTTGTAGTAGTGCAGTCTGGAATACACCCCAATATGTCTTCTGGTCCAATATTACAAAATTGCCGTTTCACTCCTAAGTTTTAGAACGATATCATTCATCATCGCAAAAATACCTTCGAAAATCAGTGTAAACCAGTTAGGAAAATCAGAGTATAAGACTAATCAACACAACAACCACTGTTACTGCAATCACCTCGATTCGCATGAATGATTCAAACGAGTCGGTAGCTAAATGACAAAATTATTGAAGCTATTTTCGGGTCCCCGATGAATTATTGATGTAATTCATGAACAACGATATATTAACACACTATTACACAAATCTCAACTTTGATACTATATACAAAAAACAATATTAAGAGCTACTTGGGATGATCTGACTGTTGTGACCAAACAACATGCCAGCAAGTTCTCGCCGGAATTTTGGTCCGGTTAAACAATACAGGAAAAAGTTCAGTGCATAGTTTGAATGGTACACTATTCCCAGTACAGCAAACGTTACCCACAAACGAGAAATATCATCAGGGCCTCTGACTTGTTTAAAGAAATCTTGTAACTTGTAAACGAATATTTTCATAGGTGCAGTGGTGAAGAAAAACAATATGCTGATTGCTATTAATATGAGAGTTTGTGAAGTAAGTTTTGCCCCAGTGACATTCGTGCCAAGAGTATCACGCTTATGTTTTAAATATAACAATCTGATACTTATTGCCACATTGCAAATAAATATAAATAAAAAAGGCACTATTGCGGATAGACAGAGTTCGATATATAGAAAAATGTTCCTGAAGATTGGCTCAGACTCTGGATCAACACTGCACATGTGACGCTCGTCAATCGTGAATACTGAAGCGATGTATATGCTCACGAACATCAAGATGATACCAGTAATTGTCAGCTGGATGGCAGCATATCTTCTGTTGATTTTCGAATGATAAAAGGTTGGAGAAAAGACGGCAATACTTCGTTCCACGGCGATCGACACCAGTACCCAAGCCTCGAATTCCGCTGACCAATACAAGAAAAAGTTATAAGCCTTGCAATGTGCAACTGATCGCCCGTCCAAGGGTAACCCAATGTAAAACTTCGCAATCTCATTTGTCAGGCCAGAGTAGATCGCACACAGGTCTGCGAACGCAAGAATCAGTAGGTAAAAACTTGTGGTTGATCGTCGCATGTTCTTCCTCATCATCACTGCTGCTGACAGTAGATTTCCAACTGTTCCAATCACTAGAACAGTGGGGATACCAACGCGGAAAATACGATCAGCTGTCGGTGAGAAAATCACTCCTGTCTGCTCGGGTGGCATGTAATAAGCTGTTTGATTGTTGTCGCTGTTTGTCAAATTCATTTTTGATCTGATAATTCACCTGTCAAAAAACAAATACAGACAATCTTAACTTTACTCTGATTTTTCTAACTCGTTTACACCGTTTTTGGCTGATATTTTTGCGATGCTGAATGGTATCGTTCTATTACTTGGAATACTTCACCAATAGTCAAACGGCAATTCTATACTGAATTTCAGACTTCTATTGCGAAAATTGAAAACATTGGCAATTTAATGTTAAAAATTACAGCTAAAAGGACTCTGAGCATATTCGGGGATGTGGTTGTGCCCATACCCATCAGGATACAAGTATAGTTGTAATATTGGACCAGAAGACATATCGCTGTGCAAACCCAAAAATTCAATGTTGGGGCTAAATTTAACATTAGGATAGATTGCCAACTTTTTTCAAATTTCGCGATAGAAGTCTGAAAATTGGCATACAATTGCCGCTTGACTCACAGGTGAAGTATGCCAAGTTATAGAACAATACCATTCAGCATCACAAAAATATCATCAAAACACCGAGTAAACGAGTTAGTAATTTTATCCCATGATAATACAAAATGAATTAGTGCTGTCTTTGTGAGAGGAATTTGATTGATTTCTGGCTGAGCCTTCTACAATTATCCAATATTATCATAAAATGTACCAGGGACATGTTTCACAAAAAATCCAAATCTACTTTAGGTGACTAAGTTCTAACTCCCATGCTTAGTCGGTTAAAGTATATTTAGATTATTTGTGAAATAGGCCCTTTCTTGGTTGAAGTATGGGTAAAAGTTCTTACCTTTTTTTCTAATTATATTCGAATGTTAGTAGCAGCAATGTCCCCCGTATCATAACAAGGACCGATACTCAACAACACCCTTGCATCTCCTCAAAACCAGCTTTGAATAAGTCACTCTAGTTTCCTTTCCTCTCTTTTTATACAAGTGCACTGTCGTGGCTTTCAACAGATGAAGACTCTCCAGACATAAAGTTTCTTTCGAAAGACCAAACCACTGTCCCTCGGACGTATATATCCAGGTATCATATTTTCGGCTGAGCGCACATCCTGTTGTTGTTTCCTCAGATCATGCTTCCAAGCACGTCCGCCGGTGCTAATGGGCTGTTTGCGGAAATGGGCTGAGAACCAGCAGGCGTTAATTGTTATGTGGCTTATGGTCATGTATTAACGGTCTTATAACAAAGTAATATCACATGAAAGGTTCAAGCAGTGCCTTGGATGTTTTCCACAAAAGGGAAAAGTTGTATCGCGCGACACCCACTGAGTTATGCATCAGTCACATCTACACTGGTCGCTGGCTGATGTGGGGACGTCGGTGGTTTTCAGTGATGTTTCGGCACCGGTGATGTATATCAGGCATCTTTTCCATACCTTTCGAGTGGCCGTTAAATCACCGGGCATTAGCAGGTCACTGGTCACGGATAACCCTCCAGTGCTTGGTAGGTGACCAGCCGAAATGGCCATATTTCAACCTTTTATGGGCAAATGTGACTGAGGCATAATACAACAAAACACCTGTCGCTGAACAGCGTGACAATGGAACCACAGAGATGTACATGTAAACACGTCACTTGAGAAGATAGCCCAATGCCTAAGGTTACTGGAATATATTATCTTTTATATTTTAGAAATCAGCCATTTTGTTCCGTGACCTTGAAAATGAGTTCACTGGTCGAACTCAAGGTCACAAGAATATTCTGTATATATCATTTCCTATACTAGTATGTGCACAGTTGATTGCTAAACTGAAAATTCAATAATAAGATAGATATTAGCCATTTCGTGCTCTGACCTTGAAAATAGATCAAAGCTCAAATTCAAGGTCATCAGAATGTTGAGCATGTATCTTTTCCTAAATGTCCATAATTGATTCTCAAGTTGTAAAGTTGACAATAAATGAGATATTAGCCATTTTGTCTCGTGACCTTGAGATGAGGTAAAAGGTCAAGTTCAGGGTTAAAACAATATTCAGCATATATTAATTCCCAATTGATTCGTAAGCTGTAAAGTCGATAATGAGCCATTTTGAGCTCTGACCTTCGAAATAATGTCAAGTTCAAGGTCATGCGTATGTTCAGCTTATATCATTTCCTATATGTTCACAACTGATTGCTAAGCTGTAAAGTCGATAAAAAGCGATAAGCGACTTCGAAAATAAGGTTAAAGTTCAAGTTCAAAGTCATTAGAATATTCAGCATATATCATTTCCTGAATAATATGTGAACAATTTATTTCTAAGCTTTAATGTCGATAATAAATGAGATATTAGCCATTTCGCACTGTGACCTTGAAAATAATGTCAAAGGTCAAATTCAAGGTCATGACAATATCCAGCATATATCATTTCCTATGTGTTCACAATTGATTCCTAAGCAGTAAAGTCGATAATAATCGATAATAAGTGAGATATTAGCCATTTTGTTCTCTGACCTTGAAAAATAAGGTCAAAGGTCAAGCTGAAGCTCATGACAATATTTAGCATATATCATTTATATATTTATTATTGTGCACGATTGATTCCTAAGCTGTAAAGTCGATAATAAGCGCAGACTAATCATTTCGAAGTGTGACCTTGAAAATTAGGTCAAAGTCATCCAAATATTCGGCATACATCATTTCCTATACGTCTACAATTTATTCGATAACAAGTGAGAGATTAGCAATTTTGTGCTCTGACATTGGAAATGAAATCAACGGTCAAATTCAAGGTCATCAGAATATTCCGACTGCATCATTTCTTATATGTCCACAATTGATTCTTAAGCTGTACAATCAATATGATGCGATATTAGCCATTTTGTGGTCAGACCTTGAAAATAAGGTTAAAGGTCAAATTCAAGGTCATGACAATACTCAATATCATTTCTTATGTGTCCACAATAGATGCATAGTTTCTAATCTCAATATTAAGTGAGATATTAAGCATAATGTGTCCCATTATAAAGCATAGGACAATTTAACATGGAAAGTTATGGCGCCCCGTTCGTGCCATCAAAAAGGGAAGTTATTTTTTTATTTATCTCATACGTATGAAATAAAAAGTCATACGTAGGAGATACTAACACGTACGTATGAGATAACAAGTCATACGTAGGAGATACTAACACATACGTATGAAATACTAAGTCATTCGTTGGAGATACTATGACATACGTAGGAGATAATACGTATGACTTAGTATCTCATACGTATCACTTAGTATCTCATACGTATGACTTATTCTCTCATACGTATGACTTTTTATCTCATACGTATAACTTTTTATTTCATACGTATGAGTTAGAAAAAAAAATAAATTCTCTTTTTTGTGGCACGAACGGGGCGCCATAGAAAGTCCTATTTGGGACCCGTCGAGAAAATGACCGCCACACGTAGACCGGCGACTCAAGGGCAACGAAACTTATACACATCACAGAGGTATATGACTGGAATCTTTTGAAACAAAGATATCAAAATTGTCTGAACAGTTTTTGAGAAAGTGGCTGCCAGAATCAGAAATTGGCCGTTTTTCGTAAAAAAATGGCCACCATGTTGAAAAAAAAGCGAAAATAAATAAATTTAAAAAAAACCCTTTTTAAAATATTCTCAGGCATTTTTTGTGCAAAATTGCAGAAAAATGTACCGTAAACTTTGAAGATAAAAATGTGGATGGCTGACGCCGATGCCGATGCCGGTTGACGGACCCATCGCCATGTCAACAGGTTATCGGACCAAAGGGTCGGTAACCTAAAAAGGGGGATATATTGGTGAGTTACTGGTCCCACATCAATACCATATTCGAAATTATGAACTGTACTGCGTTAATAGCGACCCTATACGTGAAAGACGTAATCACTTATATGATTCGGGGCATATATGAGGGATTAAGCTATGAGTGTAATCTACCAATTATATATTTTTAAGTCAGTCGCAGGTTTTTCCAGTCAAGTTACCGATATGTTATTTAATCCCAAATTGAAAGCTATTCCTGGATAAAATCCGATTCGATGAGTCTGTTATTCGGGACATGTCGTGGTTTTCTTCTTGATAAATATCCCTTCACAAATCAGCCATAATATTCCCAATTGCCCATTGATTTCAAAACACTACACATGAACTATGTTTATGCACTTTAGCGCCTATTATTGGAACAAATAGACCCACATCATTATGATGACAATCGAAAACCTAAAAACATCAGATCGTGACGTCAGCAGGGGAAGATGTTGTGTAAAAATAGGTATTTTTTCTTGTACACTCGTTGAAATTAGGTAACAACTGCCCCACAATCGAAAACAATTAGAGACTCAAAACGAGCTCCATTAAATAGGTGCATAACAATTCGACAGAAACATATTATCAGATGATAAACAAAACGTCAACGCATACAATCCCCACCAGCAGTGACGCGGTTCAGAAGTATTATACCATGTCTCGCCTACTACCACAGGACGGATTTAGATGATGGCAGTGAAAACCTCATTACACCTGATATAACGATACTTTTACCAATGTCTAAAAATATTTGGGGTCTTCTCCGACAAAACTTGACGGGATCTGTTAAAAATTTTAGATATGGGATATTTCTCACAAAATGATCTTTTCAGAGTTGTGCATACTTGAAACAAACGTTTTCTTCTCCAAGACCAAGACCACCGGATGGAATATTTCGGAACCTTTCATTGTGATTCTATGTAATAATCAACGAAAACTTTTTTTGAGTTCAACAACAACGAATTTTGAGTTTTTCTTGGATGTTCTTTGTTCATTCGTTTTAATTTTGGAGAAAAAAAACATTTACGAAATTTCGAACGCTTTCTCTTCAGGAATTTTTCTGTATGAATTATTTTGAAACTTTTCATTACAAAACTACGGAATACTTCCCACAAATTTATCTTTTCTGGAATTTCGACCTCGCACAACTTTCAGTTGTCTTTCAAGGTCATTTCAAGGTTGAAATGGACGTATGCGTCAATGAAAGATCCCGGTCTTCATCGATCACCGACTTTCCATTGGGAGTTGTAATCCTGATCAAGCTTAATATCTTAAACCGTATGACACCACGAGGGAGGATACAAACACTATTTGTAATTTATGGTGTTGATCTTAACGCTTAACGAGGTGGCTTTTGGTATTACGTTTGAAGGGGCTTTAATCACTTATCAGTACTGGGGAGAATGCTATACGGAATGGTTATATCAAATGAGTACGAGCCCTTGAGTACCAGATGCAATTACTTTTTTTGTCATTTCTCATTTGATTATATTATGTTTGCTAAAGTGATTGTGTTTCTCGCTCCGCTGAAGTGTTTATTCACCGCGTAGTTTTTCTTGGGGGATAGAAAGCATTGTGATATTAGAGGTAATTTGCGGGTAGCATTGAGGGAAACAGCCAAAAGCATCCAAAGCACTAGCCTGAACTCGACATGTTTTCGAATCTAGTCATAATCGCCTATATTTAGCCATAAATCATACACCGAGTGATGCCAAGTGCAGGAACAGGTCATTGGCATTACCACTGTATTTATCTTCACAACATTTATACTGGAGTAATGACATGGTGTTGTTACGGACACGGGCATTGCTCTTTTTTCTCGTATCTTGTGCAAACAGAAATGATCTATTTTGTCAGTAGGTGTCACTGCCCGAATTGCTCATTGTATACTCTCAATACATCGGGAGTTAGATAGATGGGGAGATACACCTGGGATTGATAGCTTCCATGTCAGGTACATAGTATATTATATTCAAATTCGAATATCACAATTTCAATATACACACTTTAAATACATTCAGTTTCATTATGTATTGTGCAAGATTTTCCAAATGTTCAACCATTTCACTTGTAGCGATATGTTTTTATTTATCAGTTCAGATGGAATGGTTGTATTTTTTCATCCATCGTCGAAAACGCAAAACACATTTTCGTCGAAAACGGTAAAATATTGTCAATTATGTGAATAAAGCATCTCTGTTGAGACTGTGTTCCCCTGCCAAGGCCGAAGAGTCTGTTGTGTACATTATGGTTTGAGACATGCGATTCGTACACCCATGTATAACGACAAAAACAATATCTTTTCAGTACTTGAAATTTGACGTTCGTTGAGCATTCTATAGATCTATGTGTGTGTGAAATTATTGCTTTAAATTGTGGGCTGGAATAACGAATCAATTCGACCCTTTCGATAGTTCGATAGTTAAAGTATGGTCTTACTTCTAATTAATTCAAACGTATCAGAAGCTGTTGATTGCAGACATTTCTGCATCTACTGTTTTTTTGTGATGTTCACGTCATTCACTTTGGCTGAAATATTTTTTGGTGATTATTATGAATGCTTCTTGGGAATACCACGCATACAACACCATTCACTGATTTGTGTTAGATGTTCAGATAAACACAACGTATCCATGTCAGGAACAGAGGTCAAGGCCACCCGTTCATCCAGTGATTACCTTGCATTTCTTGGCAGTCAAGCAGTTCACGGACTCTTGACGAATTCAATTGGCTTATAATATTTCCTACATAATTAAAGAATCTCTTACAAATATGACCGTGTTCATAACATTGTACATGTTTGTTAGTAGAAAAGTACTATGTTATAAATCATGCGTTTTTGGGGGCGCAGTTACTTCAGGCACATGATGACAGATCTTTCAAGGTCATACACATCGAATCCCATAATTTACTATAATAAAGTACTCCGAGGCATGATCGCGTTTTTGCACCTGTGTATTCATTATTGCATTTGCTACAATTATCTACACCATTACAGGCACTGGTATTGTTGGGTGTTTTCGAAGTTCCGCAGTTCTACAATAAGACACCTGTGACTGTGGTTGATGATGTATGACATGGCCTCAAATCACACCATGGCATCTCTAAAGGGTATGTGATGTGATCCTGCATTCGAATACAATTGCACTCAGTGACATTGTCAATAAGCCTAAGGTTAAATACCCTTCACATGGACGTCGTACTACGTCAAATTTTAATGTTTGCTTTTGGGTGTATATGTGTTTCAATAGGTGTCACATATCACCTCTATAACAATCATGTTGGTGAAATAATCAATATGAAACACCTATCCAAAACGGAACAAAAATCAAATTCGTTGGTGAAATTCATAGCAGGTTCATAGAGGATGGTGTGGTGGACGCTTTACCCCATCTCGGTTTACCTGATAATTTCCTAAATACGTTATCTAATGGATATAATATTTATCCCGAACGATTTTGTGTGGGCTGGTTATGTCCGTTTCCATGAATACACAAATCGTATTGATTTTATATCTGTACTTTTTCAATTGAGTCGTACTTTACGAACACTGTTGATTGGTTATATCTTTTTGCATGTTCCCAAACACAGCAGTGGTATTTGACATATGTCATATGACCAGGATGACAGGTATTTTTTCCTGGCCCATTTTCCTGGCCCGAGTATCATACACTGCACCTTCTTTTATTTCAATAAGGATTAAAAAGGTGACAGACGGATTAAATGACATTCATTTAGTGGACGAGTAGTATTAAGACGCAGTGTATGATACTTGGGCCAAACATTGGATTACACACAATTGTTTTGAATCAGCTATCGTGCAATATTTCTTCGAACTCAATCCATACTGGACCATGAAAGCTATGCTGCATCATCTTATTCTGCACAGCGTTAAACGCTGTCTGGGTTGAAATTTAACAATTTTGAAGTTTATTTTCTAAATTTAATATCTTTAAAGGTTTTTACCTATGAAATGGCATATATATGAAGTGGTACTGGAGTCGAGGAGGAAATCAGCATGGTTGTGTCGATCACCCCGATCACCCCCCACACCCCCCCCCCCCCCCAGACACGATTCACACCTTAGCTTTAATGCTACCTGGCTCTTAACACGTAGAGCTTGGTGCACGACTCAAGACGTGAGCCGTGCACCAAGTCACGCGACATACTGTGAATGGATCAGAAAATTCTAAACTTGTTATTAACACTGTACGTGTGCGTACGTCAGAGCGTGGGTGTTCTCGTGAAAGAATTATATGAACTGTTTTTCCACAAGAAACGATAAAATAATTGCAAACATGATGGGTTTTAATTCACAGTGATCACAACAGATGATCCGATTGAAGCTCGGTATTCCATACATACATGTATAATCTCGCTGGGGGATATATTAGACGTGAAGGACACGTGTGTTGTTATGGTTCGTCTCTTGTGGAAGGAGAGAGTGACTAATTAGTGTGGTCGTTGTTCATTAGGTGTCGGTTATTACTTCACGACGTCTGTCCTTACGTCTATCATGATATTGTTATATTAGGTTTTGGTAGTGTGATAGCCTTGTTGAGCCCAAGGTGACGATCAACTTCAGTCATTCATTCTTCCCCCAATGGGGTACCTGCTGATGCCATGTGCTTTTGGGGCTCTAAAACAGTCTATTATGCCCAAGAAGTACAAAAAACGTCATGTCCATTGTCTGCATTATGGAAAAACAAACAAACGAAAATTTAATGTAACATCATTACGTTTTTGTATGTATTTGGCACAGTAGACAGTTTTTATGGTTTATCTATACCTGAATTACATGGTGGCGATCCTAGCGGCAAACAGGAACTCCATTGTACCTCTCAGTACATGATCCACACCTCATTATGAAGAACAAGTATCGTCTAAACCCCTATATACTCCTAATGCTATAGCCGTATGATTCTAGGATTTGCTTAGTGGAAAAATGCGCTTGTTGGGAATCGCATTGATAATAGATTTGTGAAGTGCTCTTACTCTTCCATCTAAACTATTCCTATAGGTATATATATAAACAAAGCTCAGACATCTTACACATTAACTCACAGAAAGTCAAGAACTGCAAGGTTTCCACTGGCTTCCTCACAAAAATGGATGATTGTATTCCAATTTGCATGAAAATGTACCATATACTGAGTAGTCAAAAACATGGAATGTTTGCTTATGTGTAATATACTCTAACTTTTTGTACTAACACATTAATCCAACAAGAACAAACACCACTATCACTGCTAATGAGTTTATTGATGTTCGATTTCTCTCTGTATCTCATTATTAACTTTTTGCTGCCGTGGACCAACATTTTCTCCGACATTGCGTACATTGGTATCTTTGAAGTTCGGCGTTTGTAAATTGAGTGACTATTTTTGTTGTCTGCCATGATCAATACTTTGATGTTACTTTTGTTGATGATACTTGATACTTTTGTTTATGAACCAGCTGTACTGGTGGACACAATGTATCTACAGTGGAGAGACAAATTCGCATGGCCGGGAAAATGTTTTGGTGAAATTCGGCAGCCCTGTAGGAGCAATACCGGGATCCCCGGTTTTCCCAAAACGCATACGTCACCCCAACCCGTTTACTATCTTTCGCTAAATCACGCACTGCAAGACACAATGTATTGTGAATTTATTCCCGAAAAGGTCGTCATTGAAGCTATAATCACTTTTAGAATTGACAAAATTCATTCAGTCTGCAATAGCTAGATTTTGTCTATGGAATGAGATTTCGTGCAAGTTTTGGTCCCAAAATATGTATTATGTGCCTAAATTGAGTTGCAAAAACCAAGATTCAAACTCGGGCCGCATCCATTTTTTCCTAAAAGTGGCCCGAGTTGCGGGCGAGTTCTACACACAGTCTTGTGACGTCATTGGTATTAGTCTAGATACTGTGGCAACCGGCAATGAATGCAGGCCGATCATTCTCTATCCGATGTTTTCATGCACAGTTAACGGCGATTTTCTGAATATCTGTCGTCGAGTTGCACATGTTTCCTGTTTATTCCTGACAATCTCGAAATGTACTTTCAGGTTTTCGTGACGAACAATAATGCTAGATTTGGCTGATTTTAAAATTGATTCCAACATTAACACTGTTTGTCTACGTGCGTCACAACTTAGGTATTGTAATAAAAATAAATGAATTGAATTTCCACAAGGAACGATACTCGCGGCTACGGTGGGTTTTAATTCCCGATGATCATATGTCATTTGATACGGTATTCCATATATATAATCTCACTGTAGGATACAGTAGACATACAGGACACGGGAGTTAAAGCAGCTGCCTTCGAATCCAGTCATAATTTTTTAAAAACTATATTTCATACTAAACATGCTATACTAACTGAATGAAACATACTCACACCAAATGTATTGAAAATAACCAGTTCTCGTGGAAATTTTGCTCATTTGAACAGGTGGTTATCGTGTAAAAACAGGAACTGTATCCATCACACTAAGATGTAAACAGAGCATAGAAGTGCGAGATAGACTAACAATTCCACTCACATCATGGTATATCACTGATTATTTTCTCACAACTACACTATATATGCACATACGAACTGGAAATGTACTCGATCTGGACTTTTAAGTGCGATTTGAGCATTTGTTTACATTCGGGTTTGATGGGTACACTTCGTTTGTTTATGTCCAAAACCGGTACAAAATGGGCACTAAAACGGATGAAAAGACAACTCGGACGGACTGTAATCGTCAGAATCATTGAGCACACCTTTTGTTATATTGCATTAGATGAGTTTGACAAAAAAATTGGTTTGGACAAAAAATATTGCATACATTCGAAGGCAGCAGCTTTAATATCATTCATTTCTTGCGAGACGAAAGAGTGATTAATTAGTGCGAGCTTCATTGTTCACTAAACGTCAAGTATCTCTCAATGAAGCCGCCCCCTAAACTGTTCATCAGTATACACTATTTAGAAGTAGCATCCAAAATCCCTATCTAATTTCGATATTATGAACCTTTTATTCGATAAGTGTGGATGTAGCTATCAATCTATTACCACAAATAATAGATGTGCTCGTTAGGAATTGGATTTAAACTAGATGTATGGCGTGTTTTTACTCTTGAATTCCACGTCTCTCTTTAGGAAGTGCGCAGTTCACAACTTAAGTTTTCACATGGCATGATCTTTGAGGTTTCCACTGGCTTCCTTACAAAAAACTAATCATTGTATTTCAATTGTGATAATGCTATGTGTCGATATGCAAATATACCATTTGTCCGTTATGTGTAGTATATTGTAAGTCTGCGTATGAATTCATTAAGTCACCAAGAACAAATAATCGCTGCTAATCAGTCGGTCGATGCTCGATTATCTTCTGCCTCTCAGTATTCAATATTTGCCATAATCACCTGCATTATTTCCGGTCTTCTGATCATTGGCTTTTTGAAGTTTCGTTTGTAAGTTGAGTGACCTTTCTCGTTGTCTGCATGATCACATGTTGAAGATACTTTTGTACATGACCCCAGCTGTACTGTCCTTTGTGTTCCATCGTGACGTCTATACATTGCTTTGTTTGGGCTAGAACGTTGACTGTCGTTCATGTTCTTATGTACGTGATGACACTGTCAAATAATGCACCATTGATGAACCTCAACGCTAGTGTAACTCGCGAGTGTAACTACGTGTTTCTCTCATGTTCGATGAAGTACTCGTCTAGTGTGTCTGAAAGTGTTGATATAATTTTGCTGGTATGAATGTAAGTATCAATCTATTACCACCGATACAGCCAAATTTTGATGACTCCAATACCAAACTTAGAACACAACATTTTGCAATAGAAACAAAGCCCGACCAAATACTTTATCAAAAGCACAATTAAACCATGACTCCGACGATTTAAGGAATATAGTTTATTCAAGTGAATGCCCAATGATACCTACTCACCATGTTATTCTTAACAATACTACAATATTTATATGAAACAGGAATATAATTTATAGGCACCTTTTATAGCAGGGCATTCGTTAGTACGTGCAGCAAAGTTTGTCAATGACGTTAACTAATTTGTCTGAATTGTGTCTATGAAAGTACATGAAATGAGTGATGTCATTCGAATCGTGCAAAGCTTTATTTACAGGCAAATGTGGAACATTATATATTCAAAGATTAACAAAACAGTTTCAGACAATATCAATACAAAATCGGAAGAACCCCGACAGGTTTTTCAAAGTACAGAAAGAACTTTCTGAAACGATAGAAAACAGTCAAACCATCAACACATTCAGCGATAGTATAATTGGAAATTTGTTATGGATTTTTTTTGTTAATTGATATTGATATTTATTTCATCAGAAGACAGCACTCTACAACATATCAGTTGACACTAATCATTCATAACACAAAACATCATAAACGATCACACCCAAAACGAGACAATCACAGATTGCAAACCCTCGCCCCTTCGGATTTAGTTACTAAAATTAAAGCTGATGACCCCCTACATTTTAGACCTAGGCCATGATCTGGGATCATCGTTCGTACAACCATTGTTCATAATCAAATAGTCGAGGATTTGCCATAGGAAAATACAAAAATCATGGGAGAAATAATCATTAAAAGTTCTTTCAATTTTCTATTTTGACCACATTAATTAGACCACGACCCGACTTCTTGATATTGGCCTCTATGAAGTCAAATACAGTGATATGACCTGATTGTGTCAACCCTACAGCTCTTTAGCCTGGCATTTGTGAGTGGTCTGATACATGTGATATGCTGGTACTGGATTGTAATAACGCTAAAGATATAATTAATCTTCAGCAGTTTTAGACATTCCTATAGCCGCTTCACACCGTCACTGAAGTCAATAGGTGATACACATTTTATATAGCCCACTATGTGCTGCTGGGATTTATTTTGATATTTTTACCACAAAACATCAAGATTTCCCTGCGGAATCTCGGTCCTGTCAAGCAATATAGAAAAAAGTTCAGCGCATAGTTGGAATAAAATAGCAATCCTAGAATAGCAAAGACAAACCACAAGTTTTGTATATCATCCAGTGTTCTTGCTTGTTTAAGGAAATCTGGAAGTTTGTATACAAACACTCTGAGAGGAGCAGTTAACACGAAAAATGAAATACTTATTGACATCAGAATCACAGTTTGGGAGGTGAGTTTTGCCCCAGATACATTAGTGCCAAGGTGTTGTCGTTTCTGGTGGAAATAGACAAGTTTTATAGTTATCGATAAATTGCACAGAAATATCAGAATAAAAGGAACGAATGACGACAGGCAAAGCTCAATATACAAGAACACATCATTGAAGAAAGCTCGGCGATTGTCAACAACAGTACACACACCTAAATCATTCAAGTCAAAACTACTACTAATATAGCTACTGACACAAGCAAATATTATAGCCACGATGCTCGTCTGGACTGTCACGAACTTCGTGTTGATGCGGGACTGGTAGGTGACTGGAGCAAAAATCGCCACCGTTCTCTCGATGGCCACAGACACGAGTACCCACGCCTCAAACTCTCCAGACCAGTAGAGGAAGAAATTGAAAGCTTTGCAGCTCGCTGAGGAAAGTCTGTCAATGTAGATACCAGTGAAAAATTTGACGATCTCATAGGGCAGTCCAACATAGATAACGGCTAGGTCAGCAAGGGCCAGTATGAAGAGATATGTACAGGTCGGTGTTCGCCTCATGGACCTGCCCATCATCACGACAGCCGAGAGGATGTTACCAATGGTCGCCACGACTAGAATCGTGGGGAGTCCCGCTTGGAATATCTTGTCAGCTTCTGGGGACAGGATGACTTGCATCTGAGGTCCCCCTCTGCCAACTCCCATTGCGTCAGCATCAATGATTGATCCATTTGTTGTTACGTTAGACGAGTTCATTCTTCCTAGATGGGGGAAACGTGTGAGTAGTAAATAGTCTTCTCACACCCAAACGGTTAGGCTGAAAGGGATGACAATAATCGAATTCAACTAATTGCAAATTACTTTCCGTTGATTTTCCAAAGGGAATTGAAACACTCGATTCGATTGAAATGATCCTATTTAAATTCATATAGTTATTACAAAATTTCAATTTTATTTGTTATATAAAAACACAACAAAGGGTGCCTTCTGGAGTAATTCCGCACTTAATGAATATGAACCACATGTTTCAAATGGTTAAGGGGTTCTTCGTAATACAAACTGATGATTGTGATATTGTGTATTATAATATTGCGAATGACCTTTCGTGGACAACCAAGGCCATACTTTCATTCACCAAAGGACAACTCACTATCCTTAAAGGAACTACGCTGCACATTTGCATAAGAATATCTGAGCTACAATCTCTCTTCAAAGATTAATAGTGCAAATGCACAATGGGAAACGTTTCTCATTTTGTAGCCTTCAAGCACTTGTGGGCCTGTTTATATAGTTAGGATTACATTATTATTTTTGTAATCAGGCCTACGTCCGAAATAAATACATATTTATACATAATTAGTACATAAAATGAACACATTCACCAATAATTTCATCAAACATTATTCTCTTGAAAGAAATTGTCGCCCCTAATCGCATTTTAATGTGAACTATCATAGATATTGCCAGGCAACAAGAGCACTGCCACTCACCTCCAATCACTCACGCCAAGAACAGTCCTTTTCCTAAAAAAAAAAAGATCGCTGTGAAAATAATTAGTAGAACGCCTTGTCTGAACACGATGTTCACCACACCAAGCCTTTTCCCACTTTATGGGCAGCTCGAGACCACTCGCTTTTTATAAGCGGACACTATATGTGTTCATGGTGCTTGATCGAATAGATCTGCATCTATAGTACGCCGTTCGTTTGTTGACGTCAATTCCCAGCCCCTTGGAAAGCTTGTGCGTGGCTTTCGCTCATACCATCAGGTCAGCGTCAAGCGCAAATGGCTGTAATTGGAGCACTTCCTAATATACCTTTGACTTCTTTGAAGTACACGTGATATTTCTTTGTCTGTCTAGGAGGACTGCAACATAAATATATGGCTTTTTACGGATATACATTATCCCTTGATATTGGAGCAGTTATATAGCCAAGATGCGATTTTGTGCCTGCAGCTGGTTCTGTTAGTGATCCACAACATTGCAGTGCAGGTGAACATCACAAATCTTGCCAGACAATATATCATTTGCGAGAGATGTGGTTTCCTCATCCCCAGGAACTCTTCGTATATCAATTGAATTGGATGTTTCTCCCAATTAGCCAATGATGGAGAATTATATGTAACAAATGAGCAAACTCCAGTGTCGGGTTCGTCGTTTTATTCTCCAATAAACTGGTGGAATAACAATATGATAACAAATATATAAAATATGACTATAAAATACATACACATTGTGAAATGTGGCGAATGTTACAATACGTAATATCAGACCGATATTATCAATCGAGAATAACCTGATTACAAATAAAATATACAACTACAGTATCCGTATCTAAACTACTACTAAGCTAGCTGCTATGATATTGTGATGATAATGGCCAAATAGGGAAAATAGCCAATGGACTTAGCTTCCAGATGTACATGTATATATAATATTAAAGAGAAACTTTACTAACCTGGTGGAGGCAATATGTCACACCAATTCCAGCAATCAAATGGAACACACAGGGAAATCCAGTGGCAAAGATGCATATGTGTATAATATTGGCAATATTATACACAGACTTTCAAATATTATGATATGTCTTTCAAGTTTCAACCGGTCAGGTCAACATCAAATAGGTAAGTGATCAAAGGAAAATTACTGGCTGGGTATCTACAACAAAAGTCATTCAAGTGAAACTGTTGCTCTGGCTAGTATACAGGTGAGGCTGCAATGAATATTAATTGATATTCATTAATTTAACATTTAAATAGCTGTAAAGTGCTGCTACCTAGTGGATGAAAGGTAAGTTAGACTGGACAGTGTGTTGCCACCTAGTGAATGAAATGCATCCAATATACCATGACCACTGGGTGAACACCCTGTTACATCCTCCCCTTCTTCGGAAAATGACGTCCCGTCATTTTATATGAGACAGATGACCTGTGAAGGACACATAGGAAAATACATCACATACATGAAATAAGTCAGCATCATAACAGCATAGTTACGAACCACATAATGAATAAATAAATAAATAAATCACATTCATACATATCATCCACAAATAACACACATAAGACACATTCTCACGCCGCCTTAGTCTTACTCTACCTGAAAGAAATTCAGATATAAGATTCCTGCAAAACGAATTAGAAGGAATATTTACAGTGGCTTGGACCTTACCAAGTCCGCCACAACCTGGAGTAAAGCAGGCTGGGTTTGCAGTGAAACATGCTGCTCCACGAGCTCTAAGAAGAATTTGGACTTCTCCTTCCATTCAGGATCCTTATTAGCATCGACCAGTTGTGCTAGCTGCCAGTTCCCATCCATATATCTCTTCGTCGGTTGTCTTGCCCTCATAGACCGTCTTGGTGCAGGTGTCGGTGGTACTGGTCTGACCTCTTCAACCCTATCATCCGCATCCACAGCGTCCTCGTCCAGATAAGCATCTGGATCAGTGTCGTCTTGTCCTTGTTCTTCCACAGAGACCTCAACCTCCACACCAGCTTCAGCTTCTGACTCCAAGTCAAACTCCACACCAGCTTCAGCTTCTGACTCCAAGTCTTCCACAGGTTCATCATCAGCTTCTTCCACAGCTTCATCATCTGCTTCTTCCACAGGCCCATCTTCATCCTCAACAATGCCGATGTCAGACTCCGTGTCTGAATCATGTTGCAGCTCATCATCTCTAGGCACTGTCCTCCGGAAGCGAAGAATCATACGCTCTGGTGAGCTGTGTTCCTCGGAGTCCGTACTGGTTGCTGAGCTATCCGAGATCCTCTCCCTCCTCCTGGGTTGACGAGAAGGACGTTGGCAGGTACTTGGGTGGGGAATCTCATGCTTAGCCCCTATTGGTAACAGGTTGTTCCTGTGTAGAGTCCTGGCTCTCCTGTTCTCACCAGATATGGGTAGTACTCGATACACTGGAATATCTGCATCTGGCTGGCTATCCACGTACCATGGATCCTCTTCCCACCTATCCTGGATTTTGTTCCTGCCCTTTATTCCGAGTTTCCTGACTAGGACCACATCACCAACTTCCAAAGTTGCTCCTCTCTGCTTCTGGTCATAGTTGATTTTCTGTCTCCCAGATGCTTTTCGCTGATTGGCTGCTGCTAGATCCCATGCATACTGCAGGTTGTCTCGTAGTTTTCTCACATACTCGGTGTAGCTAACCGGTTCTTGGATACCATCCTTACTCTTGGTGATGTCATCGATCCCGAACTGGACATCGACTGGCAGTTGTGGCTCTCGACCAAACATCAGATGGTATGGACTAAACTCTGTACTTGCCTGCTTCGTACAGTTGTAGGCATGAGTTACTGTGCTAAGGTGGTCCTTCCAGTTTCTTTTCTTGTCAGCTTCGAGAGTTCCAAGCATGGAGATCAGCGTCCGGTTAAATCTTTCACATAGGCCGTTTCCCTTCGGGTGATAAGGGGTGGTCCGAGACTTCTGTGTACCTAGAAGACCACAAAGCTCTTTAATCACACGACTCTCGAAATTACGGCCCTGATCGGAGTGCAGTTTGGATGGAATACCATAGTGAACGACAAAATTATCATAGATCACTCTCGCTGTTGTCTTGGCAGTCTGGTTTCTAGTCGCATAAGCCTGGGCAAACTTGGTGAAATGATCTGTGATCACTAGGATGTTTTCATATCCTTTGCTTGGTTCTACAGTGAGGAAGTCGATACATACTAGCTGCATCGGATGGGTGGATTCCATGGGTACAAGGGGCGCTTGTTGACTTGGCGTTTTACGGCACTGACATCTTCTACACCCAGACACCTTCTTCTCAACATCTTTGGTGAATCCGGGCCAGTAGAATCTTGACTGCACCAAACCCAACGTCCGGTCACGACCACCATGTCCCATGTCATCGTGTAATGCCTCCAACACCTGTTGACGTAATGCTGTGGGTACTACTACCTGATAGACCTTGGCTCCTTCTTTTGATATGACCCGGCACAGCATGTTGGATTTGATGATCAACTTGTCCCACTGGTACATCAACTTGGCAGATTCTGGGTCCTCTTTGGCAATGTCCTTCTTATCAGGCTTCTTCTTTGCCGCCACCAGCTCCAGTACTCTCTTGAGCACCCTGTCTTCCTTCTGAGCTGCCCGAACATCGATCCGATCCAAAGTAGGTGTGCTGCCTATTATGTTGACGATTTCCTGGGAGAAGCTGAGGGAGTTGATGTATCCATCCACTTCGTGAGCCCCGAGCAGAGCCCTCATAGTGGTTGCATCCTGTTGCTGACGTGGCAACCTGGACAAAGTGTCTGCCTGAACATTATTCCTCCCTGGGAAATAAGATATTGAAAAGTTATAACAGGACAGAGCTGACACCCAACGTTGACCAGTGGCATCTAGTTTAGCTGTGGAAAGAATATATGTTAAAGGATTATTATCAGTCCAAACTGAGAAGGAAGATCCATACAGGTAGTCATGGAATTTTTCCGTGACAGCCCATTTCAGAGCCAAAAATTCTGTCTTGTGTGCAGGGTAGTTTGCCTCAGATCGTGACAAGCCGCGACTTGCATAGGCGATAATCCTCCGGTTGCCATCGGCATCATCCTGGGACAAAACGGCTCCTAACCCAGAGGCAGACGCATCTGTCTGGAGAATAAACGGCCGGTCGAAGTCCGCAAAAGCCAGGACGGGTGTGGTAGTCACAGCCTCCTTCAGGTCATCAAAAGCAGCCTGAGCTTCCTGACTCCAGTTGAACTCAGGTGGCTTCAGTCCGGTTTTTTTCTGACCCTTTTTCTTAGTAACGCCCTGACCACGCAGCAAGTCTGTTAGCGGTTTGGCGATCTTGGAGTAATCCTTTATGAATCTCCTCATTACACCTACGAACCCTAGATATCGCTGGAGCCCCTTTATATCGGTGGGTGGTTCCATCTTCTGAACAGCTTCTACTTTCCCTGGATCCACTGCAACCCCTTGCTCTGAAACAATGTGTCCTAGATACCGTATCTCCTTCTGTAGAAACTGGCATTTGGAAGGCTTCAGCTTAAGTCCATGGTCTTTCAACCGCTGGAGAACTGATCCGAGTCGTTCCAAATGTTCTGGAAAAGAAGAAGAAAATACGATTATATCATCGAGATATACTAGGCACTGTTCCAAATGTAGTCCTGACATACACTGTTGCATCAGACGCTGGAATGTGGCTGGTGAATTGCAGAGTCCAAAAGGCATGGAGGAAAACTCGAAGAAACCGAGGGGTCCAGCCGTGAAAGCTGTTCGTTCCTTGTGGCTCTCTTCGACTTCAACCTGCCAGTAACCCATCTTGAGATCAAGACATGAGAAATACTTGGCTCCGCAAAGTGTGTCCAGTGTCTCACCGATCGAAGGCATGTGATAGGCATCTTTTTTCGTCACTAATGTGTCATGTTTGACGGATGTATCATTATCATTATATCATTATCTGAACCATAACTAGACTAGTGAGGGAAACATCACACACTCCAAAAGTGGTTGCTAGTCATGTGTCCAGTATTGGAGCATTCTATTTTTGAATGAATTATTTCCACTGATAATGAATTCCATAAAATTGTGTGATGAACACTGAATAAAGATAGTTTCATTTTAAAACCATATCAAGATAGTATCCATTGTCATCGCGCAATGTGACGAAATGTAATTCATACTAGTTTAACACAAAGGAAATGTTTTATATGATCATATCAGTAATAAGTCAGCCATAAAGATTCAAATCCTGTATAACTACATACTGATGGGATACCAATTACCATGAATAAACTGAATGTGTTAGAACGATGAAAATTATGCCTTATGCGTATATCCTGTCTGTACAAAACCAGCTAGCTACTTGAATACTTTGCAGAAACATCAAAGTACGATTTCCAGATATTGAAAAACAATCTCACAAATAATGTATAATGTATAAACTTTTTTGAAACGATAGAAGAAATCAATTTGGCAGTACTTAAAAATCGTGGGAATTTATTTTGCAACAAAACGTATTTCAGGATTTCTTGAAATTGTTATAATATCAGTACTGTCCTCCACCTCTGTAAATAGTCTATTGTGGGAAATACCAAATCTAAAGGACAACAAGGCAACTTGTGTTACTTCTGTAACGTTTGGGGCCCTAACGACACACGTGCTTCGAACACGGTCAAAACAAGAATGGTGTGTGAAAAATCCAAACTCCTATCGCAATCTTTGGGCAAAATAGCCACACTTCTACCACACATTAGCAACCATGCATTCGAGATGTGAAAACACTCAAGTCGACAGAGAAAACCAGAGACACACGCGGAGACTTGCTCATAACAATGACATTCGACAAATTTCAGGTTCCACAGAAACAACGCTTGCTCGTGACCAGGGAGAGCAAGAGCTAGCACAGAGCTCCTTCTCTCAGTGGGAAAGCACAGAGTGACACACTCTCAACACGTACATATTTCAGGTTGTTGTCACACGTGGGCCTGGTAGTATATTCTGTAAAGGAGAGAACCAATATCCATTGAACGTATATGAAGGTGGTTGGTGGAGAGATGGGAAATGAGATGTAGATATGTAGAGATGGGAAATGGAAGTCAGGAGTCATGTTTTAACTGAAGAGAAATCATACTGCACGTGAATGTTTCACACAAGGCCCCAACAGACTCTCCACTGACACCATGCCAAGTGACATCACACAACACCAGAACCTCCCAAGGCTTGACAGAGAACAGGTAAGTAAAGAAATCGTACCAAACACTGTAAAATTAACGCCTATTTTACAACAACTGGTACAATACCAGAATACATCTAAAAAGAGTAAGCATACGAATATTACTTGGTGATATAAAGGATGTTAATCGCAATGGATATGTTCGAGCGCATGAATATCGCTGTGTGGATGATTGCATAACTGAACGTATACACGTACCTAGCTGACTTTGGGACTAGTGGCACCAGAAAGCTGTCCATGAATGTTTTGAAGTTCCAGCTACACACCAGAGATGTGTAAATGTGGAAACTAAATCTTTTCTGTCAGCTCTCACAGTCCCCCCCCCCCCCCCTCCCTTCCAATAAAAAATATCACCTATAAAGATTTGTGTCTCGTCAACTGTTAAACTACAGCTTTGCGACACAATTATTCACAGGGCTTTGCTCTATCAAACCATGTAAATAAAAGATATATACGAGTTCCGTTATATTAGTAGGTGCGGACCACTACTGGTCAATTGTCGAAGACAAAGTAGTGACAGGACCTGGATCAGCGGCAGTTGCCTCCAAAATCGGGCATATTGTTGTCAGGATCTAGCAGCATTGATGGTAGATCTACCGTGAGCAGACTCGTTCACAAATTTGTGGTGCACTATCCAACATGATCTAGCGAAAAAAGATATACACACGAAAGAAAATACCACATGAAACGAGTGACCTAAATCAACTCAAATGAATTTATTGTATCCCCTGAACGAAGGACGGGAGATACTGTGCATTCGCGATTTTTTACAACGATGTGAAATATCCAGTTTAACGTAGTCCGCTACAAACATGGAGGTAACGGAGAGTCAAAATTTCAAAGTAATTTCTTGAATATTATCTCTTCAAAATGACATTATTCTATAGAGTAAATGATCAGCATCCTAATACTGAAAAGAAAATAGGGGGTCACCGTGCTCGTTTCTTCTACATATTCGATCAAAATCACACATATTTACCTAAAATGACATAAAGTCTGGCATTTTTGCACATTTTTTCGTCCATATTCACATCTTGCATCGTGTTTCCCATGAGAACGGATACGGTGACCCCCTATTTTCTTTTCAGTTTTAGAATGCTGAACAGTTATTCTATAACATATATCATTTTGAAGCTCTAGATTATGTTGACACAGTTATTTATTTAAAAAAACTCTTTGACCCCCTCCCCTCACTGTTTGGAGCGGACTACCTTAAGGTTTGAGATCATTCCATTTTGTTATAACTTGAAAACAAATCATACCGAAAGTGTGTATAAGAAGCACAAAGAAACACACAAGTTAGGACCCCATAAAAGCCATCGTTCCTCACCTAGAACTGGAGGCCTATTTTGAATCTCGCCTTTGTGTATTTGTGAGGATCACACTCAGTGGACCGACACTCATGTGGTCCTGCTGTGGATTCGAAATTAAAAAATAGCTCAAGGGCTGAGGCAATATTACCAGGAAAATACCGAATCTTCCAAATATTGTAGAATTACGATGTAAATGTCGTTTTTAATCAGGATGGAATCTTGAAATTTCGTTAACGGACTGTGGTTAACAGGGAAGTGTTCATTCCCAAGACACTTCTGAAAATACTAAATCATCCATTGCAGCAGCGCAGAAAATCGAACACTTCTACAGTGATCCACTGTAGATAGGTACGTGAGCAATAAAAGTGTTCAGTGATCGTTCATCCTGAGACAATCGCCGTGATTTTGTAGGTTCTATGAGCGATTGATCGTTCACAGTCACAACAAACACAATGCAGCAAACACGTAGATGATCACTTGTCACATCAATTGATGAACTGCAAACACTGCTGGAAGAGTGGGATGTGTTATTCAATGACATGGCAATCATCTGCAAGTCATCAGCGGAGAATTCTCTCAACCGATTATTTGACGATACCTTGTAAACGAATTTAAAACATCAGAGTAAATGGTCTAACATATTGGCGGGAGGTCGAAGGTTCGAGCCTCGCCAGGGGCTTGTTCTGATGTGGCCGGTTGGTGAGCCGCCAGCTAGTTAAAGAATGGTTACCGATTGCCTCCCTGCCGGGCGCCTGGCATATAGGATAGGAATCGGGGTAAAGCTGTACAAGAGAACAAAGTGTCTCATAAGCCCAATTGAGGCTGGCCCTTTCAATAGGGGTGACACTATAATAAAAAAACACTTTACTTTTACTTTTACTATTGGCCTGATGTTGCGTCCGTCATCCGTCGTCGTCTTTTCTACATTAACATTTCTATCTTCGAAGTTTACGGTCGAAAGTTTCTACAGTTTTGCACATAAATACCTAAAATCAAGTTATCATGCCAAGGGTGAAGTGGATGGTCAAAAATAGCGATATTTAATTATGTGATCGTTTTCGTTTTCAGTCGCGTGCTGCGATCCTTTGTGTCGACTGAAAATTCACAGTCCGTAAATTACCAAATGTACAAAATCAAATCACGATCTCATCAAGTCTAAACCCCCTCTAAATGGCGAAAGCTGACAGTACACTTATATGATGCTTCAATACAGAGCTTAGATATTTGCACATTCGATTGGGAAGTCATATTTGAATGGTGACCTAAATTTGACATCTGATGACGAAAACAAAAAAAGCTACCATTTCAATGAAAAACTACCATTTTTTTAATTTGTGGTTTAACACTGTACCTTTCTCCAGTAACCAGCTTAGTCTTTTGGGCTATTATTTTTAAACTAATATTGATAAACATCGAACCAATACCCAAGTATTAAGTATCCGAGCGGACAAAACCAAATCCGTTTTCAAATCTCAAAGTCCCCTGTCAGGCAAAATCGATTATGAAACTTCATGAACAATCATAAGGGGTATGACCATAAGGGGGTGATATTACTGATAAGGTGTCACATTTTCCATACACCATGATCCCATTCTGATAAGGTGTCAGGCAAATTCGAGAGAATTGTATGGATCTTCATGAACCCACAAATCTGAAGAAAAGAGGTGAAATCAGGTGTTCCCGAAAGTGTGAGCATTTCCTATCACACATGTGGCACCTGTCATGAATTTGCAACAAAAATGCAACAAGGGTTTGATACGGAAAGCCACCGTAGTTTGATGCATACTTGTGACAGATTTGGTGTACTTATTGACCAGATCGTGATGACGTCTAGATAATTTTTAAAAGCAGCTATACGTCTTGTAAAACATGTAAAAACATATCCTTCTCCCAGCAGTGTTGTGATTAGCTGGGAATGTCAGTGAAGAATATATTCATATCCACAACTTGCTCTGACAAATGTTGATGCTTAGAAAAAGTAAAATTGACTATAGAAAAATTCAAATCATCAGGGTTGTCATATAATCTGGTGGACAGGTTAGAATCTTTAGCAATTTCCAAGCTGGATCTGAATAGTTGGGAAAATTATGAATGTAGTATCTTTAACTTCAAGTTCCTTAGGATATATTGCATCCAAATAATCACCAAACTTGTCCTTGTTCAGTGTCAGTACATGTATGTACATGTATCGGAAAATGAAATTGAAGTTATTAGTTTGTTTCTTAGGCCATCCTCATTGTAGATCAAGGATCGATTCTGATTCACATGAGTATGAAAAAAATCCGCCAATGATGGTGCAAAACTTGTACCCATTGGAATACCAATAGTAATCTCACAAGCAGAAAGTGAACTGGTGTTTTGCATTAGAATGTGTCATAATGTAATCTGGAGAGTTGAGCTGCAGGGCTGAAACTCGTCCATCAATAAACTAATGAAATAGAGGAGTTGTTTATGATATTCAATCGTGTGTTTTATTATTATCACTAATCTGCTGCTAACGTTCTTCACCTTATACACCTTATACCCAATGTACATTCGAAACCAAGGGAAAAAAAACACAAAGCACAACATGTGTATTAGGTGAGATAATCAATACACACACAATTATTGATACACACACATTAATCATTAAGTTTATCTCTTTAAAACAATCTACATGGATACTGTTATGCCTAACATATACGACATATCTATCTAATGAATCAATTGACACCCCCAGAACTGTACAATTAGAGATTCCAAACCCTCGCCCCTTAGATTAGGCACTATAGTTTCAGCTACAATTCAGCTAATGGCTTCGATAATAGGGAACTTCGGTCATGCAATCGATAAGCAAACACCAAGTGATATGATTTGATAAGAAAGTACGGAAACAACCATGAATATAACTGGAGTTATCACGATTATCTGATGATGATTTTTCTCAATCATGCCTGAATTCTTTATAATGACATCCCATCTTCAACAACTAAGTTCTAGTGAGTCAGCTGGTAACTCCGACATTTGGCGATATTTCCATGACTATCCTTTATGTATCAAAAGGTGGGGAACTGGCCACAGAAAAAATTCTACACTTATATTGAAGGGTCATGATGATGATGATTGAAGTAATTTATAATACTTCTAACTAATTCTGTGACCTTGGCCTTGACCTAGTTGTTCAACTATGAGATGTTAAATTTCAGCTGGGTTCACAACATGCCTCCATAACCGAAGGTAGCTATTACATGAATTTTATTTTTCCATTTTCATAGTGAAAATTTTCATCCGAATTTCCGTACACTTGGGGAGGACTGTACAATGAAGTTATCGTTTATTCCGAAAAAATTCAGGTTGGATGGGCAAATATGCGCGCGGACATACAGACAGACACCGAAACAAAACCATCACCCCGATTAATTATGTGATAACTATATAAGAGTATTTAAAGTCTGTTAAGTTAAGCTACAAAGCAGGCAGTATGTCAATAACGTCACGCACATAGGTGATATAATATTCGGAATACCAAGATTGAACACTTCAAATAGGTCATGATGAATAGATCACTCAGACATGACAATGTACGATGGACTAAACGACTTCCATTATAGTGTTTTTGATCATAAAAACACATAGAAGTTGATTATTTACCACTCTTGAATTAGTAAGTACATGTAGTCATCACATATAGTCATCATTCTCAGACATGATAATGCACAATGAAAGACTGAACGACTCCCATAACAATGTTCTTGATCATAAAAGCACATACAGTTGATCATTTACCACTCTTAAATTAATAAGTAGTCATCACTACTTGATTGCCCCTACTGGGTTATAGCACTCTCTGTATCTTGTTTCTCTCCGAAACTATGGCAACATCAAGCAGCGTTCTTGATGATATCAGCAGCTTTCTCAGCTAACATGATAATAGGGCCATTTGGGATCCCTGAAGGTGACTCGGGCATCACGGAAGCGTCAACCACTCGCAAACCCTCAATGCCTTTAACCTTAAGGTCGAGGTCGACTACAGAATTCCCATCATGCTTTGGCCCCATTCGACAGGTGCCCGTCGGGTGGAAGAACGGAATAGCCATGTGCCTGATGTGGCATTCCCAATAGTCATCGCTATCATAATCGTGGTGCGCACACGATGGGTGCACGCGATGATCTATGGTGGCTCCTAGGTCCCTAAAGGCGTCAGTTTCGAAGATTTTGTGAGCTATGCGGATACCTTCCGTAAGGATCTTGACATCCAGGTCATCCGTTAGATATTTCGGGTCGATTAGCGGGGGTTCAAACGGGTTTTGCGACTTGAGACGAATGGTCCCAGAAGTCTCATAGTGGAGAAGGATCACAAATAGGCCTAAGCCGTGGCGACCTGAGACATTTCCAAACATTACCTCGTACATCTCGCGGGGAATGTTCCCAGCGTCAGCGAAACCGTGTCCATGCTCAGTCTTGGCACCAACGAGACCCTCTCCCATCAACATTTGGATGTAGGGGAAGGCGTGATCCTTGGGCTGACTGGGAGCGTTGAATACCGCCTTCGAACCTGCGCACGCGGAGGCAAGCTGTCCACTGCCCAGTACGAAGTACTTTGCGATTTCGGGGAGGCTCTCTGCAGTTTTTGGTGTGATTGCTACGGATTCGTTCAGTAAAACTTGCACTAAATTTGCCACGTGGTCCTTGAGGTTCTCTCCGACAGGAAGATCAGCCACAAGGGGTATGCGCATTTCGTCCAAGTGCCATTTAGGGCCGACGCCTGATAGTAGAAGTATATGCGGAGAACCGACTGTCCCGGCCGATATGATCACTTCTTTCTTCGCCAGAACCTTTTGCAGTCTACCATCACGGATGTATTCCACCCCTACCGCTCTCTTCCCTTCGAACAATACCCTGCTGACGTGGGTTTTCGTGAGAAGGTCGAGGTTCTCTCGTCCTAGTGCTGGGCGTAGGTACGCGTTAGCTGTACTCCACCGCGTGCCTTTATTGATATTGTACTGCAGCGTGCTGAATGTACCACCTCCACCTTCTGCGGCGTGTGCGCCTCCAACTTGGTAGCCCAGTTGTGCGCCTGCTTTCAAAAATGTTTCAGGCAGGATAGTCACGTTAGCTTCAGAGATAACTAACGGACCGTGATTTCCAGAGCAAAGAGCTTCCTCTCCTTGGATGGTTGTTGACTTTAGGAAGTATGGGTGGACATCGTCGAAAGACCACCCCTGGCGTCCCAACTCCTCAGCCCAGTAATCATAATCGCTGGCAGGACCGCGGTCATACAACATACAGTTAATCGAACTGCTTCCACCTAGCACTTTACCTCTAGGCCATGTACACTGGTGGTTCCGCATGGATTGACACGCTTTCTCTTGTGGTTCTGTAAGAAACTTCCAGTTCACCTCTTCATCCCACCAGAGCGAGCCCGCGGCCAATGGCACAGATATAGCAGGGTATTTGGCATCATCGTCATCAGCCTCGAGCAAGAGCACTTTCACATCCGAGTTTTCACTGAGCCGATTCGCCATGACACTTCCGGCGGAACCGGCACCAACGATGACGTAATCATACTGGTCGTCGATGGACTGGCTGGATATGTCCTTTGGCTTCGTGTTCTTCCAAGCTTCGTATAGAACCGCTACCACAAGTGCGAACAGGAGTAGTTTTGCATTCATTTTCAATATTACAAGTCATCCACTATTACTCTTCTCGTTCAACCTACAGAAATGAAAAGAGACCATTACCTCCAAATTTATTACTTTCACAGACTCGACAAACAAGCAACTTCACGCTCATATCAACTTCCCTCTTTGCTTCAATTTTGGCGACGGGTAATCGCCAGTGTGGGATGGATCCTTTTGTCCGTTCTGGTGGCATGTTGCCCAGGCCGGGGATCAATCGCCCCAAGACCGCCCGCAATGGTGAGAACCATGCTTACGGGCATTCGAACTGATCTAACCGGGCAACCGTTATGATATAGCG
Organism: Terebella lapidaria; assembly: GCA_949152475.1. Lineage (NCBI taxonomy): Eukaryota > Metazoa > Annelida > Polychaeta > Terebellida > Terebellidae > Terebella > Terebella lapidaria. The sequence goes on from OX424569.1 coordinate 3,652,012, forward strand.
GGACAATTATTACAATATTCGACACATGATGAAACAACAAGCTCAAAGTGCATATCATCAAAAACATCTCATTGTTTCTCATCATGCTCATTGTTTTGTTGTTATTGTATGCGTGTATATGAAATCGAAGAAGTATATAAGTTAGATATACATCTTGCTCCTGGTGAGGGCTTTATCTGCTGAAAATCGATGGGATTTAGTGTCGACATTCTTACAAGATACAACCTCGAGTATAAAAGAGTGAATATCAATATATTACATGAGAATATAACTACATGATACTTACTCGTATAGACAATGTCAACGTTGGAATCAATACATGTTCTCGCAGATATCCACCGCTGCTCGTCGATTCCAATTTGACAGATCTATCGATTCGTTTTAAAGTCGAGGAAATCAAGAAATGGTATACAAAATTACAACGCACATTTCTGACCTCGATTTTGCGAAAGTCAGCCACTGAAGTGGCATGATAGTAAATGGACTCATTCACATGGCATTTTTTCTTACTTAGACCAGTTATTCGCATTGGTGTTGGTCATTTATATAGACATCATGGTGAACTTTCGCTGAACCGAAAACTTTTCTTCAGTGAAAAACAGGTCATGTACGGTTTTTGATCTATATGGAAATACGGAGTGAAAAGTATCGTGAAATAAAATTGAGAACAAACCAGAACGTATTGGACGAAACTCTGAAACTCAGACTTACAGTAATAGTATTCAAGAAAAAACTTCATTCTAAAGCAAAATGATACATCTAATGCAATTTTTACACCGTCACGTTGGCCACAACCTTCGCATAATTACATACGTTACCATATAATCATATATTATGTAGATATCGGTATATCGCAGAATTTTACCGTTACAATACCCACTGATGAATAGTGTAATCAAAACTTCATTACTTAAATGTTAGCTTTGTTTTGTCTATCGGATCATGTAGAAAGTTTCCCTCGAATATCTATAAACATATAGATATATCAGATATTAATATACTATTCCACATGTATTCCTGTGTTTTTTTTTATTCAGTGATGAATACTATTTTCTCTTTGAAAGAACATTACATCAACACGGACAGTGAAGTAGGGTATTTAATGTTATTATAGGTGATTAAAATGTTTCGCACACAAAATTTGCTGGGGTTATGAAGGCGTTTTGAATTCACAATAAACCAAGGTTGCATGGTTGCGTTTTGACAGAATACATGTAGGAAGTAAAACATTATGATGACGTTACACCATCTCTCATACCGTACATTTATATTTCTTTACACATATTTATATCTCACACACATTTTCTACACATTATCACATACGTTTATAAATTTTTCATTTGCGATTGCTGATTGTTGACATGATCTAACATTGTTTTATTTTGAAAAATCGGTTTATTCACTTCCCAATTATCTATTCAATTCAACATTGTCAACACAAGTTTGTAAATTTTGTGTGTGTGTGTTGGGTAAGGGGGTGATGTTGAATTTTCGAAAAAATCTATTTATCCAGCAGAATTAACAACTTAAAAGTTTTGCGGCCAATTAAAAATACAATACAAGCAAATCAGTTTTATAATAGTTAAATATATAAAAAAAAAAACCATAATTCCCAAAATGAACAAGATAATTTGAAAACAAACATTAACAGATATTTATATAAAATAAAACATCAGCAACACTCGAACACGACAACAACCCGCCATCCAGCGTAGCCAAGTGAAATCAAATATACATTTAGAGATTATATTTATAAGTTGTATATTAATTTATGTACATACTCCACTTCAAGCTTGTGTCGTACTAAATCGTTTTGCTGGTTACTCAGCGCTAAGCTTTTGATCGGAGCCCTAGCTACACCAGCTACAGTATATATCATGTAATGATCAGTGTCCTTGAAACAAACTGCCCGTGTTGGTGATATTCATTCAAACTGTGCTAAATGTGACTCTCTGGGTGCAAAATGATCTTACGTTTCCCGACAACTTATGTAGCCTACTCATATCACTACCACCTACTTTATGTAGCATATGTTGTCATCCTGTTGCCCAACACATCAAGTACACCGACATATACATTAAGAATATGTCACGAATTATATAATATTGCAATTGCTGCAAACTATGATGCCACCTCAGAATGATAACAATGATATATTTTCGCACATCAATTGCAAGTTCCTAAATACACTATATTCTATGCGTGTGTTCCACCGTATGTTTCTTTCCTGGCATATCAGAATATATTCACACTTATGAAATTTGGTATGTGATAACAAATATTATTAAATTTGCATGAATTCAATTCTATATGTATCGATTGAAAATGATACGTGATGAAATTGAATTCGAAATCTGAATTATTTATATTTTTATCCGTATACAATTATATTGCCTATTTTGTATAGTTATGCAGTATATGTACAGAATATATATATATATTTTTTAAAAGCTCCATTATCGGTTATATAAGTGTGTACAGTAGTTAAAATGTGAAATAAATACTTGAAGACATCCATATCGTTTACATGTTGTACATCTGTATGAATAGAGATGTACAAAATTTATCATAATTGAGGCTAAAATATTCAAACGGAGTGTATATTTCGTGTAGCTGTGCTTCAGTTTTAAAGTACGGGCGCTCAGTTTGATTGATTTCAAGGTCCTTGAGAAATGAAATGTCCAGGCCTGGCTGGCGTGTTCAACGATAGTTGTATATAATTTTGGAGGCATGGTGCTGTATTTATACTATAACGATGCCTAACCAGTCAACATTCAAGTTGTTTCAACGAGCATCCATTTTTTTAGTAGGTGGACATTTTGCCCCAATCGCTTACAACTTGAGTGGCGTTATGAAAAGGATACCTTGAAGAATAGAAGCCAGTCGAGCTATTTATCCATATATGAAGTTGATTTTCATGTCTTTGCCTCGGGGAGTCGTTCTTGTTTGATTTGTTATGAAAACAACTTTTGCTCTTTTGCTTTGAGAAGAAAAGACTACCCCTTTCTAAGGTGGGATCCTTTTCTTTATGAAAGTCTGTACATAAACAGATCGTCGACATACCAATAAAACTGAATCAGCTATCAGATTTCATGTATACACATCATCTGAAGTCCTGAAATTTATATTTAGCTGTCTTTCATTTGTACAGGACATGAAATCTCAGCTAGCACTCGGATATTGACAATTCTATAGTGCACCAGATTTCGGTGACTAAGCAAAGGAGAACACACTTGTGTAAATACATAACATCATCCAGACGTGAGTAATGGTTCAAATATTTTTTGTTCACTATTGTCCATTTTCAGTTCAATTTGAATTCTTCATTGATTGTTTACGTGTATATACTTGTGAGCTCATCGGGATGTCAGTTTGGCAGTTTATACGCTGAATGTTTTCACCGTTGTTTAACATGCCCATATTGTTATCAAACATGCAGTCAACATGCATACGACGTTGCAATAGTAATATCCCATGCTCATTATTTGCTTTCACTCGGTATACCAATATAGTGTCGTGAATAATATACTTGGCATGGAATACAATACATAATGCAATGAAACCAAATATTTTGCCCGCATTTAGACAAAGGAACCAACACAATTTAAAACGTTCTGCGATATCGATCTCAATGTCCAGTGTCAGATCTAATCCAGAAATTTTGAGCAACCTCAAGCTCATATATGATGTATATATATTGTATTGAAAGAAAATGACCCCTCGTATATGGGCTATCGACACCTCTGGGTTGCCGAATCATGGTGCCATATAGTGGGTTTTATTAGAGGCTTGAATGCAAACTACCACACAAAAACTAAACGTTTTTATATAAGGAAAGACTTCAAATTTTTGATTTGTGGGGACCATTGGGTATATCATAAATACATAAGTTTATTATGTCTATGACATTTTTCAAGAAAATGGATGGCAGAAATGGATGTTGATGAAATCCTAAACAAAAAATCTTCCTAACACGTGGGTGGCATTTCGTAGGAACAACCATTGTACATTTTGCATTCATTTTGACAAGAAATATCTATTCTGGCGCATATCATGACAAAACTATTTCAGATATAATATAAAATCTAGAAGCAACGAGATACTTTACTTGAAGATCGCATGTTGAAAAGTCTATCAAAAAGGCACCGAAAGTTTGGTTTTGAGATGGCACTTGATAGTAATAACTTGTACGAAAAGATGAAACCCAAACATCTTTGATAACACGAATACAAAAAAAAACTGTACGTACATTTTAGCAGGGCATGTGAAAAGATACAAACTGACTTTCCAGCAATATATAAAACACTTGACAGAAGAGTGATACCTGTCACTTAATTGTGAAATTCTACATGTTTAATTTCTCGCGTGGGGAGAGAAAGAAAAAAAACAACGAGACCGAGATAAATTGACGATTATTTTTGATACGTCAAAAGCACGTGTCCATTTTTGCGAGCCGTTTGTTTACACACATGCGCAGCTATCTTCGCCCTGAACCGCTGGGACTCCTGGGCGCGTGACTTGTTATAATTAATCGGGTAAATCGATCGCTATTCCCAGGTGATAGATTCGTGTCCTTGGAATATCAGTGGTAAATTGACATGTGGCGATCGTAATTACGTAGTTTGGCTGGCGCACGTGTGAAAAGTTCGCAGTTCGCTAAAAACGTAGTGGCGCTACCGTGCACAACAGTAGAAGTTACTTCAAGTACTGAGTTTGCGCATCAATTCAACACGATTTCGAGCGAAATCACGCCGCAAGTATGCATGCAATCAAGCTGTTCAAGTTATAGTAGGTATTTCTCCACGTGTAAAAGCATATGTTTTATCATCGAGGAAAATACACCTGTTTCATTCGCAAAAATGTCGTTAAACGTGACAGAATTAGACCATTAAAATATTAGGTTCTATCGAAACTATTATTCATACTCTTATGGATATGACAAAAGTACATGACTGGTGTACATACTGGGAGGTAGTAGGTATATAGTGCATTGTATATATTATCCGCAAACCTTATGTAGCGTCGTGACGTGGTGTGCGCGAGTAGTGACACCACGGTTATGATGCTGCAGTGTGGACGGGTTTATTAGACATTCGGCGACACTCCAGTAAGGGGGTATACCTCTTTATCGTGGGGTCGCCGAACTTTACATTGGTGCCGTACCTTTCGAACCATTGGGTTCTCTCGGCGTCGTTCCTTGGTCGGCCCCCGCTATTGACTCACATCACAGCCATGTATGTAAATAGCAGGTTCCTGATCCCTGATGACCAGGGTGATGTGGCTCAACAGTGGGATATAGCTGACCTCGGGGACGAGGTCTCTCCGAAAGGGGAAAGCACTGTAGCGTCGTGACGTGGTGTGCGCGAGTAGTGACACCACGGTTATGATGCTGCAGTGTGGACGGGTTTATTAGACATTCGGCGACACTCCAGTAAGGGGGTATACCTCTTTATCGTGGGGTCGCCGAACTTTACACTTATAATGAAAGCTATATGACATAATCATGTGTGATTCAGTATAAAAATTCAGTAAATGACTATATTTTACATAATAAAGAATCCTCACTCGTTCAGGCGTTTTAAAATCATTATCATGATATTATAATAATATTTGCTGTATTTTAACGCCCCCAATCTCCATTTATCTAACAGAAAAAAGAGCATCCCTAGATATAAAAATGCGGATGGGCACCAATGAATATCGGAATGTCAGCAATGATCGAAATTTCAGAAGAATATAAAAATATGATGAATGTGCCTAGAAATGCCCTTCTATGGCCGTATGTTTCACGGTTAGTATTAAAACAAACGGTTATCTCCGTCCATTAGCTGCGAACTTCTGCAAAGTCAAACAATCATTCACTCTTATCACGCGTGTTAATCGCTTCTAGATACTGCGGATGCAAAATATTGCACAGTGGTGCACCGTTATAAATCAGCAACACTAAACGGACGCAAAACTCTACAGACGGCGATAATGCAGCCGAGCCGAAATATTTTTGGCTTAGCTTCCACCGGGGGCAAGAAGGAAGCGGAAAATACTAAGAAGAGCCTGGAACTAGATCGGATTGTTGCTTGGTCACGTCTACACGGGCGATATAGTATTTTCTGCAGTGATGATAAAGAAACGCATTCGGAATAGGACTTAATATTGTAGCAAGGGAATTATTGTGAACGCGGTGGGTACTTTTACGTATTATTACACATTCACCTGTTTATTTTACCGGATCACTCCAGCAATTTAAGTGATAGTTAGTAACGGTCATTAGAGCATAGTCATACATATATTGGATTTATATTGCGTTCCTGTGGTACATCTGCTCATAATAAATACTTTTACAAATATGTATTTGTCCAGTTTATTCAATGCGAAGTACATTATGTAAATAACTTGGGTTTTGTCTAGAATACCATACCGGCGTAAAAGACATTTTCAGAGCTGATACAGTCATAAACACCGAGTTTCGTGGAATTGACGAAAACTATCATGCACTTTGCTTGAGGGAAGGGGTTGGGTTCAGTGCATTCCGCTGCCGTCGATATATCACTTGTACAGGCACATTTTCATTGACAATAAACAGACAATTAACTCACTGACCACACTGACCAGTACTTGTGATTCTATTGTGCAGGACGCGAGCAAGTGTTTCCAAATGATAATTTAATGACCAATAACACTCCGTGATTTGATTCGATTAAAAGGGGTGAGCAACGCTATCGAGTTTTTGGTCATTAACTCGAAAACATGCAAAATTTCACAAATAGTTCTTGCGGAATAACAAAGTTGGCTTTCTATTAGAGTGACCACAGCTCCTTTGAAGGTATTCACTTTGCATTGTGTGTGGTCAGTCTTTCATATCACGTGGGTATATTATTTTACCGTATTTTGGCGTATTCACGCCTATTGATTTATCTACTTTTCTCTGCTGATTCATTAACTGACCATCTCGAGTCGTTCGTGGGCTCCCGGCTCATGGAAAATTTGGCACCGCCCATTGAAAACCAAAGACAGACACATTGGTGGACACAAATTAAGATACACATGGACACAAACTTGTGATTTATATAATATACATTCGCCAACTTTTTTCCAATATTTGTTTCGTGGAGGAAGTGTACTGATGAATTTTATTTTGTGTACAACGCAATGAGTACACTGAGTTAACGTTATTACGGAGTGCATGCATGGGAGTCATATTTGAGAGGAATTCTTTGCTTGAAATTTCTAAATTTCAACTTCCAATCAAGTGAAAAAGACATACAAGGTCAGTGTGTTATTATGCATTTTTTGACCCGACAGGGTATTTCATTTAATTCACTCAAGTGTCTTTTAAGCTGGAAATTCTTCCAGCCCATGAAACACATTATCAAATTTTTACTGCTCGGGTATCAGCTGATTACAGTTTTCTTGCGATGACTTTTGAGTTATTCTCGCAACTAGTTTCCAACGAATGACAGAAATATCATAAACGGAATTTTATCATGGATAATCACATCATGAAGTCTTTCATTACTGGACATTATGTTTAGTCCTTTATGATTGAAATTGATTACCTTTAAATTGATGTCATGAAACATGTAAATAAAATTAGAAAGCAATCATGACATGCCCTGTTTGAAGGTGATTCATTCATCGCCAACATCTAAATACATCATTTGCCCGGTATGAGTCGTGATTTATTTCTAAATTTACCCCCATACGGATGTTAACGGTAACACGATTTAACGGCAAACAAAGACCTGTAGTTAAAATAACATAACACCCTCAACCACTAAATGTGTGAAATTTGACCACATGGTTTCAAACACGCCTCCTACCAGGCATTTTATCACATTACACCGCCCCTCGAACTAATACTCACTCATTCTATCAAGTTTGTAAGTTGAAAGGAGACTGGCGTGTCAGCGAATGTCATAAATGTGTATTTATATGACAAATAATCACTGGGTATCAATGACATACAGCGCGCGTGTGGTTCTAACACCCGCGAGCAAAGATACATCATAAACTATCCATCTTTTGTTCTTTTGAAGTAGTTGTTCAATTCGAAGTATTTAACCTCGCCTGAACTTTTTGCACACTTTTTTAATTTGGCGACCATTCGCTGATGCTGGACCGTCTGACACATTATTTGACCTTGGTGGACCTTGAACACGTTTCTCTTTGTGATTTTTCTACATAAAGCGATCATATCACAGTTGGTGGTATTCTTTTTTTTAATGTCCTATTGATGCTAGATAATTCCTATTTCTTTTATCAAATTTGTTTGAAGTTTCTTTTTCATCACAAAATGCAACACGTGGAGATGAGAAATTTCATTTCGGCTGAGGAAAGCAAAAAATGCACCTATTTAGAATCATTTGAGAAATTCCGGATTCGATCTGTTCTCAGATGGAAGTTTATCGTCGATGCCTGGTTGCGGTAACAATTTGAAGGCACGTATTTATTCGGTGACGGTCTTTGATCAGTTGTGGACATGCAAGAAGAGACCTATAATATTTACTCGTATATCCTTACGTAACATGTGTCTTCGGGTGTTATTGTCTATAAAGTAGCCCCCCCCCCCCCCCTACGATAAAAGTCATTTAGTCAGCAGAGAATTCATCTTGCACTTTGCTTGACGTTCATGTAGCTCTTGAAATCTACGGCACATTAAAGATATAATGAAGCATCTATAGGCTACGCAAACGCTAACGCCATTTGCAAAGATGACTTACTTATCACTTTAAAACACGCTAACGATCTTTGTATGTCAGTTATAAGTTTTTAATTAACTCAAAATGAAGATGACGCTTTTTCATGGTACCCGATGTATATTCACGGCTGTTCGTGCGAAATACCTGATTTATTAATTATTATGAACCATTGTCATTCGTTTTCTCCTGAATACGGGTACTTATAATTTATTATTGCTAGTACGAAACCGTAATTTAAATTCCCAAGAAATGCAAAAATGATATAACCGGAAATGACATAGTTTGTTAGAAAACGGGCTGCAAAAACTGTCCGTAGTGGCCCCCTTAATGTTATATATAACGTTGGACAACAAAGAAAATGCGATAAACATATATATGCCGTGAACATAAACACGAACTCATCCTCGCCATAAACGTTTTCCTGGATGAAAACATGTCACTTATAAACCATGAATATATGGAGGTAAAAAACAACTATTGTGAATTTATGACACGACTTGACGCGTGAGTCTTACCGTATTTTATTGACTTACACCAGCGGCGTATTCATTGCGCGCCCCTTTACTGAACTTGAAAACATCATGGACTCGGTGACAGTCGAGAGGCGAACACTTAATTCACAGGAATAGTGGCAGGTCTACCAACCGGAGAGCCGTACCTCCCTTGATTTTTGTTATAATAGAGAAGGATTTTGATTAATTGGGAACTTCATTCGTGTGCAGATTTTACTGACGAAAAGTGTGTCAAGATTTATTTGTAGAGTGTCGCTATGTTTTGTGCATGTCATAATATTGCATTGACACATATTTATTGACAATTAATTGCCAACACGTTATGTTATTAATTATGCAATATTGATAGAGTATTGGTACATATTCTCTGAGTGGATGCAAACTTTGAGGTGTAACGCGGTCGTAAATTACCAGTATTTGACAAATATGTGTGTATTGGATTTGGTAGACATGGTTCTCATTTCAGCACGGCTGGATTGCAAATATTTGTTATCAACCGTCGCCAGTAAGTGACTGTAATTCACCATAAGTACACTGTACACTCTGCTGGGATTTATGGTTATCCAGCGATGGATTTGTTTGTCAGATTTTCAAGGGTTTTGTGCAATCAATTGTGATTTAAGTGTATGTACGTTGATTTGCTATTATTCAAAAACCTCTTCGATGGCACACTTCTTCACAGATTTAACATGATATGGAACTCGATTCGGTTGCACGGTTAGCTCAGTTCGTAGCTGGGCCAAGAACTTAAGCCAACAAGAAATATTATAAATTATACTTATACTTGATCATCAATTGTCGTAAAAGAATTAAAGTCTTTAAAAAAAGAAAGAAATTATGAAATACATGCTGATAGGTCGAAAGTATGAGCACTTTTGGATGCAATAGGCACAACTATCTAACATAATTGCCATGTCCGCATATATGTCTACCCTGTGTCTTCCAGGTAACTTGACTAATTATTTTGACGGTTGTTTTCAAATTGGCACAACCTGCACATGATAAATGGAGTACCGATAAATATTGCGGGGTTCAGTGAAATCACAGTTTTGAGAAAACCAAAACAAAAGTATGATGATTGAAGTTTAGGGATGTACTCCAGTTACATGCGTTAACATGATTTATTGTTGACTTGAAAACAACAACGACAATTTGCATTTCCTTTCTTCCATTTATTGACGTGTTTTTGCGCTATGCCTCAAAGTACAACTATTTCCTCGACTCTATAGTATGGTTTTTCATCAAAAGAAAGGAATGCTTTATACTTTCAGCGGGCATTGTCTTCTTGTGTAAAATATTTTAATATATTCAGGAAAGGTGATAAATATTGTAAAACTATTTGGTTTTGCGTTTTCACCAGTCAATGCGCTACTGCTGGTATCTAAACAACCAATAAATCTCTCTTTTTTTTCAGTACTTTCGCAAGATCAATTCTATTTGGACTGGTATTTACATAATTTGCGATCTATTTTCAGGTAGCATCACTGCCTTGCATACCTGAAGCCTGAACAGTGCCAGCTACACGTACGTGTATCGTGAAAAACATCACGTTTCTCCACACAACAAAATTGGAAAGTTCCAGTAGCATGCGCAAAGAAACGGCGTTTGAGTGCCATGGGATAGTCTGCATTTGAAGCAGGGAAGCATGCAGGAAACATGAATGGAGTGAATGGAGATATATGTATTTGCTTCGCTGCTAATATCATAACAGCGAATTACATTTGATTGGGTATGAATGCGCATACCTAATTGGATTATGGCTGTGCGTTGAATCAAGTTCTACAAACGCCATTATCTAAGGTTCGGCATGATTCTAACCTTGTTCATTTGAATACAACAGGAGGTTTTTTCCGCCCGGTTGGAAGCAGGCAATAAAAATACAGACAACATAATCCACCAACGCGATCGGACGAACCAGTCCCCACAGGAGCCAAAGTAAACGAGGATATAATAGTTATTTATGATCGCGACGCCAAAAACATGACTTGTTTTTAATACTAATTATGCGGAAAAACAGTATGACTAAACAGCCTTTCAACTTGCAATAAAGCTATGCACGGTTAGAAACGACGTATAAATTGGGTTGAAGTCTTGTCTTCAATTGGTTCAAGCTTGGCGGATTACGGTTCCTCCTTTCAGTACTTTGTATTAACGAGATGGCTGGAGTACATACGTGAATTTACAAGCGGTTGGACAATTTATACTCGCACATAATTCATCGATTAATTGGTAGAAAAATACCACGAACACACAAAAAAACGCCCGGTAGTTTATGGTCTTCTTACAGGATACGATATACATGCACGGACGTACCTCGCTCTTCACATCATTTTGAAGTAGAGCCCAATAATGAAGTGACGTGAGTCAATTATTTGCCAATAAAACATTGTGTAAGGTACTTGACCAATGGTAGTGCAAGACACGGATCATAAGGAGGCATGACCGCTGTACAAAGCTTACCGGGCCATTTCGGCAGCGTAAGTCCTCAGTTCACCAGCGTACCTTGTCAAGGCAAGGAGCCGGATTTATCATTGCTCAATACGCCACTAAACGGATTTGCGACCGCGGAATATCAAGAGTTTCACGACACGACCGACAGAGAACATATTTGCGAAGAACTTGACAGCGTTGATTCCGGCAAAGGAAGCGACGATGAATCTGAAGCCGACGACGAAAGCAGCAAAAGTTGCGAGTTGACACCGGCACTAGACTTCACTGGCGTCGAAGGGATTAGACCCATTTCAGGAAACAAAAGAAAAGAACGTGAATGTTGTCGGTGCTTTGAGGAGGGAGGGTGTTTAAATGTCGAAAAGTCGCTGATCTTCTATGAGAAGTTGGAATTTCCTCTTGTGTTCGTTTGGAAAACGGACAGAAGTCGATACGATAGTGAGTCGAATACTTTGGACTCTGATTCGTGGATTACAGAAATAGACTCACGATGTGATGACGAGGATAATTTAGTCACGCCATCTAGCGAAAGCGATTGGAACTGTGATTCCCAAGAGTGTAACATCGACCTCATGGCGGGAAGTGACGTCACAATGAAGGAAGACTTCCAGGAAGACTCACCGGAAGTAACACCTTCGCCAATGAGTCCAGATGATGACGTATTAAGCCTAGTGGACTCAAATCACAACGACACCAAAATGTTATCGACTGAAGCATTTCCTTTTCCCATTCACGGCGCGTTACATCACGTGCTGGCGCATGCGCACACACTTTCAACCGTTCGAGAATCAGTGTCGGAATGCGAGGAAACGCCCGATATTCGAGCGAAAATCCCAGAGGTTGACGATCCATTTGTCAGGAGATCGACCTGTTCACCACCATTACCCAATATGAACTTTGTGCTTACAACTCCAGAAGGCGAAAACCTTGAATTATCGCCCGTATCTGAGCAAGGCTCACCGACGATTCCCGCGCATGCGTACGGAAGATCACGGCTTGGAGCGGCTTCCTCTTCCGCTGACCAGGCGTCAGTGGTCACGTGGTCGCCGACGTTGTCGCGCCGCAGATCGCGACGATATGGAAAGTGCCTTGACATTGAGGAAGTTAAAGAACTCACTTCGCGTTTGAATTTGCAAACGAGACGGCCTAGCGTTCACGCTTGGAAACAGAAACATCTCCCTGACAACCAGCCGACGTTATTAACGTCAAGTGACTTCACGTGTGAGTCACGTGACAAACAGGAAGCGGATGTGCGGTGGTCGCCCACCTACCGTGACAAAATAAACAAGTCTCTCAATTGGATACGATCAGAATTGGTAAGAACGACGAAATATCTAGTGCTAGAAAAGTATTTTTAAAAAGTATTTCAAATTACTCATCTCTGTTTTGAAAAAAGCATAACCTTCTCACAACTCAATCAGTATTCTCTAATATATTTCTACCAATATTTGCTAGTCTCAAGACTAAAATACAGACAATACGTCATACACTAATTTCAATTCAAAAAATTTGAAATGGGAGAAATGTCTATCTTCTTCTTCATCGTTAGCTATTTTAGTGGGTAGGCTAATTTAAATATAAATCAAAATCACAAAGTAACAATGACATCATATCAGAAAATATGCATTCAAACGGTAATCGTTATGGTGTTTTTGGGAGCATAAACCATTATCGAACATTCCAAACTTTCAAGTGGAATACAACAACCGGACGTGACTGTAAAATATCACATAGTTATTCTTTCTTTGAAGTAACGAACAATTTTTGAAGCTATAGATACACAATCAGTGTAATGGGATTTTTGGAATTATAGTCTCGAAGGAGGTTTTTGCTGGAGAACATTGCTTGTGTGATAACCCGTCGGCTTTCTCGGGTTTATCAAGTACTGATTTTAGGAGCCCTTTGTTATGCCTCTAGCTAACAGTTTGGTGAGCATTTATGGTCCATCCCGAACCAAACACAGCCATTTGTTCGAAGCATATTTGTTTTGTTAACATAAAAGCGATATTTCCCGTAAAAATATTATATTTTATTGACCAATAAACTGATAAAATCGTAGTTCCTCCTGAATTGCCACAATGAAAGCATCACAGGTAACAATATTACGCTTGTTTCGATCAAGCATAAGATGTTCTGTGTTTGGACAATATAAGGGCTATTTTACCACGAAATATGATGATATTTTGTTCGTGTTCACCCTGACTGTTAATTACTAGTATGCAAACTTGACACAACTACACTGATAACCAGGCAATTCTTGCATCAACTGCATCAAATATATTTTAGCATTGTCCTTATCAGAAACCCTTACGAAAAAATATCTTATGGTTTCTGTTCTTATTAAAATGATGTTATATCATACATGTATTTACATTATTTTTCTCACGCATCTTGGGTGTGTCCATGACGTCTCGATCGAAGCCATCTTGGAAAGAAACGTTTACCATAAAATCTCGGCTACTTGAAATGTTGAGATTTTTATGAGGCTCATTATCTTGAACCTACATGTAATTGAGACGCTACTGTTTCAAAGCGCGTGCAGTATAGTTCAGTGTTTTATCTTGAACTTATGCCCATTTTTGTGTGTTAATAGGCTATTGCATGTGATCAGGAATATTAATTTATTATTGCAATGACCAAAATCTTGTCCCGCACGTGTTCCTGTATTCACTTGTGAGGCTTGCATTACCTAGGCTTTAGATACCTCTGGAGAAGACATTCCAGAGTCAAAGTTATGGATCCGATTCTGACCTTTCGATTCTTCGAGGGGCAGTAAACAACTTTAAGTTTTGTCTTACACCAGGCGGGAATGTGTGATGAAAGGCTCAAGTTGTTAGTGTTAGCTAGCGACTGCTGATCTACGGGGTAACAAAAATACCAAATATCAGTTTCCAATTTGTATGCTTTGCAGGTAGCAATTCAGGGAGTTGTGTGTGTATTGGGTATGCCGGGAGAGTATGGAGTATGGAGAGGGGCACATTTCTGGTTACCACATGTGAACAAAAAAGTTCATTGGTATTGCATTTCTTCGTTTGCCACAAGTGGTTATGTTTTGTTTGTTTTCGAGGGGGTAATTATTCTGCAACACATGTGGCTGACCATACAACTGGTAGTACCATATCATAAAATATACGGCTTGTATTTTATCAGTTTTCATCGTCTGTTTTATATGAAAATTAAGTAGCATTAGATCGTAAATATTCGACTCTGCACCGTCCGAACCCGAAATAAAAGCCAAAAACATGCACAGTAATACCCGTGGAGTATAAGAAAGACAGAAATGATGCGTTATAACAAGAAAAAATGACATCATCATATTGCCAGCATGTATCACCAAAATCACCCCAATTATGTAAAATGTATGTATTCATGACGTTCACAAATGTCTTGAATATTAATATTCTATCAGCAGCTGTTTTACAGGACATACTGAATTTATCCGGTTGCATCCCATGCATGCTTTCGTTATTATACCTCGTAATTTCGTACATTTAGTATGCACTTTTACTCATAATATGTTTGACAATTTTCTAAACTTCCATGATAACTGAAACACACATTATAGCACATTCCATAAAAAAGTAACCCTTTTCCCCGAACATGACTTTCAATCTCTACCACGTGCTCACTTGAAATATATTAGCAGTACTTAACATGTCGATTTTTATTTACATTTTTGTATTTTCCCCTCTGCAGACTTCAATGAGGGAGCAAGACGCTTCACTGGCTCGTCAGTTTCTTAACATCCGCAAAGGAATGTACAAACTGAAATTGGAGCGTAGTACACTGAATCACCAGCTGATTCTGGACGAGGCTATGGAGGTGGAGGAGGAAAGGGACGAATTACACAGAAATAGGGACTGTGACCTTACGCCGGATCTATTTAGTCCCACTTTGAAGCACGTTGGCGTCACGCGGATGAATCTGAACTGCCGCCGTTTTTCGGTGTTTTGATGTATTCATACGCCATTAGGCGTATAACTTATCGAACTATGTGATTGCATAGCACTGCTATATGATGACCATATATATTATACATTCATTTTGTATTCATTTTGTAATAACACGAAATAGATTGTTCGTAAATAACTGAATCATCAGTGAGATCTGCTCGAAGGCAAATTTGATCGACAAATCGTAGTGAAATGCTGTGATATTTGAATAATAAAGCAATACAGTTACAGTTCACAAACAGTCCAATGTTGTGGCATACCTGTCATAACTTGACTGATGATATAGGCTTTCTTTGTATACATAGTGTTCACACTGTCAATAATTATTGTGATATCATGTATTGGCATAACGCACCCTCACTTGTGTATTAGGGTTTCAATATCATAACGTTTAATTCCGACATCATCTTGACTGGGCTTGGACTAATTTGCACTCCGCGCCAGCGCGCCGCGCTAAATATGGCGCGGCGCGCTAGTTTGTTCCAGAAGGGAGGGAAGTAGGCCTAATATTTAATTTAGCCTACGTGCATTGTAAAGAAATGGCTTCGATCCGCCCGCGCTGATGGAGTTCCTGTTATTGCATTAAACACCGACGACAAATTTATAGGACAATATATTCGAAGTTTAGAAGCAAGCCAAATAGTCTGCACTAAATCCAAAATTACCAAACAAACACTCAATATGGATTTGCTCAATATGGACTTCATTCAGAATGTAGATGTTAGTGTTTTTATTTTTATTCCTTTGTTTTTTGTCATTGGTTAATCGTGATGTCATATTTATCCATCAGGCCTTTCTCGTCCTCCCTATTTGTCAAAGAAGGGCAGTGTGTCCTACTATTTTTGTAGGTTTTGAGAGCGCTAAACTTGTTTACCCCTAGAACTGTTTACTACTAGAATTGTTTACCACAATGCTGTAACACTGCAATTAATGCTGTTAAAACAGTGATGACATTTCTCTGAGTAACACGATAATTTTAGCACGATCACCCGTAATTGGACTGAACTACGATAATTGTGACCTATGATATCGACAATCTTCAGACAGGGGCGGGTGCAGTTTTTAGGTTACCGTACCTTTGGTCCTTTTCGGTCGCTATAGATCTATATGATAAGCTAAACACCGACTAAAATATAAAATACGTGCGCGCCGCGCCGCGCACCGCGTTCGCGCGGAGTGCAAATTAGTCTAAGCCTCTTGACTGGTATGGAGCAAATGATCTTTATTTTGCTTGGAATACACATGCTACCATTTCAGAATCAGAAATAAATCCTTATTTGAAAATCAATCAATCAATCGATTGTATTAACAACATTCACATGTATTCAACAAAAAGTATACATTATGAATAATTCATTTGAAAATGGTTCTTGGGGTATTATGTGAAAGACATACAGATATATTACACTCTTCATTCCGTGTAACTCATCCAGTACTATCCACACCAACAAGTTCTAATTTCAATTCTCCTGTCAATTTGGTCGATGACCCCTATCATATTTCTGAGTGAAATATACCAAAAGTTATACACGGGTAATTCAAAATAATGAAACATAGTGCACCAACCATAATGAGCTCGAGAGGTGCCGTGCATGTACTTGCATGCTGCCAGGAATCATAACGTTTTACATCATAATGTTTCGTATTTCCGGAGGCGTGGTAACACTTTCAACGGTACAGTATGTTGCCTTCGACTCACAGGTATTAATTCGCGAAACAAGTATCACAGTGAAAAGTCAAGACCAAACTTTACACAAACATTTGCTTGGCAATATATCGCAATGTTAAACGTTGCTCCATTATCCGAATGGGAGCAAGGAATTTCAAACAAATTTGGGGATTTCATTATCTTTATATCACAAAATAATTTAATATAAGGACAGTTTTTTGAGTTGAGAGACATACGGGTGTATTCTAATGAACTATCATTCGTATATTGTACTGTGCAATTCGAACATCGAATAACGTGCCAAATTTTGTTCAGACTCGCATATTTCATGTTTGTGGTGAAATTTAACGTTGGAGTAGATTGTCACTTTTTTCAATTTTCAAAATAAAAAATTTGGAATTTAGTGAAATATTTACTGGTATAAAAATTCATTGACATGTATTCGGTTCTGGAATATCGTGACTGATGTGTTTCTAACATGTCATGTTACCCGTATCTAAAGTAAAATATGTTCCACTGTCAAAGCTACGTGGGACATGAATGTGGGACTTACAGGTTCATATTTTCACTTAGTACATGTATACTTCAAGAAACTTCAACTCTGAAATTCACGAAATATGGCAAGTTAAAGATGTAACAACATCACACTATCCATGGTTCATTCTGAATATTTCCGCACTAACAATAAAGTGATTGACAAATATTGATGTATAATATATGTTTTCAAGAGTCGGTAGACGTATAATGGACCCCTGTTAGCACGTTATTAATTTTATAAAATGTAGTAACTGCGAAGAGTGCGGATAAAAATATTTAAGGCAGATATATAATATGGTTACAACTTAATATTTTTGGAAATTATATTGGAATGAAGTCGGGGATGGTGTCTCGTTGCGTTTTTGAGAAACTTAGTCCTTTACATTCTTCCACAGGCAATTAGGTCCGCAATGATACCAAACTGTCTTCCGTTCTGCGGATTCACTGGCGCCATATTAATTACACTGTTTAATATCCTATCAACCATTCCTTTGTCAATATTTTTAGGTTACCGGACCTATGGTCCGATAACCTATTGGCATGGCGTTGCGTCCGGCGTCCATCCGTCCGTCCGTACGTCCATCCGTCGTCCATCCACATTTTTATCTTTAAAGTTTACGGTCGAATCTTTCTGAAATTTTGCACAAAAATAGCTAAAAATATTCCCGGGAAAGGCGTTTCTTCGTTTTTTGATTTTCGCATTTTCCTTGAAATGGCGGACATTTTCGTTGCAAAATGCCCAATTTTGAACTTTGGCGGCCATTTTCTCAAAAACTGTTCAAACAGTTTTGAGATTTTTGATTTAAAAAATTCCCCTCATATACCTCTCTGATATGTATAAGTTTGGTCGCCCTTGATTCGCCGGTCTCCGTGTGGCGGCCATTTTGAATGTTTGACGAGTCGGTGAAAAAAATAATGATAACAACTGATGATGACCTTGAACTTGACATCAGAGGACCTTGAGTGCCAAATGTCTGACTCGGAATGTGCAAATTGACCTGAGCGGCCTAAACGATTACACCCAGATATATCTTTGTATTATGAACATATAGAATATCAAATGCCACACACATACATGTATAATATAATGTAATGGTGACATCGAAGTTCACACGGATGACCTTGATTGGTAAATTTCAAGGTCATATGTTCACACTGTGAACCTTGATTGGTAAATTTCAAGGTCTGTTACCTGCCAATGCTGCCATGGCCAAA
Organism: Terebella lapidaria; assembly: GCA_949152475.1. Lineage (NCBI taxonomy): Eukaryota > Metazoa > Annelida > Polychaeta > Terebellida > Terebellidae > Terebella > Terebella lapidaria. Next base: position 3,671,042 of record OX424569.1, read on the forward strand.
CCAAAATTGTACTGTAACCTACCTTAGATTTTGGACTATTTTTTTTAACTTGCCAGATATTTGCACTTTTGAGACGTGACGTTTCTGCTTTTTTTTATCTGATGGGAAATTTCACCATATTACCATTACTCGACCAATTATATATTGGTATCAATTTGATCAATGACTTCATTTGACCTAGTATTCCATCAAAGTAATATCATGACGTATAGGCCCATCATCATGCGATTATGGAGTACAAAAAACTAGCAAATGGCTAGATAGGTAAAGTTACCGAAAAACTTTGATTTAAGCACTACAGGTGAGATTTGACCTTGAGATTTACCATTCGATGTCATCTTTGTGTGATGCCATTAGGTGTGCTGCATATGACTTTCTATATGTTCATAATGCAAATATAAACTCTATCTAAATGTATTTTGTCAATAGAGGCCAATTCACACATTTCAGGTCAGGTGTGATTTTGAGATTTTGGTCGTTTGATGTCAGCCTCAAGATTACAAAAATATGCGCCATGTGTGATTTCCTATATGCTTATAATACAAACTTAAGCCCCATGTACAAGCGTTCCTGTCTCATATGGCAATTTGTTTATACCAGATCTTTCGGGGCCTTTCGAGCCCACATGTCGGGTCTTCTCAGCAATTCAAGACACTCCATCTTTATGAACAGTGTCAAGAACTACAATTAGCATGTTTCGAAACAAAATTATCAAAACTGATTAGATAGTTTTTGAGAAAACAGTCAAAAACTGAATTTTGGGCCTTTTGAGCATGGATGTTGGGCCTATCGATCGATTCAGGGCACTCCATCTTTGTACACAATATCAAGGATCCCACTTAGCATGTTTGTTTTGAAACAAAAACCTCAAAACTGATCGGACAAAAATCTCAAAACTGATTTAGAACTGAAACGATCCAAAATTGATCGTTTTCGTCAAAAATGGCCACCACTTTGAATAAATTGCGAAAATAAAAAAAATTAAAAACACCTATTTAAAGCTACTGTCTTCGAATGTATGCAATAGTTTTTTTTCAGAACTGAATTTTTCTGCAACACATCTAATGCAAGAAAACAAAAGGTGTGCTTAATGATTTTGACCATTACAATTGTCCGAGTTGCCTTTTCATCTGTTTTATTACACATTTTGTACCGGTTTTGTAAATAAACAATCGAAAGTATATCCATCAAACCCAAATGTAAACAAATGCCCAAATCGCGCTTAAAAGTCCACATCGAGTACATTTTCCAATTCGTATGTGATATATAGTGTAGTTATGAGAAAATAATCAGTGATATACATGATGTACGTGAAATTGTCACTCCATCTTGCACTTCTATGCTTTGTTTACATCTGCGTTTGATGTATACAGATCCTGTATTTATGCGAGAACCGCCTGTTCGAATGAGCAAAATGAATAAAATTTCCCAGAGGACTGGTTATACATGTAGTCATTACATTTGATGTGAGTATGTCTCATTCAGATAATTTAGCATGTTTAATATGAAATATAGTTTTCAAAAAATTGACTGGTTTCGAAGGCAGTTGCTTTAATGAAACATAATTATTTTAGGCATCTTTGAAGGTAAAAATGTAGACGGACGACGGACGCAACGCCACGTCAAATGGGTTATCGGGCCAATGTCCGGTAATCTAGAGAAAGGAAAATAAAAACTCTTTCATGAAAATTTTGCATGTTTTAGAGGGACGAAACGATTGAGATACATGAGCCATAAACGTGTTCAAAACGTATATGTAAATCTTGACCTAGGCATCCAAGTGAGGGCGCCTTAAATGCACCACTGCTTAAAGAAATGCATCATTAGCATATAAACTGATATATTATGAATATTTTTCTCGTGGCTATTTTTATTTTTGGCTTCATGACAAATTCTGTGACAAATACTTTATTATTAGAAGCGGTCAGAGAGTTTTTTCGATAGTACTTATATTATTTTGTTGAATTCTCGATGATTGCGTGATGAAATAGTAGGTCTACTTCGATTACACACCAGTTTATACATATACATGTACATGTATAAATAAATGAACGCATGATAATTATTCTACGTCTTTTCAGCTCGTCTATTTAATTTTTGTTCTTATATAAAAAGATATGCACCATTGCGTTCGGTGAATTTGCGATAAATACCGGAAAACGTTTGTCCATAATTATGTAAATTGTTGCTGTGCTGCAGTGAATATGAATGAATCATCCACGAATCCACAAAACACGCGCCCTCTTGCTGTAAAAATAGAAACAAATATCGCTTGAGTAGGTGTATTAAATATATGTGTCACCATATGTCTTTGTCACACATTTCGTAACCGAAATACCACCCGATGTCCAAATTATTAGGGTCTAACTTATGTTCAGTTACGGTATTCAGTACAAGTCACGCGGAACCGAATACGGCCATTCGCAAACGCGTAATATGGCGCGTTCACGCAGATTTTTGGCAGATAAAAACTGATAAATTATCTAATAATGCGTATTCTCTAGACCCACTACTACATATTGACACGCTTAACAGCTGGCCAATTCACCGTATAGGCATGCATGCATACAGCCATCAATTTACACCGTCTATTCAAATCGATTTCGACAGCCCGTGACGGATGCGAGGATGGATCCATGCAGGAGGGGAATAAAAACGCCACACATGTTGTGACACCGGCTCTGTCGATGCGATTTCCACTTGGCCAAATGTCACAGCCGGCGTGCAGGTCAGTTTTATTTCACGCATTCCATATTTTCTAATTTCATTGTATGATATATGGCGACAAAACAAATGTTATCGACCTTGGCAAACGCTAACAAGTTCGATCGCCGGTCAGGAGACGATTTCATTCAGTCGGAAAGACACTTGAATTTTCTTATTTCCTTGTTAACCACAAGAAAGGATATCAATTTAAGTGGACAAAGCGTTTACATTCAACAAGTTCTTGGAAGAACGAAATAACCTTTTACCAAAAAGGATATCGTCAGAAATCGGTGGATGACCATTGTCGAAATTCAAGGTGAGTTCAAGCCGGAATTTACCGCGAAACCTATCATCACACACCCGCTTTAGGCGAACATATATCATCATAGAATCTTCGCCGTAGTATAGAGGTGTGTTAAAAAGTAGTATAGATGTGTGTCATTTTTCACCCGGTCGGTGGGAAAAGGGCGTTGGGGTTACTTCAGAGTCACGCCATACATGTAATTGTGCTGGTAGCTTGTCATGTTTAGGTTATTTCAGGTAGATAATATTTTCCAAGTATGTAATTTTATGCTATCTTGAAAGCGCCGACAATTTGCCATGCATCAAAAATCAGTTGGCGTCGAACATCCGCTTGCAAGAGTTTTTTTTTTTCTTACGAGTGAAAAGTCTCATACACCTCCCAATAAATTGATGAATTTCCAATCATGTCCATGCGTAAATCTTTCCATGCATGTCTTTGTTATTACGTAATAAAAACCTACATAATTGTCATAAACACAACAGGGTTAAACAGTATCGTGGGTAAAATGGTGATAGTTTTCGCGCAATAGAGATATTTAATACTGAATTCGCACGAAAAAATTATGGGTGTAGCGACTGTTGCCCATAATGTGCCCCGCCTAAAACGTGTATTCCTGAAAAAAATCTCCCTGTCTTAGAATAGTGTATGGAAATGGTCGGTGAACATGGAAAATAGAAGCATCCATGCACACATTAATATAAAACTCTTTTCATTCCATCCGGGCTAAAGCTTTGACATAATTTTCGGCCATCAAGGTCAAATCCAAACCAGTGCAGAAAGGACATACATATAGTTCTTATTGTATTTCACGTGCGGAAAAACAACAACTTGGAAGGCTCACATGGATGGAACGGGATAAAACAAAATTACACAACTTCTTGGAGTCGCTGTGTTTTTGTTTTATTTTATTTGTATTTTTATGGATCATCTACAGAACGTCAAATAAATATTGCATCGCTTCGGATCAACATGAGAAAAAGTAATGCACTGAATACATCCAATCAATTATTTTTTTTTTAAAAACACACCTCTGAAAATCTCTCACGCTGGACGTTACAGTCGCACGTAGCATGCCTCTGAATACTAGCGAGACCTTCACCTATGCCCTCAACTACAGGTCTTCAATGTAGCATTGCTCGCAGTTTCACGGGACTGAATCCAATTGTCACGCATGCGCGAATCCGGTGTGTTCTTTTCACGCGCATCAATAACGTGTCGTGACGAGAAGTGAGTCATTCTCTATGAGTCATGCAATGCCGGTAGTATGGGCTTCTAAAATTAATATTTAAAGATTTACTATTTTGTCTCTAGCTTCCTTCCTGTATGGTGGTTACATTAACCGCAAACTAGTGATTAGATTGTGATGATATGTTGAGGTTAAACCTATTTTTGCTTTCATCAGATAAATTGTATATAAATACTCATGAAGCGAAAGTTTACGAAACTTAACCTCCGCCCGTGCGCGCAAAATTCAAAAAGTATATAAAACACATTTCCTGGAAATGATGCACCCACGACGATATATGACGAGACTAACTCTCTTTTTTTTTAAGTAATAAAAGTTTCCCATAAATTACGCGTATATTATCCCCGTTATGATTTGACCATAAGCGGAACTGTGTTAGATGATGAGTGGAAAATACCTGGAAGTTCATTTTCGGTGGCCTTATGTCATCTTCCTGGATTGTAGACATTATGTTGGTATTTGTTTCACATACAAGGAAGTACTTTTCGTGCAATTTCTTTGTTTTACTGTCTGTAAAACTACATAGAAGATATATACATCAATCTTGTCTTCTAATCTGATCTATGATTCTGATGGGAGGAATCTGAGCTAAACTAAATTATTAATGTTCTATTCAATTGGTTTTAAACCGCCTGAAATGGTGATAATTTTTGGCTAAGAAATATGTATACTTCACTTCTATTACTGATATAAAACGAAATTTAAAGAGTTTAAAGGAATGTATCATTTCCCACTAAATTGTCGATAAATTTATCGGTAAAGATGTCATGATTTCCAAGAGTCAACAACATCGAATATACATCCGCCTAGGCACATATCAAGTCGTGTTTACAACGATTTCTTTTCATTGTAGACAGAGACAGATCGTAAGTTCGTGCATGCGTGATGGAAGCATCATTATATGCCTGGAAACGTTGTATATTCGTCTCGTGTAGCGGTCGTGTCACTGAACTCCAGCGGAGTTTGACATAACATTATCTATTTGAAGTCATTCAAGCATGACTAAAATATGGCGTAACGTCTTGTGTAAACATGTCATTTGTGTCACCCAGGTGCCAAACTTGAGATCACTCCACCCGGCATGTTGCATGAAATTATAATTTCCCGACAATTGTACATGATTTGACTTTATTCACAGGCTCTATTTCTAATCCATGTGTCAATACTGATTGGAGAAAATGGGCCATCAGGCGACCATCAAAGCGAATGTTTTTGACATCGTTCTGTTTTATTTCATAATGATCGAAACGTCACGGTGCTTTTGTAAATCGTGTGTATTAATCTTATATAATTGGCGCCAATTTAGATGTAAACATAATTGTTCGTCTGCAGATAACCTTATAGTATATTGCAAATAGATCAAAGAGCCATAATCTCAAGGAATCGAAGCCGCGTTCATTTCATGCTTGCGAACTACCCGACAAACGGTTCTCAGTCAAGCGTGCAGTGAAAATATATATTGTATGTATAACTGTAAGTCACGTGTCGTAAGAGGAACCCATAGCCTTTTATTTATACTGGCTCGGTGTTCTACCAGTCAACCTAGAGGCGTAATTTAACAATATGGTAACATAGTGGGTGAGTTCAATGCAGACAGGCTCAGTGCGAAGACAAAAACAACACAGTCTCGCGCTAGACACTGCGATCTTACTGTTGTGGATGACGTAAACAGCGTGAAAAAATGACAGTGATGTTTACAAAATCAAACCATGGAGGCTAGACTCAACATTATTCAACGGGAAGGCACACACGATCATGCACACGGTTCACACGCTGAACGGAACCCAAGAAAAATCGGATCAGCATAAACTCAATTTGTATGGAAGAAGATCCGCGCCATAATGCATGTCAACTTGATCAAAAACTTAATTACGGACAATGGTGTCCTTTGTCGATAAAAACTGACACAACGTCGCCACAGACTGTTGGCACTGGTGAATAAGGTGAGATTTTTCGTTGGTTGTACAGTGGTCCCTGTAAGATAAGACACCTCCGAAATAAGACTTCCCTGTCTGTGAAGACTTTTTTGTATTCCCCAAAGATCAATTTATCATGTAAATGAACCTGTGAAATGAGACTTCCTAAGACCTCATTTTTCCTGCAAAAAGTGAGGTCTTATCTTACAGGGACCACTGTAACTATTGTTTTTTTTTGCGTTTATAAATAGTGCTTCAATTCATTATGAAGCGGTATTTCACATTTAAAGTTCATTTCTGCCAATATAGACTCACGAAATGTTAGTTATCACGTAAATTGCTGTACTTTCCATAAATCATTTCATAATTGGCTAGCCAGCCATGGAACGCACAGAAAATAACACCACTGAACGTAGACATGAAGATATGGACATGAATAGTGCAAACCCAAAGTCAGTGACCAAATCAGTGAAAACAGGACGATTCAGCCTTTTCTCTCTTGTGTTAATTATTTAAAAAAACATTAATAGTTCCACCCCCTTCTATCCATAAAATTGGTTTGATCAATACCATCCGAAAACCAAACTCAAGTCACCCAAGTCTATTCAGCATTATTTAAACCACACCCAATATATTGTGTTCATTTATAAATTCTGGCGATGACGTTTGTCAACAACACGGGAGCATGTGTAGTAACAAAAAATACCATGTTAGCAGGTCATAGCAAACAATGTCACTATACAGAAAGCTAGGGCATCGAGCAATATGGTATTGACACTATTTTAACGAATATCTTGGATGTTAGTTACCATTTGAAATCCAGTATGAACTGTAAAATATATCTAAATGTGTAGTATACACATCCATACATGTGCACAACTTGACAAGTAAAGTCAATTTTTCATGCAGTTCACTGAACACTACATGTTCAATGTGAAAGCTGTTTTTTTTACTCCCATACACACGTGCAAGTTTTACAACATCTTTTCGGCTTTAAAACTTTACACTAGTAAAGTGTTCAATGTCTACATGGCACATGGTCTATGGGATGAAATGTATCATTTGAAATGAATAGTCTTAGCGATGTTTTAGAAGTATCACCCTTCGTTTTCAGCTATTCATTTTTTCCCCTCAAACCAGGCGACTTAAAATCAATTTGCATGCACTCGATAGTTTCACAATCTACCAGCATGTACCATTCAATTCTGGACTTTGGTCCCACGATTTCATTATGGTGCAATTCATCTCAGATTTAGCAAAAAGCCAAGGTCACAATAGAGCTTATTACAGAGTATATTTCGCTCAATGGAGAAGAGAAAGCTACATGGCAGGGAACCTGATTATAAAGAACTATGTACCGAGAGTCAACCCTGACACCCTTTTGCGATCTGTTCACGTACAAATAAAAAAAAAGCAAAATACAGAAGAAAAGAAAATGGTCATGGTTTGATGACACCGATAGGCGACCCATGGTGAAGCGTTAGGACAATATTTCATTCATTCATGAACTCGGCCGGTGGCCCCTCAGCACTCTGCATATAGGTCCTATAGTCCTTCGACAAAGTGACTTCACTTTTCGAAAGAGAAAGGGTAACTCGAACCGAGAACTCAGAGACCAACTGAGAGCATTTCAATCGAGTTCATTTCATGATACAGTTGTCTTGTGAAATTTGGCAAAGTTGCAACAACAGTGCGATATCTTTGTGCCATACTGGGACTCCATTGAATCACCCACTTGAACGTTGAAGTCACTTGGTATGATTTCAATGAATATCGGCATGTAAGCTTGATATTCTGCCAACAACCTGCTAAGTTGAAGAAACATCCTCTCAAAGTGGCACTTAATAACCGTGCCGAAGGTTATTGTTCACGGAGAAGAATACGTCAATTGAAGTCAGAAAGTCTGATGGAACCCCGTAAAACCCTCCAGCACTCCTCGCTGGATCGCCGTCATTCTTGGGATGTCAGCAAAGGCCTGCTCCTGTCTTTTTGTCAAGTGATTTTTTTATGAATTGGGGAGTGAGATCTCTTATCTCTAGTAAGGGTACCTTCTCTCCTTTAAAAGAAGAAGAAAATTCAATTATTTAGTTTTTATGGCCAGTTACGTACGTACGAAGGCTTTCTTTCATGTCGAATGATACAAATGACGAGATAGGCTCATAGAGGAATCTTTATGAAGGCGCAGGTGTTTTAAATTGTGTGACGAAAAAATGTTATGCCCACGGGGTGTAAGTCGGTGGTACACTAACCCACATTCAGGGATAGTTTTTTGCAGGTTTTCATTACATCTTTGGTGAATCCTTCAGCAAATATCTCCATATTGTAGCCCATTGCGATATGTGAAAGTTAAATGTGTTACAATTTACACTTTTTCACCGCCGAGACCTCTCATGAATCGTGACTGCCTTATTAGGCCAAGAAAAAAAATCATCAACAGGCCAAGCGGAGGGAAACTTTCGTACCTTTTTCAAAGTAGTAACTCGTACTTTAAAATGGAAAACAAATGCACATTTATATTCATTATATATCATTATGTGGGGCCTGACCCAATCCAAGATTCCTGTTATGATCCATACATTATGATTATGTCAGTTAACTACGATGTTGTGTTTCAGATGATGGAATTATTTTAATCCATATTAAAATATAGGCTTTTGTCTTGGCCTTTCTCTGTGAACTCAACCCCATACCAGTCAAATCACTGGTGTGGACCTGGTTGAAGGTGGCACGGTGACTGTGCACACTTACCAGTCACGAATCATGACGTTATTTGGACCTTCTTAAAACCTCCAGTGGCGCGAAAAACTTCGACAGAGGTATTCTAAATCGTGTTCTCATTGTTAAGCTTTATGAATAATCAATGCTCACTCGAGCGTACTAATACCTGATCAGGAATCAATATTGACCGATATCGAACTTCCAATGGTATTATCATCGGTCAAACCTTGAGCTAATACACATAGTGTAAGACGTTGTAAGGCGATCTTATGTGTGTGTGAGTTAGCACTAGCTGTGTTTATTTCTTCGCACATAAAATTAAGATACCGTGTCAGAATTTTTGCTGAAGCACGTGTATAATTTCGTGATGCATCATTTCTCGATATTCAAAACGTAAATGCACTTATCATACTGTCAGTCATACTGTACTCTGTTTTTTTTTCTAACTGGTTTACACCGTTCTGTTGTTGATATCTTGAAGATGCCAAATGGTATCGTATTATAAATCGGTATACTTTATCCAAGAGTCAAACGACACTTTTCTACTAAATTTCAGACGTCTATCACAGAATTTGGCCAAATAAGTATCCCAATGCTAAATTTCGCTCTTTCATTCAATTTCTGGCCCCACACACCATTTTGCACGATTGCTCGAGCTTGCAGAAATGCAATCCTTCGAAATCAGCAAGTTTGTGTGGAAGACACACCAACGTGTCTTCTGGTCTAAGCTTACAACAATAATTCCACTCCTGATGGATGTAAACATGATCAGTAACGGAATATGCCCAGATTCTTTAGATGCCATTTTGGGCTGAAATTTCTCAATTTTGAGAAACTTTCTCAATTTTTGCGATACGATACTGAAATTCGGTAGGAAATTGCTGTTTGATATTTAGGAGAAGTATACCAACTTATAATACGATACCGTTTAGTATTACAATAATAGCAGCAAAAACGGTGTAAACGAGCTAGAATATACAATTGGAATAAGGAGTCAAGGTCAAAACATCTTCAGAAAAACTTACAACACCCAGTTTGAAGACAAACATAATACACACATGGAAACTGGGTTACAAAACGTGGGAAATAGCTTAAAGCATTTGGACACAATTTATTTAGGCCTTCAATTGACAATAAAACTGGTGAAACAAAGGGGCCTTTCTTTTTGCTGTTACTTTCGCGAGAGGGGGGGGGGGTAAAGTGTGCACATCCTGTGACTAAATGTCCCACCCCTTCGACATAAATACACAATTGTCAGTGACATGATGCTATCATTAATGACGTATTTTGAAGCCTCCCCAAGAAGTATTTCGAACTTCTATAGGTAATGCCAGATCCCGATTTTGAAAAAGGAAGGAAATCGTGGTGTGATAGCACCGATGAAAATGTAATTAACTTTGAGATATGTGTTTTTTTTTATCTTGGATGGACTTGAGATCCTAAACAAGTCAAGAGTTCCATTATTGTAAAAGCAACGCTCACAAATTACCTGAAATCGACCTAAAAGTCTACGTGTCTATATTCGCGTACGTTTAAAATACAAGAACAATATTTTCGTTGTTGCAGACCATTTATCTTTTTATCATATATTATCTCATAATTAGTGGTTTTATGTTGTCGTTTTACACTGCAACTCTTCATATTGTTCCATTGGATGCGGAAAAAATTACTATGAGAATATTATTACAGAATACACCTATGACACCTTGCTAGTTGCTACATTTGGAAATAGCAGATAACTCTTTCTCATCGAATCGTTTTTCTCCATTTTTGCGAATCTCTTTACACTCACAAGAAAAGCCTCCCACAGATCGAAGTCACTCCGTGGGCATGCAAACGTTACATCAATTAATGCCGCCATAAAATTCGTTATTGGAACAAGGAACGAATCATTTCACGGTGTCATACGAAATCGATTGCATCATGTCCCATGTTCGCTGAAAATGCATTCATGGTTGGCTTGACAGCATGCGAACCCCTCTACACCCCTTAACCCCCACAGCTTCGCTCTAATAGATGACAAATGGGAAAGCGCGTCAGACAAAGTTAACTGCTTATACAAGGAAAAAAAACTCATGCTGAATTGTGTTTTTGTGGCGAGGTGGGGGACGTATGTATACCTCGTCACTATCTTTTTTTTATTGAACGAAAAACGCACTAGATGTATAAATATCAAACGTGTACCGCGAAAGAGATCGGTTGAGAAGCTATCGCATTTTTTCCGATCCTTCTAGGAAGGCAACAGTGCACTTCTTTGCTGACGAGCATGCATACGAAATAATAAGGATTTTTTTTTCTTGTAAAACTGGCCTGCAGCAAGGGTATTTACAATTAAAATGGGATTAAAATGAAGAAAGACGCTTTATCCTTACTTTTTCTTTTTTTTAAATGTGAGAAGTGAAATATGTTTCAATTTATACCCAACAGGTCGAGAAGAATGGATAACAGCCGGCCATGTTGACATCATACAATAAACACAACAAGACTTCCTTCGAACAAAGAAAAGAAAAGAACCACCAGAAAAAAGCCTTCGACAGTCGCTCGACAAAACAGCCAATGACAGGGGGGACACGGTGACTCATTCACTCAATCGCTAACTCGACTCGCCAAGAAAGATATAAGCGTATATATACCTCTATTGGTGTGCACTTTGAAGATTGACTTCAACAGAACAAGATGGATATACTTTATGTCTCTCTACTTGTGGCTTGTGGCATCGCGGCGCAACTTAAGGTAAGCTCTGAGGCAATGGAGTGTGATAATAAGTATCACGCATTATCGGATATTCACAAAAATGCCTGATTCCTATATTGGACAGTGCACGATGTAAATTAATCATTTTAAAACTGGGAGATCCTAATCATATGAGTCGAGAATCTGTCAATCAGAGACAAATCTGCCAATGAGTCTTTGACCACCTGTCAAAAAACCTACTCAGATAGCAATATCTAGTGTAACTGAACCAGTCATGCAAGATCAACTGGGACTTAATTATTACTAATAGGTCGATAAAAAATAATAATAATAAATGTCACTTTTTTCATGTCCGGCTGCATTGGCGTTTTTTCCCTTTAATTTTGCCAACTATTTTTCTTCGAAGTTCCAATGAAATTATTGCACGTAGTCCTGTCAAAGATTACGTATTTATGGAGCCGTTTTAACTCTTTTTTTTCTCCAGTTACAACCAATGTATTAACATTTGTTGTCAGTATGCTCTCAGTAAAGTAATTTATGTATGGTAAGAAGATGGAGACGTCCGTTCGCTTGAAACATCAACTAAATTTATACTCCTGGATGTGCAACTCTGTGATGACGTCATAGTGTTAAATCTTGAGCTGAGGTAGAGCCAATAAATATCACACGTACTAGCATTCTTACCATTAGTCCGGTGTTATATTCATATGGTGAAGATGCAAATGAAAAGAAAAAAATATATCTGGAGCTAGTGGGCAAACGTGACTAGAATGCATTATAATTGTACCAAAGTTCGTGTTCAAGCGACAGAAAACAGGTTTTTTTCTAGCTCAATCTACTGCATGCTGATATTCTATTGGTTTTACGTGAAGTAGACCTAAGATGGTCACTGCGCATATACGTGACATATTAACATCATCTATAAAGGATAAATCACGTCACAACTTCGACTTGCTTTTTGCCGATAAGCCTACGAACAAAAATTTAGCTATTTCCACGAAATTTAATTTAACATTTTCCAATGTTATTCACCTCCTGCGACTATTTTTATCGTCTTAATGCGCCTCAATGTTAGAAATATTTTTTTTTTAATTCCATATACTTTTTTTCTGTGAACACAACATTGTCCAAACAATGATACGATAAACAAAATATATTTATGTCTGATTTTCAACTTTCTTTCCTTTTTCTTCTTCAAGAAAATGTCATTATACATGGAAAATATAAACATGTAAAATATACATGTATGAAAATGTGCTAATGAAACACTTTGTGGTATTATTCTTGCAGACTTGTGTCAGCTCGCCCGTGACTGATCCTTTTAAAACAGAGGAGTTTATCCGATGCAAGGGGATGGCTTGCGAGGCGTGGGATGAGGTGCAAAATATCCTCAGAGATCTAAGGAAAGGGCCCTACACGGACGATAATAAGGTGATATATTGATATGTGAACGAAAATGATGAACATGACGAGATACGTTTGTTGCCGTGAAATAGCTGCCACTTTCACCAGTATTATACAAATATACAACAAAAGTCTTTTATTTCTAAGAATATGTTATGTATATAATAAACATTCGATCGTAAATTCGTAAGTTACAATATGAACCACCTTGCAACAAATAGAAAGAACGACCATATTGAAGCTAATTATTAGAGTATAGCATACATGTATACGTAAATTTGTAGATTGAACTGATAAATAATACTTAACAGACGCAAAATCTATATTGAAACTTTCCTTTTTGAAGTTCGCAGACGATTACGCAAGTATGCCAGGAACCGGAAGTTACGTCACTAACTCCGATGCCAGCAATGATACCGAAGGAGCGGTCGAGAGCGATATTTGGTTGACACCGGAACAAGCCGGAATTTTACGTGACAAACTGTTGAAGAGGCAAAAGCGAAAGTTGAACTTTTTCTCATTCTTATCGAAGAAGTGGACAATGCCCATCAAGTATTACATCGACGGGGAATTCTGTAAGTAATATGAACTTCTTTTTTCGATGCACTTCTGTGTGCATTTTTTTTATTTCGGTCTATGAATGCACGATATTTCTCAAATGTTTTAAACGTGAGTTTAGTTTAGTTTTCCTGCGATAACTTACACAGCCGATGCCCAAACGACCGCTATAAAGGGAGCCACTCACCATTTTGAGAGTCAGACTTGTATCGCGTTCAGGGAACTGACGCTACAAGAGGCTCTGTACGAGGAGAATCAGTTCTTATACTTCCTGAAGGGCGAATCAGGGTGCGTATAGATGTCATGTGATTCATTTCAACCAATCGGCGAGCGAGAAGAAAGTTTTCCTTGAAAATTTCAGCTTTTCACTTCTGTTATCACTTATAATTCGTGATCGTTAAGTGTGAAGTACTCACAAGTCAACGCATACTTTGATTTCAATTATTTCCAGATGTGGAACATTTATCGGTCAGATGCACACAATTTTAGCTCGGCCCCAGGTTATTCAACTGGAGAATGTTTGTATAGAACAGGTCAGTAAACGCCATATCTATTGTCGTTTTTGTATTTTTGTCTGTTTCTTTAACTATAAATTACCCCCAAGATGTAAAACTTGCCGATCGGAGTGCACGTTTGTTTTGGCAACATTCAGAGTGAATCGTGACTGTGGCACACGGTGCGACGAAATAGTATTTCGTCTATATAAGTATCTCATAACATCAAATATTTATTGCTGACAAAGACTTCAAACTTTGGCGTAGCTTACATGTGGCTGCTATTGTGGCCCATCATTCGATTTTTGACCATGAGAACACATATTCTCAAGCACATCAGCTTATCCCAAGCTCAAGACTATTGTACGGTGGTTCATATTCGCCAGATTGAAGCATACAAAATTTATTTTACAGAGTTATAACGCTGTAATACAGCGTTATAACGCTCTAATTTAGAGTATTATAACGCTCTAATACAACGTGTTAACGCTGTAAATTGAAGCGTGATTACGCTATAAATTGCAACGCTATTACGCTCTAAATTACAATGTTACAACGCTCTAATACAGCGTATTAACACTATAAATTAGAGCGTAATTACGCTGCGTAATTACAGCGTAATTACGCTCTAATTTACAGTGTTAATACGCTATATCAGAGCATTATAATGCTTATTAGAGCGTAATTACGCTGTAAATTAGATCGTTATTACGCTGTAAAATAGAGCATTATTACGCTGTGAATGAAAGCATTATTATGCTCTATTACAGCGTTATAACGCTCTATTATAGCGTTATAACGCTGTGAAGAAAAAAATGCATTCCTCCATCTGGCGAATATGAGCCAACGTACTATTGTTACCGAATCGTATGAAGAAAATATCAAATAGAAGTAAATGTTCTTGCTGCATATGTTACTGCCAAATAATAATCAATTGAACTGAATATACAATAATGCTATTAATATATTTGCAATAATAGTCATAAATCGATACATGTATATTGTGATTGTAAAATTGTCATTATTTAATAATTATGATATTTGACTTGAATAATATGAACGTATCCCAAATACAGTCGTGCATAATTATATAAAAAAGTTTTTGTGCATTGCCTTTGCGAGACAGAAACAAATACAAATCCATTCAAGGCAACACATTTTGAGCAAAATTTTGAGTATATGATTTTTTCCTACAGTGGGGCGCAATCGTACATGAAATTGGTCACACAATCGGCTTCTGGCACGAACATCAACGAACCGATCGTCAGCAGTACGTGTCCATTTTTCCAGACAGAATGAAGCCTGGCGCGGACCAAAAACAGTACGATCGAGGCGCGACGAGGGATCTGTTGCCTTATGATTATGGGTCCGTTATGCACTACTGGGCTTGGGTACGTACGTGTGTCTACACAGTGCACGTTATGATTTGGAGACTGCTTCCGAAAGCTCTAAGGGAACGCTTAAAAAAGAAATGGACACCGAATCGCCCCAAAACCAGTCAATCATATATCATTCATATCTGTGATATCACATAAATTCACCTGCCTGTTGCTCTTTATTTCAGGCTTTCAGTCAAAGCTTCTTGAATATTACGATTGAGCCGACTGATCCTCTCTATATGTACACGATTGGTCAGAAAATTGGCTTGTCTTTCCTTGACGCAAAGCTCGCCAACTTGGAGTATTGTTCAGGTACGGACGAGACAAATACACTCGTTAAACTACTTTATGTCTGAAACTTGACACCACAGATAATGCTTCGATGGTGAAGTTTAACGACATTTTGTCATTGTTGTTGTTTTTTTCTGTGGTTTTTTTTTCTTTCTTTGGATCGAAAATATAGATCTACCGATGGAATTTCGAAAAATTAGCCCACTGAGTATACTTTGAAAATGAGACATTTAAAACAATTATTTCAGCTTCGTGTTCCTCATCAACAATCGAATGCCGTAATAGTGGTTACCAGAACCCGCTGCGCTGCGATGAATGCAAATGTCCAGATGGTTTTGAAGGAAATCGTTGTCAGCGTCTTTCAGGGCCCAAAAAAGGTACCAATTTATCAAGGCACTGACTTACATTCGTACAATGCCCTGTGAGTAGTTGCTTTACATACCTAATATTTTACATGAATCATTTATCAAAACTACATTAAGTATTTGGGAAAATGGTTACAATATATGCAATGAATAATTGTATACATGTGTAATGAACTATTTTTGTTACGTTGACACATCAACAGCGACATGCGGTGGGACAATCAGATTATCCAGTGACGGCTCGGGAATGAGTACTTATATAACGTCCCCTGGATATGACCGAAATGAAATGTACGAGGACCACACCCAGTGCACGTGGCTTATTGAGGTACTGTATATTTAGCAAGAAATTTAAGAAAGAGAACGCATTAACAGTGTGCAATGATCATGTTCTTTTTGGCAATCAATTGTGTATTGTTTATGATGTTGATCATCATTAATATATATTTTCAGATGTTCATGATTGAATATTCAATTTCTTTGTACAGGCTCCAGAAGGCTACAAAGTGTCCCTCCGGTTCATGAACCAGTCTCGGGACCACTTCGGCATGTATTGTCGTTACGCTGTCTGCTTCCACTACGTAGAGGTCAAGTTCATTAGCTCAACTGATCCGTCTGTGACCGGCCCAAGGTAAACTACAAAATACCACTTAGCGGTACAACGAATTTTATTTCTTGCAATATATTTCTTAATGTACCATTGTTGTTCACTCTGTACATGTATATACATCAGGTAAAAAATTATATTTAAAATTGACACATGATATTTCATTGCGAAATATAATAAAACTACGGACACAGTTAAAAAATTGCTGTACGCCTAAACGTTGACTTTGACTCCCATTATACCGTACACACCTTTCACGTCCTGTCGCCACCGTGCAGGTTTTGCTGTGAGCGGCTGCCAGGTCTCGGTAACGTTCTCCCAGGGACACTTACGTCTGAAGGCAGACATATGATGGTGCTCATGCGTAGTAACTTCACCGTCACCAGTGACCAGCACTTGAAGATGGGTTTCCGAGCTTACGTCTATGCCAGTTAGTTTCGTCTCTTTTCTTATTCTTTGCTTACGCTAATTTAGATGACGTAGTATGTTATCACCACTTTGCATGTAATAAATACAATGATTCATTTATGAAACATATGATATTTAAGATGTCTATCAATAATTATCCATATTATGATTGTTTTCTCACAGCACGAGACGACAATAACCTTCCCGACCCGGATGTCACCATTGAACCCCAGACGCCTCCTGTCGATGGTAACATTCTGTACTAACTTAGATAAACGTAGTTTGAGAATCAGTGTAATAGTTTGACTGAAGAAGAACAAATCATTTAGAACTTACTTTTCTGAAATGAAGGTGGGTTGATTGTAGCGCTCACGGATTCGTCATTTAACATCTTAGTTTCGATCAGGACCAAACATATATAGAGTGTGAATTTAAAATCGATGGTTGGACGGGAAAATGTAGTACCTTTTACATCTAACCCATTCAACTATTATTTCTGCTAACAAATTGTGTGAACCTACTATCACCTATTACGTTTTGTTTTAAAATTAATTAACCCATGAATTAACCCATATTCATAATATAATTGGTTTGTTATAACAAATGTTGAAATGTGTAAATGTGTTTATCAAAACAGAGATGCCAGTTCTGCTAGATGTGGCCTTTATTATGGATTCGTCTGGGTCCGTCGGACTTCGTAACTGGAACAGAATCAAAGAGTTCACCAAAAACATAATTGCTCAATTCCGGCTTGGACATGAAGCCCGGTTCGGTTTTATCAGTTTTGGCTCAGTGGGTTACTTAGACATGCGTTTTGATGACTTTGACAGCGTTCGATTGGTGCACAGGAAAATAGACTCATTGCCATGGAAACGCGAGAGTAGTAATATAGCGGACGGTTTACGCGCTGCGAGGATGGAACTGTTTTCTTCCGCTGGAGGCAATACACGTTCGGGCCATAACTTGGCTATTTTGTTAACTGATGGCCCAGCTTCTGCAGAGGCTGAAAACACCCAGGAACAGGCGGATCGCTTTAAGATGGAAATTGGCCCACTTCTAGTGATTGGCGTGGGGCCAATCGCGGCTACGTATGAAATTACATCTCTTGCTAGTGAACCGCATGACATCTTATGGAAGTACGTCGAAGATTTTCAGCAACTGGGAAACCTAGAAAATGACGTTGCAAATGTTATTCGGGATATGGGAACCCATATTAGTAAGTAAAATATTTCGTAAAGTTTAAAGCACATAACATGCTTTGCTCTCTTCCATGGTGGATACATATCTAGGCCTCGCCGATGGCTTACTAAGTTTATAAATATTTACATACAACAATATGTAATCATAACTAGCTTGTACATACATTGTACATGTATCTATGCATGTACAAAAGCTTTCGATTGCATCTTAATAAGCTCTCTAACCTGATATGATATTCCCATACAACTGTAGGCACTGTGGCTGTATCGAACCAGTATACAAAAAAAACCTTTCGATTCCATCTTTGCAATCAAATCGTTCATAATTCTCGTCGCTTGCTGCTTGAAATTCCATCATAATTATGCTTGTCAAGCTTCGTATCGCTTCTGTATTGATCAGTGTGGAGACACTATATATTCAATATATATATGAATATCTATACTAAACCTGTTTATTGACGTTATAACCGTTTTCAGTGGGGAAAAGTTCGTGTATGGATATAGCGTACCTTCTGGATTCATCGGGTAGCGTCAAACGCTATAACTGGCCGATGTTGTTGAAGTTCGTGCAGACTATGATAACTTTGATGATTGCAAACAGCGACACACCCCAGACCTGCAACGTGAGAAACGCCGTGGTCAGCTTCGCAAACGAGGCTACATATGACGTCACGATGGGATGCCACGCTGGAAATCTGACTCTGCTTGATTTAATTATGCAAATTACTTGGAAAGATCGTTGGACGAATACCGCCAGTGCTTTACGGCTGATGACTAATAGAATATTCATGGATCAAAACGACAGGAACTGTCGAAAAATCGCAATGTTAATTACAAATGGTGTGTCCAATATGGAATCGGAGCGAACTTTAGAGGAAGCAGGTACTGCGCGTGCGCAAGGGGTCGAGTTCTTCGTTCTTGGCATCGGGCCAGGATTTGATATGAACGAAGCGGTTGGAATCACCCGGGACCGCAGTCGAGTGAAATTCCTTCAGGAATATAGGTCCTTACTATTCAGGGAAACACAGGATTTTGTGAAGCAATGGGTCGAACAAGGTGAGACAAACTCCGACCCCTAGCCTTGTCATAGTAGTTCTACTTCCTGCACGATCCGGATTAAATCTGGAAAAAAAAATATTCACATATAGTCCGTCTGGGTTGAATTGGGAATCAATCCAAAGAGAAGAATGGAGCGGGTGTTATTGTTATGTTCTTTTGCAGCTGTGCATGTGCCTTTTTATGGTGTGGATATATATTGGTGTGATTGACTAATATAGTATAGTCCCTTCAAGATACAGTGTATTCATATTACTATACCTTTTTGTGGCGGCTTACAGGTTATCACGTGATTCATGCACGTGGTATTTTCACATTTTCATTTTGCTTTTGTATGTGCTTGAGTGCAGTATCATACATATATTTTTATATTCTTATGCTTGCAGTTAGCAATCTTTGATATTCAATTCATACTTTGCATGGAGCACACAACTATTATCATTCCTAGACAAAATAGTATAAAAGCCTAACGTAATAATAACTATTCTTTAATTGTGGATTTATTGCAGAATATATTATTTCAAATGTATGCTCGTAATTAAACTGATAAAATTAATAATACATGTGATTTTAAAATGATGCATGAAGTCATATTCAGTGATATCTATTGATACGAATGGATATAATCTTGTCCATTAGCGGATACCCGCCCACCCACCACCACCACAACAACAACAACAACAACGGAACCCACAACAACATCAACAACAACAACAACAACAACAACTGAATCGACAACAACTACAACCACCACGACACCCGCTCCAAGCCAGACATCCTTCGAGTGGTCATGCGACTTTGAGAGTTCGGAATATAGCGATGCGTCGCTCGGATGCGACGCGTTAACGCAAGAACGTCGCGAGGACAATTTCGACTGGACCAGAAACTCTGGCAGGACGCCCTCGGAGCCGACAGGGCCGAGAGGTGCAGCTTCCGGACGTTACTACATGTTCATAGAGGCCAGTAGACCGAGACGAAACAACGACAGGGCCAGGTATGTTCTTTTGTTAGGAGTACAAAATTGATATTTGACAGGACACGCGTGTATTTTTATCAATGATGAATACCACAGAAATGTGTATTACTATCAAAAATATATTGGTGGAAAGTTTTTTTTCCTAACAAAATCAATAAACCGTTTCCAAACATACAAACCAAAATGCGTTTTTGACCCAGGAAAGTTGACTCAAGAAACTGCGAGCATTTTAGTGAAAACCAAAATCTCAAAAACATTGATGCATCATTTTCTTTCAGACTGTACACGGCCCCTGTACCGCGGGATGGTTCGTACTGTCTGACGTTCAGCTACAACATGCGTGGTTTCCATGTCAACAGCCTGGTGGTGGAGGTGTATGGTGAGTCGTCATCACCCCGGAGTGTCTGGTCCGAGCGCGGGGAGCAGGGCGCTCGCTGGTACACAAAGACCCTGACCGTCTCCTTACAGCAACAGTCAAAGGTTAGTGGTAGAGGTTAAAGGCAATGGGGTTTCAAATTAATGTTGTAAAGGGTTTCGTGCGATCTGTTGCTAATTGATTGATTGATTGATTGATTGATTGATTGATTGAAAAGTAAGATTTTTTTTCTCACTTTGTCTATATTTCAGATCGCATTTACGGGCGTGACGGGGCCAGAGTATTCCGGGGATATTGCTATCGACGATTTACATTTAGTTTCTGGCAGCTGCTAGATAAATGATTATTTAACTAATTTATATGTTGATTTGAAGATATAATTTTGAAATTTTAGTGATTGTTACATCAGGGGCAAACTATATAATAGCCTTTCTCGTATATCATGTCATGATGTCCATTTTAATAAGGTATAAATTCGTACATATATTATATATCTTATCAAAGTTTTGCAAGATTTTGCATTTTTTTTATTTCACTGTTTCTTGTGTCGTCTTTATAATGTTGAGTCTTTTTTCCTACCACTTTGTGTAAATAGGCAATTTTATCACATATGATAGGTCCTATTTGTAATATATCTTCATGAATAATTCTGCCTTTTTAATTTTTATCAAATGCTTTACCTGTATTGCCAGATATTCACGAATACAGGTTTTTTTATCATTATTTTACGTTCTTACTTTTTACATCCTTCATATTCCTGGGAAAAAATGTTATTCCAGATGAGAGGATAAATAATGAATAGGTAAAATATTGAAATCGTTTTTTTTTAACAAATGCTGTTGTTGTTCAAAATAAATTATTGACTTATCCTAATGTTTCTGATCTGATGTAACATTGTACTGAATCGGATGTTTTAATTCTCTGAGGCGTGATATACTTAAAAACTGTGTCATGAGCTGATGCTATGATAAGTTCATGTACCTCACTCGGTTTGCTATCTCAGGAAAAAATATAGCAACTTTGGATGCTGAAGAAAAAATGTGAAGAAAGTTTTGTGTTGTAGTGTTGTGTCTAACAAAGTGAAAATTGTTACTATGTCTCGATTTAGTTAATAGCAGATGCACGTAGAATCTGCTCTCCAATAGGATAAAATCAATACGGTGTATTTATTTGTATTTTAAATATTCAATTGTATTTATCAGCTAAAACCTTTGAAATTATACCTGCTTTGATCAGGTTTAACTTCTGCCGATTTTTATCAATTGTACCTTTCGAAACTATAATGAAAGTACTTATAGTGGCATTTTATATATATTTAATATGTTATACTGAAATGTGGGGTGTTATATATTGGGAGGAAGTTGCATAATGTTCGTACTGCTATTATTGAACTTTCATATTTTATGGTGTATAATTCAACTATGAATTGTATAATTATACCAATGACATTGAATAGATATTTAATTATTAGCTTAGCACTGTATATTGTGTTTGATTTCAATGAGTGTGTGTGAATCATGTTAAGGTTGCGTTATGATTGTGCGTGCATGTTCTATGCACCAAATATATCCTAGTTTATGAAAATATGTATGGCATGAAGGGCATGACAGTGTAAAAGTTCAGAGACAAGCTTCCGATATGTTGTATGGATCAAATGTATTCCAATTTTTGGAATTTTAATCAAATACTGCTGGCAGTAATACCTATTGTTAAAGTATTAACACCACGTTAAATCATAACCATATCCGTATAATGTCTACTAAAACTGTGACGGTACATTTATTATGACAATTACCTGGAATAAATCAATTACTTACGGATTCCGTGTTTTTTAGTGGAACAATCCGATACCATTCCTGTGTCTGTGTCACTATACTACACACTACACTATACTACACTATACTACAATGCAAGATAATGTTCATCATAGCACTAATGCCGTGATCGTTAAGGGAACCACACCGTCATACCGTTAGCTTTGTACTCGCTATCGGTGCTGCACCGTCATAACGTTAGCTTCATACTTGCTGATGGGTGCTACACCGTCATAACGTTAGATTCGTACTCACTGATGGGTGCTACACAGTCATAACGTTAGTTTTGTACTCGTTATGGGTGCTACACCGTCATAACGTTAGCTTCGTTCTCGCTATGGGTGCTACACCGTCATAACGTTAGCTTCTTACTCGCTTTGGGTGCTACACCGTCATAGCATTAGTTTTGTACTCGCTATGGGTGCTACACCGTCATAACGGTAGCTTCGTACTCGCTATGGGCGCTACACCGTCATAACGTTAGCTTCGCACTCGCTATGGGTGCTACAACGTCATAACGTTAGCGGCAGGGCAGAAGCCACTACTCCCCCCCCCCCCCCCCCAAGAAAAAAAAACCTGGACCACAAATTCGAACATATTGCTAATATTCACAAGTATTTATGTGACCCAATAGAGCAATAGTCGCCAGTATGATATAGTCACTGGTATATCAATGTTATATCTCTGATCAACAATCAATCCACTTGACGGAACACAAACACGATTATTCGGATTATGTCAGAACTTTACTCAGCCAAGACTTGTTTACAAAACCGGAGTTACAGTACACACGCGTAAACGTAAAATGCAGACTGCAAAATACCCAAGCATAACACACTCACACATATATGTCAATACTGAGTGGCGTGACTGCCTTCTTTTTTTTCAGTAACTAAAACCTGATCACATAGCAAAGTCTTTGTGCCACGCTGGGGCCTTTCTCTGTCTTGATGAGTGGCGAGACACCCGATCCAGTACCGGATCTTCCTCCACACCTGGGTGACCAATGTGTTGATTGAGAGTGGGCGCTGGAGTGTTTACTGCACTCCAATTGTCACTCTCACTCAAGCTATGTCCTGCCATATCACCTCCTACATGGGCTGGCACAGGCTGTGATATCTCCAATGGAATTGGTGGAAAGCCTTGAGCTGGGACTGGACGGGACTCTTGCATTTCGTCATCAGAAGAACTTTCCATGCTCTTGTGCCAAGTGGGACTCTTGACCTCGAATGTGGGAACCTTGTAGCATTCCGTCTGTTTGACCTTGTATGATGTAGAACGGAGCTGTGAACCAACGAACTTTCGAATGTAACACCACGTTTCATCAAGTGCAACAACGAGGTACCGATTCCGTGCCGACGTCGGATCATTATATAGGTACACGATCATTATATAGGTACACTATATCACCAACAGTGATCCCTGCAGTAGATGGCCTCCTTCCTGTTGGGCATTTGGAAAGAGTACTCGGGGAATGGTTTCTTAGCCGCTGCTGATGCTGCTTGGTGATCATGTCCATGTCCCCAACAGGTATCTGATCGTTGGTGAATTGGTCACGTTGTGACCACATTTCTCGAGCAGACAGCCCTCGTGTCCGAATCCTTGAATTCAGATTAGCAGTAGCGGTAGCAAGAATACGTGTGGAAACAGGTTGATGGTGTGAATCTACACCAAGCAACAAAACAAGCTCTTCTTCCAGTTCTTGGATCGCTTTTTCTCCAACAGGGTTCTTGTTCACGTTTTTAAGACGTCCAACTTCGATTTGTAGCTTGTGCTTCTTCAAGAGTTCATCTTGAGTAAGCGACACAAAAGCTGGAGCACCATCGGTGCGAATGATAGCAGGGGGTCCAGCCAATGGACATACTTGTAGGCACATAGCAATGAGGGCATCCCGCAAACATTCCTTGCCTTCATTCTCCACCAGCATAGACATGGTATAGGAAGTGACACACTCTCGAATCACAAGTATTAATTGTCTTGCACGCTTCATGACGTCTGCGGCAAATGAGAAGCCCACAGACTCAGGAGGCTGGTCACTAGTTTGGTCACTGAGGTGCCTGGGGACTTTACGCAGGGACTGACAAAGGTGGCATCCTGAGGTGCAGCGTTGTATACTGCTGTCCAAGTCCAGTGCATAGAAAAAACGGCCCACAACCGTCTTGATTTGGTGTGCAGACGGATGGCCAAGCTGTATGTGGAGAGCTGTCAGTAGGCCATCCAGGACTTGTCTTGGAATGATGATTCGCTCACAAACTGGGGAGAAAGGCTCAGTCTGGCGCACAACTAACAGTCCATCACCTGCAATAGTGGCGACATTGAGGTACCTCTTTACATCTCGGATATTGGTTAACTTTTTGGACGGTCTGGTGCCCTGCTTCAAGTGTGCATGTGTTCGTCTCAAGTCAGCGCATTCAGACTGTGTTGCTAACCACGCTGCTCTGCTTGTGTATGGGAGACGAACTTTTCCTGAGATGATATCCTGGGCTGAAAGCTGTCGTACGACACATTCATATGTACGCTTGATGAATGAACACACTTGACAATTCTCCTCCTCACAATCCGGGGCATTGCGGCTAGCATGATCAGAAGGTAGGTTTGCGACTCCTGCAATGTGGCGCAGGGAAGCCTGATAACGGCTGAGTGTGGACAGGAATGTGGAGACACGTGGACTGGCTGAAAATTCTCCTCTGCAGAGTTTTTCGAAGGCCTGGACACAGGGCTTGCTGTCTGTAAGAACACAAGTGTTGTATTTTGACTGTATGATATATGGACTGAAGTGTTTCACGGCAGCCGCAATGGACAGTGCTTCTATCTCACAAGGAAGCCATGTTGACTGTTGTTTGCGCAGCTTAGCACTGAAGAAGCCTGCCAGACGCAGACGGTCTGGTCGCCTCACATACAAAGTTGCCCCCAAGCCATGAGATTTGATGTCTCCATCAGTGATGATCCAGAGTTGGTCCTGAGGCTGAGGTAGAGTGATTGATCTGTGGTGGCTGAGTGCGTTTTGGGCGAATGCAAATTTTTCTTTCAGAATGTCTGTCCATAGAACTTTGTCATGTGAATCTTTTCCAGCAACTGCTTCCTCCAGGGGACTGAGATATGTTGCACATCCAGGGACCACGCGCGCCAGGACCTTGTAGGCACCAATGAAAGAATGCAGTCCTTTCACCTTTTCCGGATGAGAACATGAGGCCAGAGTGGCGACACGATGTGGGGTGGCCTGTATCGTTCCCATTGACCATTTCGAACCGAGGATTGTGGTGGTTTTGGGGACCACAACAGTCTTAGAGGCCGAGAGACGCAAGCCACTGTGCTCCAGCGCCTGCAGTGTACGTTGCCAGTTGTGGTAAAGCTCATCAGGTGTATTTCCCCCGCAGTACAAATCGTCTGCTATTTTGGCAAGACAACCCTCCTGAAGTAAGTCGCCAAGGACTCGACACATCAGTTCCTCTAGTGCAGTCTCAGACCCAGGCATGCCCATGGCACACCTGGTGTACACTCTCACACCTTTGAAAGGTGTTGCAATACCACAATATCGCATTGACTCCTTGGCCAATGGGATCTGGTAAAAAGCACTTGTTAGATCAGTGGCAATGATATACTGCCATTGGGCAATCTGTCGAAGGGTGGAATCTACATCGGGTAGCAAAGATGGCTGTGGCTTGCAGTAACGTCCCACATCGGCAAAAGCTGTGACCAGGCGATACGATCCACTGGGTTTCTTGATCAGGAAAGAAGGATTCACATATTCAACGTTGATGTCTATGTCTTCTGGGCGTTTGAAGACTCCAAGTGTCTCCAGTTCATCAAATTTCTCCTGTAGTGCAACGAGTTTGTCCCGGGAATATTGTGGTACTCGTCCTTTTCGTTGGGGTGGTTGCACTGGGCCCATGTTCACCTTTGCCTGGAATGGACCAACTGCACCGTTGTAGCCTCTGAATCTTGGGTCAAACACAGCATCATGATCCTCCACTAGCCTGCGGAACTTGACTTTTTGTTGGGTGGAGAGAATATTGCCAGGGTCAATTGATACAGTGTCTGAGAATTTTTTGTTTGCCATTGCAACACAGCTGATACTGGCTGGCGTGTCAGGGACGTTAGTGGTGTCCACAGTATCCTCAGCTCTGACAGTTGAAGTCACCTGACAAAAATGATCGTTCCTTTTCAAAGTGACTGGGTCATCGGACATGTTGGGGATGCGTATTTTACCAGCAACAGGAATGATTACATCTGGCATGGGCCACATGGGGCCATCGGTAGAGTCTGAACGAACTGATGAACAGGTGCGTGGTTCCAGTGCCAACGGTGTGTCTGAAACAGGATAGTCACTGGGCAGATCAAGTTCCAGGAACTCCCCAGGCCATATGGTGGTTTGCTGTTTGGGTGCACGCAGTACCTGTGCTCTGCGGACGTTCATCGGGTTGCTCGCATCAGACACTGGCCCGTATGTGTAGATAGTACCATCACCTAGTATGATCTGACGCCGAGCTGGTCGGATGGCTACATCATTACTTTCCATGAAGGGGGTGCCAGCCAGAATATCTACGTCAAGATTCTCGACCACTAGGGCATCTAGTAGGAAGTCCCGCCCATCTCTGCTCAGGTGAAATTTGGTTTCACCTGAGACATGAAGTGGAGAGGCTCCGTCGGCCTGGTGGGCCGACTGCATGTGTGGTAGCCTTGATGGGGATTCCAAGCTTCTGTGCTGTTGATGAACGAATCATGTTGCCAGTGGCACCACTGTCCACCGTGACACGTACAGTGTGATGTTTGTAGAATGTGTCTAGGTAAGGAGACTGACGAACTTGTATACGCAGGGCTACTGAGGGTTCACCAGACACTTCATCCTCAGGTGCTTCCTCAGTATCACTGACCTCATGTTCAAAGATATCAGTGACTTGACGTGCACGGACCATGAACTTTCGATCTGATTCAGGTAGGAATGGACACTCACTCAAGTAGTGGACGGTATCAGACCGGGATGCAGCTTTGCACAAAGGACATGACTTGTAACGCTTGTTTTTAGTTTGTACTTTGGGGAACTTCTTGCTTTGGGGCATATTTCGTGACTGTATAAGGCTTGATGTACCCGTTCGAAGAACACGTGCATCCTCGCCAGCTTGTATCTCACTCACTAGAGAACCAAGTGCCTGACTGATCTCTGGTTTGATGGAAGCTAGAGATCTTGACCTAAGTTCTGTTCCATATCTTTGTTTCACCAGTTTAGGCAGGCTAGGATTGATCAAACGAAGCCATGTCAACACTATTATGTTCTCAAGTGTCGGGGTCATTTCCTCGTCCTCAGCAATATTTTCTCCGTGGTGTGATATACCTCCACCTTGACGCATCAAATTGTCTTCAATAAATGCAGTGAGACGCTGATAGAGGTCTTCAGGACGTTCATCTGGCTCTTGTTGTATATCGGCGAAATCTTGGAAATGTCCACCAGTAGATTCGAGCCCGTAATGCAGTCTAATAGTTTGCCAAATTTGGGTGATTGATGTGGAGCTTTTGACTATTGTGTTGCGTGATATCACGGGACAGTAGTTGGCGATTTGACCAAGCATAAGCTCCAACATGCTCACTTTCTGTTGAGCAGTTCGTCTTTTAGCAACAGCCACATCTTCACCGTCATCTGTGAATCCACGTAGAGGTTCATTCTTAGTCTTTTTGTTCCACTTGGCGCCATCGAGTAGAAACGGAGCAAAATTTTCATCAAGAGATAGTGTGTATATCAAATTTTGCCGCCAACCTTCAAAAGAAGTGACTGTCTCGGACTTCGTCAAGCACCATTGCTTTGGTGCACGATGGGTAGCAGCCATGGTTACCTGGTTACTTTATTGTGGCTTAAATGTACGTCAAATGGAACAAGTTCTATTCAGTCAAGAGTATTCAGTCCTGTGTAAAAGCCGAACGTGTGTTTACTTGCGTATTTGCGTCTTCCAGGTCACTTTAGCCTGATCCGTCAGATGCAGTGAGCGAGCGGCGATTGTCGAACTTCTTGCGTGAGTGAATGAACGCTGCCACCACGCCAGTATGATATAGTCACTGGTATATCAATGTTTTATCTCTGATCAACAATCAATCCACTTGACGGACCACAAACACGATTATTCGGATTATGTCAGAACTTTACTCAGCCAAGACTTGTTTACAAAACCGGAGTTACAGTACACACGCGTAAACGTAAAATGCAGACTGCAAAATACCCAAGCATAACACACTCACACATATATGTCAATACTGAGTGGCGAGTGGTAATTTCTATCTCAACATGTAATCTCAAGCAGTCATGCATGGCGTGCACCTAATAGCACAAGATTATAATGTTGTCAATAGAAAAGCTACAATTAATAATCAGTTGACTCAATTTATTTTCTTGAATGTTCTGCAATAATATTATATAGATATATCGACCTATTATCGATAACATAAGATTACGATCATATCCATAAAGTTAGTAACTTCATGTACTCAAAATAGTTGACCGGTATTTAGTTACTCTATGTTGTGTAACAGTAAAAATGAAGTCGGCTGGTATCTGCATATCGGGTGAGATGATCGATGTTTTCTCCCTTCAAATTCTTGATAAACCGGTACTCTGTCCATACCGGATTTTTTCTTGGTTCCATGGAGATCCGGTTTATACAGAGTACACTGTAGTAACTAATAGGTGAGTGGCACCATCCTGTGATTTCGTGAAACATACTGCATGGTCACTTTAGGAACACTGCCAGCCCAATCACTCCAAATCCAACTACTGGTGTGACTTCAAACGACCGATAGTTTCAAGTGTATAAGTCTAAACTATCACAATGACATAACTCCCCAAACATCATATTCAATTTAAGAAAGAGAGATGGTACAGAATTACATAAGAACCCACCTTGCTCATTGGTATTGTTATTGATATGGTGTTGAATACAAAGTCATATTGGTAATGGTATTAATTGGAAATCTGAACACCCAACCCTTGGTATCGTGGCTTTTCAAACATATTCCCTGGTCAAGGTGCTACAGCAGCGTCTAATTAACATCATCGGTGTCAAATGTGGATACATTCCTACAGATATAGAACAGTGGCAATGACAACAAATCAACAAGAATCACCACGGATGACTGGCTTTCATGAGCTAGCAATAAGCTATATGAGGAATATAATGAGCTGTGTGGGGAAGATAGAAAGATATGTGAAGAATATAATGAGCTATGAAAGACGATAATTAGCCATGTATGGAAGATTCCCTCCTTTGTCAGAACTTCATTGACGATATATCCGATGCATCCTGTTGACGTTATTGGGACATCAACAGTAGTAAGTCGCAGGAGTTGGTGCCCGTAACAACATCAGATAAATATAACTCTTCTCCATATGTATTTACTAGTAGTAGCTGCTCTGATAATAGTCTATGTAGGCTCAAAAGATATGATTGTTTTTCATCACATCTTCGCCGTATTTTGATATCGTGCTATGTATTTTTATTTATCATCGATAGCAACAGCATCAATGACAGTAGATATTGAGGATGATTGGACAAGCTAAATGCCGTCTAGCATTTGGGAAAATTCATAACGTGAACTATAAGTTATAAAATATTAGAGATTTGTGAATGAGAATACCGTTTATGTCAAAGTAATACGTCAACGATGATCTTCCTGAATCGCGGGTAAACCAATAACCGACAAATATCATCATACTATTTCTCTATCATGTAACATCTGAGGCACTGAGCCGTAAGACTATTTGTGAAAATGGTGGCATTCTCTAACTATGTGGCATAAATGTACATTCTTCTGGTTAATAATGTGGATACAGTGAATATGTAACACAACATTTATAACATGAACAGAAACACAACATAACAGTGTCACATCGAACTAAATGTAAATTATCCAACATATACATCAATATCCTGGAACTGTATTTTGCGTTTATTTTTCGTGATTGTGTGTTATTTCTTTTTGCCTATGTCTCTCTCTCTGGTCAGCAACACTATATTACTAAGGACACTATTTCCAAGCACATTGTCATAGAACATATTATCACACGAATTATTCTGGTGAATAGTGGAAATTGTTCGATTGTATATGTCTGTTTGTATAATGTGCACACATTGTGTTTCTGGTCATAATGGATTAGACTAATGGAATGATTGTGTTTGGAGTAAACCTAAAAAAAACTCATGGTTGTGTCAGAACAGTATAAAGCCATTGTATTGACCGAATTACTGATTGAATCTGCTACCCACATTGTGTGTGTGTCTGTTGCGTGTTTATTAAAACCTGCAGATCCACGCAATAGCTAACGTCTCTAGTTATCCGTAGGTTGCAGTATAGTGAATCATGCAGCATGGGAGAAAAAAAATTCCTCATTCCCTCGTTGAAAGCAACGACAAACATAGCACATACACAAGTGAATGGTTAAGATGTTTTTGGCAGATATGTCATTGAGAAACTATTTGTCGTTTGAAGTGACCTCAGTAGTTCGATTTGATGTGGGTAAAATTGGTACTTTTACAGTGAAAAGACAGTATGTTCCACAGGATGGCACCACTGTTGGAAAGTTCCCGTTACCGTTTCACTGCTTACACATTACACTGTTCAGATACAAATTGTCACAATTGCTCTGTCGGGTCACATAGGTGTTATAATGAGCAGAAGTTTTTAGAGAACAACATGTGTGTTTACACGCTAGGGGTAAAAAGACGCTGATTTTGCACGTGTTTACCAGCAATAAGTCATTGTGCGTTTTCCAGTGATGTATGTGAATGTGTGTGATCTACAATTCTGCCTATTTAGCTGCAACCCTAGTGCTGTAAACCGGCTATCGAGTCACTGACGCTGTTTTGAATACTGATGTTCTCGCCGATGTGGGTATCTGTCAGGAATCATTGATCCATCTGCACTGCCGGATCTCCCGTGGCTCCTGCCCTGCCGCTGCAGTGTCCGGGAGGACGTTCATATATCTTCCGTAACGGCCGTGTGAATAACTTAGGAATACTCTTCGGATTTCTAGGGATATCATAAAGTTTCTTAACTTGGCGGTGTTGTGTGTAAACGCAGATGTGTGTATTGTTTCGTTACACGGATCCATCGCGAACAAGAATGCAGACCAATCGACTGATACATGTAGTGTTTGTGCTGTTGTGTTATGAAGGATATTATGCAGGTGAGATATATACGCTAAAATGTTATAATATGGTGTGTTTTTGAAGTGCCTTTGAGATGCATGTGGAGTACTTGGACATGTGACGTACGTACGCCACGAAGTGTGTGTAATAGTATTTATATGATATATTCCGTGTAATTAGGATTATATTTCGATTATATAACCACACAGTGCATGGTAGATATTGTGTGTTTTAATAATAGATCTGCAAGGTATGTGCAAGCAATGTACGAATAAATTGAGAATACTTAGGGGGATACTGCCTCTCTGTCTCCCTGTATACAGGGATCGTCTATAATAGAAGATCGTTGCTGTATGTCTCCTTGTCTGTATGTAGCGGAATTGTCTGATGAGGACCGATTGCTGAAGAACCTATTGACAAACTACAGTTCCGTGACAAGACCCGTGCTCAACTCCTCTCACAGTGTGACGGTCAGGATGTCATTCCGGCTCAACAAACTAGCCGACCTGGTTTGTACTTGTTCGAATATTTAGTGTGTTTAGATTTAGATTTCTACGAGACACTGCATGGGGTGAGGGGCAGATATACGTGAAAAAGATGCTCCAATCTGGCATAAAAGGGTTCTAGGATATGCTGGGCATTTTCGTTGTGCGGTACTGCGGGTGGAGATGCTTTCACAATTTATGATTACATATTGTGGCGATTTTGCCCTAAGCACGCGGCAGGTGATTGTAAGCATAAATGCCATTTATGTGGCCTTTTCGTACTTGGCCTTGTTTTGACACGCTCCGTTCGAGCGTGCGTTGCCACGGCGACGCGTTGTAATTTACGCTCCAGTAAACTATAACAATGGATCGATTGGACCTCGCGTGCGCCCTACAGTTTCTGGTGTATTATGTGTACACTGGAAGCGGCTCGATCGAGGAGATTGTCCGAGAGATCGAGACTAGGACGCACACGAGGCTCGCCATGAGCTTTGTGTTCCCTGGGTTTGAGTAGTGGGCTCCTAGAGCCCTGGGGACGATTTCCATGGGGAGGCCCGGGCTGGGAGAGACAAGTTGCTGACTCGGGGGCGTACGCCCTGTGGATCGCCAGTTCTCTCCCTTCCCGGGACGTGTGACAGAGGCTCTGGCCAGCATGTCGGACTGTACGGGGTTCCGTCCCCGAGGCAGACCGCAGCTCGCCAGGCCCCGCCAGTTAACACCGTAGGGATGAACTAGTTTCTGAACGGTGTCCGTAGGCCTGGGAGTGTCGGGTGGGCTGTTACCTGGTTACCGTTAATGCTGAAGTAGTTACCGTGTCCGCCGCGACCTCCGGTGAGCGGCCCTGCCGCAAGGATCCGGAATAGCGGATGCGCGTCCGCAAGGACTCGGATGAGAGAGGACTATCCTCGAGGATCCCGAAGAGCGGACGGTAGTCAATAACTTTACATTGGTGCCGTGACCAGGATCAGTCCGACAGTGTTCCTTCGCAGCCTACCGTCACAGCGTTGTAGCCTCCTTCGTCCCTGGGGATCGCCCGCTCCTCAAGGACAACTCGAAAATGACGAAGGAAAGAGATAAAGCCAAAAATAAGGCTGATCAACCCAAGGGGGGGGAAACGGGTGGTAACGTCGCGGACAACACCCGGTCCAGCGACGGCCGCCGTGAGAATTCTTCGGATGACTCTGGCGGTAGGAAGGAACGCGCGGAGACCTCCGTGGACAAGACCCCGTCCGCGGAGTCGACTCCGGCGTCCCTGGCTCCGTCTCCGGACGACGAGTCGCACCCTGAGGGGCAGCAACAGAGATTGCTATCAGGGCCTGGCCCTGATCCGGTAGGCGCGGTAGGTGGAGCTGGCAACGGCGCTACCCCGCGTCCGCCTAAGTCCGGACGGCAGTCGTGGCAGGCGACGCTCTTTCAGGGGACATCTCCGGATGTCCGGGATCGAGTGGTAGCCAGCCCGAGTACCTCCGGGTAAGCGGACCAGCAGTACTGGATGCCACATCCAGCCGGAAGAGCTCCTGCAAGGGCTCCCGGCCGTGAATCCAGGCAGTCCGCGTCAGGCGGGATGGACCAGCTCACCCACACTCTGAGTGAGCTGGCTCCTCTAGGGCGCTATGACCGCGCCCGGTCGCCCCATCAGGGACGACCAGACCGGCAGAACCGCTCCCCCTCTCCGCTGTCACAAGGCAACTCGGGGCCTTTGACGGAGAGGGAGAGGTGGCTGATATCCGAGGTGCTTGTACTGTTCAAGTGGAATCAGCCGCCTCCGAGCGTTGACCCGTCGGCCATCCTTAGTCCGGGGATGTCTGGGCCAGTAGCCCCTCCCCAAGTCCTGCCGAATCCGCAGGCGCCAGTGGCCCCCGCAATGGGACCCGCGCCTGCTCCGCGGCTCGGAGGCACCACGTTGGCGACCGCGTCGACCGTTCCGACGGTTGGAGCGCAAGCCGCGTGGCCGACTTACCCTGGCACGTACAGTGTGTCGGACGGGCAGTGGCAACAGGCGGCTTCGGCCCCAAGCTTTGCCGCCCCTTCTAGAGCCTACCCAGTAGGTTCGATGGGAGCCCCGCCCGCACCTAGCCAGAGTGGGTTTTTAGCGGGAATGACCCCGGCGGCAAACGTGAGCTTCCCTGCTCCTATGTCCGCGGCGTCGATGTTTGCTCCGGCAGACTCCGCCGCAGGCGCGGGCAGCTCGCGGAACTTGCCGCTGTACACGGACGACCCCGGAGCCGGGACCGCACGTCGGGCGTGTAGCAAACGCGATGACGGGCCCGACCACTCTTCGTGGCGGAAACGGTTCAACGGGGATAACGCCGACTTGGAGGACTACTTGCTCCAGGTATGGCGTACCGCCGTGTACGAAGGATGGTCCCAGCATGAAGCTGGACACGTCCTCGCGGGGAGCTTGGAAGGAAAAGCTCTCCGCGTGATGCCGTGTCTGCCGGTGGGAACAGTGACGTTCGGCGAGGTTGCTCGTCAACTTCGCCTGCTGTTCACGCCGACGACCAATCGGCGGCAGTCTGAACGAGAGTTCAAGGCGCGTACCCGCCAGCCGACTGAGTCCGTGACAGACTATGCGTTCAACCTACGCATACTCGGCCGGAGAGCTTTTCCGGACATGGACTCCAGACGGTTTGAGATGATACTGATCGATCAGTTCATCGATGGCCAGCCTTACCACCTAGCGTACGGGCTGGCCACCCATGAAAAGCGATCGATGGAGGAGGCAATAGACTCCGCGCTTGCGCTTGAGGTGGCTGTCCGCCCTAGACAGTTGCCTCCAGCCCCGGCTCCAGCCTCGGCTGTACCCGCGCAGGCGGCGACTCCTCCTCCGGTCAAGGCATCGCAGGTAACCCCGTGGCAGGACCCGGTCGTCCGGGAACCCGCCAGGGAACCTACCCAGCAGTGGGTTAGTGCGTCGGCACCCTCTACAGGGGCGCCCGCACATGCGGCACCAGTGGCCGCGCCGTGCTCGTCCCCGGATGAGTGCGACATCGAGGAATACGACCTCAGCGCCGCGCAGATGATTGCGCACTGCGCCGGGATCGAAGCTCCGGGACCCGCAGAATGTTGTGCGTTCACCTCCGGACCAGCTCAGAACCGTCCCTGCTACTTCTGCGGAAAGCAGGGACACTTTTGGCTGAAGTGTCCGGAGTTGTTGGAACGCCTGCGGTCGCGCGGATACCAGGGAGCCCTTCCTGGCCCGCAACGGAGGAGTTCCTTCCGGTCTGGTCCTCCGGGACAGCAGAACCGGAACCCACGACAGGGAAACTAGATCCGGATGTGGTGGCGACCAACACTACGTCCGGGGATAGTTGTTCGGTGGCAAACGATGCCGCCCCACCCGCTGATGAGCAGGACGAACCCCAAGTAGATATGACTTCTCCGGAAGTAGTCCTTGGAGATCAGTCTAGCTCCTCCGCGGCTGAGGCGGATGGCGAGGACTCCGTAGATGAGCCCAGCGCGTGTGAAAGGTATCGCCCTACCTGCGCG
This sequence comes from Terebella lapidaria, assembly GCA_949152475.1. Taxonomy (NCBI): domain Eukaryota; kingdom Metazoa; phylum Annelida; class Polychaeta; order Terebellida; family Terebellidae; genus Terebella; species Terebella lapidaria. The sequence goes on from OX424569.1 coordinate 3,706,658, forward strand.
CTGGTGAGGGACCCTTGCTGGTACCTGCCCCTGTCCTTTGGACGGGAGCCGGTCCGGTTCCTCGTGGACTCAGGCTCGGAGGTGACCCTCGTGGCCGCCGGAACGTTTAGGAAGGAGCCCGCGCTCCGCAACCTCGAGTTGCGGGATCCCGGACCGTATAAGCTCTACGGAGCGGGAGACAACCGCATCCGTATCCATGGCATCATCGATCTGCCTATTACCCTTGGGGACAAGGTGTATCTGACAGAGGCGATCGTGGCGGATATCGGAGTGGCCGGGATTATTGGGATGAACTTTCTACGGGTCCACCGGGTGACCGCCAACTTTAGTGCTGGCGAATTCCGGATGGGAGAGGACACACACTTCCTCTTCCGCTCTGGCCCGATGCATTCATTCCAAATGCGGGCATCGCGCACTGTAGTAGTGCCACCGATGAGTGAGATGATCATTGAGGCGAGGCCGCGTCGTCCCCGCATGCCCCTCGATGGTCGACCGTGTATAGTGCAACCCGTGAGCAGTTTCGCCGCAGGAACTGGGCTCGTGCTGGGTGGGGCCCTGGTCATGTCCAACCCCCGCGCGATGCCCATCCTCGTGGTGAATCCTACGGATGCTCCGATTGTACTGAAGCGCGGATGCATAGCAGCTACTGCTATTCCCGCGTCCTCGAGTCGTGTCCTCCCCGACGATCCTGTCTGCCGCGCTGCGTGCGCGGCGGCGGCCGCCGGGGATGACCCGTTCACCCTGCCGGACCATTTGGAATCTCGGGTTCCGAAGGACCGGTTGGATGAAGAGCAGCGCCAAGCGCTCCGCAAACTGCTGCGGCAGTATGCGGATGTGTTCATGGGTCCTGATGGTGCGGTTGGCAAGACTGACGTCGCCAAACACCGCATCGACCTCGTGGACGAGCGTCCTCTCAAGCAGCGTCTTCGTCGGGCAGCAATAGTGCACCAAGGGGTCATAGACCAGGAGGTGCAAAAGATGCTCGACTTGGACATCATCGAACCCAGTGACAGCCCTTGGGCCAGTCCGGTGGTTATGGTGAAGAAGAAGGACGGCTCGTGGAGGTTCTGCGTGGACTATCGGAAACTCAACGATGCCACGCGGAAGGACTCATATCCTCTCCCGCACATTGAGGATACCTTCGATGCCCTGGCCGGGTCGCACTATTTCTGTGCTCTGGATCTGGCCTCCGGGTATTGGCAGGTGGAGATGGAGGAGAGTGATCGGGCGAAGACTGCCTTCGTTACCAAGAACGGGCTCTACCAATTCAAGGTAATGCCGTTCGGGCTCTGTAACGCACCAGCGACCTTCGAGCGCCTCATGGAGATGGTACTTAAAGGGTTCCTCTGGAAGCGATGTATGGTCTACATCGACGATGTCGTCGTGTATGGCCGGTCGCTCGAGGAAACCCTCACCAACCTCCAGATGGTGCTCCATCGCATCCGCGGAGCAGGGCTTAAATTGAAGCCAAGTAAGTGCGAACTATTCGCGCAGGAAATCCTGTACTTGGGCTTCATGGTGACGGGCACCGGAGTGAGACCAGACCCCGCAAAGGTGGCGGCCGTGCAGAAATGGCCTCCGCCCTGCAACGTGGCGGACGTGAGGTCCTTCTTGGGCTTCGCGAGCTACCACCGCAGGTTTATTCGCGGCTTTGCGGAGATCGCGCGTCCTCTTACTATCCTCACGGAAAAGGGCGCCGATTTTGTTTGGTCCGCCGAGCAGGCTGACGCCTTCTCGGGACTCCGGCAGGCCTTGGTAGCGGCCCCGGTGCTGCGGCACCCTCGTCCGGACTGCGAGTTCATCCTGGACACTGACGCGAGTAACTTCGCACTCGGCAGTGTCCTCTCGCAGATCGTGGACGGGCAAGAGCGGGTAGTAGCTTATGCGAGTGTGGCCTTGAGCCGCTCTCAAATGAACTACTGTACCACTCATCGCGAGTTGCTCGCGGTGGTTACTATGACCAAGCGTTTCCGGCACTATTTGTTGGGACGCCATTTCCGCTTGCGGACTGATCATAGTTCGCTGAGATGGCTCCTCAACTAAAGTGAGGCCGATGGCTTGGTGGCGCGGTGGCTCGTCAAACTCCAAGAGTATGACATGCAGATAGAGCATCGCGCTGGTAAGTTGCACGGCAACGCGGACGGCCTGTCCCGTTGTCATAAGTGCAAGAATCCGGGTTGTGCAGGAATGGCGCCATTCCAGCAAGCCGCGGATTCGTCCTCAGACTCGGAATTGGACGTTCCGGGGAGACCGCAGGCTGCCGCCCCCTCTAACAACACGGCGGCCGGAGCGTCTAGGGCTAATCTAATGCGGAAAGAAGTACTCCACCAGTTGCATGACCTCCGGGTGACCGGTCACTTGGGAATCCGGAGGACCGTCCATAGGCTACAACAGCGCTTTCATTGGCCTGGTAGCGGTTTGGACGTGCAACGGTGGTGCGCAGCCTGCCCTCGGTGTCAAGCTCGTAAGGGAGTTCCGACTCCTAGCCGCCACCCCTTAACCACGGTTAAGGCGGGCGCGCCGTTCGATCGGATAGCTTTGGATATACTGGATACCCACCGGGTCACCCCGCGCGGTTTCCGGTACATCCTGGTGATTTCCGACTATTTTACCAAGTATACCGACGCCTACCCACTGCGCCGCCAGACTGCGGACGAGGTAGCTCGGTTGTTGGTAAATAGATGGGTGGTGTACCATGGAGTACCTAAACAGGTACATTCGGATCAGGGCACGCAATTTGAGAGCAACCTGTTCCGAAACCTAGCACAGCTGCTAGTAAGTACCAAGGTGCGGACCACCCCCTACAGGCCCCAGTCTGATGGCCAGGTCGAACGCTTTAATCGATCGGTCCTCAACATGCTGGCGGCCTTTGTAAATGATCGTGTGAATGATTGGGATGACCACCTCCCGTATGTCTTAATGGCGTACAGGTCGTCGGTCCACTCTTCGACCGCAGTTACTCCGCACGCGATGTTGTACGGCCGGGAGCTAAATTTGCCCGTGGATATTATGTATCCAACTGCGGCAGAGACCGGCGCAGTACCCCAGTGCGGTCCGGAGTACGTGGAGTGGATTCGCTGCGCCCTGGCGAACGCCCATGATTTCGCGCGCGCGCTTGGACAAGTCTGCCATCCGGCAGAAGCGAGGCTATGACGCCCATGCTAAGGGTAGGCCAGCTTTTGCGGAAGGCGCGTGGTGCGCTACTATTATCCGCCGCTTAAGCAAGGCAATAAATTTGCTAAGCCGTGGATAGGCCCGTTTACGGTACTGAAACAGGTGACAGATGTGGACTACCGGATCCGGAGGGATTCCGATCCGGACAGGGTTCTGGTTGTCCATATCGATAATCTGAAGAAGTACGAGGGCCCGCTTGTCATGGATCCGCTCGTTCAAGATGCGGAACCGGATGATGCTCCCGTGTGGGATCCGTCTGGTCAGCATCCGCGGACTCCGGACGAGCGTGTGCGCCGTATGGTGGGCCTCCCGGACCTCTCTGACTCGTCAGATGATGGACTGGGTGGCTATCAGCCCGATGACGGCGATCCGCAGGTACCCCCACTCCCTCCAGTACCTGCGGATGACGGGCGGCCACGCCGGAAACCACGTGCGCCAGCCCGGTATGGGTGGGAATAACCTTCCGCCCATGCGGATGCGTCTGCGGTGCCCGTCTATCATACTACGGACGGGTTTTAGGTCGTTCCGTGAGAGTCCGCACGACTTACCTCCGCGGGTGGCTACTTTGTGGCTATCTTCGGAGTTGAGGTCCGCGGAGACTTTCATGTCGTAACGCCGCCGCTCCGCATCCGCCCTCCTGTAGTTTCCAGCGCCAGGGACGTGCGGATGGCCTGTCCGCACATTGTGGACAGCTGTCCGGCGTAATCCGCACAACGGTTACGCTGGCCGGACGAATTTACTGATCCGGCCGGACGCCCCTGGTCCCGGGACAACCTCTTATATGGCCAGACTGAGGTTGGGATTTACGTCCGCTACGGGAGAAGCGCCTTCCCACGGATTTGGGGAGCTGGCTCTGGACGCGGGGATAGTGTCCGCACGTGAGGACTGATGTCCGCGGTTCGTCCGCGTGACTCGTCCGGCGTCCGCGGCGCTTTAAGATGACGCACTTCGGTGTAGTTATCCCCCGTGAGCCATTACTATAATTACGGTTATAGTAATTAAGGTTTCTTACGGCAGGAAACCGACTATCCATTATGATAATGGAGCGGTTGTTAAGTCCGCGTGTGCGGACCAGCCGCGGCAGCGGGTGACGCTCGTTCTCGTCCGGATCGTACCTTACAATATGCGGTCCGGCCGGAATGACCGGAACCCCGGCCTCCTTCTAAGAAGGGGGTCGTATATTACATGCGCAACACTTGTGGTGGCTTTTAATTCCAATTTCATATTCATTGGATAAGGGCAATACGCCGTACAATGGTAGGCGTCCGGCCTGGACTCCGTCCGCGGGCAGCTCCGGACGTCCGCCGGCTATTGCTCTCACCATCTTTGGGCGCCTCTAGATTGGGCGCCGGTATGAAGGGTTCGCCCCCTAACCATGCCGGCTCCGCGTCTAATCTATTGGCTCCGCGCTCCGGTAGTGTTTGAGGAGGCTCTGGGCTGGACCGGGCACCGCTCCGCGCGCGGCAGTATGTCGGGGTTGCTAGTGGGCGCTTTGCAAACGCCCATAGGGCGCCCGATTGTCTGTCCGGACGTCATGGGTATGTCCGATCGCCCTGTAAGCGTGCCAGCGGCTATGGGGAGTGATTTTGTTTATTTTCCATCTCATTTATTATTTATGGGAGGATTATAAGCCACAAGTGTGCGGCATGTCTCTGGAGAATTCTGTTCTTGCTCATTTACTGATACAAAGTGAGACAAGTATGTGAAATTTCCTTTCCGGTGCAATAGAGAGTAAGAAATCGGGAGATTTCTGCTTTCGCAAGAGGGGTGTAAGGGATTGCGCTAATTTTGACAGTGACGGATTGCTGTGATATTTGAAAAGACTGGAGAACGGCAATTTATTGTTGTTTTCGTCTGACATATTCGTACAAGCCGCAAGTTAGTGGTTACTGTCAATTTTATGCCCAATTTCTACCTTGCTGGGGTGGTTAATTTTACGTCATTTACCGCCGGTGCGGACGCAAAAGCGAATGACTAATCTTAACTACTGTAGGATATTTGCAAGGTCCCCCGGGATAGAAATTTATTTTCTACCCGTATACATGGTTTGATTTGGAGTCACCGGAGGGAAATGATTGCACCCGCATGAGTTAATAGTGCATGTATTTTGGTCCGGGCGTGTGTCAGTATGACCGGGGACAGAGTTTTGCAGCGACACCGCGTGCATTGCTGCACGTGTAGTATAGCTGTCATTTGTTACATGTATATATATGTAAAAATGTCGTACCCGGATTTTTATTAATCTCCAGATGTGTAGCACATGTGTTTTGTGCCACTCGCATTTCGTCCGCTGATGCGGCGCTGGATCCCGCGGGATCCGCGTGTCCGGTGTTCGAGATGCGGGTGATTTTGCCAGTTGTAAATTCCCCAGGCGGGCCGTGCTGGAGATGTGCGGGCGGGCGGGCGGCTGCATGTTAGTGCAGACGTCCGTCCATCTGCGTGTCTTTACACAGGCCTGTGCGGGTTGTAGTATACAGATACTGGCAGTCGATGCGGCTTGCCGCGTTGGCTTTGATAGCTGTCTGCGACAGCTGTCCGCAGGTGTATGTGTGTATGCTAGATGTACATATGTCATGCGGGCGTGCCGGAGTCGCTCCCGCGGCTCCGCCCTGCCTCAGATCTGTTCTGCGGATCTGAGGAGCCGGCCGGCAGGGCGGTCGGCAACACTTTTTAGAGGTACTATCACTTTTGATCACTCGGTGTGTCGTTTTACAAAATTTCTAAATTTAAAGTTTAACCTTAAAGATATTCCAAAGACTCGACACACCGTCCTTTTATAACGGATGACCTTCCAAGGTCATCACACGGTTTTGGACCACCTCGGTCAAAATTTTAGCTTGTTTATGAGGGTTTATTCAAAATTGCAAAGCGCGTTATAGTTTACTCCGTAAGTCCGGGGGTAGTTCCCCATTCTTCCAAAAGGGACTCTTAAAGTCCTAGTGTCTTGCGCCGTGACTTCCGGGCGTTGCCATCTTGCCTTCTTCCGGACCCCGCCGGGCGAAGCCTTCGTCGGGTTTTGGCTGTTTTGGGCGCGGGCGGAACATGTTGGGGACCAACATTGTAAGAAGGGGGTAATGTGGCGATTTTGCCCTAAGCACGCGGCAGGTGATTGTAAACATAAATGCCATTTATGTGGCCTTTTCGTACTTGGCCTTGTTTTGACACGCTCCGTTCGAGCGTGCGTTGCCACGGCGACGCATTGTAATTTACGCTCCAGTAAACTATAACAATGGATCGATTGGACCTCGCGTGCGCCCTACAGTTTCTGGTGTATTATGTGTACACTGGAAGCGGCTCGATCGAGGAGATTGTCCGAGAGATCGAGACTAGGACGCACACGAGGCTCGCCATGAGCTTTGTGTTCCCTGGGTCTGAGTAGTGGGCTCCTAGAGCCCTGGGGACGATTTCCATGGGGAGGCCCGGGCTGGGAGAGACAAGTTGCTGACTCGGGGGCGTAAGCCCTGTGGATCGCCAGTTCTCTCCCTTCCCGGGACGTGTGACAGAGGCTCTGGCCAGCATGTCGGACTGTACGGGGTTCCGTCCCCGAGGCAGACCGCGGCTCGCCAGGCCCCGCCAGTTAACACCGTAGGGATGAACTAGTTTCTGAACGGTGTCCGTAGGCCTGGGAGTGTCGGGTGGGCTGTTACCTGGTTACCGTTAATGATGAAGTAGTTACCGTGTCCGCCGCGACCTCCGGTGAGCGGCCCTGCCGCGAGGATCCGGAATAGCGGATGCGCGTCCGCAAGGACTCGGATGAGAGAGGACTATCCTCGAGGATCCCGAAGAGCGGACGGTAGTCAATAACTTTACAATACATATTTAGATTATTGTTCAACAATGCCAAAAATACATTTTTGGGATAACTGTTCTGCATTATACTGCGTTTATATGGATATTTGGTTGGGGTTTGATTATATTCATGAACAGTTTTGTTTCCCAGTGGCTTTCTCGTGTTTTACACGTATGTTGGTGGTAACACGTTGGTATATAATTTAACAAGTTCATATCAATATCTAGAAAACAAATCTCCCTCGACAATCTGAGGATCTGTTTACTGGTCACGTGTGTCCTTTTCCCCACAGAGTCTGAAGGAGGAATCCATGGTGACATCGGGATTCATCAAATTAGTAAGGAACACTATGTGTAACAAATCCTGAGCTGACCCAGACCAGACCAGTCATAGTATTCCGTTATTCCGAGGTATTATAATGTGAAAATGTATACAATAACTGATAAGGTACAATAGGCAAAACGATATAGCAACATAATATTTATGATACGCATTTAGGTGGAATATATATTTATTGTGTCGGTGAAATTTATTTTTGAGTAAATTGGGTAGTATAATAATGGACTATCGTATAGAGCAAACAATTTGCGCCCTGGTGACCCTACGTGGAACTTACAAAAACATAAACCACCGTCAGTAACGATAATGTGGACAGACCGCTAGATTGGCACAATCACCGTTTCCGGTAGTTTCGACTGCTCACGTCTCGGTCATTTTGTATTCGTTATCGATACTATTGTCATTTGTTTCTCCATAATAAGTTGAATGCGAATTATTGGACAATTTGCGCAAAATTGTTTGTAATTTTAGAATATTCGGTAACCATGGAATCAAAACCCACGTATGAAGTATTCTGAGCGAAAAAGTCGGGTACGTTACCCAATCTCAAAATCCTGTTTTTAGATCCATTATGGGTGTTTTTTTTCGCAAGTTTCATGAATAATTGTATGACAAATATTGCGGTTTATGGTTTTTGAATCGTAGCATTGAGTGTAGCAATAGCATGTACTCAGTTTCTAACCCCCCCCCCCCCCACCTCCCATCCCTTTCTACTACATTGACCACTAGCTGTGGACGGACGAGCGGTTAGTCTGGGATCCTGAGGATTATGGAGGTGTGACGTCACTGGTGTTGCCTCCTAACCTTGTCTGGCTGCCAGAACTCGTCCTGTACAACAAGTAAGTGTGGATATCAGAGCTAATGGGATAACTCGTCTGGCTGTTAGAACTCGTCCTGTACAATAAGTAAGTGTGGATATCAGAGCTAATGGGATAACTCGTCTGGCTGTTAGAACTCGTCCTGTACAACAAGTAAGTGTGGGATATTAGAGCTAATGGGATAACTCGTCTGGCTGTTAGAACTCGTCCTGTACAACAAGTAAGTGTGGGATATTAGAGCTAATGGGATGAGCTAATTAAGCTAATTAGAGCTTAACACTACCTCATCACCACGAGCTTCGGGAGCCTTGGAAGAATACCAAATTAAAAAAAAGATATTTCTGATAGTGCTGTGGGTATGATTTTGTGTGGTATTATATCCCTTTTGAGGCCAGATACCAGCAATTCCGACTCTCTATCAAACCAATACCAATATTAAAACGACCTTATTCATATGTTCGTATCCCCTTCACAAAACAAAATTCGCTTCTGCTAGTTGCATAATAATTCAGTCCTCCATCCCCAAAATATTAAGGAAAGTAGATACCCCCTTCACAAAATAAAATTAGCTTCTGCTGGTTGCAGCAGAAGCTGCACCCCCCCCCCCCCCCCCCCCCTCCGAATACTCGTCTAGACACACTGAGGCGATAATAAACTAATGAAAAACCTTGATATTTATGGATACATTCCCTGTATTTACTTTCACGATCCCATATAATTTACATATTCTGCTGAGTGAAATGCAAGAAGGGCTGGTGGCAGTCACCCAGAAAATCATCAAATTTTGTCAAATTTCTCAAAAATATGTCTATGGAAAAAATGTTGTGTAGACCTACTCGTTTAGGATGGGATCAAATCCTCAGGCAATATATGGACTTAAAACGTGTGCTGAACACTATCACCATCTTGCCATATTACCTCATTGAAGATCACGGTATAAAAATGGTATTCTCGAGAAAATATACTAGAAGGACGGTATTATATTAGAGAACTGGAAATTTGTTGGGGTTGGTCGCCTCGTATATGGTGAATTGTGAATAGTAATCTGTTAGGACATGTCCTCTGGATGATAGCGTGATATTCCGAGTCCCTTTGTTATTTCAACACATTACAACCACTATGTATAACGGATACAACACATGAAGAGCGCCGAGACTCGATTGATGGATCCAACCTTGAACCATTGTGAGAACTGCCATATGCGGTCGACATCGACACGTCAAACCGCTGTTCGTATCCAGTGAGAATGTTGCTTCAGGGATGAGTATCTGTTTTCGTTATCAACGATATTCATATTGTATATAGCTCTGGGAACCAATCTATGAAAGCATAAATTCGAGAGACATACGTCGATCAACTGCATTCAACCTTCAAAAGTATATTCAAGCTTGTTTTGTTTTGAACAAACGGAACTTGAATATATTAGTTAGAAGCACATTATATATGTTTAATGCCACTTAGAACATGTTCGATCTCGCTCATAGCTTTGATAAAAAATGATCTATAGGCAAAAACAATACCGCCTCTAAATATAATAATTCAGATAAAAGGTAATCAAGTATTCTGATGTAGTTCCTTGTTGAACTAATGCATATTTTTCCTCCACCCATGCAGTGTCGGAGACACCGTCCACAAGGACGAATACTACAGGTACTTCCAGGTGGATGTGACCGCCAGAGGGCGCTGCAAGTGGGTGCCAGGCGGTAACTTCCGGTCCACGTGTGACATATCAGTTCGGTATTTCCCTTTTGACCGACAGACCTGCCTCCTGACTTTCGGCACTTGGATGTACTCGGCATCGAAAGTGAAACTGGAATTCCTGCCCTGTGACAGACACGAGATCACCATGGCATTCCTGGAGAATGATGAGTGGCATCTAGAAGGCCACGATGTTTATAACAAGTTGGATTATTTTAAATGCTGCACATGCGCAGTAGAGCCGTTTCACGTCATCGAGTTTCAGTTTCAGTTCAGGCGGAAAGCCCTCTATTACGTGGTGAACATAGTGGCGCCGTCTGTGCTTCTCTCAGTTTCGGTTTTGACGGTGCTCTGGCTGCCAGCGACCTCTGGTGAGCGAATCTCTCTCGGCGTCACACTCCTGCTCTCTTTCACTATCTTCATTCTTCTCGTCACGGAAAACGTCCCCACCTCGTCCGAATCGGTGCCAGTCATAAGTAAGTGCACTTAACCGGACCAAATACATATTTATTTGTTAAATATAAGTAAGCATCCATAGTAAATACATATTTATTCGTTATATAAGCAAGCATCCATAGTAAATGATTACTTGTAACCTTGTAACAGCCTTATATTTGCTGGTGTCCATGGCGACCACGTGCGTATCCATAGCCACTTCTGTGTTTGTGTTGCACCTGCCGCACAAGACCCGACCGCCGCCATCTTGGTTACAGTACCTTGCACGGTGTGTCAGATGCACACTAAACCGTCGGAAACCTGAGACTATCAGAGATAAGAACATTACTACTGGCCTCTCCGCCAACAATGATCAACACACAATGGACGTGCGTCTCTCTCCACTAGATGGCACTGAGGTGGAGGCCACCATGCCGGAAGTGACGTCAGTGTTGGCGAGTGACCCGGATGTGGACATTCGCGTGGAATGGGCGCATGTGGCGGAGGCGGTGGACAGAGTTAGTTACTGGCTGATCCTAGCGGCTATGGTCAGCTCATCTGTTGTGATTCTGGTTGTCCTGCCTCTCTCCTGATTATCTAGGAGAAGATACTGAATGCTTGAGGCAGACTTTGTTTGTACTGACAACTGTTGACGTATTTGGTGTTTTTGGATATCTTGACCGAAGATTCAATGTATTTGTTTTAAATATATTTCATGCTGTCGGATACACCTTCATTTACACAGACACATTCACACGCGCGCTCTCTCGACCCGTCCTAAGCCCAGTCCTCACCACGAAGACACCTTGCCATATGTCCATATGTACGTTCGGACGATCGAATAAAGTGATATGTTGTCAAAAACGTATTCTCAAAAATTCACTGAGCGCCTTTCTGTTTTTAGGTCATCGGCATTATAGTCCTGTTGGCATGGGGTTGCGTCCGTCGTCGTCATCCACATCGTTAAAATTTACAGTGCAATTTTTCTGAAATTCTGTTCAAAAATGCCTAAAAATATTTCAAGATCCATGACATCAGAGCTGACCTGGACGAATTCAGCATGTACAAGCCAACAGCTTCAACTTCATGCACGTTTGCCTGTTTCCACCACGTCACCGAAGAACAGGTAGCAAGTCTTCTCAAATCCTGAAAACCAACCAGCTGTGGATCTGACCCCATCCCTGCAAATATCCTTCTTGAAAACAAGGACATCGTCATACCGCTACGGAGCCTCTGAGAGGACATGGAAGAAATATTTTTAGCACATTGTTATTGCGTTCCCTCGCAATGATATTGCGTTCCCTCGCAATATTATCGCGTTCCCTCGCATTCCGGATCGCGTTCCCTCGCGATCTTATTGCGTTCCCTCGCAATCCGGATCGCGTTCCCTCGCAATCCAGATCGCGTTCCCTCGCGATATTATTGCGTTCCCTTGCATTGTGCTGACGCCAATGATTTCTGAGAAGGTTATTCTACAAGATCGCGAGGGAACGCGATCCGGAATGCGAGGGAACGCAATAAGATCGCGAGGGAACGCGATAATATCGCGAGGGAACGCGATCTGGATTGCGAGGGAACGCAATAAGATCGCGAGGGAACGCGATCCGGATTGCGAGGGAACGCAATAAGATCGCGAGGGAACGCGATCTGGATTGCGAGGGAACGCAATAAGATCGCGAGGGAACGCGATCCGGATTGCGAGGGAACGCAATAAGATCGCGAGGGAATGCGATCCGGATTGCGAGGGAACGCAATATTATTGCGAGGGAACGCAATAACCATATGTCAAAAAATATTTCTTCCATGTCCTTTCAGCGGCTCCGTATACCGCTGCTCACCAGGATGGTCAACCTTTCGCTTGCATCCTCCACTGCCCCGTCCCCAACGCCGATATCACCCCGGCGATATCCCCCCCCCCCCCTTTAACGAATATTTGTTTGCGCGATGAAATGTACCTATCTTCATGTCATTGATTGGTATTGTGGACCATAGGGCAACTTTCAATACATCTTCCATAGGTAAAACAAAAAATTAGGACAAGGGCCAAAGATAGGTCAACGGACAATATATGTTTGATATTTTAGATGTTAGCCAGGTCACTGGTTAAATTCAAGGTCAAAAGAATATTCAGCATATATAATATTAAGCATATATCATGTCCACAGTTCATTGCTAAGCTGTAATTTCAATAAACAGAGAGATATTAGCAATTTCGTCCTGTGGCCTTGAAAATGAAGGCAAAGGTCAAATTCAAGGTCATCATAATATTTGGCGTATAAAATTTCCTACATGTCCTTCATTCATTCCCACACTATGAAGTCAATAAGTGAGATATTAGCCATTTTGTCCTGTCACCTTGGAAATCAGGTCAAAGAAAACTTGAAAATAAGGTCATTGGTCAAGTCGAGGTCACGAGAATATTCAGCATATACCATTTGGAATTTGACCACAGTTGATTCCAAAGCTGTAAAGTTGATAATAAGTGAGATATTAGCCATTTGTGATCTGACCTTGAAAATGAGGTCAAAATCAAGATCAAGGTCATGAGAATATTCAGCATATATAATTTCCTGTTCGCAGTTGATTCCTAAGCTGTAAAGTCGATAATAAGCGAGATATTAGCCATTTTGTTCTCTGACCTGGAAAATGAGGTTAAAGGTCAATTTCAAGGTCACCAAAATATTCAGCATATATCATTCCCTATATGTTCACTATCGAATCCTAAGCTGTAAAGTCGATAATAAGCAAGATATTAGCCATTTTGTGCTCTGACCTTGAAAATAACTTCAAGGTCAAATTCAAGGTCATCAAAATATTCAGTGTTTATCACATATTACAATTTGAAGTTATTTGATGATGTTACTGCGAAATGATACTATGCGTGTGTGAGGAACATTCGCTATGATACGATGCATGTGTGAGAGGATAGTACATATGTGTGAGAGGATATTACACATGTGTGATCATATTACACGTGAAAGAAACGAAGAAATGATGGTCTGCGTGTGCTAAAACTAACAGCCTAACCTGCAGCCAGTTCTCATGATTAGGATACATGTATTTCCAAAGCTCGAACAAGACAGGTGCCCAGAGGGGGTTGAATATATATGTAGTAATTTTAGCGACTGTAACTCCCGTCCCTCCCGCGCACTACACATTTCCACAACAAACATTCATTCTACATGACTTACATACAGGACAAGTACATACTATACGATCACAAGCATAAACTCCATGTAGTCATGGTTACATACACAGGTCAAACCACGCACCTGCGGCCCCACTTGTTCTGTACACTCGACCCAAGATACTCGGCCTTGACCTTCACATGCACTGACTTCTAAACATAGAACTTGACACACATACCCCACGCATCACGTGCACAGATACAGGCATTACAAGTCTTGACACGCGCCGGGGAAACCCACTTTCCCGGTGACATCAACGCATTGCAGCATACATTCGACCAATCACAACACCGCATACACTTGGCGGGAAATTACACAAGCACATGTTCCGCCGGCCCCAGTTATCTGCGCAGAGTAGAAGAAGTAATCACAGGGAAAGGACGTGAAATCTATTGAGTGTGAAGATTGACGATATAATATACGAACTAAATACAAGTGATATATAAACTGTTGGATATATGTACAGGATATACGAAGGACTATATTTAGGATAATCCGACTGGGATAATCGTGGACTTTATGTGAAATTGCGGCCCTGATTGTGAGCGAGTGTGCCATCAGAATTTATTGCCACAATATACAGTTAAATTGAACTGCCGGCTTGTTGATCCGCACAACGATCAAGATTTATCGGCTTGATATCGGCCGTGAACGATATTCGTCACATTGGCGCCGTAGACCAGGATCTGAGCTAGTCTCGGATCTTCGACCCAGACCCGACCGGCATTGATGGCATTAGCCCCGGGAGCTTCCCGCGGTGAGCCGCTCGACCCCACGGATGACGAAGTAACGATCAATCCGAATCCGGCCTTCCGACCTTCCGGCCCTCGCTCAGTTGCCATGAGCGATACAGTTCCACTGTCGCAGGAGCAACAACCGTCCGGCCTTTTCGACTTCATCGGCGACCATTCGACCCTGAGTTCGGCTTCACCGCCTGGCGACCTGATTGAGGAGTACCTCGATGAAGACCCGCTAGCGCCCCTGCACACGGTCAGTGACATTTTAAGTGCACATGCAAGAGCGTACTCGGCCACGCCGGCTAGAGCGACCCAGAAAAGTGACTTTGCCGACAGAAACTATACGCGCTCACGCCAAAGAGCGAGCGTATATCGTGATATCGACCCAGAACAATTAGCAGTGAATATTCGGCCGGTAACCATAGACACGTCAATGGTTACGCACCCACCAAGTAACTCTCGGATACGACAGTGGGTTTGTCAGTCTGACAATGTTCCGGAACTGATCTCGCCGAGCGCTTATTCGGCCAATCGACCCCTGGCGCCGCCCATGACGCCGAGACAACACGACCCCGCGCCAGAAATGTACTCACGCATACCGACCGAGCCAACGGTGGTAGAGTTCACACGACCCAGCCAGGCGAGAGCGACATCCGAAAACATCCCGGCGATGACCGCTACCCGGATCGCGACGCCTCCACGACAACAACGACCCAGCGACACGACGACGGAATCTTGCGCCACCATACGACAAGCGCGACCCCGACAAGCACCCTCGACATCAAGTCGCCGACCCTGCGACCCCGACACGCCGACTTCCGACACCCGCGCTCCCGCGCCGACCACGCACCGACCGTCGCCGACTACCGGAGAACAACCGCGCTTCGATCCGTCACAAGATCGAGTTGTGTCTGCTCCGGCAGAAAGTGTTGTGCCGATGATCGGACATCCGATCTCCCAATCAGTCGGAAACACCAACGGATATGGTGTACCGCCAGTCGGATACTCTGGCGCAACAAGCGGTGTTCCAAATGGAGTAGCTGTCGGATACTATCCACCGCAAGTCGGCTACGTGAACCCACCGACCGGATAAGGTGGCGTTCCCAGCATGATAGCTGACACCGGCTATCATGGTGCACAACCCGGATTAGTGTACCATGGTGTGGGCCCAGATGGATCGACATACCGATACCCACCACCGGCTGTATTCCCACCCTCAGTCGGGATACCATGGGTGACACCACCATATAGTCAACCGACCCCCGCTGCACAAGCACCCCACGACCCCAGTCACGCGACGGCACCACCCGCCGCATCACTCACCGTCTCCGCGACGACAGCACCAACCGCCCCCGCTAATGCGACCCCGATCGGCTCAGATACGACGGCTCCGGCGACTTCGGCTGTTCCGACTCCGACGTCCACTGCAGCGACTACACCAGTTGCGGTGAGTGTTGATACGCCCACGCCACAGAGACTCACGTCTGAGCCTCAAACGTTGGCTACGGCTAAAATGGCTCAATGGCGTGCGACCTTCAAGGAGGGCAATCTCACTCAATACATTCACTACCGCGACGTACCGCCACATCTACAAGAAATGGTGGATCGCGCCGGACTAGCGCCGGAACAGCATCGGCGTTGCGCCAACCTGGTTCATCAATACCAGGACACATTCATGCACCCAGACGGCCAACTGGGACGGACCCAAGTCGTCCAGCATAGGATCAACACCGGCAACTCGGCCCCGATTCGACAACGACAGCGACGCGTCCCTCAGGCGCAGCAAAGCATCATCGACGAGGAGGTCGACAAGATGCTCCGCTTGGGGTGCGTCAGATTCGCCCTGGAGCGCACAGGTGGTGCTCGTGCATAAAAAGAACGGCCAAGTGAGATTTTGCGTCGACTATCGGCTCCTGAATGACGTCACCCGCAAGGACTCGTATCCCTTGCCCAACATTCAGGACACTCATGACGCCCTGGCAGGCGCCAACTACTTCTCGGCCCTAGACCTGGCCTCCGGCTACTGGCAGGTCGAAGTCGACCCCAGCGACAGACCGAAGACTGTCTTCGCCACAAGGAAGGGACTTTATCAGTTTAAGGTCATGCCATTCGGCCTTAGCAACGCCCCGGCAACCTTCGAACGGCTTATGGAGACCATACTCCGTGGTTACTTGTGGACCCGGTGTATGTTCTATCTCGACGACGTGATAGCTTACGGCAGAACATTCGATCAGGCACTCGCAAACCTGGAAGCGGTCCTGGATCGGATCAGATCGGCAGGCCTGAAACTTCAGCCCAAGAAGTGTGAGTTGTTCCAACGGGAAATCTTGTACTTAGGGTTCATAGTGAGCGGTCAAGGAATCCGAGTCGACCCCAACAAAGTTAAAGCCATCAGGGAATGGCCGACCCCGTACGAGATCACCGACGTCAGGGCTTTCCTGGGTTTCGCCAACTACCACAGGCGATTCATCAAGGACTACGCGGAGATCGCTGAACCTCTCGTAGCGCTTACCCGAGGTGAATGCCACTTCACTTGGGGACCGGCCCAGCGACGAGCTTTCCAGCGACTCCGCGACGCCCTCATCAAGGCACCAAAGCTCGCTCATCCGACCCAGAATCCGGAGGACTACTTCATCCTCGACACGGATGCAAGCGGCTTTGCTGTGGGAGGCGCCCTCTCGCAAAGGGTTAACGGGAAGGAGATCCCCATCGGGTTCGCCAGTAAAACCCTTTCCCGAACCCAACGGAATTATTGCACCACCTATCGGGAACTGCTGGCAGTAGTGGAGATGGTGCAGCACTATCGGCATTATCTCTGGGGTAGGAAATTCCTCCTCCGGACCGACCATAGCTCGCTGAGGTGGCTGAAAAATTACAGCGACGCCGACGGCATGCTCGCTAGGTGGCTCGCCAAGCTGCAGCAGTATGACTTTCGGATAGAGCATCGACCCGGTAAACTACACGGTAACGCCGACGGCTTGTCACGGTGCCACAGTTGCAAACACCAAGACTGTCCCGGACGACTCGTCACACCTCCGACCGACCCAGAAACAAGTTCCGGAGAACTTCCAGTTCGTCGGATAACTGTTGTTCCGACCCAGACAAGGGCAGACCTCCTGGACAGTGATTCTATGACATCACCGGTCTTGCCCCAACTAGTTTCGGCACGCCAAGTTGTTCGAGTCCGTGCTTTGGACGCCACACTTGATGGACAAAAGTGGCTTTCGGACTTTCGACCCAGGACATTGTCGCGGCACAGCAAGCCGACCCCAGCGTCGGAAAAGTGCGGCAATGGACATTAGCCAGCACCAGGCCCGACTCTAGAGAAGTCGCCCGCCAAGGAGAGGAGGTAAAAACACTTGTTTCCCGCTGGAACCTCCTGGCGCTACAAGACGGAGTGCTGGTTCGAAATGTAAAACCCGACCCTGCTGGACGGCCTGTGGTGCAAACCGTGCTCCCCGTAGCACTCAGGACACAAGTTCTGCACCAACTACACGACCTGAAGATTGTCGGACATCTCGGCATACAGCGTACCATCGAGAGAGTCAGGCGCCGATTCTACTGGCCCGGCTTGGCGTTGGACGTCGCCCGCTAGTGTGCCCGCTGCCCGCAATGTGTGACCCGTAAGGGTAAACCGGCCCCAAAAAGGTCGCCCCTGACACAGCTACCAACAGGAGCGCCGTTCGACAGAATAGCAATGGACATCCTCGACACCCACAAGGTCACGGGAAGAGGCCATCGGTATGTCCTAGTCGTGTCGGACTACTTTACAAAGTACACTGACGCTTTTCCGCTACGGCGACATACGGCCAAAAATGTGGCCGACACCCTGGTGAATCGGTGGATAGTCTACCACGGTGTCCCCAAAGCGATCCATAGCGATCAAGGTACTGAGTTTGAGTCGTCCCTGTTCCGGCATGTTGTGCGTCTACAGGGAGCTAAGAAAATTCGTACGACCCCATATCGACCCCAGAGCGACGGCCAGGTTGAGCGATTCAACAGGACATTGCTCAACATGCTGAGTGCGTTCGTCAGCGATCGTGCAAACGATTGGGACTTGCACTTGCCATATGTGTTAATGGCCTATCGAACCTCAGTACACTCGTCCACGGGATGCACCCCGCATCTGATGGTGTATGGACACGAGTGTAACTTGCCAGTCGACCTCATGTTCCCGACCTACGACCCTGAGCCTCTACCTCCGTGTGGTCCGGAGTATGTGGAGTATTTGCGGCAAGCCATCAGGACGGCCCACGGTTTCGCCCAAGACCATCTCGAGAAAGCGGCGATTCGGCAAAAGATGGGTTACGACGCCCACGCAAAACCACGACCCCAGTTTCAACCAGGCGAACTGGTCCAGTATTATTATCTGCCACTCACGCAGAATAATAAGTTCGCTCGGCCCTGGACTGGTCCCTGGAGGATCATCGACCGTGTGACCGAGGTGGACTATCGCATCGCCCTGGTTTCTAATCCTCGGAACACTCGTGTTGTTCATCTGGATGTGCTCAAGCCATACGAAGGTGACAACCAAGCGGCCCACATCTACTCCGACCCTGTACGACCTACAGAGTCGTCAAGTAAGTCCGACCCAGAACAGTCACCCGACCCCATGGGACTTCTCAAGGAGTTCTATTACCCTTGGGAGGTAACAGTCCTAGATCGACATACCGATTCAGACCAAACAGCTGAGTCTGATTCGCCAACGACCCAGGATCATCAATCGCGATCTCCGACCTTATCCGACTCGAGTCGACATCGGCAACGGAAAAGATCACGCAGATCAAGTTCCGACACTCCAAAACCGGCACGCAAGACGCGCGGGCAAAAGCCTGTGGTATCTTCCGACCCTGAGACAAGCGAGGCTACGCCCCCGCCTGCACAACTAAGTCGACCCAGACGCAATGCACGCAGACCGGCCCGATACAGATAACCCCGGCCTGGTTATCTGATTGATATCATTGATGATGAAATGTGCATGTCTAATGGACTATGATATCATGTCATTCCCCATAATAATATATTATATTACAATAACAATATATGCATTTAATATGTACAAGATGTCAGTGAGGCAAACTCGTTATATACACACTAGATATGATATTATAATTACGATACTGGTGAAAAATTGGTTGCATTATGATATGTGTTTCGACCCCGTATAACATGTACCATTGATCAAGGCGTATGTTACGCAATGACTAAGATTATCATGTAAAGCTTCCATCCATGTGCCAGCCGAAGAGGATAAAAACCAGTCACACCGTGAGTAAGGCCACTCAGTTGTCGAAGAGGTGATAGTGTGATTCGTTCTGGAGTATGCGTCGACAGAGCCTCTACTCACTCCATGTAATATTCGGAGGAACGGCCCAGTGGTACGGGAACCAGTCACTACATAGCTATCATACCAAGATACGGCCTGTCACCGAATTCATCACCCAAATATTCAAAGCGCCGCGGTGTGACCGACCCAGATCATTGCAATTTCGACCCCTACAATATTTGCGGCCCCGTCGTCCTGTGAACTGGCTGAAAATGAATGGAACGATGTCCCTGAATGAATGAATGGAAGTTCGCTCGGCCCTGGACTGGTCCCTGGAGGATCATCGACCGTGTGACCGAGGTGGACTATCGCATCGCCCTGGTTTCTAATCCTCGGAACACTCGTGTTGTTCATCTGGATGTGCTCAAGCCATACGAAGGTGACAACCAAGCGGCCCACATCTACTCCGACCCTGTACGACCTACAGAGTCGTCAAGTAAGTCCGACCCAGAACAGTCACCCGACCCCATGGGACTTCTCAAGGAGTTCTATTACCCTTGGGAGGTAACAGTCCAAGATCGACATACCGATTCAGACCAAACAGCTGAGTCTGATTCGCCAACGACCCAGGATCATCAATCGCGATCTCCGACCTTATCCGGCTCGAGTCGACATCGGCAATGGAAAAGATCACGCAGATCAAGTTCCGACACTCCAAAACCGGCACGCAAGACGCGCGGGCAAAAGCCTGTGGTATCTTCCGACCCTGAGACAAGCGAGGCTACGCCCCCGCCTGCACGACTAAGTCGACCCAGACGCAATGCACGCAGACCGGCCCGATACAGATAACCCCGGCCTGGTTATCTGATTGATATCATTGATGATGAAATGTGCATGTCTAATGGACTATGATATCATGTCATTCCCCATAATAATATATTATATTACAATAACAATATATGCATTTAATATGTACAAGATGTCAGTGAGGCAAACTCGTTATATACACACTAGATATGATATTATAATTACGATACTGGTGAAAAATTGGTTGCATTATGATATGTGTTTCGACCCCGTATAACATGTACCATTGATCAAGGCGTATGTTACGCAATGACTAAGATTATCATGTAAAGCTTCCATCCATGTGCCAGCCGAAGAGGATAAAAACCAGTCACACCGTGAGTAAGGCCACTCAGTTGTCGAAGAGGTGATAGTGTGATTCGTTCTGGAGTATGCGTCGACAGAGCCTCTACTCACTCCATGTAATATTCGGAGGAACAGCCCAGTGGTACGGGAACCAGTCACTACATAGCTATCATACCAAGATACGGCCTGTCACCGAATTCATCACCCAAATATTCAAAGCGCCGCGGTGTGACCGACCCAGATCATTGCAATTTCGACCCCTACAATATTTGCGGCCCCGTCGTCCTGTGAACTGGCTGAAAATGAATGGAACGATGTCCCTGAATGAATGAATGGAAGTTCGCTCGGCCCTGGACTGGTCCCTGGAGGATCATCGACCGTGTGACCGAGGTGGACTATCGCATCGCCCTGGTTTCTAATCCTCGGAACACTCGTGTTGTTCATCTGGATGTGCTCAAGCCATACGAAGGTGACAACCAAGCGGCCCACATCTACTCCGACCCTGTACGACCTACAGAGTCGTCAAGTAAGTCCGACCCAGAACAGTCACCCGACCCCATGGGACTTCTCAAGGAGTTCTATTACCCTTGGGAGGTAACAGTCCAAGATCGACATACCGATTCAGACCAAACAGCTGAGTCTGATTCGCCAACGACCCAGGATCATCAATCGCGATCTCCGACCTTATCCGGCTCGAGTCGACATCGGCAACGGAAAAGATCACGCAGATCAAGTTCCGACACTCCAAAACCGGCACGCAAGACGCGCGGGCAAAAGCCTGTGGTATCTTCCGACCCTGAGACAAGCGAGGCTACGCCCCCGCCTGCACGACTAAGTCGACCCAGACGCAATGCACGCAGACCGGCCCGATACAGATAACCCCGGCCTGGTTATCTGATTGATATCATTGATGATGAAATGTGCATGTCTAATGGACTATGATATCATGTCATTCCCCATAATAATATATTATATTACAATAACAATATATGCATTTAATATGTACAAGATGTCAGTGAGGCAAACTCGTTATATACACACTAGATATGATATTATAATTACGATACTGGTGAAAAATTGGTTGCATTATGATATGTGTTTCGACCCCGTATAACATGTACCATTGATCAAGGCGTATGTTACGCAATGACTAAGATTATCATGTAAAGCTTCCATCCATGTGCCAGCCGAAGAGGATAAAAACCAGTCACACCGTGAGTAAGGCCACTCAGTTGTCGAAGATATGATAGTGTGATTCGTTCTGGAGTATGCGTCGACAGAGCCTCTACTCACTCCATGTAATATTCGGAGGAACAGCCCAGTGGTACGGGAACCAGTCACTACATAGCTATCATACCAAGATACGGCCTGTCACCGAATTCATCACCCAAATATTCAAAGCGCCGCGGTGTGACCGACCCAGATCATTGCAATTTCGACCCCTACAATATTTGCGGCCCCGTCGTCCTGTGAACTGGCTGAAAATGAATGGAACGATGTCCGCCCCTGTGAGTGATTGATATTCATATCTCAGCCTTTAATAACTGTGTGTCGTCTGTGAAACAGCAATTCGACCCCGTAGTTTATTGTGCGCTAATTTGTGGGAAAAGGAATGATAAGCTGTTTAGTTCACAAGGTACGCACGAGCGCAAATAAACATTTTAGCTGTTTACAGCACCCACATGAAATCTCCCCTGATAAAGACAATAGTGAGTCGTCGGGCAAAAAGAACCCAGTAATTCGAACAGTCGACTAGTACAAATAGACAATGTTTCGGAACGAGTTATCCAGGGGACGACAGATGGACATACGGAAATCTGGACAGTGTGAGGACACCCCTACTGTCGTAATGGACTGACCCAAGAGGTCATAGAAGGATCGCTCTGCGTTTCCTTGACGACGGCCCCGCCTTGCTGTGTGTACGCTTGGAACAATGATACATAGCGTAAAGACGTTTTCTATACAGATAGAGAGCGCCCCCCGACCCAGTTCTAAGAATCGAGATGCTGTCAGCATCTTTGTGTACGGCAGTGAAGATTAGCGGCAATCAGGTCATTTGCGCCTGAGACTTTGGAGGAGAAGGACGGTACTAAAGTTTCGGATATACTGGAAAACGGACTATTGCTATAAAAACACTGCAAAAGTGAATAATATTGTCGGCCTATAAACTTTGACATTGTTTAAATCCTGGTCGCAAGACTTAGAAATAATTCGGCTTTAATTATCGGCATTTGAACTAGGCTAGTTTTGAAGAAATCAGGACTTTGTTACAACCAGCCTAGTCGATACTTGGGAGTATCTCGGCTTTGATTTCGGCCCGTCAGCATGGCTGACAAACCCGGGGACGACCGGGAAAATGGCGACCCAGGTGATAATCGGCCCCGCACGGTTAAGTTGGACGGCGAGAACATCACCGTTCAAGTGGTCGTCACCTGCGACCAGTTCTGCAGTTGTTCGACCCAAGGTAACGCGCTCGCCCACCAAGCGCGCGTATACCAATATGAAGAGGAGACAGGGCACAGGTGCTAGCTCTACTTCTAGCGATTCATCCCGGAGCAGCTCCGGATCTTCGGCCCCGACTTCGACATTCCGCCGACAAGTAGCGGAACTAATGGCGTTGGTACCGCCACCGATAACGCCATACGGTACTCGGCCAATAGACTGGACTCAAGTTCCACTCAGTAGACGGAACCGGAGTGCGGGTTATGGGCACGTCCATAACTTCGACGAGCCGTCAACCCTGTCGGAGGGTAATATCCTGACACTGGCCCCGCTTCAGCGTGAGGACGGACAATACGCGTGTCCGTTCTGCATTGGTGAGGAGGAAGGAGAAGGAGAGCGACGGTGGTCTACCGTGCCACGTCAGGGACCCTTCCGTTCGACCAAGACGCTAGACGCACATGTTCTAGCGTATTATTTCCCGTTCCTGCGATTTTTCGTATGTCCGGCTCATGACGGCTTCATCACCCTGGCCCAGGAGGAGATGTTTCAGCATCTTTCGCAGTCGACCCCGCTACATGTCACGTCCTTCCCGTCTTACCACGAAGGAAGGCTCACGGCAACCGGCCCCATGCTGGTAAGGTTCGCGCTGCGCTGCAGAGTCGACATGCAGCCGAATCCCAATTATCGGCCCCCTCGAGTTCCGGCTAATGTTCCCATCTTCAGGAGAGATGTCAACACCGTCTTGACTTTTGGGATCTGGCATATGGCCCCGGAACTTTTCGACCAGTACACACCAAATTCGGCCCCTGAAGTCCAACAGGTTCTCCGCCGCTTGGAGTATAATCGGGCGACGACGCCGGCGGACAAAGTTCGGCTCGCTCGCATGGTGAGCGATATAGAGACAATGAACACGTGGGTATGTGTACGTCGGCCCAGCACTATATTTTTCGTTCGGCCCATTACATACCAGACCACTTCGGTAAAAATGGCTGAAGAGGTTCCGGTGACGGCACCAACGACGACGGCTTCCAGCGGATCCACGACATTCGCGGCTGTCGTGTCCTCGACGACGGTATCTTCGGCTACCACGACGTCAAGTTCGACCCCGACACGAACCCGACCTTCGGATGTCGTTCCACGGCGGATGATAGTGGAACGACCCACGGCCTCTAATGTGACCGACTACAGGGTTCGAGAGGGACTAGTTCCCCCGCCAGAGGAGTTCCCACCTTTGGAGAAGAAGCTCGCGGAGTCCATGCTGACTCCCGCTCAGACGACTCAACCTCTCGGCGAGGAACCCGACCTGCCGCCTCCTCTAAGGGAGATCGCGACAGATTCGCCCGAACTTTCGACCCCAGTAGATCCACCGGCCCCGAGAGAGTCAACCACACCGTCCAGGAGGATGGTGGAGGCTACCCCGCTGCCTCCTTACCTCACGGAGGATGTGTCTCCGGCATTTTCTGTGCCGACTCAGGGAACCGATCACGATCGACCCCGGCTCAAGATTGACAACCCCGGACAGCTGGAATCCCTCCATCGAGACCTGGATGAATTTCTCCCCTTGCACGGGTCGGGAGAATTCGCCGCCGACTACCAATTCCTGCGGCAACATGGGAGCCGGCTGTCGACACGAACATTGCCCGGCCTACAGGCCCTGCCAGGCCAAAATCCGACCCTGCAAAACCCCATTCGGGACGAGGACGCCCGGAGGCTTCCAAACTTGATCGGCCATCACGACGATTTTTGGATCGATCGCCTAAATCAAGTCATGCACAGTGCCGACCCCTTGCTCTTGCCTTCGGAAGCGGAAGAGCATCTTCCAACTGTGGCACTGGCGCGAGCTGACGACATGGCCCAGCAGTATCTGCAACTCATTCGGCGGGAGTACGTGTCGGCCATGGACCATCACATCCGGCAAGCCGAATACAACGGCCTTTCAGTGGGTTTCGCCATGGGTTCGCTACATGAGCGTCACCAACCCACATTTCCGGAAAATCGACGCCTGCGCGCTAGAGTCACGCAACTAGAGAGTCAAGTGACAGATCTTCGGCAGGAGGTCGAACAACTCCGCACTACTTCGACCCCGACCGAACCACAAGCTGCGGCTTCGTCGACCCCAACTACAGCGGCCATTCCGGAGGACCTCTTGGCGACCATTGTCGCCATATTGCCGAAGCTCCCTCCGGACGAACAACTCACCTTGATGCGTCAGGCGTCTCCTGCGGCCCAGCCCCCTCCCGCTGGCAAACGTGGACGGGAGAGGAAATAAGATTCGACCCTGAACTGTTCGGCCCCCTTCGATGCGGCCCAGAGTTGACCAAACAATCCTGGTCACGGTATATATATATATGTTGTAAATAGTTGTACATATCATCATTATATCCTAGTCACGGCAGTTTAGTTTTATACATGTAATTAGTTAAGGTTAATTCAAACTTTTCTTTTCGGTTCATTGGACTCTTAAAGTTTTAGTTTCCGTTTCGCTTTGAAACGTCGAGGAGTTTTGTTCAAACATTCCATTCATCATCAGTCATTGTTGTGCATGTAATTGTAAATGTATCATCGTAGTGACTAATGACGGACTGACCGCTGACGTTTATTTTGACGGTTAGGAAATTTTTATTGTATGAAGTGTTTTCTCATTTCGCGCGGCGTGTGTATGTGAGTGTTTTTGGGTTTGACCTTTAGGACTTCTTAGCTCTTTTTATTGTTTAGTTTTTGGCGACGGTAGGGTCCGGGGAGGGTAATCCCGAGGGCGTAGGATTAATGAAGGGGTGTTATGTAGTAATTTTAGCGACTGTAACTCCCGTCCCTCCCGCGCACTACACATTTCCACAACAAACATTCATTCTACATGACTTACATACAGGACAAGTACATACTATACGATCACAAGCATAAACTCCATGTAGTCATGGTTACATACACAGGTCAAACCACGCACCTGCGGCCCCACTTGTTCGGTACACTCGACCCAAGATACTCGGCCTTGACCTTCACATGCACTGACTTCTAAACATAGAACTTGACACACATACCCCACGCATCACGTGCACAGATACAGGCATTACAAGTCTTGACACGCGCCGGGGAAACCCACTTTCCCGGTGACATCAACGCATTGCAGCATACATTCGACCAATCACAACACCGCATACACTTGGCGGGAAATTACACAAGCACATGGTCCCCCGGCCCCAGTTATCTGCGCAGAGTAGAAGAAGTAATCACAGTGAAAGGACGTGAAATCTATTGAGTGTGAAGATTGACGATATATATATACGAACTAAATACAAGTGATATATAAACTGTTGGATATATGTACAGGATATACGAAGGACTATATTTAGGATAATCCGACTGGGATAATCGTGGACTTTATGTGAAATTGCGGCCCTGATTGTGAGCGAGTGTGCCATCAGAATTTATCGCCACAATAAACAGTTACATTGAACTGCCGGCTTGTTGATCCGCACAACGATCAAGATTTATCGGCTTGATATCGGCCGTGAACGATATTCGTCACATATAATAGACTGGAAATATTGCCAATACAGTAATACATGATTGTCTCCCATAATGGGCAAATGGATAACATGATTACCAAGATTTGCATCCGGCATATGTCCCACTCTGCATCGTAATTTCCAGACAGTAATTTAGCCGCAGCGATCGGCGTAGAATCTACACATACAATTTCAATAGGCTGTGTATTGACCCGTTATGCTATCCATTTACGGCTCACCAGTAGGCCTACTGTTTTGTGTCTGTCATTATAAAGTGTAAATAGCATACAGATCCATATGAAATTTATAAATATAAGCACCAATAGTTATGCCTTGATGAAATGTATTGGGATGATCAGTGAGCATTTACCAATTAGACTTCTACAACTTAGACGGCTACGTAGCGAAACGACTGAAAACAGAAATAAGTCATGTAAGTCATACATGATAGCTGCAGTGTCCGTAAATATGTTCACATCTTACAACCGATAGGACGCCAAAGTACTAGAAGATATTTTATGCACGGGAGCAGGGGCGCCGGAAGCAAATTTGAGGGGCGGGGGCAGCTTTCATCAGAAGGGCATACATGTAGTTTGCATAATAATAAATCGTAAGTTATGAAAAGAAAAACGTAAACGAGTATGTTCATGATGTTGTAACCCCATGCGCCTGCTCATAGACGTATATTTTTGTTCATTAAACATTACTCATCCAAAATACTAATTTAGTATCCTACCTCATCATGCCTTATTTATTTACTGGACTACTCCACTGTAAAATTGTATTTTAAAAAACCTGAAATCGATGTGAAACTATCAATTAAATTCATTGAAGGTCGATTTCAAGGTCACCAAACGATCACCTATGTGACTATATGCTCATGACCTAATCTCTATGCAATTGCCCCCGTGGTTCCGGTGCCCCTGCACGGAAGCACCGCCTCTCAAATAAATATTTATGTTGGTAATTGATTGTTAAATGAAATGATCATTTTGATGAATGAAATGAATATTCTCGCATAATTATTTCAACATATTGGTAAGATGATAATTTCTACATAAAACGACCACTATGATAGCAACTAAAGGTTATATGTGATATTTTGAAGGTTACAAGCTGGATTTGTTCTCATTCCCGGTTCCCTTCCAAGTACCCGGGAATGAACATTTCTTATTCCCGTTTCCCGGGAACAGGAAATCTGGGAATATATTAAAACATAGTCAAACTATGTATTTGATTGAATGACACTCCTCACACATGCAGCAAAATGTCATATCATTTCTCACACATGCATACTATCTCCTCACACATATGTACTGTCTTCTCACACATGTGTATTGACATGGTGATATTATTTTAACCAAAAAAAATTCTTGAATAATGCAAATAAACAGCAATTTTCACCATCGGGCCAGTCAATAGTTATCCACGTGTACCATAAATTACGTATTGGGGATTATCAACAGGTTTTCATACGTATTTAACATAAACTGTCATCGTAACACTTGTATGCGTTTTTAGTTCCAATAGAACTGGTTTACATTACTGCAGAGCATGTTATAATACATATAATACGACACATCTTCTTACTTTCTGGTTCCAGTGTCCTGTTTTAGGTATACCACTATTTTCTTGCCATGGAACCATGCTGGGTGACAATTACTCACACATATGTACTATCTTTTCACACATGCATCGTATCTTTCACACATGTGTCGTGTCCGTTTTCACACATGCATATCCAGCGCTTCAACAGTTTGCGGGGAGTGTTATATGTCCACCATTGATTCCCAAGCTGTAAAGTCGATCATAAGCGAGATATAAGCCATTTTGTGCTCTGACCTTGAAACTGAAGTCAGAGGTCAAATTCAAGGTCACGAGAATATTCAGCATATATCATTTCATATGTGTCCACAATTGATTCCTAGTCTCTAATCTCAATATTAAATGAGATATTAGGCATAATGTGTCCCATTATAAAGCATAGGAGAATTTAACATGGGAAAGCCCCATTTGGGCCGAGTTCGGGTGAAATGGCCCACTTCGAGCGATTCAAGCGCAACGAAACTTATACACATCATAGGAGTACATATGAGGATTGTTATGTATCAAAAAGAAAAAAAGTTACTGAACATACTTTTAGAAAATGGCCGCCAAAGTCCAAAATCATTTATCTTTCATCAAAAATGGCCGACATTTTGAAAAAAATGTGAAAATCAAAAAACTAAAAAAATGTCTATCAATGTCTATCCGATTCACTATACCGTCATCCAGGACGATCCAGGACTATTTTGCATTCCTGGGTGGAAAGGTCCATGTTTTGTTCATGGCGGTCCAAGACAGTCCTGAGCTCACCGAGGATTATCCTCAGTGGCCGGGGTTCCTGTGTTTGCAACGTTTTGAGTGGGAAATCGGTCTGTGGTTTTGACATGTTGGTTCGGGGTGTTATGTTATGACATGTTGGTCAGCATGATATGGGCCGGGTGATCCATTGTTAGTCTGTGACAGTGCCCTGCGTGTTGATCATCCTAGCTGGCACCATATTCAGCTGCAGTGCTGCTGTGTTCTACTAAAGGTCCATAGTTGATCCTTGGTGACAATATTTCAGTCTGGGGTGATGAGCGGTTGTCGATTCACATGTATCACGACATCTCCTGATTCTGGGTGTTAGTGGATGGTCGGCGGAGCTATAGTTTCACTGATAATGTGACAAAATGAAGGGTTTCACATGTTGTATACTCCAATCGGTGCACGGGAAACCGCACGAAAACTATAGGCCCCCCATCCCCCCCCACCGGGGGACATGATTCGTCGTATAACCTTGGGACATTCTGGTGAATATGGTAAGGTACGCCATGGTAATCGACGGTAATCAGGGTATGGACAGTGACCTTCGCGCTCATCCAAAAATGTAAACATTTAAAGAAACCGCACGAAAAGTATAGGCCCCCATCGCCCCCCCCCCCCCCCCCCCCCTCCGGGGGACATGATTCGTCGTATAACCTTGGGACATTCTGGTGAACATGGTAAGGTACGCCATTGTAATCGACGGTAATCAGGGTATGGACAGTGACCAATGTAAACATTTAAAAAGAAACCAATTCGAATTCATCACTCAATAGGCATCAAAACTTTCACATTTAATGTTCAATAGAGGGGGACAGCAATATTTATGATAGTGGTTTAGAATAATAAATATTGAACGTTTGGAATCAGGGACTTCTCAGGTACAGTCAAGAAATAGAAACAAGCAAGTCTCAAAACCGCATGTCATTTTTTACAGAGATTTGACAATTTATCATCAAGTGAAAATTAAACATTTTTCGTTTCTGAAAACTCGGAAAACAGAAACACAAATTTATATATTTATTGCAAAATCGAATTCAGTGCCCATATTCACAGGTTGTTCCACTCCGCTAAAACTCAGCAAAAAATATAATCTAAAAAAGCACCAGCGCCAAATTGACAAATGCGTCGCACCATCTGTTGCGGGCGAAATTTATAATTTTGATATTTTCACAGTCTGACTTAGCTGTCGATATTTGAACTGTTCTTGATTACTGTGATACCATATATCTGACGGTTCGCCGTTCACACATTATTATTCCGAGGCGTAAACCAAACATTCCCACAGCGGCCGCGATCAATTAATCGGGACATTCATATGTCAATTTTGTAATAATCACTGCAGGCGGGGTATCGGCGTGAAAACGATATTATGAAAATAAATAAAACAAAAACTGACTGCCGGTGTTTCACCGCCGATGCATATTTGTGGTGGCCGCGTTAGATTCCACTGGAGCGTTCGACCGTGTTGGAATCATTGCAAATTTAACGCGCGGCATTTGCTCAACGTGTACGCGTGTTGGCCGCGCATTCAATGCATATTTTACATTTTGAATCTTTAGGAAATGTTACCCACCCGCGGGAAAATGTAGTTGGACTTGCTTGTCGATGGATTTCTATCATGGAGGGATTCTATTAACATTTCGTTGGAAATTTAAGCAGATTTCCAGGATAAAAAATCCGAGTGACTAACGCGCTCTTTCTCAACGTAACTTACGCTGCATAATTTGGATAATGGTGATATTTTTTTATATGTACATGTATAAGCTAAATTAATTAATATAATTAAATAAAAAAAATACAGTGTATGTTGCAGTAGTATTTGAAAATGTACGTTCAAATGAGATTATGTTAATTGTAATAATTGCTTGTAGACAATAATATTAAACTTATATCCAAGAATAACATAAGATAATTTTTTCAACAAACATACGGGATCTTCCGAATTCCAAATTGACACCATTACTCAAAAGATGAAGCAACGATTAGAGAAGACACAATTTGGGAGTTCCTGTGTGAATCACGTGACTATAATTATCACTCCACTGTGCATGCGTCACATAAACGCGCATGCGCGATGGGGTGCTTCCACTGGTCACGTGACAGTCAACTTTCCGGATCGTGAAAAAAGACGGAATCTCGAAGAATCTGGATGGCATTAGATTTCACAAAATCGAGAATACAAAGCGATGGTGAGTTAGGATAAACAGCTGAACATATTAAAGATATTTCGAATTACATTGAACGAAGCACGGTCAGGTACCGGACTGGAATGTATGAAATTAAAGTGTGTTATGCAAGCTAATTCGTTGCGCAACTTGTGTGGATATTACATGATATATATTAATGTATTCCGGACACAACTTGCAGTCATGTAGCATGTAGCCATATGTATTTTGTAAATGTTTTGTTGAGTAAATAAAATTATATTATCGAATGTGTTAGACTTTCTTATATTTCGACCTCAATCGACCTCAGCGAGAACAACATGCAGAAGTCGTCATGTATCATCTGATGAAAGAGATTTCCACATGGATAGAGTATTTTGTGATAACAAGAAGTAAGAAAATCGCTGAAATATACCGGGTAGATATAATGAACACTTTATGCTACTCTTGTAATGTGCGTAAGTTTCAATCAGAAGTGCATACTAGTGAAAATGTGCATTAGTTTCCATCAGAAGTGCATGTTAGTGACTAAATACATGTACTGTAAAACGACTAACTTTGGCGGACGATTTATTTGGCGGATTTGGCGGTAGGGGGAAAAACCGCCAGAATAAATCGTCCGCCAAATTTACTAGATATATATAAAGCAATACATGTGGTTTTGAAACCGCCAAATGACATTGGGCTCACAACCGCCAAGTTCCATAGCCGCCAAAATGAGTTTTTTTTACAGTAGCTGGTTGTTTTTGGGCAGATCATGTACTATTGTACCTGAATCAACCCTCAAAACAGACGATTTCTCACTTTTTCGTGATCACTCGACATAACCACACCATTCCTCCATTCGAATTACAGATGACATAGCCGCTTTGATGATTTCACAATTTATGGCAAAAATTAATACAATGTAGCACTTTCTCTATGCATATTTATGAGCTGCATGAGTTCCAACAGCAAAGCAGTATATTAAACAGTGTATTGCTTGACTATAGCAAATGGGTTTGGTATAATATTATAATAGTATACTAATTTTTTAATCTATTAACATACCTAGGGGTCAAATGGCAATATTATAGCAAATAATCAAATTGTAGAATTCTATTTAAAAAAGTGAAAAAAGTTGACCATCTACCAAATTTATGTTAAACTCCAAACTGAGATCAACTGTTGGGATTCTGGGCAAATCCGAGTATATCTGACCAAAATGATATCAAAGGATTGCATTGAATAAACAAATCCTGGGATTGCACGGTTTCGACACAGAAATTCTACGATGTGGTTAAAGGTAGCATTCTATTATATTTTCATTTTTTCGAGTTGGAAACTTGACTCCCGGGTAAAATGCGTGAAGTTACGGCATTTATGTTCTAATTTTTGCGCCGTGGTTTCACCAAGGGCAAAACCGTAAATTGGTTAAAAATATGAGTATTACATGCAAACAAAGACATTGGATCACTTTACGAAGACAATCACAAAAGGCCAGTGTATCATTTAACCTACGGGTTAAAAAGGTGCACATCACCACTATCAACAATAGAGTAACATATTCTTCACCACCGTCAGAATGACTTTATCTATCGCACTTTACATCGTACAACAACCAGTCTGTATTAAAGGGCAAAACTGATAACCTACTGGTCTCTGTCTTCGCATGCTTAGTAAATACTAGCAACCAATAATACTTGTAGCTTTACTGCCAAGTGCAGTTATCGACCATTATATGCCCAAATTGTGGATATATACGCTAAAACGGGTTATTGGTAGCTAAAAATAAATTGCATAAAAAGACGTGTAAGATTGCAATTTTTTCTTCAAAATTTTTTGATACATTTTGAGAAAATGAATGACAAGAAGAAGAAATGTGAGGACTACCCAGATGACCAATCAGATGTTCGTAAAATGGAGTTCCAAGATGTTTTTGACTACATCGGAGAAATTGGGCTCTACCAGTTACTGATGTTCTTTACACTCGGGATTATAAATGTCATAAATGGAGTCCAGGGTCTGGCGCCCAACTTTTTTTACGCTCCGATGGATCACTGGTGTAAGGTAAAAAATAATTCTACCTACATGCAATTCGCAGAATACTCAATCTGGATACACGGAAGATTCAGAAAATTCAAAATAAAATCAAGATAAATACAACTTGTGTTACCGTCCGTACTATACATTATTATTATAATTCGTTACTGTAAATCACGGAATTTTCGCGATAATGAAATTTTCGCGGATTGCCCTACACCCACGATAGATAGATACTATCGAAATGAACCATGTAGTATGTAGTTCCTATACATTACTTAACTGTACTATTTCTATTCGGTTATCATTATATGTAAATGAACCAATAATCACACGCAAAAAATATTATTATTGTTAAAAATATTCTCGTTACTAAAATAATGGAATAAATTAGCGATCTATGAGTGTTATTTATTTTTAAGAACAATGCCACGTGAGAACACGAATATCCAATATGAAAATTAAAATTACCACACATTGTCCAGGTTCCACGCCTGGAAAACTTCAGCTACACCACGCAGAAAGAGGTTGCTATCCCTTTCGAGGGGGACAGTACAGAGTACGACTCCTGTCGAATGTTCGACTTAGATTACGACTCCCTCACGGACGAAGAGATTTTAAACTGGAACCGTACCCTGAATCCATCTAATGACACAATGGAATGCTCGGATTGGGTCTACGATCGCTGGGAGTTTGACTCTACTATCATATCCCAAGCAAGTTTTCATTTTTAAAGAATTATTTTATTCATATGTATGACAAGAATCAAATTACTTTGTAAGTATAGGCCTTATTCT
Organism: Terebella lapidaria; assembly: GCA_949152475.1. Taxonomy (NCBI): domain Eukaryota; kingdom Metazoa; phylum Annelida; class Polychaeta; order Terebellida; family Terebellidae; genus Terebella; species Terebella lapidaria. The sequence continues at coordinate 3,740,536 of OX424569.1, forward strand.
CAAGATTTTGAAACGGATACACAGATTTAAAACACACCTCCTACAAAATGCAGTCATCATACAGTACACGTAAAATTCAGAACAGTGAAGTAAAATAACAAAGTTTTCTGTATGAAAATCCTCCTGACCAACTCCGTTCTAGTACGATTTGGTGTGTGACCGAAGCTGGCTGGCAGAGCTAACATCGACTTTATATATGGTCGGTGTTCTGATCGGGAGCGTTGGTTCCGGTGCGGTGGCAGACAGGTAAATACCGACCTTTTCATTTAACCATTATCACTTTTGCTGCCGATGACCAGTACACAATATTATATAATAATGCAAATACAATCTGCTCATAGCCTGGAAATAGACGAATATTATATCGATGGGATATGTTCACGGTTGCTGCTTAAATGGGGTTACATTGTGTTTATTTGCACGGATGACCTATTTTGCACTCCAGATTTGGGCGGAAATGGCCAATGATGATTTCTCTGGCTGGTTACTTCACGTTCGCGCTCGTGCAAGGCTACGCTCCGAATTACACGACTTTTGTCATATTTAGAGTTCTGAACGCTATCTTCAACATGACGGCTTGGCTGTGCTCATACGTGTTGAGTAGGTATATTGTGCTTGAGAGATGAAGTTCGTTGTCAATATATATACAGCGTGCAACCTTGGACATTGCACTGTGATAACAGAAGTGTTTTCAAACATGCTTTTGATCGTAATAATATATCCCGCCATATAGACATTTTTCACATGTTTACCCCTTTATGATGTATAGACTTCATTTGTGGTAAAATATACAAACAATAATGTCATCTCTCGTTAAGTTACCGGACCTCTGGTCCGATAACCTACTGACATATGGCGTTGCGTCAGTTTCCATCGTCCGTCGTCAACATTTTCATCTTCAAAGTTTACAGTCGAATTTTTGCACACAAAAGAAGTAGCCTACTTTCAAGAGAGATAATTTTTTAGCTGTTTTGTTTTTTCGCGCTTTCTTCAGATTTGCGGGTATTTTAACGTAAAAGAGCCAATTTCTTACTCTGGCGGCCATTTTCTGAAAAAAAAACTGTTCAGACAGTTTTGAAATTTTGTTTTAAAAAATTCACCTTATATATTTTTGCGACGTGTATAAGCTGTGTTACCCTTCAGTCGTAGGTCTGCTTGTTGCGTCATTGTGATGTTTTTCTTGAAATTTTCATCCACCTTTTTCTTTATTAATGAAAGCTGTATGGAGCAAACTCCTAGAACACCTCAAGATAGAGCTCAGATATCGACATATTCAAATGGGAGGAAAAAAACAGAAAAAAAATATTTGCGTCTGAACACTATACATTTCTCCTGTTACCTTTCTTTAGCCTTTGAGCTAACCTTCTCCAATATCTACGTCGTCTCAACGTCGTTTTCATATATCATGGGGTTCAATATCGTAATTGATACCATCGTGTATTTTATATCGCTTTGACAGTAATGGAGGTGATTGGGCCGAAGTACAACGTTATGTTGGCCATCCTGATCCAAATATTCTTCTCTGTCGGGATAATGCTTGTGGCTGGATACAGTTACGCTATCCGAGATGTGCAGAAACTGTTCATTGTCTGTGCCGCGCCCCTGGCCTGCACATTCATGTTTCTATGGTAACTCAGTGTAAAGTGTATAGGCTTCATACCGGGTTGAATACATTTTTATATTGAAGATTAAGCATATTATATAGTTGATAATACTGTATTTATCTGACATAATTGATCACCTGTCAATTAAGCCATATCAAGTCTCAATAATCGGAATTATGTGTATTGTAACTGAATCTCTCAATGATCCCGATTATCACAATTATCACTTAATCTCGTACAGTGCATTTATGATAATCTTGACACTGCAAAGTTCAAGTTATCGAAAAAGAAACATGTTCCCTAGGACTGCCCCGGAATCCCCCCGATGGCAGATTGCCAATGGCCGATACAAACAAGCCGAGAAAACATTGAAGTTCATTGCCGAGGTCAACGGGCGGAAGTTCCCGGATAAAGTCACGTGGGAACTAAACGTTTGTTGACATGATATTTTATTTACATAATGTGTCCTTATCTTTCGGGGCCTATGATCACTGTCTTTGCAGCAGTCGACAGTTAGTAGAATGCATAACTGAATGTCTTCTGCCAAATGCCATCTTCATAAATAAAAACAAGTTTTTGACTATTGGCATCATGTGAATACTTATCAGAAGTTTGAATATGAAGTCCAGACAGAAATGTCCAATGGCATTCCGTCCTCTTCATCGTATTTAAACATATATATACTGGCGCTAAACTACTACATTGTTTCTAGAAGTTGAAAAATATATTTTATGTAAACGTTATTTTAATTATCATGATACATTACCCCACTTGTAACAGACAGACAAGAAAGCGGCCAATGAAGGCACGTGGGGTGATTTGTGTCATAGCCCCATCCTCTGTAAGGAATTAGCGGTCGTCTACTTGAATTGGTGAGTTAATGCTGAGTAATGAAAGATTTTGAAGTAATTCAAAAGATTTAAGACGGCAGGGAATCAAGAACATTCGTTATATCAATATACTACTATTATCAATAACGTTATCAAAAAAAGAACAGTGCGATGCGATATCGAACGCAACAACGAAAACAGTAATAGGATAAACCTGTAAATAAACAAACATCAAAAAAAAGTACATCAGGGTACTTTTTAGAGATTTATTTTCCGAGATTGCTCAATACTCACAAGCTATAACACTTCTTCAAGAACACATTTTAGTGAACCCGATATCAATGACGATTCACTGGGTATTTTTAACAGGTTCACAGCCAGTCTTGTTTATTACGGGGTCTCCTTCAATGCCGGAGCTTTTGGAGACGTTTTCCTTAACACGTTTCTATCTGGAATAATTGAAGTACCGGCCATCATAATATGCTGGCTCTGCTTGGCTTACGTTGGTAGACGTTGGGCCAATGGCGCGTCTTTGCTGATCACTGGGCTGTTCTGCTTGTCATGCGTACCCATCATAATTGTCAGGCCCGGTGAGGATTTCGTCGCTGTTCTGTTTATAGCTCATCAGATTTGGAACCTATTTTAAAATAGCATAACAAACAATTAAACAGGCATGCAATTTCATACTGAGATACAATTAGCAAATTAATTTTATGTTGTTGTTTTTTAACATTTCAGACATGGAGGACGCTCTCACAGCGCTGTCTACGATAGGCAAAGGAGCCATCACGTTTTCTTTCTCCAGTATTTATTTATACAGTGCCGAACTTTTCCCGACCCCAGTTCGGCAACTAGCCCTTGGTTCGGCCTCTATGTTCGGCCGATTTGGCTCGATGGCGTCACCTTACCTCGGGCAAACTCTGGTTATTCTATGCTAATATTAACTCTGCTGTTTCTAATATTATATTATAACTTGAAACACAATTATAATAAGAATTAATTCAAAACGGATCATTTTAAGCGGAGCCTAGATGTTCCCACTGTCAACTTCCTGTTAGTGCTTATATTATTATCAGTATCAATAGTATATTATCACCACCATCCATAACAGGAAGAAGTATGGAGTCCGTTGCCTTCAGTGATATTTGGTGCACTGTCTGTTTTCACTGGGTGTATCGTATTCTTGCTTCCGGAAACTAAAGGATGGCCGCTTCCGGACACCATACAAGACGCAGAAAACATAGGAAGGTAATTGTATTTTGTAAACGTTTCATGCTTATTTTATATAATCCATGATTATTCATTTGAATGCGTTGTCGATATCATGAACACAAAAATGGTATATGGTTGTATATTCATCTACTTCGACACATTATCAAATGATATGTGAATAAAAATTAAAATGAAATGAAAACACCCCAAAATCGTTGAACTTGTCAGGGGCAAGCGTTCAGTGCTGAATGAGATGTCAGTCCCTGTGGAGGAGGATGAGAAGATTGTTTACTACAACACGATGCCGGGACAAGTCAACCCAGTCTTTGAAGACGACAAGTAAGTCTTTGAAAATAACGTCATACCATAACATCATAACATCATACCAGATGTAAATGTAAATTACTAATTATGTTCAGGTCAATTGCCTCACATACATTATCAATATTGGTATTATGTATCGGAACAGGTGGTTAATATGTCAAAGTGTCAAACATACATATATTTTTCAATGCAGAAATGTAAATGTAAACGTTCTATGAGTTTCTTATGACAAATGTTTGTTTCTGTTGTGGCACAATGAAAAATACCCAGAATACACATCAACGTGCGATTGTTACTTTCGTGGTGTTCACAGCTATCATTTATCTCTTCTTTTTCAGCATAATACCAGAAAAGCATAATACCAGGAAGTTGGATGACGATAGCGTTTTCAGCATAAGACTTTGAGAAATCCGAGTCACATATGCATCACATACATACGCATGTACATATTTCTCTGCACTTATATGTTTTCAAGATCGAACAGGCAGTTTTTCATGTATATGCATTTTTTGTACTCAACTTTGAAGTGACATTGCTTAAAGGCTAAGAAAATGCACGGGGTTTGGTTTTGTATATAGGTTCTTTTGGTCGTGAATATTGGTTCTGAATATAAATTTCGATTGGAAGAGTTTATAAAATATAAGGGAATACGGCAGAACTGTGAACATAATATGTGTTATGTCAACTAAACGTATGAATACATTAACTGTGATTATTGTATCATCATTGTATGATATATGCACTATGCATTGCTAATAATGTATTATCATTAGTACCATCGATACTCCGAGAATATACTTCCATAATACATTTGTGGCTGTCCAGTGTAGAACCAATTACGAGAAATCGTTATTACTAGAAAATAATATCAAATGATGTAAGTACCCAATCTTTATGTTAGTACCAGCAAGATCAAGCTATCGGCGCCTGACGATAGTGATCCGCAAATTGGTTTCCAAAAATAGATTATCATGGTATACGTAGCATGTACATCATATAAGTAGTATCATAACGTTCATTCGTGTATGAACGATATGTAGCATGTACATCATATGTTACAATAACGTTCATTCGTATATGAACGATATATATGTAGCATGTACATTATATATGTGATATCATAACGTGCATTCGTGTATGAACGATATATATATAGCATGTACATCATATAAGTAATATCATAACGTTCATTCGTGTATGAACGATATATATATGTAGCGTGTACATCATATAAGTAGTATCATAACGTTCATTCGTGTATGAACGATATATATGGGAAAAAAATGATAGCTTAGGTTTCTATGTGTTTCATCATGTGTACGATTGAAAAATATCATACACAATTTCTTTGGAATCTATTAAAAACTAATTGCAACAGTCAGAGTGTATGTATCATAGTGTAATCCGATAATGCACACTAAAACGTTTTCGTATTAGGAAAGCAAACGTATCAAGCAAATCAATGATAGTTTATCAGGATATCATCAGACATGATGCAATCTCGAAATTAACAGCTAAGATTGGCATAATGGTTAAGTAAGGGTGCCGGAGAAATGTACAATATTAAAGTACTAGTAAAGTGAAAATATGATGTTTTATTATATGAAAGACCTCATTGGTCTGAGCAAAATGGTCTTTACGGTATATCAATATCTCTATCCGTTCAAAAGTTACAGCCATTTGAAACTGCCATTCCGACAGTACATTACAAAAGCCACTCGAAAAGTTCTAGCAACTCATTAATATGCAAATTGGATGCTAATGAGAATTCATGACGTCACGAGGGGAACAAATTTTAATTAGGATATTTCAAGCCATCATATAATGATTCTTATTGAAGGTTCTGACGATCTGACTAGTGCATATTATTATGTACCATACATAGTCAATATCCAGACAAACTGTACTGTTGCTATGGTTACCAGTCGTTCCCTATAGCCGTAGTTACCCATGGTTGCCATGGCCATTAACTGCCAATTCAGTCTATCCACAGACTTTGTGTTGATTGTTCATGAAATAAAATATTATAGGGCTCAAGTTGGCACCATTTTTATTTGTGCATACCCTGTTCTAAGTGTGTTTCTGGCCCTAGTAACCATGGTTGCTATGGGCCATACCAGGTCACTGGTTACCTTGACAACAACAGAAAAAGTGAAAACACGGATTATTCATATTAAAATCTGTATAGAATAAGTTTTGATGAATAATCATAACATTGAATGAATGAATAATACATATCAAAGTACCTAATTAAAACAACTTCCCCCGATGACGTCATGAATATCTCATTTGCATACTAATTAGCTAAATTGTTTTGAAAAAGCAAATTTGCCGATTTCAGTCTTTAAAGTGCTATAAGTTTTGAACGGATCGTGATATTCACATGCCGTAAAAACCATCTTGCTCAGATCAATGAGATCTTTCATATGAGTTCACATTATATTTTCACTATACTAGTACTTTAAGTCATTCGTGTTAAGCCAGTATTAAACAATTTCTCCATGATTCAAACATAACCTGTTCCTGATAACATTCGAGCTACAGTGCAGTCTACATACTCTTTCATTATGAGTCATTTACAGTGGATCCTGTGTTAAAGACCATCCCGGTCTTCCAAGGTGTCTCTGCGTTGCCAACACAGTTCAGATCATGGTAGACCGGGACATACTGGAACCCCAGTGAGACTGCGGTTTTAGCAACATTTCACAACTGGGCCTTCCCTCAAAATCCTAGATATTCCCTCGAATCAGCCATGCAAAAATTCTATAGGGGAATGGAAAATTGACCAAAGGAAACCTCTAAAACACACCACTGGGCATACATATCCCTTCAGCTTCTTGGGCCCTTGAGCGGGCCCTAGACCCTTGGCCTTCACCACCGGGCTCAGCGACATATCACATCTTGGTTCTCCTTCAGAATCTTGGATCTGCTCCAATTCAGGCATTCATAAACTCTCCAAGGCCATGGAAATTGGACCGAGGCGAACCCTACAACACACCTTCGGAAAGCATAAACCTTCAGCAACTGAGCTGACAGGGGTTCGCTTTGCTCGCCACTACATGTATATCGATCAAGGGTTTTGGCCCACTCAACCCCAAACCCCCCCTCCCACAAAATCGGTCCCCCAAAAATTCCCCAAAAATCAAGGAACCAGAATACTCAGAATGAAGAGAGCTGTTCAAATATCATTACTTCTTTATTTTCATATAGAATACATATGGCTTGTGATACACACAAGTCGAAATTCACATATGGAGTACATCTGCAAGACAGCAAATTTGGATAAATATCTCATCATAAACATCCGATGACCATGACATGAATACATGTTTGTGTATTTATACATACATCACAAGTGTAACATACACATACTTCAACTAACATATGAAGATGGTGAGTCCAGACTATCATAGAAAACTCCTGCAAGATACAAAGTCACAATACAGAGAGATGTACAAGTAAACGTACATTGTCCACTCAGTTTGAAAAAAATTCATTTCTAAAAAACAAGTCTTGTATTATTGAGTGGGAAGATTTGATCAGTGCGCAGTCCTTTCCATCATCATACACGTACATATTTACACATTTAAGCACCCATTCCTTGATCGATTGATCAGAGTTTGTCTAATTTTACATGCACAAAACCAACAGCAGCACATTAAACCTTGTGTAGATACCCTGTGACATTGAAACTATATTCTAATACAGGTAACACAGCTATTAATAT